>QNUK01000118.1:930644-1680644 GCA_013621035.1 Clarias magur | reverse complement strand
CTCAGTTGATCCCGCTAATTATCATTTACAGAACTCCAGGGCCGTACTCTGAATTTCTCTGTGAATTTGCAGGTTTTCCTTTCATTTCTGTAGAGAAAGTTAAAGTGTGTCTCAATTAAAGTGTGTCATAGTAATGATGTACACACAGCTACCGTATTAAACGTACATTCACATCAACTACCACACAGTGCTTTATCAGTAATCTCCCAGAGTTACCAACTTTAATTGGATTTCCATCTGACTCAGAACTCGATCAGGCGACTGAACATTTAGAGTCAACATTTCGTTATACCTTAGATAATGTAGCTCCAGTTAAAAGGAAACTGATTAGAGATAAGAAACTCGCTCCCTGGTATAATGATCAGACATGCAGTTTAAAACAGACCGCTCAGAAATTAGAACGTAAATGGTGTCAAACCAAATTGTTAGTATTTTAAATAGCATGGAAGGAGAGCACCCTGAACTATAGAAAAGCTCTTAGTGTAACTAGATCAACGTATCGCTCTACTCTTATAGAAAATAAAAAAAATAATCCTGGATTTTTATTTAATACCGTAGCCAAATTAACCAGAAATAAGACCACTGCAGAAATCTCCACAACAACAACATAAAGTAGTGAGAACTTCATTAACTTTTTTAATAATAAAATTGTAAACATTAGGCATATAATTGAGGCTTTGAAACCGGACAATGTAATGGATGCAGATGTTAAACTAACCATGTCAGATTGGAACTTAGAATACTTTACTCCCCTTGAAGAGATTGAACTAATGCCAGAAATAACAGAACCCTTGGTGAAAATAATGAATTCTTCACTCAGCATTGGGTATGTTCCAAAATCTTTTAAATTAGCAGTAATTAAACATATAATTAAGAAGTCTGACCTCGACCCCGGTCTGCTGTCCAACTACAGGCCGATATCAAACCTCCCCTTTATCTCGAAGATTCTGGAAAAGATAATAGCGGAGCAGCTATGCTCATATCTACATAGAAATAACATACATGAACTGTATCAGTTAGGATTTAGGCGTCATCACAGCACAGAGACAGCACTTGTTAAAGTAGTAAATGACTTCTATGGGCCTCTGATCAGGGTTGCGTAACTATGCTTGTGTTACTCGACCTTAGTGCAGCTTTTGACACAATTGATCATAGTATTCTCCTTCACAGATTAGAAAATGTAGTAGGAATTAAGGGAACAGCCCTCTCCTGTCTCAGATATCAGTATGTAGATTTAAATGGTGATTATTCTGCATGTTCTCTAGTTGAGTTTCGTATCACACAGGGTTCGGTTTTAGGCCCACTGCTTTTTTCCCTTTACATGCTTCCTTTGGGCAACATAATCCGTAAGCATGATATTAATTTTCACTGTTATGCTGACGACACACAGTTATATGTCTCAGCAAATCCAGATGAGAGAAACCAGCTTGTTAAAGTTGAGCAATGCGTAAAGGATATAAGTGACTGGATGCTAATTAACTTCCTTCTGCTTAATCCTGCTAAGACTGAAGTTCTACTTATAGGACCGCATGCAGCTAGAAACAAGATTTTAGATCATACTGTAATTTTAGATGGCCTTTCTGTTCTATCTAGTACAACAGTAAAAGACCTTGATGTGATTATAGATTCTAGTCTGTCATTTGAAACTCATGTAGACAATATCACCAGGATAGCATTCTTTCACCTCAGAAATATTGCCAAGTTAAGGAATATATTTTCATTAAACAATGCAGAAAAACTAGTTCATGCTTTTATCACCTCAAGGTTGGACTATTGCAACACTTTACTGTCTGGTTGTTCAACTAGGTGCATAAACAAGCTTCAATTAGTTCAGAATGCAGCAGCCATTAGAGTCTAGAGTCCTCACTAGAACCAGAAGATATGAGCACATTACCCCTAACTTATCTTCACTTCATTGGCTCCCTGTGAAATTTCGCATTGATTTTAAAATACTACTTTTGACATATAAAACATTAAATGGTCTTGCACCGAAGTATCTGAGTGAACTCCTAGTGTCTTATGATCCGATACGCCTACTTCGATCAAAGGATGCAGGCTGCTTGTCAGTATCGTGTATTATAAAAACTACAGCAGGGGACAGAGCTTTTTCTTACAAAGCCCCAAAGTTATGGAATAGCCTTCCAAATAGTGTTCGGGACTCAGACACAGTCTCAGTGTTCAAGTCTAGGCTAAAAATCTATTTATTTAACCAAGCATTTTGTAAATAGATTTGCCTTAGGTAAAGGAGCAGATCTGGGGAACTCATGGATGTAGAGTATTATGGTGGACTGGTATGTTTAGATGCTGTCTTCCCCACTCTCACTGATCACTCAGGATTGTTGACGGTGAGGTGATTGGTTGCTTTACATCTTAGGGAGCCCTCATGTCCATGTTTCCTTCTGGCTCTCCCTTTTAGTTATGCTGTTATAGTTAGTCCTGCCGGAGTCCCTGCTTGCACTCTACACTAAATAAATATACATTCACACATTCATTATACATTATGTGACTGTGACCATACCTGTTATCTCTCCTCTTCTGCTCTCCCCCCCTCTCTCTTTCCCTCTCTCTGTCGAGCTACACATGTCGTTCCTGAGTTGCCATTGATCCAGACTCCCTCTGCCTGACTCATCCTGGTGCCCCGCTTCTGATTGGAGATCTCGTCACATGGATGTCCCGTGTGCCTCTTTGGGATGTGTCCGATGTCTGCGGACGGTTTCACTCTACTAGACAGTTCTGGCCTTATCTGATGTTGACAGCTGTTTCTCTGCGGACTTGGCTACAGTTGCTCGATAGTTCAGGACTGGAATTTCCTACAAATCTACCTGAGCCTCCAATAACTACCTGGACTCCATAGTAACATCACTTAACATCTGTTAACAACTCTTATACTGAACGGCCTGCCACCTAACACACAGCATGAATGCAGGATCCTTCCTACTGCCATCTTGGGGAGTTTTTCCTTGCCACTGCTCATCAGGGACTATCTGACCATTTTTGATTCATACACGTTCACATTTCATACAAACTCAAATAATTCTATTGATTGTGTAAAGCTGCTTTGCGACGATGACAAACAAAATAAATGAATAAAATCGAATTGAATTGAATTACATTTCCATGTATTGCAATGTGTTGTATTCAGCTAGTATCATATATTTTTGTGTTTGTTGCATTTCTGGGGGAGTATGTCTGCAGTTTTATAAAAAAATCTGCTCATATCTTTGCACACGTTTATCAGCCTTTTGATCAAAAAGCATGCATGCGCAACTCACTTTCAGTTTGCAAAAGACAGTGTTTATTGTTAAGTGTATATTTAAAGCGCATATACATAAAACAATATAGTTTTAGGCTAACTTATCATAAATTTTTGTATTCTTTGTTGTACTTTGTCTTTTTGCACATACACGTGGGTGCGTTACAATAATAATAATAATAATAATAATAATAATAATAATAATAATAATTAAAGCTGCAAGCAGCGATGATCGGGCCCTCGCACCCGGTGCAGTCCACATGGGCCTCAATAATGTTCTCCTGCATGTTCTTTCTGATGTAATCCCCTCATTTATAGAGAAATACAGCCAAAAAGAGATACAAACTAAGCATTTCCTCATACCAGTTGGTGGGGCTATAACTGAATTATTATATTGGCACATCAATCTGTTCAAACTCTGATTGTTATTAATGTTGTTAAGTGTCCAGATTGGATGAAGTGTGTGGAAGAAACAGGCAAAAGTTCTTCAAATTCATGTGTGTTGGGCGAGGCGTGGCAGCGCCACAGCCATACCATGTGACCCAGACAAAAGCTTTTGACAACTTTTTGTCCTTGATCCCTTAAGAGCCACCTGAAAAATTTTGAACTCGATCAGGCAATTCCCCAAGAGGAGACGTGTGGGAAACGCCATATCATGCAATTTTTCCAAAATGGCGGACTTCCTGTTCATCGTAGAGAATACCTCCAAGAGACTTTTTTTCCTGTGGTGAGGAGATACATCAGTGTACCCAATTTGATAATCAGGCAAAACACATTAGCTACTGCCAGTAGGTGGTGTTATAACTATATTGTCAAATTGGCATATCAATCTGTTCAGACTCGAATGCTCTCCATGACTATAAAGTTTCATCCACATTGGAAGAAATGTGTGGGAGAAAGTGGCAAAAAAACATCCATTTCCTGTGTGTCGGGGGAGGGTAAAATTCATGGCGGCGCCACAGCCAGACCATGTGACCCAGACGAAAGCTTTTGATAACTATTTGTCCTTGACCCCTTAAGAGCATCCTGAGAAATTTTGAATTAGATCGGGCAATTCCCCTAGGAGGAGTTAGTCAAAATACGAGATGTGTGAAACGCAACATCTCGCAGTTTTTCCAAAATGGCGGACTTCCTGTTCACTTTAGAGGACACCTCCAGTAGACTTTTTTTTCTCGTCTTGAGAAGTTACATTAGTATACCAAATTTCATGTCCGTAGGTCTTACAGGGACCCAGCTCAACATTCCGGGGGCGCTGCTGAGCAATTTGTCCACGCCTACTCACAGCGACAGTTTCACATGAAAATTTTCGCCGGGGGAGAATTTTCTGGAAAGTTTGGTGAGTTTTCGAGCATGTTCAGGCACCCAAATTAGCAGTTCTTTAGGCACGGTGAGGAATACAGGAATGGGTTAGGGTTAGGGTTAGTGAGGAATAATATAATATAATAATAATAATAATTCCTTCAGATACAGTAGGGCTTCGCACCGGTCGGTGCTCAAGCCCTAATAATAATTCCTTCAGATACAATAGGGCTTCGCACCGGTCGGTGCTCGGGCCCTAATTAAAGCTGCAAGCAGCAATGATTGGGCCCTCGCATCCGGTGCAGTCCATGTGGGTTTCTACACTGTCCTGCATATTCTCACTGATGTCATCCTTACATTTGAGCAGAACTACAGCCAAAAAGAGATATAAACTAATCATTTCCTCATGCCAGTTGGTGGCGCTATGACTGAATTATCTTCTTGGCATGTCAATCTGTTCAAATTCCGATTGTAGTTGAAACTGTAAAGTTTTGTCCAAATTGGATGAAGTGTGTGAGAGAAACAGCCAAAACACATCCATTTCCTGTGCGTTGGGGGAGGGTCAAATTCGTCACTGCGTCACAGCCAGACCATGTGACCCAGACGAAAGCTTTTGATAACTTTTTGCCCTTGATCCCTTAAGAGCGTCCTGAAAACTTTTAATTCGATCGGGCAATACCCCTAGTAGGAGTTCATTAAAATACGACATGTGGAACGGGGAAAATCAGGCAAAAGACATTAGTTACTGCCAGTAGCTGGCGTTATAACTGTATCATCATATTATCATATCAATCTGTTCAGATTCGATCACTTATCGTGACTGTAAACTTTTATCCACATTGGAAGAAGTGTGTGGGAGAAACAAACAAAAAAAAACATTTCCTGTGCGTCGGGGGAGGGTCAAATTCGTGGCGACTCCACAGCCAGACCATGTGACCCAGGTGAAAGCTTTTGATAACGTTTTGTCCTCGATCCCTTACAAGCGATCTGAGGAAATTTTAACTCGATTGGGCAATTCCCCTAGGAGGAGTTCGTTCAAATACAACATGTGCGAACTGCAATATCTCGCCATTTTTCCAAAACGGCGGACTTCCTGTTCATTGTAGAGGATACCTCCAAGAGACTTTTTTACACACGGTGAGGAGATACATCAGTCTACCGAATTTGATGCCTGTAGGTCTTACAGGGACCCAGATCAGAATCTAGGGGGCGCTGCCGAGACATTTGGCCACGCCCACTCAGGCTGACCATGTCATGAGGAAAGGGGTCCATGGGCTGATCTAAGTCTAGAGTATGAGCTGGATTGGAGGAAGAATGTACGAAATACAACAACTTTCTCCATACTGTCGAAGGATCTAATTTGCAGCCCCGCCCTGCCCAGACCGTGGAACTTTGATAAAAGCTTTTGATAACCTTCTAAACAAGGTCTTCTGGACCATGGGGAAAAATTTCATGCTTATTGCATTATTTCCCTAGGAGGAGTTCGTCAAAATACGACATGTGGACAGGTGAAAATCAGGCAAAACACATTAGCTACTGACAGTAGGTGGGGTTATAACTTTATCGTCATACTGGCATATCAATTGGTTCAGACTTGAACACTCATCATGATTCTAAAGTTTTGTCCAGATTGGATGAAGTGTGTGGGAGAAACGGGCAAAAAAAATACATTTCCTGTGCGGCGGGGGAGGGTAAAATTCGTGGTGGCGCCACAGCCAGATCATGTGACCCAGACAAAAGCTTTTGATAACTTTTTGTCCTTGATCCCATAAGTCAAGTCAAGTCAATTTATTTATATAGCGCTTTTAACAATTGACATTGTCGCAAAGCAGCTTTACACAATAAAAAGAAGTAAGTTTGTATGCAATGTGTATGAATCAAAATGATAAGATTGTCCCTGATGAGCAAGCCGAGGGCGACGGTGGCAAGGAAAAACTCCCTGAGATGGTAATAGGAAGAAACCTTGAGAGGAACCAGACTCAACAGGGAACCCATACTCATCTGGGTGATAATGGATAGCAGGGATTGATCAGCATAATAATATGTAAGACTGGAAGTTCAGTATAACAGGAGATGTGTTAAAATTTTAATTAAAAGGGGTCCAGTTTGTTCCTGGAGGCTCAGGTAGACTGTAGGAAATTCCAGTCCTGAGCTATCGAACAACTGAAGTCATAGGTCCCCAGAGAACAGCTGTTAGCATCAATCGAGGACAGGACAGTCTTCGTGGAAACCATCCCCAGCCACCACACGAATCCAGGCAGACCACACGGGGCATCCATGCAACGAGATCTCCAACCAGAAGCAGGACTCCAGGACGGGTTAGACGGGTCCAGAGGGCAGAGGGGTCTAGATCACTGGCAACTCAGGAGCGACATGTATAGCTCGACAGAGAGACAGGGAGAGGGAAAGGAGAGAGGGAGAGAGTGGGAAGAGAGCAGAAGAGGAGAGAACAGAAAATAAGCAGAGATGGCAGTTAGGTATGGTCACAGTCAACATGTATAAGGTGAATGTATATTTAGTGCAGAGTGCAAGCAGGGACTCCGGCAGGACTAACTACAGGGTGGGCCATTTATATGGATACACCTTAATAAAATGGGAATGGTTGGTGATATTAATGTCCTGTTTGTGGCACATTAGTATATGTGAGGGGGCAAACTTTTCAAGATGGGTGGTGACCATGGTGGCCATTTTGAAGTCGGCCATCTTGGATTCAACTTTTGTTTTTTCAATAGGAAGAGGGTCATGTGACACATCAAACTTATTGGGAATTTCACAAGAAAAACAATGGTGTGTTTTAACGTAACTTTATTCTTTCATGAGTTATTTACAAGTTTTTCTTTGTTCACAGCCATTGACATGTCGAAGATGTTAACACGTGATGAGCGGATCGAAATTGTGTTGATATCTGGTTAACGCAGTAACCGGGTCATTGCAGCAGATTTCAATGCAAGACACCCTACGAGACCACCCATCTCCCATGCTACAGTTAGCAAACTGCTTGCTAAGTTTTGGTTCAGTGTTGGATTTGCCAAAATGTGGACACATGAAAACTGTCACTAATGAACAAACATCAGTGGCTGTCCTAGCTTCATTTAGCAAAAGCCCACAGCGTAGCACTCGCCGCATGTCACTGGAGAGTGGCATTAGTCGAACATCCCTTCGGCGGATATTAGCTATTCACAAATGGCACCCTTACAAACTCCAGCTGCTGCAGCATATCAACAAGGATGACCCAGATTGGCGCACACAATTTGCAGAATGGGCAAAACAAAAATTGGAACAGGACCCTCAGTTCATGCAGAAGATTTTGTTCAGTGATGAGGCAAACTTGTATGTGAATGGTGAAGTTAAGAAACAAAACCACCGCTATTGGTCTGACACTAACCCACATTGAATAGATCCCTCCAAGACTGTTGGAACAAAAAAAGTGATGGTATGGTGTGGTATATGGGGTACAAAGATAGTGGGGCCATTCTTCATCAATGGAAACCTCAAGGCCACTGGATATTTGAAATTGCTACATGATGATGTGTTTCCCTCTTTATGCACTGAAGCTGGCACGTTCCCTGAGTTTTTCCAGCAAGATGGTGCACCACCACATTATGGGTGTCAGGTCCGAGCATTCCTAGATGAACAGTTTCCTGAAAAGTGGATTGGTCGTCGTGGGCCAGTTGAATGGCCCCCAAGGTCTCCCGATCTGACCCCCTTAGACTTTTATCTTATACTGGGTCTCATTCATATATGTGGATAAGTGGATATGAGTTATGCAGCTAAATTTTTACAAAGTTCCAGGGAGCGCTGTACAGGCCCTGTGCCACGCCCGGGATCTCTCAGGCCTTCCTCATAAGTTTGGACCCGTAGGTCACCATAGCAACATGATTCAAACTAGAAAAAAATCCTCCATGGTTTCAAATGACCCATGTCTTTTCATTATTCTGGCTGAACCAAATCAGGTGAAAGTAAAGGACAAAATATTAGTGATTTCTAAAAGTGACACACTTCCTGCTGCCAGTTGGTGGCGCTATGACATAGACTCCTGATTGTCATATGATGTGATCAGCTTCCTACTCTTAACATAATTGTAAAGTTTCATGTACATAACTTAATGTACACCGAAGTTATTAGCCACTTCCTGTTCATTTTTACTCGCCATAATTTTAAAGCATCGCCATGGCCGAACCATTCGAGATATCAAAAATCCCTCCGCAATTTTCATCGGCAACTTGTTTAGATCATATTTGCCTGGTTTGGTGCCAATTGTATTAATTCCCTAGGAGAAGTATTCACATTCCATTGAGTGCATTTGGCAAACGACTCAAAATAACTCACTTCCTGTGGATTACAGCTGATGACATGCAGCACGAAACTTGTTCAGCTTGATGAGATCTAAATGTATACCACGTTTTATAAGTATACATGCAAGTGTGTTTGAGCTATGAGGCAAGACTCTCTAGGTGGCGCTGTGCCGAGCGTGTGCAACTCCCTGGGCCGAGCCCCACTGAGGACCTGATGGCCGCAGATTCCTATCTGTGTGCAAATTTTGATGAGTTTTTGAGTATCTTAAGATCCCCGAAAGTGGCCAGATGATTGAAAATAAATAAATAAATAAATAATCCGTAGAAAACCAATAGGGCCCTGAGCACTACAGTGCTTGGGCCCTAATAAATAATCTGTAGAAAAACAAGAGGGCCCTGCGCACTACAGTGCTTGGGCCCTAATAATAATCCTTAGAAGAACAATAGGGCCCTTTGCACTACAGTGCTGGCCCCAATAATTCCTTCAGATACAATAGGGCTTCGCACCAGTCGGTGCTCGGGCCCTAATAATACTAAATGGAGAAAGCGCAGTCAAAGAAGAATCATCATTGAAGGAGAAAAGAAAATGAAGAATAAATACATATATGTATTTACAGTTTGAGCTCTGTCGCTTGCTGTCAATGGGCACCTAAGAGAGCGAACACATTTTCGACTTCAGTAGACAAACAATACCTCAGATTGAAACATGAATGCCCCCTACAGGTAATGAACTTCATTTTCACAGCTTCCCGCGAGCTGCCACAGAGATCCCTTTTCTCGAAACATGCTTTCTTAATGGCCAGGTCTGTACTACAAACAAGTATCCAGCAACAGATGCTCCTGTAGCAGCTAATGCAGGTGCTGCAGCTACAATGGCAGAGGAGTTCCGTGCACTTATATAAACAAAGCTCGGTGTACAGATGCAGTTATCCCTAGCAGAAACTATTTACGTAACCTGGAACTTCTTATGGTTAAGTGTATACGCTTATACACCCAAAGAATTCACAACTACTATTGTTACTGCTATATTAGATTAGATTCAACTTTATTGTCATTGCACAAATAAATCTAAAAATCTAAATTTCCTAAAAGAAACAATGAAAACTCAAATTATTCATTCCACAGCCCAAACAAATAAATACATAAAAATAATTGATACAATATATAAAGTAAAAATAACAAATTAACCTGCACTTTACCTTTAAAAAAAAAAAAATCCCGACAGATAAATGTTTCCGTTTGTATTTCAGGCGCCTGTATTTGTGTATGTGTGGGACTTCCGGTTACGCTGTGAGATGGAGTAGTCGCTCTAACCCGAGCTCCCGACTTGCCCCGAGATTATGGAGCAACGCGCTCAGTACCGGGATGTGATGAAGGAACTGTACAGCCTCGGCCTGAAACCCTCTCTGCGCTACCCGGCTAAGCTATCCATCGTAACGAAGTATGGCTCCAGAAAGCACCTCTCCTCCGTGGAGGACGCTAAAAACTTTATCGTTGCCAATCACCGCCCGGTCGTCCCTGTAGATGGAAACTGATCACTGTCAATACTGCCACCACACAACATGTGCCTTGATTTATGACCAACTTGAGTAGCGGTCTTTTTCATTTTCATTTTAAAGTTATCTGCACTGGGTAAGATTATCGTTACCTTGTTTCTCCATAACATGACGACTGTTATGTGTGTGTGTTTTTTTTATTTTTTTTTTATCTGTTCCTGGTTCCACGGCATTGTGAGTGGGTTTTTCTTTCCCTTTTTAAAAAAAAAAATACCGTTATCTGTCGGGTTATTTGTTTATCTTTGTGACCAATTTATCTAATATTTAATCCTTTGGGAAAGGGAACTTTTAGAATTTAAGGAAGTTCTATCAGTGCTTATTAGCACCGTAGTGCGTTAGTCACTGGATGTTTGTTGTTTATGGGAAGCTCAGGCCTGTTTATATCTCTGTGTGTGTGTATGTGTGTGTGTATGTGTCTGTTTCTCTCTCTCCCTTTTTTTTTTCTTTTTTCTTTCGCCCCCTTTTTTTTTTTTTCTTCTTCTTCAGACCCCCTCCCTCCCCTTCTCCCCAATCTTATCTCCTCCACTACGCATATTAAGGTATGGCTGGTACGAATCGTCCAGTTAGGGTAATTTCATGGAATGTCAAGGGGATGGGCAACGCCATGAAAAGAGGTAGGATTATGTCCCACTTACAGTACCTTAAGGGAGACATTTACTTTATCCAAGAAACTCATCTTTGTAACAGAGAGATAATGCGGCTTAAGACTGGCTAGGTGGGTCAGATCTTCCATTCCAAATTTAACAGTAAAGCTAGAGGTACTGCCATTTTACTTCATAAAAACCTCCCCTTCACAGTAAACAAATGTACCTCTGATCTGGATGGGCGATATGTTATGGTTTCTGGGACACTTGAAAATACCCCCACTTTGCTGATCTGTGTTTATGGCTCTAATTGGGATAATGCATCATTTGTGAGTAAGCTATTCTCATCTTTCCCAGACCTAGAAAACCATTTAATAATTATAAGAGATGACTTAAATTTTGTTCAGGACCCACTATTAGATAGGTCATCTATTAAGCCAATCCCCTTATCCAACTCAGCCAAGATGCTACACATTATGGCACAACGATATGGCCTTGTGGACCCGTGGAGGCACAGGTCCCCCACAGCCAAGGCCTATTCTTTTTTTTCGCATGCTCATCACACCTACTCTCGCATAGATTCTTTTCTCCTCGATTTAAGATTGCTTTCCAAAGTTATCACGGCAGACTACCACAACATTGCAATATCAGACCACGCCCCAATCTCCCTCGACCTGAATTTATCTGAATTTATTTATTTATTTAATTCGGTCCTCCTGGCAGAGGATAATTACAAGCAGTTTCTGCACTCCCAAATTGTGTTATTTTTTGAACTGAATGATCAGCCCGAGGTGAGCAGGGGAACTCTTTGGGAGGCATCGAAAGCATTTATTAGGGGTCAGCTCATCTCTTTTATTTCACACATGAGGAAAACTGAAACCTCATACATTGATAAACTTCTTAAGGACCTCAAGGTGGTGGACGACCGCTACGCCGCCAGTTCAGACCCCTCCCTTTACAGAGAGCGTCTAAGATTGCAGACAGAGTTCAACCTTGCTTCTACAAATAAAGTTAAAGCCTTACTGCTTAAATCCAGACAGCGCTTTTTTGAGTCCGGCGATAAAGCTGGGAGGCTTCTAGCACATCAAGCTAGAGCCGAAGCATCTTCAAAAATCATTCTATTAAATCAGCTATTAAATCTACACAAGGAAAGATTCTCACAGATCCGACCGAAATCAACGGGACCTTTGCTGATTTCTACGCTAATCTTTACACTTCTGACCGCCCTCCACCTCCTGATGACGTGTTGGATGCCATCACTTTCCCACAGATTGAAACCGACGTGGTGGAAGGTCTGGGCGGGTCTATCACTATAGCGGAGGTTCAAGAGGCCATTATATTGTTACAGAGTGGCAAGTCTCCTGGTCCTGATGGTTTTACAACTGAATACTATAAGTTCTTTTCTAACCTTCTCGCTCCTAATTTAAGGGACATGTATAATGAAGCCTTTGCTCTCCAGCGTCTTCCAAACACCTTGTCGGAGGCCACTATTTCTCTTATTCTTAAAAAAGAAAAAGACCCCCTGCTTTGTAGCAGCTACAGGCCAATATCACTTCTAAATGTGGATTTTAAAATTCTTTCCAAAATCTTGGCTCTTCGTTTACAACAGGTTCTCCCAGGCATCATAACACTCGATCAGACTGGCTTCATGTCAGGTCGTCAATCTTGGCATAATAGCAGACGACTTTTCAATATCATTCATATGTCTGATAATTCGCTGCCTGAGGTGGTCGTATCTCTGGACGCGGAAAAGGCCTTTGATAGGGTCGAATGGCCCTTTCTCTATGAAGTGATGAACAGGTTTGGGTTGGGCAAGGACTTTGTACATTGGGTCAGGCTCCTGTACTCTTCACCAATGGCCTCAGTGCGAACAAACAACACTATCTCACCCTCATTTTCCTTACAGAGAGGCACCAGACAGGGTTGCCCATTGTCACCACTGTTATTTATCCTCGCGATAGAACCTCTTGCCATCTGGCTACGTTCAGAGGCTAGCTTCAGTGGCATAGTACGCCGTGACACAATCCATAAAGTTTCCTTATATGCAGACGACTTGCTTTTATCTCTGATCCAATCCACTCCTTTCCTGCAATATTCAATATATTGGACCTATATGGGGTAACCTCCGGCTATAAGCTTAATTACCAAAAGAGCGAGATTATGCCTATCAATGCATCGGCCAAAGACCTTCCACTCTCGGTGGCACCATTCAAATGGGCAGTTGACAGCTTCCGTTACCTTGGCATTTCTGTCTCCACATCTCAGTCAGATCTGTTTCGTGATAACCTTTTGCCACTAGTTTCGAAGACAGAGAGGGACTTCGACCGCTGGAAGGTTCTGCCACTTTCACTGCTAGGCCGTGTAAATTTAATTAAAATGGTGGTTCTCCCAAAGTTCCTTTACCTGTTTCAACATATCCCCATTCTATTAGCTAAATAATTTTTCGACAGACTAGACAAAATGATCTCCAAGTTCTTGTGGGACGGAAAACCGGCTAGGATTCGCAGGTCAATCTTGCAGTCTCCTAAGAAGAGTGGAGGCCTTGCCCTTCCTAACTTTAGACATTACTACTGGTCAGCTAACACCCAAAAACTTCTGTGGTGGATGGAGGAGCAAGATCCTCTGCCTATGTGGGTATGTATGGAAAGAGACTCTTCCCCATTTTCTCTCTCCTCCACACTGTGTTCACAGCTGCCAATCCCAGTTCCACGCCTAAGTAGCAGCCCAGTGGTCTCTGTATCTCTGAAGATCTGGAATCAGATTAGGAAAAACTTTGGTTTCTCTGGTCCCTCTATTCTAGCACCAATCTACAGGAACTGCCGTTTTGAACCCTCCAAATCCGATTCAGCATTCAAGATCTGGCAGGCCCATGGTATTTCCAAGATATGTAACCTGTACACTGATGGTATTTTCTCATCTTTCGCACAACTCTCATCTACATATAGCCTTCCAAATCATCATCTGTTCCGTTTCTTCCAGATCAGAGACTATGTTAAGAAGCAGTTTCCCCACTTCCCAAACCGTCCCCCTGAAAATTTAACAGAACGTCTGCTGTCAGTGGGCACGGTCACCAAAAGATTCATCTCCATTTTGTATGGGCATATGTGGTCAGCCTCCTCACAACCCCCTACTGCAGTTAGAGCTGCATGGGAAGACAGTCTCAACATTAAAATTGAAGATAGCCAATGGGAGACAGCTCTCTCTTTAGTCCACTCGTCTTCCATATGTGCCCGGCACAGCTTGATCCAGTGCAAGGTCCTCTATAAGATCCACTATACAAATGCAAGGTTGGCTAGAATCTTCCCTTCTGTCAACGAGGCATGTAACAGATGCAGCTTAACTCCAGCCAACCACGTCCACATGTTTTGGTCATGCCCCGAATTAACGTCATTTTGGACACACGTTTTTGATACACTAAGCAGGGCCTACGGACACACCATTACCCCTAACCCATTATCAGCGATATTTGGTATCTCCCTCAACACAGACCTGCCCAGAGTAGCGCAACAGGCATTGGCATTTACCACCCTTCTAGCCCGAAAATTTATTTTGCTCAGCTGGAAGCTCGCACATCCTCCATCACATAAACATTGGGTCAAGGAGGTTCTCTATAACCTACAACTCGAGAAGCTTAGATTCTCTCTCAGGAGCTCCACAGGGAAGTTCCACAAGACATGGGATCCCTTTCTGGATATTACTACCTCACCTGATGGTCCCCAAGACCCAGAGGACAGTTAGGGAGAGGGGTCCCCCCCCCCCTTTTTTTTCTATATTATTTTTCTATATTTTTTTTTTTCTCTCTTTGAATGTTTTTTTTTATTTTATTATTCTGCTCCCCCTTTTTTATTTATTTATTTTTATTTATTTACTTTTTACTTTATTTTATTTTGTATATGTATGTGCGTTTGTATGCAGACATGTGTGCATGTATGTTTACATACCTCGCTTACTATTTATCATTTATCTCATCCACTTCATTCTGCATTCCCTGTGTATGTATATGTATATATGTGTACTGTATGTATGTGTGTATATGTATATAGGTGTATATGCTTAGTGCTCACTGGATGGGTACATTTTGATGTTGCACTACTAATGGCCTGTGATGGGATGGGTGAGGGGTGGGGGGACTTGGGATGACATACAGTTGCACCTTTTGTCTATACATGTTTTTATATTTGAATATGCCTTTTGTTGGATCTATGCTGTACTGTATGTCTGTTGAGAATTTTCAAAACAATAAAGAGAGTTGGAATATTTGTGTATGTGTGGAATTAGACCCTTCCCTCGCCTCGTCTTACACACTAACACTCCTCCTCCCTCTCCCCACCTCGCTTTTTAAGTTTCACAACAAACACACACACAACGGAAACACTGTTTTAGCGGGAAAAAAAGAAATCTGTCTAATGACACTCGCTTGAACACATACTAACAAAATCACTTCTGTAAAGTAAAAAAAAAAAATTAACCAGCACCTTACCTTTTGAAAAGAACCGCGACAGAGCTGAGTTATCTGTGTAAAGAAAGTGTGTCTGCGTGTGTGAAGCCGAGAGAGTGTGTGTGTGTGTCGGTGTCAAATTACGCGCGCATAGGCAAGAGAGTGTGTTTGTGTGTATATGTGTGTGTCGGTGTCAAATTACGCGCATGCACATATATGAGACGTTGATTATACCAGTAAGAGACGAGCACTAAGAGCCAGGGGAGCAGGGGAGAAAGATTTCCACAATTCCGCAAAGCAAGAGAGAGAAAAATCATTGGCTCAGTTGTGATCACTTGCCGCTCGGTGTCAAAATAAGAGTCGCATGCGTGATACATGCAGGCCATCTTCCAAAAGTCTTGGCCTCACTGTGCGTGCAGATGCGCTCACACCTGCCTGCTGCCATTCCTGAGCAAGCTCTGCACTGGTGGCACTCCGATCCCGCAGCTGAATCCTCTTTAGGAGACGATCCTGGCGCTTGCTGGACTTTCTTGGACGCCCTGTAGCCTTCTTAACAAGAATTGAACCTCTTTCCTTGAAATGATCCTATAAATTGTTGATTTAGGTGCAATCTTAGTAGCCACAATATCCTTGCCTGTGAAGCCATTTTTATGCAATGCAATGACATGTCAAGTCTGTCATTCTAACCCAATCAGCCTGACATAATGATCTCCAGCCTTGTGCTCGTCAACATTCTCACCTGAGTTAACAAGACGATTACTGAAATGATCTCAGCAGGTCCTTTAATGGCAGCAATGAAATGCAGTGAAAAGTTTTTTTTTCGGGATTAATTTAATTTTCATGGCAAAGAAGGACTATGCAATTCATCTGATCACTCTTCATAACATTCTGGAGTGCAGTGGAACCTTGGATTACGAGCATAATTTGTTCCCGGAAGTGGGCTCGTATTCCAAAACATCATTTCCCATAAGATGAAAATAAAACAAATTAATCTGCACTTTACCTTTTAAAAAAAAGTACAAATAAATCCTGACAGATAAGTGTTTCCGTTGGTGCGCGCAGTGTGTGTGTATGTGTGTGTGTGTGTGTGTGTGTGTGGAATTAGCCCCTTCCCTTGCCTCGTTTTACACAGTAACACTCCTCCTCCCTCTCCCCACCTCGCTTTTTAAGTTTCACAACAAACACACACACACACACACACACACACACACACACACACACAAACAATGGAAACACCGTTTTAACAGGAAAAAAAGAAATCTCTCTGAGACTGGCATGAGCGTATATTAACGGATTCACTTTTTAAGTTTCACAACAAACGCATAAACACAGCGGAAACACCGTTTTAACGGAAAAAAAGCGAGACTGGCATGAGCGCATACTAACAGAATCACTTGTTTCACAACAAACGGACACACACAAACACAGAAACACAGTTTTAACAGGGAAAAAAGAAATCTCTCTGACCTGGCATGAGCACATACTAAGGGAATCACTGCTGTAAAGAAAAAACACAAAAAAAAAACAAATGAACCAGCACCTTACCTTCGCGACAGAGCAGAGTTTCTGTGTGTTTGTGAAGCCAGGGAGGGGGTGAAAAGGCGAGAGAGCGTCTGTGCGTGTGTGTGTGTGTCGTGTCAAATCGCACGCACACACTCATAAGAGAGGAGCAGAGTTTCTGTGTGTTTGCAAAGCCGTTGGGGGAGGGGGAATAGGGGGGAGGTGAGAGAGTGATGCTCAATGTCAAAATAAGAGTCGCATGTGTGATACATGATACTCGGCACTTGTAAACTAATACTTGGTCGGTTTCCAATTAAATAAATATTAAAAATCTTTGCTCAGTTTGCGGAACACTCGTAAACCATGTTACTCGCAATCCGAGGTTCCACTGTATATGCAAATTGCTATTATAAAAACTTAAGCAGCAACTTTTCCAATTTCCAGTATTTATGTAATTCTCAAAACTTTTGGCCACGACTGTACATCCTACCAAATGCTAATTCCAAGCTTGGAATAAAATAACTAAATGCAGCCTTTAGTACCAACAGTGATCCAGATGCTGCTTTTTTTGTTTTTTTTGTAGTTTGTAACTCAAATGTTTTTAAGTTCTCCCTAGAACACCAACATGTTTCGTTCCACACCAGAGGAAATAAAGTCCTGCACCATGTTTACACTAACATACCTGGAGTTTACAAGACTCTAGGGGACAATCAGATCATCTCTCTTTGATTCTCTCCCTCACATATTCAGAGTGAGGACAATCAAGCTGTGGCCAGTGTGGGCAGACACTGTACTTCAGGACACTGACTGGAGCATGTTTACCATTCAGACAACCTGTTGTTCCCACTTCGACATGGATTACAGCTACACTTCCTTCATATTGGACTACATTAACACAATGACAGTATCACCACCCAGAAACATCACCATGTAACCAAATCATAAGCCTTGGTTGAACAGAGAGGTTAACCTCTTACTGAAGGCCCCCAATGCTGCCTTTAGATCTGTTGATGCACAGCCAGGGCTAATCTGTGGTGGGAAATTAAGATGGCCAAGCACTGATACAAGCTGACTATTAAACAGTTTTTCAATTCCAATCCACAGCAGATGTGGCAGGGCATCCAGGCCATTAGCGACTACAAACCCCTCAACCACCCACTCCTGTGCACTGATATTGCCTTTCTTAATTAGCTAAACAAGTTTTATACTCACTTTGAAAGAGATAACCTGGAGCCAGCAATCAAAACCAAGCTCCTTGCGGACTACCAGCCAGTGACACTCTCCTTCAGTGATGTCACCACAGTACTGAGCAGGATAAATATACAGAAAGCTGCAGGGCCTGATGGTATCCACGGATGCATCCTCAGAGTATGTGCTAGGGACCTTGCATAGGTCCTATTAGACCTATTCAACCTGTCACTAGCCCAAGGTATTGTGCACACGTTCCTTAAGATTACCTCCATTGTGCCAGTACCAAAACACTCCAACATGCCCCAGCATGTTCGGGTAGACCACCACTAGATACACCACTTGGCATCAGAGTCCTACAAGATGAGAAAGTGTGCTCAGTAACTTTCTCTACTCACTCTTCACCTACAACAGCAAGCCTGGACATTGTTCCAACACCATTATCCAGTTCGCAGATGACATCATGGTGATTGGACTCATCAAAGACAATGATGAGTCAGCTTACAGAGAGGAGGTGTTGGCAACAACCTGCTGCTTAACAACAAGAAGACCAAGGAGCTCAAAAGTAGACTTTAGGAAGGAGAAAGGTGGCACACACACACCCATTCATATTAATGGAGCAGTGGTGGACTGTATCACTAGCTTAAAATTCAGGGGAATCCTAGTCAAGAAGGCTCCAACGCCTCTTCTTCCCAAGGGCTCTGAGAAAGAACAATCTATCTTCAGACATCCTGGTAAAATTCTGTAATTACACATTGTACATAACTGTTCTCTTTGTATTTTTACATATGCAAATTATTCATCATGGAACACAATTTCTTCCTCATTGTATATATCTAAAATCAATGTACTCATTGTCTATAACTCCTTATCTGAATACTGTTTACATATGCAAATTGTTTATCATGGTATACAATACTTTTTAAAATTCCACCTACCTATAATCTTTTGCACTCATTGTATTTACCACTATATATTGTTTACATATGCAAATTATTTTGCACAGCGATAAATGCACTTTTGGTTAGGTATTAACCAAACTTTCCAATTTTCCTGCCTTGTACCACACATGTACAGTGATGATAAACTATAATCCCATTTAAAGGGCAAACTTCTGGCCCACTTTGGTCTCTCAAGCTGTTAGGTGGCTGCTATATTCCACGGTCAACATATGGTTCACAGGATCCACCATGAACTCAAGGCATGTCTGTATACGATTACCTGCAGATGACTTCAGTCACTGAGAGGGTTTTGATCACCTGGGTTTTGCGATCCTTCCTGCAAGAAGAAAAGAAGCCTGTGGCCCCCACCTCACTGTGGGAAAAGGCACTGGAGTGTGAGCTCTCTATGCTTCCCTTCAGGCTGAAAAAAGAGGAAAACGAAAGAGCCAAGCCTACTGCACTACATTCTTTTGATGAGGGGAGAAGCCTTGCAGTGCATGCAACTGCTGGAGTCTCCCTGCAACAAGCCCATGAGCACTGAACCTGAGTCAGAAAAGCCTGTGGGTCAGCATGAGGGTTTTGGGCCAGCAGCCATAGTGGCGACAAGGGCATCCTGGCGCCCACCAGATGGGTCTGTATCAGTGCAGATCCACTCTCATATCTCCTGGTGTACTTTGGACCTGCAGTTACACTAGCTTGCCTTGGTTATGCAAGACTCTTCTGGTCACCTGCTTTGCATGGAGATTACAGGCCCAATGTGGAAAACACTCTGTTATCACTGGATTTATGCCTAACCTGCCTGTTCCTCTTCTGCTAAGGCAAGATTGCCTGGGGCTACACTCTAAGAAAAACTGGGGGAAGAAGAAAACCTTTCCTTGCCACCAGCAGTGACAGAGGGAATTCACTCCAATCCTCCCAGTATGGACCAGACACAGAGGCTAAAGCACAGAGGCTAAAGGTGAGCATTCTCACTCTAATTTACTTCTGTTCATGCTTTAGCTGATAAATGATCCCTGGAATGGGAGAAATTGCGATTTTCCTTATTATAATATGAATTGTACTGTTTTGATCACTCTATACACAATTTTCTTTGGTATTTTTATAAAATATTTACATTTTATATTTTATAAAAAAATTTAAAGAAAAAAAGAAAAAACAAAAGAATATTCCATTTGTATTTTTCATTTGGAAATTGTATAAAAAATCACGGGGTGTGTTTAGAGTGATAAAAAACAATACAAGGCATGTTATGATGAGGAAACTTTCCATCTCTTCCATTCCAGCAATTAAAAAACGGTAACAATGTCAATTTTAGAATCTGCAGAAACTCAGTGGTCCGAGCACAACCTCTCTCTTCTCTGAATATGCTGTGTTCATGGGGGTCGGCTAGGAAACACGCATCTCGGTTTATTAATCCACACGTTTAGTTTAGGTTTAGTATTCAGTGTGCACCGTTTGTTCTGTTTGTATATCTGTTATGTTACAGCTATATTATAACACTCAGAAAGCCCTTTTATTTAAGGTAAAGTGACTGATGTGTCTAACTTTTGTCAGCAGAGCCTCTGTTTCACTGAATAATCCATGACATTTCATGAATATGGAAGACCTATTGACACCGCTCAGGTGACGCCCCACACACACGCACACACACACACACACACACACACACACACACAAAACGCACACCAAAACACACAGAAAGCAGACCAAACGTCATCAGCACGTCCCTCCCGCAAACAGCACAGCAATGAGCATTTACTTACATCTGAGTCATTTACATAAATCACTGATCAATGGCTCATCATATCAATTTATTCATACAGATGTAGCTGTTTTAAATGGAAATTTACAGGCTTGTTACTGAATGATTTACTCTGAACAGTGGCAGCTGGCACACCTAAAATAAATGCAGGATTATTATTTATAATCTAAATAAAAATGCTTTTCTAAATGTGGGCTATTGTTATTTACTTACAATATTTGCTAATTTAATTTAAATGAGGTTTGGGCTCCGGGACGTTGAGCCTACGTAGTCTAATCATCGCTCAGATGCACGCATAAAGTTTTCCAGAGCCCACCGGCAGAAGTAGACTAATGATTATTAATGCGTCTGGAAAAACAACAAGGAGACTGACTCTGACCATTTTAGTAATACATTGATAAATTAGTGATTCCTTTGGTTTCGGGCTTTAGTGATGAAGGTGATCATGTCATATCATCATCTCCACAGCATTGGAATTTTACGTCATCTAAAATTAGACGTCTAAAATCGTTTTCCATTAGTTTAAAAGCATGTAAAAGCAGACATTTTGCTTTCTATGAGTATATATTTTTCACGTATGTGAGGCAAGTATACACAGAGTTTCGGTTCATATTCTGACGAACTCAATTTAGCGCTACCTGTTTACTTTCATTATTTTAAACAATAAAGGCTATGTAGCTTATATAGTTTTATTATATTGTTTTTGAACATTAATCTGCCAAACTTTTTCTGATGTATACCCAGAGTCTGTTTTCTGTTTCTGTTACACATGATATAATCTAAAGGGTAGATATAAAAGTATAGATTTACTTTGATTAAATTCGATGCAAATAAGAAACACTTATGTATTACTATAATTTTAGTACTGTGATTGTAAATTAATTTAATGTTTCACTTGTATTTTGTAAGTTTTGCCAGCGGTGGTACAGCGCAACGGGGGGCATTATTTATTAAAGAAAATTATGATGATCAAAAACAGCCTAGTGCATTTCATTATCATTATTACAATATTATTATTATATGCAAAAATACAAGCGGGGCTGAATGACAACGACATCTGCTGACGAAGAAGCACGTTCTGACAATGTTTTAATTGTAATAATAATAAAATAGTTTCATTTTAGTTAATAAGTCTACTACAAATTTTATTCTCATTAATCAAAATTTTAGGCTCATTAATTCTTGAGAGAATGAACTAAGACCTGAGGCGTCGGTCTATAGTTATATAGCGCCACTCAGCGGTAAATGCACAAACCAAATGCTGTCGCTGTGAAGCACGGAGGTAAAAGTAGAATACCGCTTGTCTACCATCTGAATGACCTGTATCATGTTAATTAATTAAAAAGTTGGATTGAAGCTTTTGCCATGTATTTCAGCTCTTCACATGCTTACTCCTGAAGCACAGGGGCAGGAGTTAGAGCAATGAGGAGAAGATCTATCACCATCACAGAATCAAGAGCTCAATGAACTAACTGACTAGTTTCAGGATATGTTCTAAACTGCTGCTTAACATCAAGATGACCAAGGAGCTCATAAGTAGACTTTAGGAAGGAGAAAGGTACCAAACATCCATTCATATTAATGGAGCGGTGGTGGACTGTATCACTAGCTTCAAATTCCTGGCCTCACTCACCTTGAGAGGCACAATATATAAAACTACGGGCATTAGTGTCAGCGACCATATAGAGCCCTGGAGATCCTGAGAATATAACTTTGTTGTGCCATCAAAGTTATAGTGGCTATAATGGGCTGCTATCATTGAGGAGTCCACTAGCCCCTGGTCCACCCTCATTGTCGAAGTCCTATGATTCGATACGGCACAAACTTGTAATGTGACTGGGGAAAGCCCATTTCATCTCCACACTGGATATGACAAAGGGGAACATCTGGTTCTGTATGTGAGTAGGAAACTTACGCTAACCGTCATTAAGTGTGCTATGGAGGAGCTGAAATATTACCTGGCTGTACGGCACTTCACTGACCATGCTTCCCTGCTGTGGATGGCAAGGGCTAAATACACCAACCATCACATTACCTGCTGGTTCGCTTTACTCACTTTTCATCCTGCCACGAGTCAATTTACAGCATGGCATGCTGGATGGCCTCTCCAAAAACCATGCTCTCTTTTCATTTCTCAGTACTAGCTCGAAGCTGGGGAGGACTGCTGTAATGGTGGGTTTACCTGAATTTATTTGAATTACAACAAGATATTTCACACTTGCTTCTCTGTCAATGTTTGGCCAAGAGGTCACTACTATAACTTAAAATGAAAATATAAAAATCTTGGAGATAATCAAGATATTCTTTGGCAAATATGAGGTCAGTTTTGTGTTTTTTCAGGTCAGTAGTGGGTGTCACTTATAGGAAGTCTCTCATGGATGCCATTTTTACCCAGTTTTTTATTGCTAAATCATGAACACTGACTGAGGCACTTAAGGCCTACAGTTCTTTAGATGTTGTTCTGGGTTCTTTTATGAGCTTCTGGATGAGTTGTTGTTGTGCTCTTGGGAGTAATTTTGGTAGGCCAACCACTCTGGGGAACGTTCACCACTGTTCCAAGTTCTGTCCATTTGTGGATAATGCCACCATAACCATGCTGGAAATAACCTTGAAAATGGCTTTGTAACCCTTTCAATATGCCAAAAAAAATCAATATCTTAATTTTTGTTAAAGTTTGTATAAAGTTTTCTAAAGTTTGTCTTCATAAGTTGAAAACATTTAAAAAAAAATTTTATCAGCTTATGCTTTGAATCCCAGATCAACAATATCTCCCCAGTTCATGTTACTTCAATGTTTGTCCATTTGTCTATAGTCTCCTCTTAACCAGAAAGCTGCAACCATTCTCACTCAAGCATTCATTTTTGTAAATTAATTTGATCTGGCCTACCACATAAACTCATCCATAGCACCCCGTGACCACTCTGTGCTCTATCTCTATCTTCTTATCCAATAAACATTCATAATAGTCTTTTTAACCACATGCAAAAAAATATATTAATCATAGACTTATCTAATTAAAAGGACCTATACCACATTATTTTAAGCTGAACTCTTTTATGCTATATAAAAATAAATAGTAGTATTATAAAATAATTATAATAGTATAAATATTATGCAGCTTTTTTTTACCTTAATTGTATTGTTTGCTGTTATACTGTTATTGTTATACAATTCAATTCAATTAATACAATTCAATAGGCTGCAGCGCCTACTGTTCTGCCTTAGTGCAGCTGGAAAACCACACCAAAAGTCCATACATTAGTACACTCTCTATAGCACACGTAAAAGTTGTGATAAATTCCAAAAGCCCCTTAGAAATTCTCACTGCAAATTCTCAATTTCCTCAGATAGAAGAAGCGCTGCTGGGTCTTTCCTATGGCCGAGGTGATATTACCCCATGTTACGTTCTCTGTCACAGTTAGGCCAAGAAATGTAAAGCTGCCATCCCATTAACCATAATAGGTAGTAAATGAGTGGTCATTATGCTCCTAAGAAAATCCATGATCATCTCCCTGGTCTTCTTGATATTTAGGGTCAGGTTGTGGGTATCACACCAAGCTGCGAGATGTTCCACCTCTCTTCTGTATGAGGCCTAACACTGTGATATCATCGTCAAATTTTATGATGTAGTCAGAAGGAAGGGTGTTGCAGCAGTCATGTGTGTATAAAGTAAGGGACTTAGTACACATCCCTGTGGGATCAAGGTGTTAATATGCACTGTGGATGATATGTGTTTGCCTATCCGCACACACCGAGAGCGATTTGTTAGAAAGTCCATAGTCCAGTTGCACATTACTGCTGTACAGAGTTGTTAAAATGGACCTCAATCTACTGTTTATATTGCGTCTTGGCCAATTTTATGCCTCTCTTGAGTGCTGTCCTTGCAATATTATATAGTGTCCTGTCCCTGGATTTAAATGCTATATCCCTGGACTTCGTGTGTCATCCAAGGTTTCTTATTAAGAGACACATGTACCTGCTTTCAGAATGTCGCATCCACAAGTAATTGATGTAATCTATGATGAAGTGTACTTTAAACTGATGAAGTGTATTTATTCAAAGACTCACGTGAGGGTCCATGGTCCCTGAATACATCCCCTTCTGTGGAGGAGAAGCAGTCCTGGAGCCTGAGAATGGCATCATCAGGCCATGATCTTATAGTCTTTACAGTGTGACCAGCAGTTTTATTTTTTGGGGTGTACCTCGTATGTAGCACGAGTGACAGATGTCTGCTTTCTGTTTTTCCCCCCACACTGTCACTGCTTTTCACATGCTCATTTTTTCCCTAGTCTGTCATTTGTATTTCCCATGCCACTATTTCCGCCCCGTATGCACACCAGGTTTCTCCAGGTGAATACTTCAGCATTTAAGCACACGCTGTGTGTGGCTTAAACTGCTGGGTTATTGTGCGTTACATACCTCGATTATCTTGCGTTTTCTTTTTCTTGTGTACATGTTGCCAAGTTCGCTTCGTTTCTCATTCTTTGCTTTTGTCTCTTGTCTCGGATTTGTTCGCCTCGCTCTTTTGATCGGCCGGTCTTGACCTCGCGCTTTCCCTTCTGGTTTTTCGGCTTACGTTTTTGGATTTAACGCCCCGCTATTTGATCTCCCGGTTATTAGATCTCCGCTCTCTGTTTTGACTACAGCTGCCACCTTCCGTTTTTGCTTTGATATTTCCCTGACTGAATTTTTGGTTCCGACCTTGCTTCCGCACCTCGACTACTTCTCACCCAAGTCTGCCATCAGCTCGGTGCACAATAGCCGCATCTGGGATGGTGCTATCCAACCAGGTCTCAGTGAAAATCATGCTGCAGCAGTTTGCCAAAAACCTGCATGTCGCTAATCCCATTCGTATTTCATTCATCTTTTGTAGCGGATCGACCAGGCATTAGACAGAAAGATGGATAGAAGTGTTGGTTTAAAGAGGTTAGCCTTTAGACTAGTCTTCACGCCTAGTCTCATCCTCTGGTTCGCCGCTGCAGGAGTTTTGTGGTGGTGATCTAATGAACTCGGGCGGGATGACAATGTGTGTACAGGTTGTCTTCGATGTGGTAACAATGTACAGACACAGTTAATAGCACTAATAAGATGAAAAAGCTGAAAAACTATGCCAGTAGAGAGCTCCGGGCTGCTACATCAATGCGCGCCATGTTCATCCTTATACTTGTATACATGTATCCTGTATGTTGACCTTTAATAATAATAACATTTATTATTAGTAAAATGTATTATTAAGGCATTGCTTTTAACTTACTATGTTGAAAAGTTGGTCCATTGTCATTTACATCAGTAAGGGTGATGGTTACTGTTGTTGTAGCGCTGTAGGCTCCAGTAAATCCAAGCATATCTTTTACCTGAATTACAACAAGGTATTTCTCACTTGCTTCTCTGTCAATGTTTGGCCAAGAGGTCACTATTATACCTTAAAATGAAAACATGTGACATTTCAAATGTGAAATTTCATAATTCATAGTATTTTAAGGCAGTTTAAACAACTATGATCAATTATACCCCAATTACATTAGGGGTATGCTGATACATTTAAAGTATATACTATCCAGACGGGTATCTTTGAAGTAACTACCTGTCTTTGGTTCCACTGAGAAGTAGGGCTCTCCTTGCAGAATGGAATAAATGACTTTTGCATTATTTCCAAACATGGGATCATCTGCATCTGTGGCTGTCACTTGAACCACTGTAGTCCCTAATCAGAAGAAGAGATGATACACAAACTGTCAACAGTGGGTTTTTGTAAATGTTATTCAGTATATAAAAAATCCAGAAACTGCTTCAGTACAAATTTGTTTTCTAAATATTATACAACCAAACGTGTGTAAGGCTCATTATTGAAATGTTGAAATGATTTATAGGTCTTTGAGTTCTTGAAGTTTGGACTGTACACATTCAATTTATGTCACAAAACAGACTAATTGCTCTAAGAAATCAGTGTAAAGATCAATGCTGAGTATAGAGCTCTTGCAGCCACATCATCTACAACATGCCAATACCAAATTCCAATAGCAGTACCTGCCACTGTTCCCGAGCACAGCATGAACAGAACATTGTGGAATGCATCACATTTGAAGCATAACATTTAATGCACCTGTTACTGTTACATGGGCAATATGAAGAGCCGCACCACGAGATGTTTTAATGAATATAAGAGTCCTGACGCATGGCTTTAGAGGGGGTCAACGAAATAGGAGTTGATCAGTGCTTATGATACACACAGGAAGACCTTCCCATTTGGAGATGGAGTGGGATTATTACAGTAATTAGAAAACTTAAAAGGAAACAAAAAAAACTGAAAACACAAAATAAACAGAGCTCCGCCGTCTACGTGAGAATGGACGAGGATCTGAAAACTAAAACAAAACTTGTATCCTCTCGAGGCTTATGCCCTTACTGAGAATTTATGGGAGAGAGAGGGGTTTGTGACTTTTGCGCTTTTAACTTGAACTGAGCGCGCACACTGAACAGCTGCGTGCCGCTCTCTCTTTCACTCTCTCTCTTGCTTTCGCCAGGGTCTTAGGAAGGCAGAGGCTGGGGCTTTGCCTCTGTCTCTTCACTTTCTGCATGCTTGTCTTTTATTTCTTTTCTCTCTTTCTTTCTTTCTTTCTTTCTTTCTTTCTTTCTTTCTTTCATTCTTTCTTTATTTCTTCCTTTCTTTGTCTTGGCTCTGATACCTTTACAGGTGCTACCTAAATATCACACGAAGTGCTGAGGTATCAGGACCCGTTATACCTGTATAAACATGCCTGGCAACCGGGTGTATAAATGGCCGCGCCTTTGACTGTTCAGAACTTCGCGTGGTAGCAACGGATCTGCCCGTTCTGAACAGTTCATGTGCAGCTCTGCCCGTTCGCGACCCGCGTCGTTACAGTTATAGCTTTGCCTTTGCATGATCCCTCTAACTGCTTCTGTTCTTGAATGCATATCACATTAAATAAATTGTATTTCCAATTGACGAAGGGATGCACTTAATCTCAGTGCCTTTGCTATCATCATCAGAATCACCCAGGAATTTTTTTCGGTATTTCATATTTTGCTCCAACCATGTGCCATCCGGCACATCAGGCAATGGATACGTTTCATGATCAGTTGCCATGATACGTAAACAACCATGTTTCACCCAACCATGCTTCTATGGCAGTTAGTTAATGGGGCGGCTTTCCAGGTTGACACCCGATTGTCATTCACACACTCCGAGCGATTTGGAAATGGCATTCATTTACAATCACAATAACTGGGTAAAGCATGATGCATGGTGGCTTAATAGTTAGCCAACATCAAGTCACCTTGCAACTCGAGGGTCGATTCAATTGATCGACTAAATGTAAGTCTTTTGAAATATTTCCCTCATTTTATAACATTTTCTTTGTTTGTGTATATAATTTGTGTCATGTACATTTCTTGCCACGTTTTGGACTGATTTTATTATTACCAGACTTTCACATTAACTAAAATATACTGTAGTGTTGAGAAGGTGACAATGTATCGTTCTGAAATGTACATTTTATAATCACTAGGCAATGAAAATTTATTTAATCTACTTTGAATATGTTGACCACAGGTTGAACATATTTTGTGATTTGCTCATATTTTGTCTCATACATTTATTTATAAAAATGCTTTGGCAAACGTGCAGTTCTGTCAGCCTATGGTCTACTTAATAAATTTAATATGAAGTTAAATAGAACATGTTAGCTTTTTCTTTTGGTAATTATGAAGTCTCAAAGTCATTTTATGGTGATATTGACCACTAATAAGATTAAAGAGCACTGCAACACCAGGCTAGCAATATACAGACTAGAAAAAGATGCACTGCAAATGTCAGGTAGTAATATAAAACAACTTATTGGACTGTAATCTAGGTGAAACTTGTAAGCTAGATGAAACTTATCCATATGTTTACATCCTTGACATCATTGGACATTGCCTTCACTAATGTAAACACCTCTGAACTAAGGTAGAAATCATATGGCAGGGATTCAGGGATATGCATTTCTCACACCAATGCATAAGTTTAAAAAAATGTTGACTACATACTTTTTACACTCACCAAAATGGTTCAGCACTGTCTTCTAGGACAATTGTGGGTCAATTTCAATTCTTCTAAATGTGGACTTTAATGCATGTGATAAAGATAAAATGAGCTACCAGAGCCTTATTTCGTACACAACTAACTTGCCTCACACCTTCAACACTTACTTTACATTCCAGAAAAATAAGAAATAGCTTTTTTCTGTTGGTTTCATTCTGCCTCATACTGGTGTATATAGCCATATAATGCACAAGAGCATTCTATACCTTTTAGTTCAGTGCTATGACCCATACTGAATTTCTTTATTTTGCTATTGTTCTATTCGTCCTATATTTTATGCTCCTTCTTAATTTTAAAGTGATCCATATTGTGGCAAAGAAGCTACATTATACATAATGATTAATGCATTTTCAATAACAAAATAGATTATACTATACCCATTGGACTCATCTCAGGGATACTGGCTGTGTAGGGTTCATTTATGAACTCTGGAGCATTGTCATTAATATCCTGGACTTTGATGATGAACTCTGACTCAAGCTCCAATGGGTGGCCAGTTCTGCGGTTAATAGCTTCAGCATGGAGCACGTAGAATGGCTTTTTTTCCCTGTCCAGTCTCTTATGAATATGGATTTCACCACTGAATTCATCAATGTTAAAGATCTCTCCTGCTCCCTCTCCAGACAGGATGTACTTAATGGCAAAGTCTCCTGTGTCGTAGGTTGATTTCAGCTAAATGAAATAACAGTAATTATAGTCAGTGTCTTAACGATGAGAATATAATACAAAAGAAAACACATACATACAAACATTGTTCCTATTAAATCATGCATTCTACAACACTTAGTTTAGTTCAATAATTTGATTGGAGAAGTGGTATTGCAAGATTGCTGCCAGTCAGTGTGTTGGCACAGCATTGCTTAAATACACTTACCTAACACTTTGTTAAGAACACATATACACTACAATACACTGCTAATTAAATTATATAATCAGCGAATGACAGTGTTGTGAAAAAGTGTTTGACCCTTCAAGCTTTTGCAATAACTTGCACTGTGAGTCTTGCACTGTGGAGGAATTTTGGCGCACTCTCCTTTCACAATTAATTTAGCCACACTGGAGCATGAACGATCTGTTTAAGGTCCAAACTTTGACTAGGCCACACTAAAAACTTAAAAAAAAAAAAAAAAAAAATTTTTTTAAAGATTCTCATGGCCTTAAACTTGCCCTTCGGCCTTTGAGACCATGTCTCTCTGCTCAGCGATTTCAACTCATTACAACATCTAGGGATCTCATGGCTTTCAACATTACACTTCTGCTTTCTCAATCACATTTTAGCGATTTCAACTTACAACATCTCGTTACAACATCAAGGGATCACATGGCGTTGAACTTACGCGTCTACTTTTGTGGCCACATCTCTGCTCAGCGATTTCAAGCTGTTCTTACATAATATGACCCCACGGCTCTGAAATCACCTCTCCACTTGCCCAATCACTACTCAGCTCAGTTTTTGGGTAGAAAACATCCTACATGACTACATCCTTATTCTTCAGCTGGTTAGTGTTGGTCTGGTGTTGGTTTAGCGGGTGAACAAGCATAACTGATGGAAGTCCAGCATGCCTGCTGAAAAATCCAGCATAGGCCAGCATGATTTATTTGCTGGTCTATGCTAGTTAATACTGGTTAGTGCTGGTTTAGCTGGTGAACCAGCATAACCGATGGAAGACCAGCATATCTACACTGATGAAACCTTACTACCAGCATTGGTCTTGCTGGTTAGTGCTGGTCTGGTGGTGCTGGTTTAGCTTGTGAACCAGCATAACTTCTGGAAGTCCAGCATGCCTGTTAAAAAATCCAGCATAGGTCAGCATGATTTATATACTGGGCCACCAGCAAGGTTTTGGTAGTTAAAATTGGTTACCATTTTAGCTCATTACCTTGTACAGTGGAACCTTGGATTACGAGCATAATTCATTCCGGAAGAGGGCTCGTATTCCAAAACACTCGTAAAATATATCAAATCTTCCCATAAGAAATAATGAAAACTCAAATAATTTGTTCCACAGCCCAAAAAAATAAATACAGAAAAATAATTAATACAATATATAAAGTAAAAATAAAACAAATTAATATGCACTTTACCTTTAAAAAAAAGTTCAAATAAATCCCAACAGATAAGTGTTTCCATTTGTGCTCAGGCGCCGTGTATTTGTGTGTTTGTTTGTGTGTGTGTGTGTGTGTGTGTGTGTGTGTGTGTGTGTGTGTGTGTGTGGAATTAGCCCCTTCCCTCGCCTCGTCTTACACAGTAAAACTCCTTCTCCCTCCCTCCACCTCGCTTTTTAAGTTTCACAACAAACACACACAACGGAAACACTGTTTTAATGGGAAAAAAGAAATCTCTCTAATGACACTCATGTGAGCGCAGACTAATGGAATCACTGCTGTAAAGCAAAAAAAAAAAAATAAAATAAAATGAACCAGCAGCTTACCTTTGAAAAGAATCGCGACAGAGCAGAGTTTCAAATTCAAATTTTATTCGTCACATACACAGTCATACACAGTATGATATGAAGTGAAATGCTTATACGACTGCTGTCGACCTACAATATTAAAACAAAAAAATAAATAAGAGATTTGAAAATAAAGAAACACTTATTTACATAATATACAGATAAGAATAAAAATGAAAATAAAATATTAGAATAAGATAAATATAAAAAAAGTTAAAGAATATCTAATAAAAATAAAAATAGAAAATATATATAGTAAATGAATATGATAGAAATATATAGTGTCCAGTTATTGTCAGGATAATGTGCAAGGCTGCAGTTCAAGTTCACCGTGTGCAAAATGTGCAAGTGTGCAAATGTTCAAATGTTCCATGTGTAAAACAGATTGTGCATCCTGGTAAAAAGTAAAAGTTAAAAAGTTTGCAGTCCTGAGGTGTGCAAGTGTGTGAGTGTAGGTCCTATATGGTGTTGTGGTTGAGAGCTCGTATAGCCTGTGGGAAGAAGCTCCTTCTCAGTCTCTCTGCGTTGCCCTTCAGGGAGCGGAAGCGTTTTCCTGACCGCAAAAGAGAGAACAGTCCATTGCTGGGATGACTGAGGTCTTTCGCTATCTTCCTGGCCTTGGTCCAGCGCCGCTTGTTGTAGATCGTCTGAAGGGCAGGGAGCTTGGTACAGATGATACGTTCAGCTGATCGAACCACCCTCTGTAGGGCTCACCTGTCCCGCATTGTGCTGTTCCCGAACCAGGTTGAGATGTTTCCCGTCAGGATGCTCTCTATGGTGCAGGAGTAGTTTCTAAGTTCCTAAGCACCTTAGAGGGCAGTCTAAAGTCTCTCAGGCATCTGAGGTGGTAGAGACGCTGCCGGGCCTTTTTCACCACGGTGTTGATGTGACAAGACCATGACAGGTCCTGCGTGATGTGAACACCGAGGTATCAGAAGCTGTCCACTCTCTCCACTGGTCTCTCCTGCTTAGTACTAAAGTCCACTATCAACTCCTTTGTCTTGTTAACGTTCCTTTGTCTTGCTACCAGTTCTCCAGATTTCCAATCTCCTCCAGGTAGGCCGTCTCATCGTTGTCAGAGATCAGGCCCACCACGACCGTGTCATCAGCAAATTTAATGATGGTGGTGGAGTTCATAGTGGCTACGCAGTTATAGGTGTACAAAGAGTACAGCAGGGGGCTCAGAACACAACCCTGGGGGGCTCCAGTGCTGAGAGTGAGGGAGGCTGAGACATGGCCCCCCATCCAATGGCCCCCCATCCACTGCCTGTGGTCTGCCAGTTAGGAAGTTGGAGATCCACTGACACAGAGATGAGCTGAGTCCCAGGTGCTCCAGCTTGGTGGTGAGCGTAGAGGGAATTATCGTATTAAATGCTGAGCTGTAGTCAACAAAGAGCATTTTAACATAATTCCCCCTTCTAGTGTCCAGGTGAGTGAGTGATGTGTGGAGTAGATGAGAGATGGCATCATCCGTAGAGCGGTTCGGGCGATATACAAATTGCAGTGGATCCAGTGTGTCTGGTAGTGAGGAGATGATGAAGTCTCTGACCAGCCGTTCAAAGCACTTCATCACCACTGATGTGAGGGCTACAGGTCGATAGTCATTGAGGGAAGCAGGATGGGGTTTCTTCGGAACAGGAACAATGATAGACTCCTTAAAGCATGTAGGGATCACCGACTGCGATAAGGAGATGTTGAATATCTCTGTGAACACAGGTGCTAGCTGGTCTGCGCAGGCTCTGAGGACTCGACCTGAGATGCCATCTGGTCCTGCTGCTTTCCTGGTGTTCACTCTTTTGAAGGCTCTCCTCACGTCATGCTCGGAAATGATGAACGCGTTTCCGGTGCTGGCAGTGACTTCCTGCCTGCAGCTGTTAGCACCGCTAGCATTAGCATTGCTAGCGTCTTTAGCTGCAGCCTCGAAACGAGCATAAAAGTTGTTCAGCTCGTCTACCAGAGTCATGTCCGCGTTCGTCAAGTCATACCGGATGTTGGTGCTTTATAGTCCCTGCCAGAGGCTCCTAGAGTCACTCTGTTGGAGTCGCTGCTTCACCTCATTCACCACTTTCCGGACGTTGTATGCTGCAGTCTTGTACAGGTCCAGATCTCACAGCGTCGTGGATGGTTTTATCCACCCATGGCTTCTGATTGGAAAACGTTCTGATGGTGGTTTTTTGTATGGTATCATCCGCTAGTTTCCCGATGAAACTCACAACCACTTCCGTAAACACGTTGACATCATCAGAGCTGTTCCGGAACATGTCCCAGTCTGCGTCATCGAGTGCATCCTGTAGCGCGGCCACCGATTGGTCCATCCAGCGCGCAACCTCCCTCTGAACCGGAACTTCCTGTTTAAGCCTTTGTTTATATTTTGGCATGAGGAAGATGGCGGCGTGGTCGGATTTCCCAAACGGGGGACGAGATTGTGCCTTGTAGCCATCCTTGATTGTAGTATAACAATGGTCCAATGTCCTTTCACTCCTGGTGGGGCAGGTGATGTGCTGACAAGCGTCCCGGTGTTGTGTATGATGCTGTGTGAGTGCCTCATGCAGCTCGCATAAGGCAGTGTCCATGTCCGCTGATTATGACTGAAGAAAGATAAAAAGGACGGATGACATTTGATGGACAATAGCTCCAGGTTGGGTGTGCAGGAGTGTGTAAGAGAAACAACGCTCGCGCTGTTGCACCAGCTGCTGTTCACCATTAAACACACGCCGCCTCCCCTTGTCTTCCCCGAGTCCCGTGTCCTGTCCATGCGGTGAACCGAGAAGAACTCGGCTGGCTGAATGCCATGGTCCGGCACCGCTGGGTTCAGCCATGTCTCGGTGAAGCAGAGGAGATTGCAGTCCCAAATGTCTCTCTGGAACTTTATCCTGGCCCTGAGGTCATCAAGCTTGTTCTCCAGTGACTGGACGTTGGGGAGCAGGATGCTAGGCAGAGGTGTGCGGTGTGCACGGGCTCTCAGCCTGTTCCTGATGCCGGCTCGTTTTCCTCAGGGCCGCCGCTTCGCTTTGCGTCCTTTGTTCTCTCTCAGGATCTCACTCGGCCAGCTCGGATCCGGAGTCAAAAATGTTGAATTGTGAGTACATTGTAAACCAATTGAAATAAGACTATCTCTATTGTACCTAATGCACTCAATGGTGATGAATTTGCCGGTTTAAAGTTGCTGAAAATTAACTTAAAAGACAAAAAAAGCAGAAGAGGTTGGAGCAGTTGCGACGGCAGCCGACCTCACCGGCGCCATCTTAATGTTTCTGTGTAGAGCAGAGTGTGTGTGTCTGTGTGAAGCTGGGGAGGGGGGAAGTAAAGGCGAGAGAGTGTGTGTGTGTGTCAGTGTGTTTGTGTGTTGGTGTCAAAAAACTCGGCACTCATAAACCAAGAAATGCTTGTTTTTCAAGTCAAAATTTATTAAAAATATTTGCTCGTCTTGCGGAACACTCCTAAACTGAGTTACTCGCAATCCGAGGTTCCACTGTATTTTAATAGATAGTACTGAAAATAGTTTGTGATGTAAATACATGGACTGTGTAGTGTTATCTTTAAATGCATTTACATTTAAATTTAAGAGACAAAAATAATACATTTACCAAAAACATGTAAATACATTATTTTACATTTATCAAATATCTGCTGGGTTGTCTAAAACACAACACAAATCTTTAATATAAATGCACTGGCAATAAATGCATATTTTAAAAAAGCATATAGATGCAAAAAAAAGCCAGCATAGACCACCATAGCTGGTCACCAGCTTGAACAGCAGTTATACCAGCATATGTTTTTTTGGTGCTGGTATGCTGGGCACCAGCATCAGTAAGGTGACCAGCATACCAACACCAGCATCATGGTCATTATAATGCTGGTCACCAGCACCAGCATCAACAGGGTTACCAGCATACCATCATCAGTATCATGGGGTCAGTTTTGGGGGTGGAACCACTTGCATTTTTTATGGTAACAATGAAAATAACTTAAAATGCTCCATCATTTTTAATCATACACATAAGTATAATACATCATTTGATGTCTTTATTTGCTAATGTACACTCACATATCAATAAAACATTGTGCTGTTGTAAAATAAAGAAAATAAACATGGTGCGCTTTCTGCCGTGTTAGTCTCCCCGAAAATCTTTTGTACATGCACATATCCATTTATCTATATATCTATACAGAAACATCTATAGAAACCTTAATGCGTCTACTTTTAAAATGTAGCAAGCTTAATCAAAAATAAATATTCTTAGTTTATGTAATCCATATGAATCTAAGGTGAGACATAGTCTTTCTGCCACCAGACACTACACGCCCACACGCTATTCACAGGGAAACAGTCAGCGTAATCTACATACAAGGGCACGTCCCCAAACACACACACACACACACACAGCAGATTCGATAAGTTTCCTGTGCATGTGGAAGTTGTTATACACTGTACAGGTTTCTGAAGCTCTACAGAATGTTTTGGATAGTGAGAGGAGTTTAGATTTACCTCAGAACACTAAGCCTCCAACAGAGAACGAAGGAGGAGAATCATTTTCTACCAAGCTTTGCCAGTTTATGTGAAACCTTGTCATTTAAATGTCACTTACATGGTTTGGTTAGCATGTAGATAACACTGCTAAATCATGCTAACATACTGCCTTATGTGGCTTGGCACAAACAGGTTATCTCAGGGTGGCTAAGCTAATGACTTACAGTATGTAGATTATAGATGGTTGTCAGTATCAGCTGTGGTGTAAATGTTTATAATATATTTCACCCTGTTTTGGATAGCTTTACAGTATCTTATGGTAGCCATTTGGTTCGGTTTTTGGTTAGCTATCTGTTACTAAGCACAAACACTTCAGTGCCTAAAATACTGCTTTATGTAGCTTACAGATCTTTGTGATATTAAGGTGTAAATGTAAATCGTAATGCAAAAAGTATAAATCGTTGTATAATATTGCAAAAGTTTGTGTTGTTTTTATGCAGGGTCAATAGTTATTGATGCTAATCTACAGTAATTTTATTGTTATCAACCTTATGTTTCGTTTTCCTTTTTTTATAAACAGTTGTGACCGTGAAAATTATCAGCCACCTGTTTTAGAGAGACCAACTACAAACAAGCAGGCAAGATGCAGACGGATCATCACTATGTCATGGAAAATACAGACTCTGCGATTCCTGCCCGCATGGGAACGTGGACTACGACTGGGGTCTATAATAATAATACATTTTATTTGTAGGCGCCTTTCATGACACTCAAGGACACCTTACATACCATAAAAAACAACATACAAACATGGAAAAAAAATAATAAAATAAAATAAAAACAATATGCACACAATAGTGTTAAAGATATGTCTGCCTGAATAGATGTGTTTTCAAACGGGATTTAAAAACAGTGATAAAGTTACTGTTACGGATATCGAAAGGTAGTAGGTTCCACAGGTAGGGGGCAGCGTAGCTAAAAGCTCGAGATCCCATGGTTGCCAAACGCATACGAGGAAGAACCAGGTTTAATGATGATAATGATCTCAGATTTCTAGAAGGAGTATAGGTTAAGAGAAGATTTGTTAAATATGACGGAGCCAGGTTATGTAATGCCTTATAAACGAGAAGCAGAATTTTATAATGTATGCGCTGTTGGACGGGAAGCCAGTGTAGTTGTTGAAGAACAGGAGTTATGTGGTCCATTGTAGGAGTTCTAGTTAGTATTCTAGCGGCTGACTTGTAACTTGTGTAGGAGTTTGAGGGGAAGACTAAAAAAAAGAGCATTGCAATAATCTATGCGTGTGGTGACGAGAGTGTGTACCAAGATAGCAGCGCTCCTCATTGAGAGGGCCGGGCGGAGACGGGTCTGGATTCGGGATGGATTTCTTGTATTTTTTTAATCGGTTGGCCACATGATGAGGCTTCACCTGTGACTGCGCACAACCAGCACGTGGACTGACCTCAAATACCAGGAATGTTGCCACTGCTGGTCACAGGGTCTGTGTGCATTGCAAATCAGTTTATGGTAAGAAGCAAAAAACCCCGATGCTCACTTGTGTCTTGAGTTAAGCAAGAACTGCTTTTTGAGAGAAGCACAAAGATGTATGACTGTGTATAGGGTGTAAAAGTGGGCTTTTCCAAACCTTACTCCCTTTCTTCATAGTGCACTGTTCCTGTTCGCACTGTTTTACCCTGAATGTCTGTTTGCATGGTCATATTTACAGTATGCCATAAATGTGCCTTCTGTGTATAAGATCATCTGTGCTCCTCTTCCCTCAATCCTGGACATTTACTTTGCACTAGGTAAAAGAGGTGACATTTATATGTTTATAAGTAAGGTTACATTTATATGTTTATAAGTAAGAAAAATACACAAATGTCAGGACATGTCAGAACTACTTTAGGGCCCATAAACCTAAACACATTATTGGATGACCATCTTGCAAATATTCTGGCTTTTATACCATACCAAAATTTGATGGGCTGCATATGTTGTGTTTTGGTGCTGCTATGCTGGTGACCCTGCTTAAGCTAGTGCTGGTGGGAACCAGGTTGACCAGCAATAATACTAGCATATGTTGTTTTTTGGTGTTTTGGAGACCAGCATACCAGCACCAGCATCATGGCACATGGCACCAAACCAGCATACCAGCAAAATGTATGCTGGTTTGCTGTGAACCAGCATCAGTAAAGTGACCAGCATACCAGTACCAGCATACCAGCAAAATGTATGCTGGTCACCAGCATACCATCAAAATGTATGCTGGTCACCAGCATACCAGCATACCAGCACCAAAACCCAACATATGCTGGTCACCAGCTATGCTGGTCTATGCTGTTTTCTTCAGCAGGGAGAACCAAACTGGAACAGGTTTGTGTCAGGGAAACTTGTAAACGATTCAATAAACGGTGTAGTCAACCTCCAACATCCTTAAGGTTTGCTTTAAGGTAATTAGGGCCCAAGCACTGTAGTGCTCAGGGCCCTATTGTTTTTCTACGGATGATTTATTTATTTATTTTTATTATTTTTCTTTCAATCATCCGGGCACTTTCGGGGGTCTTAATATATTCAAAAACTCATCAAAATTTGAATACAGGTCAGAATCTGCGGCCAACAAGCCCTCAGTGGGGCTTGCCCCAGGGAGTCGAACACGCCCGTCACAGTGCCCCCTAGGAGATCTTGCCTCATATCTCATACACACTTGCACGTATACTTATAAAACTCTGTGTACATTTAGATCTCCTCAAGCTGAACAAGTTTCGCACTGCATGTCATGGGTGTAATCCACATCATTATTCTGACTGATGGACCTGATACTTTGAACCAAATCAGGTGAAAGTAAAGGACAAAATATTAGTGATTTCCAAAAGTGACACACTTCCTGGGGATTACACCTCATGACATGCAGCGTGAAACTTGTAAGCTGGTATGCTGACATGGGTCATTTGAAACCATGAAGGATTTTTTTCTAATTTGAATCTTGTGCTATGGTGACGAAAAATTTAATCTTCTCATATTTTACGAGTGCAAAGACCTACGGTTCCAAAATTTAATGGGTGTAGACTGAAACTGGTTATGAGGCAGCCCTGAATGCCTGGACCCCGGGCATGGCACAGGGCCTTTACAGCGTTCCCTGGAACTTTGGAAAATTTTAGCTGCATAACTCATATCCACTTTCATATATATATATATATATATATATATATATATATATATATATATATATATATATATACCCAGTATAAATCTCATTGAGTTGAACAAATTGCATACCCCATGTCACGGAATCCGCTGAACAGGAAGTTAGTTATTTTGCATTGTTTGAAAAACGCATATATTGGAATGTGATGTACTACTCCTATGGGATTCATATGTTGTTGACCAAACAGGGTTCAATATAATCTCAAGACATTAAGGATCTAACATTGTGAAGGGCTGTTTGATATCTTACAGTCAGCCTTGGCGAGCCCTTAAACCTACGGCGAATAATAGGAAACAGGAAGAGACAATAAATGCATATTAATAACTTCTGTGTAAATTGAGTGATTTACATCAAATCTCAGTTGTAGGTTAAGAGAAGACACCTGCTCACAGTGACAGTCCCGTGAGTCTAAGTCATAGCGCCACTAACTGGCAGCAGAAAGTGTCTACTTTTAGAAATTAACATATTTTGTGACTATTTTTCAGCTAATTGGCTTCAAAATCAGGCACAATAATTTAAGGACATGGCTAATGTGAAAGTGTAAAGGACTTTTTTATGCGCTCAAGTGTGTTGCTATGGCAAGGTATTCATTTAAGGAAGAATTAGGTACTTATATCTAACAACTGGAAAGTCCTAACGTTTCAAAACCTTTTGCATAGAAAGAAAAACTGGTTGTGAGTAAATGTGTTGAGTTTCATCATTTTGTGATGCTCATACGGCTCCCAAGAATATTTTATATTTATGAGTTCATTGAATAAAGATGTTTTGGGCCTCACTTCTGCAGTACTAAACTATGTCCACTAGATGGAGGCATTTCTCGGTTTCCTTTACTATGGCTTTGTGTTTACAATTTAAACATATGCAGAAATAATAAAAATAAACAATACAATCTTTTAAATTGCCCACTGTGCAACATTCAGTCTGGTGGACAAGGGCAGCGATATACACACCACACCACACACACACACACACACACACCCTACACACTTGCACACACATACACAAACGCTACTCATCCTACACACACACTACTCATCCTACACACAAACACACACAAACACTACATGCCCTACACACAAACAGACTACCCATCACACACACACACACACACACACACACACACACACACACACACACAACACATCGCTCACACACACACCCACACATGCACACATACACAATATGCACACACTAACCATCCTACACACACACACACACACACACACACACACACACACACACACTGTGCATACTACACACACTACACATTCCACAAAAACAGTGACCAGTCGAAGCACCTGTACCATTATCATCTTCAACAAACTGGGCCCATATGATCTCAAAACACTGATGATCCAAAATTGCAATGGGATTTCTGATATCTCTCACAGTTTAGTCATGGCAATGCCTCATGCTGAAAAGTGGCTAATAACGTCACAGAAAAACACACACACAAACACACAACCCCACACACACAAATCCTACACAGACTACACATCCTACACACACGCAAACACACACATACACCAACACTACACGCCCTACAAACACACTACCCATCATACAGACACATTCTCACACACACACACACACACACACACACACACACACACACACACACACACACACACACACACCTTAGAAACAGAGACACACTACACATCGATCTCTCACACACACATACACAGACCCGCACACAAAAACAAAATAAATCAATCATTAAAAGCTGTTTTATTCAACTGGTTTGCTTACAGTAAGACCTTGTCAGTCCCATCACACCCAAGTTTGGTGTTTTCAAGTGATTGCAGAGGGACTAGGTATTGGTACATGGTCATGATGCTTACTCATAAAATTAAAGCATCAGCAAACTTACCAGGTACGCAAGGCCAGAGAGCAGCTAAAAGCAGACATTCTTGAGAATCAAATTGCAGCTCTAACAGACACACTAGAGGAAGCAAAGAATGTTACTAACATTTATATAGAAATTACAGACCATATTACTTCCTGTAATGAAACAAGGCGTCGTATTTATGCCTGTGATGCAGTGACAATGGACATTTTTAAAATAGCTTATTGAAAGGTTAGCAGGCATAGATGGAGATTTTAATGGTGTAGCAGTAAAATTATATCTTTCTGAGCTGCTTAACAGAGACTATGCTCAATTCATCTACTGTACGCATCCACAGTATCACAATACAGTTGACTTTCTGCTTGCTCTACTGTGGCAGCCAAAATAGCAGGTCCTGCAGCAGAGCTAGCAGCAAAGAGTATGAGTATGATATGTTATTGCAGGAGGAAAGGCAATGTGAAAGGATTCCCCTGCTGAAAAAACAGCATAGACCAGATAGCTGGTGACCAGCTTGATCAGTACATGTTGTGTTTTGGTGCTGGTATGCTGGTGACCAGCGTACATTTTGCTGGTATGCTCGTGACCAGCATGCATTTTGTATCAATATATACAATATGCACATTTGTAACAATATGATAATTTAACAATGAACAGCAAACAAGTTTTGATAAATTAATACCAAAAACAAAACATGAGACCAACCTCTCAGGGACACTTTCACACCACTGTAGAGTTTCAACTCTGGGTCAGTGGTGAATCGAATATTTAACTATTCGGGTTACTGTTATTGAATTTAATTAAAATTTATAGAGTACACTTTATTGACTACCCGTCCAGCGTTTAGCACAATTTAGTGTATCTTACCAGTTCTGCTTATCACGTGGCCACTCACACACACAAACACGCACACACAAACAGTTTAGAGGGTGAAAGTTAATGGAGTTCTGTTTAGGTTTATTAGAACTGAGAAAGTCACAAGAGCAGAGCCTTGGGTTTAATCTTACGGTTGAATTATGAATCGTGCACCACTTTCAGGAAGGTATGAAGCTTTGTTTGTTTAACTTTTCGTTTACTTTTCTTGTTGCTGGTTGGTCGGTGTGCTGGGTTGAGGTGACGTCTTTCGGGAAAGCCCTCGGCGGCGTTTTGGTTGCCTGGTTACCAATGATGACGCTCTGAGACTTCTTCTGAGGGCCTCTTCGTTGCACGAAGGCGATGTTCAAGTGGCATCGGAGTTCAAGCTGAAGTTTCTTTGCGTGTCGAGGAGTCTTCGGTCGCTGGGTGGCGCAGGTCAGAAGTCAAAGTTCAGGCATTGGTTGAGAGCGGAGCAAGAGAGGCATCCGCTTGCTTCCTTCAGATGGCATGACGTTCAAAAACGTGCTGCTCAGACCTTAGGTTTTTAATCTCACGGTGCAGGTCTGTCCCACAGCCGTTTGTTCCAATCACAGATGGTTGTGGGCGTAGTCACGCCCCGCATGGTTCCTCTTTTTCGTGCATACATTTAACCTGTGGTTTGCTCTGTCACGTGGGAGGCCATCTCAGTGGAGTTTTAGTAATTTAGGTAAAGTGTATTAACATGAGTCTGGTTCATATGACTAAGATTTCATGCACATTAATGTTCATTGAATATACAGAACTTTCATTTGATACCACACATCCCATGTCTTGCATACCCATTCATACCTTAACTATAGCAAGGGCTGTACAGGTTGATTACACTCCATAAGTTCATGATAAACATGTTGAACATATCACAAAGACATCATACATTCTACATGCACACACATGTATGATTTTATATCTGCCCTAGTGGCATACTTTAACTGATTAACTGTATGTGTCCCTAAAGCTTTGTATGTTCTCTGTTCTGGGGCCCATCCTGGGGTCAGCAATTGCCAGGGGGTTGTGAAACTTCCGTATTCAAGGCACTTGTGCTGCTCTACACCGTTTTGAGTGGAGATGTAAGATGCTTTTCTCTGGTGCACGGAAGTTGTTTTTGCAGATCTGCACCATCTGAGTTGGGAAAGAGTAACCGTTTCTTTTCTATATTTGTGTATTTTTCTTACTTATAAACATATAACTGTAACCTTACTTATAAACATATACATGTCACCTCTTTCACCTAGTGCAAAGTAAAAGTCCAGGATTGAGGGAAGAGGGGCACAGACGATCTTATACACAGAAGGCACATTTATGGCATACTGTAAATATGACCATGCAAACAGCCATTCAGGGTAAAACAGTGCAAACAGGAACAATGCACTATGAAGAAAGGGTGTTAGGTTTGTAAAGCCCACTTTTACACCCTATACACAGTCATAAATCTTTGTGCCTCTCTCGAAAAAAGCAGTACCTGTTTAACTCAAGTGAACATCACATACCTGGTATTTCCATGGTGTTTTTTGCTGCTTCCCATAAACTAATTTGCAATGCACACAGACCCTGTGACCAGCAGTGGTAACATTTCTGGCATCTGAGGTCACTCCATGTGCTGGTTGTGCGCAGTCACAAGTGAATCCTAATCGTGTGGTCAACCGCTTAAAAATACAGGAGATCCATCCCGAATCCAGACCCCAGTGGAAACCCCAGTCCAGGTTCCCTTGCGGGCAGGAATCGCAGAGTCTGTGTTTTCCATGACATAGTGATGGTCTGTCTGTATCTTGCCTGCTTGTTTGCATTCGGACGCTAATCATTTTCACGGTCACAACTATTTATAAAAAAGGAAAACGAAACATAAGCTTGGTAACAATAAAATTACTGTATATTAGCATCAATAACTATTGACCATGTATAAAGACAACACAACCTTTTGTAATGTTATACAACGATTTATATTTTTTGCATTACGATTTACATTTACACCTTAATATCACAAACATCTGTAAGCTACATAAGGCAGTGTTTTAGGCACCCGGAGCTGAAGTGTTTGTGCTAAATAATATTATAGATAGCAGTGTAATAAGCTAACCAAAAACTCAACCAAATAGCTACCATAACATAAAGCTATCCAAAACAGGGTGAAATATATTATAACCATTTACACCACATCTGATACTGACAATCTACTGTACATACTGTAAGGCATTAGCTTAGCCACCGTGAGCTAACCTGTTTTTGCTAAGCTACATAAGGCAGTCTGTTAGCATGATTTAGCAGTGTTATCTACATGCTAACCAAACCATGTAAGTGACATTAAATGACAATGTTTCACATAAACTGGCAAAAGCTTGTGAGAAAATTAGAAAAAATAAAATAATAGTTTTATATTCTCAGAATAATTAAATAACTTACCTATGGGGACAGCTTGCTGGGTTCTCCTCCTTCTTTCTCTGTTGGAGTCTTAGTGTTGTTCTGAGGTAAATCTAAACTCCTCCCACTATCCAAACATTCTGTAGGCGCTTTAGAAACCTGTACAGCATATAACAACTTCCACACAGGAAACGTATCTACTTTTCTGTGTGTGTGTGTGTGTGTGTGTGTGTGTTTGGGGGCATGCCCTTGAATGTACGTAGATTACCCTGACTGTTTCCCTGTGAATAGCATGTGGGTGTGTCCTGTCTCAGGTCATTATCAGATAATGAAATGAGACTGTATCTCTCCTTAGATTCATATTGCTACATTTAAAAGTAGACACTTTAAGCTTTCTATAGATGTTTATGTATAGATATATTGATAGATGGATATGTGTGTGTGTGCGTGTGTGTGTGTGTGCAGTATTCACTGAGTTTTAGTTCATTTTAGTGAGGCGTTTCAAAAAGATTTTCGGGGGGACTGAGACGGCAGAAAGCGCACCTTGTTTATTTTCTTTATTTTACAACAGCACAATGTTTTATTGATATGTGAGTGTACATTAACAAATAAAGACATAAAATGATGTATTACACTTATGTGTATGATTAAAAATGATGGAGCATTTTAAGTTATTTTCATGGTTACCATAAAAAATGCAAGTGGTCCCACCGCCAAAACAGCTGACCTCATGATACTTATAAATCATGCTGGTCTATGCTGGATTTTTCAGGAGGGTCAACAGTTAGAATAACACCAGAAAAGAGAGCTCAAAAAAATGAGCTGAAAGTTGAGTAAGGTATAAGCAGTTCATCAGTGGTCCAGTGTCAACATCACCTTCACAAACTGACATGTCCTATTTTGTCCAGTCCAAGACAGCATAGCCCTGAATAGGCTTCCAATGCCAGAACCATGTGTATTCACTGGTGACCCCACCCAGTTCATTGAGTGGAAGGCTTAATTTACAGTGTATCACTCATAGACAGAAAGAACATCTTTTCAGAAGACAACCTGCATTACAGTTTAACCTTGGATTATTTATTATTCCTTTATTTTACCAGGAAAAGAATCCCATTGAGATCCAAATTTGTGAGCATATTTCATTCCGGAAATATGTTTGGAAGCCAAAGCACTAGTATATCCAAGCAAATTTCCCCAAAAGAAATAATGGAAACTCAGTCGATTTGTTCCACAACCCAACAATATTCATGTAAAAAGGATTAATACAAAATATAAAGTAAAAATAAGACAAATTAACCTGAACTTGAACCTGAAAAAAAATGTGGCTGGTATGAAGGAGATGAGAGAAAGGTGGAGGCGGGGGGTATTGTATAGGACAACTTACACACACACACACATGAGAGAAAGGTGGAGGAGGAGGAGAAAGGGGGTGGCGGGGGGTATTGTATAGGACAACTTACGTACACACACACAAACGTACACACACGCGTACACACACATCTATACACACGCACACACACGTACGCACACACATCTACACACGCACACACACACACACACACACACATGTACGCACACACATCTACACACACGCGCACGCACATACGCACGCACGCACAAAAATGGATTTGGAATGTCTGGTTCACAGATTACGAATATCACGGATATTTAAAATATCTAAATAGAGAAAACATGATGTATTACACCATGTTATAGTTAATTGTAATTGTTAAGATGTGACATAATGTGTCTCGTGAGAAAGCTCTAGAGAGTTTGCGGTAAAATTCAGGAAGATCTCTCCCATGGACTGCAGGTGAGCGGATGTCTCCCACTCTGCTATTAAAATTAAGACAAAAGGACTCAAGAATTTAAGCGCCTCTTTTCATGACAAGCGACCAACGAGGTATTTTGTCATTGTAAACTTTTCATGTTTGCATGTACCTTGTATTTGTACTCAAGTTCATTTGTAATGTTCATTTACGAATACAGTTCTCACAGCGTGACAAAGAGATTCAAGCAATAAACACCCGTTACAAAGAACCGACCTGTGTCAGTGTTGTCGTGAAAGGAGCTACAAGTTCAATATTGGAGACCCTTGATGTCACTCTTTAATCAGTTAATTAGCTCAAAACACCTACAGTACAAAGGTTCCCTTGGCCTTTAAATGGTCTCTCAGTCCGGTTCAGTAGGCTGCCTATTCACAGAGTGCTGTTAAGCACATTAGTGTAAAGTTGAATGGAAGGGAAAAATGTGGTAGAAAAAGGTGCACAAGCAACAGGGATAACTGCAGGCCCATTCAAGAATTTAGGGGAGATTTACAAGGAGGATACTGCAGCTGTCGGTGCTTCAAGAGCCACCACAAACCGATATATCCAGGACATGGTCTACAACTTTTGCATTCCCTGTTCATATCTTGAACAAGAGACAACGTCAGAGGCATCTTACCTGGGCTAAGGACAAAAAGGACTGGACTACAGTATATGGAATATAATCACTGTCAAAAATAATCGTGCATAATTCAGAAGATTTGTGTGTAATTCTGTGTTTTGTCCGAGTTAGATTAAAAAATCTACAGCTATGAGAGTTTACAGATACGAGATTTTATGTGTTTGTTATAGTAAAACTTTGAAATATATGACTCTGACCGTTTACAGACACAAAACTCGCTTTTGCAACTCCTCTGTTACACAGGCGACATGCGCAATTTCTCCCACGAATGTAGTGTTTTACACCACTGTCAACAATACCTCATCAAAGCCACATGCACAGGCATCACTATCTGAGGGAAGAGGAATCGGTTTGGCGCATACACCCCGTCACCGTTAAATCTTACCTACTATAGTTAAAACATCTCTGTAATTTTACTTCTCTTAAACATGTCCACATCTGTGAAAAAAAACAACTTACTTGAGACGATGAGAGAGTGCCCGTCTGCTGATCGGCCATTTTGGCGCCGGTGGTTTAAAACGGTGGCATCGCGCATGTGCAGAATCGGTTCCTCTTCCCACGGATAGTATCTGTAAACTGTCGTGGCCGTAGATTTTGGAATCCAACTTGGACAAAACACAGAATTATACACAAATCTTCTGAATTACGCACAATTATTTTTGACAGTGATTTTATTCCATAGGACTGTTGCTCAGTGGGCCAAAGTCCTCTTTTCAGATGGAATTCAATTTTGCATTTCATTTGGAAATCAAGGTATCAGAGTCTGGAGGAAGGGAGGTGAGGCACAGAATGCAAGCTGCTTGAAGGCCAATGTAAAGTTTACACAGTATGTGGTTGTTTTGGGAGCCGTGTCATCTGCTGGTGTTATATCAGGTCCAAGGTCGCCATATACCAGTAAGTTTTAGAGCATTTCATGCTTCCCTCTGCTGACGAGCTTTAGGGAGATGCTGATTTCATTTTCCAGTAGGATTTGGCGCCTGCTCACACTGCCAAAAGTACAAATACCTAGTTTAAGTACCAATGATTTGAGGGTGGTGATGAGCATGTGGCTTAAAGAGCTGGTTATCTTAGCTAGTTCCTTGTGACTGTATCTCTGTTGTCATCCAAGTTGGATGTAGCTCTGACTTGGGTCTTGTCTCATAAGGCTCGTTGTTTTCATCCAGCTGGTTCTGAGTCTGGTTTTGCAGTGTCTTAGCGGCCTTAGGTAGGAGTCCGTTGGTTGCCGCACTTAGCCATGTCTCCAGATCCTCCCAGTGACTGACAGGGTCTGTAGTGCGAGACATGTTCCGATGGTGATTCTAGAACCACAACTGACACAGAGGAAGACAAATGAACCCCCCAAAAAACCCAAAAAGGTAAGGTAGACAGGTGTGTGAGTGAGCAATATCAAGGGGGCAGAGGCTGAGTGTGGCTCTGGTGGCTCTGGCGGTATTCCTTTATGAGGTTGAGATGCTTAATGACATGGCAGAGTGGGGTGCTATTGGGGAAATGCACCTAAGCACTTGGTGGTGGTGTTCTAGCACGAAACAGCTGGCTTAAGTATGAAAATTTACAAAAAAAAAAAAAAAAAACAATGCCTATGTTCTTCTGGGGTTTCGCTAACTGGATGGCTGATGTACTTACACCCGGACTCGGTGATGAGCTGGGTTGACTCAGTTGGAGCCCAGCGGTAGGGTCCACCGTCTGAGCACACTGAGTGCGCTCCTGTAAAGTCCTACCAAACACTTCATTCCCTCGTATCGCCCGCGGCTTTTAGCACAACCGTGCAAGTTTCGGGGAGGCACGTCAAGAACGAACTGGCCTGAGGGCGAGTTGGTTGAACCTGGGGCTACCCATCAATAGCCACCAGGTGGTATGTCCAAGCCTTCGCCCGGTTAGTCTATATTGATCGCGGGCACGATTGCTGATGCCTGCTGCGTGCTCACAGTGCAATACTAGGACCAAGATATCCTGCTGTGGAGAAGACAGCATCTAAACATACCAGTTCACCATAATACTTTATGTCCATGAGTCCCCCAATTCTGCTACCTTATTCAAGGCAAATTTATTTGCAAAAATGCTTGGCTAAATAAATAGGTTTTTAGCCTAGACTTAAACACTGTGTCTGAGTCCCGAACACTATTTGGAAGACTATTCCATAACTTTGGGGCTTTGTAAGAAAAAGCTATGTGTTACGGGTGCTGTTTGCGGACTGACAGATAGGCATAGTAGCAGAGGTGATGTGATCAAAAGTCTTTTAATGAGACACAAAACAAGGAACAAAAGGAACAGAACATGAACTTAAACCAGGGATAAACGAAACATGACAGACTAGACATTACACAGGCAAGGAGACAAATGGAGCTAGGAAACAAAGGAACTGACAACCTACAAACATGACAAACTAAACCAGGATCTACACAGACTAGGGGTTACATACAGACAGGCTAGGAGACATACGAAGCCAAGGAGAACACAGAGCTAGGAAAACACAGAACTAGAAGAACACAGAACTAGAAGAACACAGAGAACTGGGAGAACACAGAGCTGAACAACAAACCAGAACAAACAGTAACCCTAAATGAACAGATGGAAGACAATACTTAACTGAACTCAGGAACATTTATAACAAAACTAATGAGCAACCTCGGTTCAGGTGAGTGCCACATCACCTGGCCGAGGTGCATTCTGGGGAATCGAGTCCAACATAAACTACAAATGAAAACAAAAGAAAACAAAATGGAGTCTGTGGGCGCTTTGGTGCCCTCTAGTGGTATCCCCTGACACTATGCCCCCTGTTGTAGTTTTCATAATACGTGGTACTGACAAGCAGCATCCTTTGATCGAAGTAGGCATGGTGGACCGTAAGACACTAGCAGTTCACTCAGATACTGTGGCACGAGACCATTAAATGCTTTTAATGGGGGGCTGGGGATTTCTGATTTTGTGGACAAGATATGCAGGTTTTGGATTTTTCCTCAATCTGCGAGTCAACATTTGGCCACCAGATGTAGCTATGTGCTAATGCCTTCATTTTTACTACACCTGGATGTCCAGTGTGTAAATCCTCCAGGACTTGTTGTCTCAGGTTTGGTAGAACAATAACTCGCTGTCCCCACATTAGATAGTCCTGCAAAAGCTCCTCCTTCTTCATGGGATAAGGCTTTAGAACATTTTCTGAGTCTTTGATAGGTGGAAATAACCCGGTGGATACCATTTCCTTTACTCAACAGAGAATCGTCCTGGTTTCTTTTCAGATATCGCTGCTACAGACTGGAAGTGCATCCATTTTGTTTATAAGATGCCCCTCTACTATAATTTTTCTGTCCTTGTGGGGTACAGGCAGCGGTACCGGGATAAACCATCTGCGTTTCTGTGGGTGTCAGCACTCCTATACTGAATAGTGTAGTTATGTGCAGCCAACAGGAGAGCCCACCTTTGAAGTCTGGCAACAGCCATGGAGGGAGTCGCTTTGTTTGGATGGAGTATGGTGGTAAGTGGACGATGGTCGGTCATTAATATGAAGTGACGTCCATAAAGATACGTGTGAAACATCAATACTCCGAAAATTAATCCTAAAGCTTCTCGCTCCAGCTGTGCATAGTTTTGCTCTGCCTTACTTAAGGTTCTTGAAGCAAAGGCTATGGGTCTTTCCTGCCCATCTGGCATCAAATGTGAAAGTACTGCTCCCACCCTATAGGGTGAAGCGTCGCATGCCAATCGGACTGAAAGTCTTGGATCGTAGTGCGTAAGTACATTCGGTGTCAATAGCTGTGTCTTAATTTCATGGAATGCTCTCTCACACTCTGGAGACCAGTTCCATTTCACCTCTTTATGTAACATTGCATTCAGCGGGTGAAGGACTGTGGACAGGTTTGGAACAAATCTTGCATAATAATTAACCAGCCCCAGGAAGGATCTGAGTTGGCTAACATTAAGCAGAACCAGTGCTTCAGCGACTGCACGCAGTTTATCTGCAGACTTGTGAAGTCCAGATGCATCGATCCTGTGTCCCAAATACTCTAATGAGCTTTTGAAAAACTCACACTTCTCTCTTTTTACGTGAAGTCCACATTTCTCCAGTTTATTCAACACAGCCTCAAGATTAGACAAATGGTGTGCATCGTCTCTTCCTGTGATCAGGATGTCGTCCAGAAAACAGTGTGCGAATGGTAACCCCTGCAGTACTTGTCCCATGGCTCGCTGGAATATTGATGGGGCTGATGTGATGCCAAAAGGTAATCTGTTATATACGAACAATCCCTTGTGTGTCGTGATGGTGAGGTATTTGTGTGAATTTTCCTGTACCAGGATCTGCAGGTACGCATGTGAAAGGTCTAATTTGCTAAACTTTTGACCTCCAGCTAGTGAAGCGAACAGATCTTCAATCCGAGGTAATGGATAATGTTCCGCCATAACAGCGGAACTGCATTTCCTGTAACAATATACAGAGGTAAACGTGCATGTTGTTTGTTTAGCTTCACGCGCACCTTGATGACTCCTTCTGGCCGGATTACTCCACCAGTGTACGTCTTGAGAACAACATTTGCATGGCGCAGACGAATGTGATTAAATTTATCTAAATGTAAAAACATTCATTTTGGGTATGGTTAGACTTCCCACGTCTATAAAATTTCTCCTTTGGCGATGCTGATGCAAAAGACATGGCATTTATTTTCAATGAGTTGCTTAAATTCTGTGATTCTCTAGATACAGCCTCCATTGACATTGCTATATCTACGGCCTTTTGGTACGTGAGCGCCGATTCTGTCAAAAGCTTCCTTTGTATTGACTCACTGCACAGGCCACACACAAATCTGTCTCTTAATGCATCATTTAAATTGTCACCAAACTCACAGTGCTCCGCCAGTTTCTTTAACACGGCCACATACTGTGCAACACTTTCCTCCTCAGCCTGATTTTGTTTGTGAAACTTGAATCTCTCAGCAATCACAATGGGTCTGGGGCTAAAATGTGCTTGCAGTGTGTTTACAATCTCACCATATCTCATAGTCCCGGGCTTAACTGGTGCTACGTAAGAGTCCATAAGTGGATGCTCCCATTACACTGAGGAAAACTGACACTTTTTTCTTCACTAATGTAATTTGCTTTCACAAAGTGTTCAAGACGCTGAACACTTGAACACGCTGTTTGGACTGGTTTGGGATAAGTTTTTCAAGTGCATGCACTCCATTTTGTCAGTAACGGAGATCGTGGGCTGTGGAGATGGATGCAGGTGTAGGTGATGGAGCAGGCTGTGAGTCTCTGTAGATCTGTTCTGCCGCAGTAGGGAGAGTGGGAGCGCAGGAGCCGAGCAGTGATAATCGTTGAATCGTGAAGGCGGAAGCGTTAGATCAGATCCGTGTGATCCGTCCGCATGTGTAAAAGAGCCGAAATGTTAAACTGAGTCGAAAAATGAAAGCGAGAGTTCAAAGCCGTTAAATTCGTCAGCAAGTCAATTAGTCCGAAAACGTGAGATGAGAATCGTGAAAACGAGAAAACAAAGCCGAGTCAGAAACGTGAAAAACATGAAATAGAAACGCGAGAATATTGAGGCGAAAACACACAAATAATCTGGCAGCGAGCCAGTGCGCTGCGCTTCCTTATGAGCCGGAAGAAATCAGCGGTAGATGAGAAACCGGTGTGCAGGTGGGACGGTCCAGGGGCGTTTGAGGAGAGATGTCAGCGTGGGGAAAACATGGCCGCGTGATGAGAAACATGACAGCGTGGGAAAGGAAATGTCAAGAGGCGGAGGCGGTCTTTGATCAGCGCGGAAGCGCTGAGAGCGTGACACATTTATTTAATCATCATGCCATTACTCCACATTAGGGCTGCAACAACACGTTGATGTAAGTGATTACATTGATTATGTAAATACAATGACTTCTGTCAAATTTGTTAATATGTCGCATTGTTTACTTTTGTTCGTAATTTTGCCAGTACATGGTGGAAAATGAAATTTTACCTGAAAAAACTTTTCACAATGGTGCTCAGCATGCTGTGTCAAAGTAAAATGATGCGCAAACACATAGGCATACATACATATGCATGCAAGCACACATGAAAACACAGAACAAGCATCTCAAAAGAAAACACCTTGGTTCCCTTTCAAAAGCTACACTTGATGCTGCGTGAAAACACTATGTCAAACACGCAAAAAACTTGGTTCATATAACCTCGGTCAGGTGATGTCATCTGATCAGGTACACCTGGAGGTTATAAATAGGTCTGAACTGGAAACATCCTCAGGTCTTTTGTCTTCAAGGACTACATTGTGTGTGTGTGTGTGTGTGTGTGTGTGTGTGTGTGTGTGTGTGTGTGTGTGTGTGTGTGCGCGAAACGATACTGTGCGGCAGTTAAAATAAAGTAAAAGAAAGCAAAACTAAGATGGCCGAGTTAAAAAAGAGATGCGTACCTGCATGTGAGAGACTTCTCTCCGATGATGACGGCCATGCTTTCTGTTTTGAGTGTTTGGTTGAAGAGCATGTTATCCTCGGGCTCGAGGGACAATGCGAGCACTGTGATCTGCTTCCGATAAAAGTGCTACCCGCCTGGCTTCATTCTTGGCGATCGTGTGTTGATCTGGCGAAAGTGCGTGAGATGAGTTCGCCCTTTTCTCTCGCGCTTTCACCAGATCAGGAAACTCTTGCATCCGCTTCTGAAATGTATGAGGAATTACTTGAGGTGGTAACTAGGGCAGTCGAACGCTTACATCTTAACTGACCCCAGGAAGAGGTGACCCCCAAACACTCAAGATTGGATGACAGGTTTCTGTTGGGTGGTCGGTGTGAGCGACCTCAATGAAGGTCTTTCCCCTTCTTTTGTGACCTCCAGGAAGAGGTAACTCATCCATGGAATAAACCTTATTCATCTCGTATTTTTGTGCCATCGACATCAATTTATTTGACGATAGTTGATGTAAAGACATAGGGCTACATGATGATGCCCCAGATCTCTCTCCTGAGTGCTCATCTTCATTGAAGGAGCCCACACGCCCCACTAAGCCGTGCAGACTAACATCTTCGCTAGTGGGGGAGGCTTTTCAGTCAGCGGGTCAGGCCGGTGCAGCATGGCACACCATGGCGGTGTTGCAGGTATACCAGGCTGACCTGCTGAAGGACTTGAGCACCGGCGGGTCCATTGGCAAAGAAGCCTTGTCAGAGCTTCGCCGAGCCACAGATTTGTCTCTCTGTGCCACAAAGCAGACGGCCCGTGCCATTGGCTGTTCTGTGGTTGCTATGGTTGCCATGGAGAGACATCTATGGCTTAACCTCACTAGCATCAAGGACAAGGACCGTACATTTCTCCTTGATGCCTCCATCAAACCTTCCGGCCTATTCGGCGATGCTGTGAATACCGTCACCACTAGGTTTCGGGAGGCGAAGTGCTACGAAGAAGCGTTTATGAGGTTCCTCCCCAGCCGTGCTCAATAGTCGAGACCGTCGGCCACCCAGTCCTGACCAACTCTCCGGCTCTAGTGAGTCATGAAGCACAAAAAGAGAGTGTGGCGAAGCGAGCACCCCCTTGTAAGGCCTGGGGTACGACTCTGCGAATTGCGTCCACGCCGTTTGAACAAGCTAGCGCAGCAGATTTTGCTTGGGCATAGGACACGTTCTTGTCCATCAAGGTTATTTACATTCCAGTGCATATGGATGTGGGAGCAGACTTACTGTCCAGACAAGTCCACACATGGCCTAGACTGCATCTCTATGCAATTCCTCCGTTAGCTCTGCTTGCATAGCAAAAGTCTGTCAAGAGGGATTCCGCCTCTTGTTACTAGTGCCCCGGTGGCTGACCAGAATATGGTTCTCAGATTTAATTGCCCTCCTCAACGGCTCAATTCCGCTCAGGAGTGATCCTCTGTCTCAGGCGCTGGGAATAATATTCCAGCCCATGCCCGAGCATTGGGACCTTCACGCTTGGCCCCTGAAGGGGGCCAATTAAGAGATCCTGGTCTTGTAGATAAGGTAATAGAAACTATTGCAAGTGCTAGGGCTCCCTCTAATAGAAGTACTTATGCCCTCAGATGGAATGATTTTGAAAAGTGATGAAGGGCGCCAATTAAGAGATCCTGGTCTTCTAGCTAAGGTAATAGAAACTATTCCAAGTGCTAGGGATCCCTCTAATAGAAGAACTTATGCCCTCAGATGGAATGATTTTGAAAAGTGATGTATGGCAAACCATGTAGACCCAGTCCACTGCCAGATTGTTTCAGTGCTGGAGTTTCTGCATGAGAAACTGTCTTCAGGCATATGCCCTAGCACTCTCAGAATGTATAGGGCCTCCATTTTGGCTTACCATGTTCTGATTGAGGGGGTTTCTGTGGGGACACCCCACCTGTTGCCCGCTTTATTCGTGGAGCTAAACGGTTAAGGCTACCCACTAGAACAACCTTCACGGGATCTAGCTATTGTGTTCAAAGGAGACCCCTTTTGAACCTCTAGAACCTGTGCCTTTTAGGCTTTTAACCTTTATGATGGTTTTTCTAATAGCCATTATTTCTCTGTAGAGAATTGGGGATTTGCAGGCTCTGGCAATCTGGTCATCCTGCCTAGACTCTGCCCCTGGGCCGGTCAAAATTATGCTGCATCCTCACCCGAATTATCTTCCGAAAGCTCCATTCTCAATGATGCAACCAGTTGTTCTTGAAGCCTTCTGTCCTCCGGAGCTGGAAAGGCTGCACTTACTGTGTCCAGTATGTGCTCTACAGATTTACGTCCACTGTACTAGTCAGTGGCGGAAATTGGAGCAGCTCTTTATATGTTATACCCGCAACTGGGTGGGGCGGCTGCCACTAGACAAATTATGTCACATTAAAAGGGTGAGGGATGCTATTGCCCTAGCCTATGAGGTGCGTGGTTACACTTCACCTCTAGGAGTTAGGGTCCATTCAACTAAGGGGTTTGCAAGGTGTCCCCTTGTAGCAAGTGTGTGATGGGGTAGGTTGGTGGCCTCCGTACACTTTTCTCAGATTTTATAGTTGGGATGTCCATGCTACTCCAGGCTAATGGTTCTAGAGTCAGCATCCCACAATCAGGTTTAGACCTCTTTGATGATTGTGCGCACACGCTACACAACCCTGTGGTCCAGACACTTCCAGTGCGACGGTATTGGTATTCTTGTTCCCATAGCGTTTTCACGCAGCATCGAGTGTAGCTTTTGAAAGGGAATGTCTTGGGTTACTTTGCTGTAACCCTGTTTCGTGAAAAAGCGGGAACGAGATGCTGCGCTCCAGTGCCGCACTGTAGGCTTGACTGAACGTCCTTTTAGACAAAATTGACCTGAGGATGTTTCTGGTTCAGACCTATTTATAACCTCCAGGTGTACCTGATCAGATGACGTCACCTGACCGAGGTTATATAAGCCAAGTTTTTGGCGTGTTTGACACACATGCTTCAACAACTGGTCAACGGAGACCTTTTCCCATAGTGTTTTCACGCAGCATCTCGTTCCCAACACACTGGTGACATGTAAATAGTTTGTTTCTGAAAGTAATTACTCATAGATTTGTACGGTAAAATGTCAGCAAATTTATTTTGTGAGTATTTTACATACAGATGTAGCCACTCAAAACTACCAGGGACGGGCAACCGTTGTGTGAATGGCGTGTGGCTGCCGTGATCACCCCTCCCTCTCCTGCCAGAAAGGCAGGTCAAGATTTCACAGTAAACACGCCCATTGAAGCACTATTTATTAATTTACTGACTGCCACCACAAGATGGTGATTTGTTCTCAAGAAGACGTTAACAGAAGCCAGCAAGCACATGATTCTAACCCTCCTCACCCCCGCCGGACTGACGCTAGCAAACTGCAATATGGAGAAGAAGATGACAGTTTAATGGACTTTTTATTCAGGGTAAGTGTTGCTTTTTTTCATAAAATTTGTTTGGGTTAGTTTACAGTTCAGTTCCCAGTTTATTTATTTATTCTTTTATCGGTCGTTTTGAAATTCACTGGCAGCTCCAGCAGCGGTCAGGTGTGCCTTTAGGTTTATTTTAGGACATCTGATTACCAAGTCTGGAGTTACAACTTACTGTCAGTGTCACAAACTCACAACGTCACACTTTCCCTCAAAAAGCCACTAAAGCTTTGGAAATACTATTAACTCCGCTATTACAGAGGCTGCACTACCCGAGAAACTCAGGGTAGTTTTATAAGGAGAGGGTTTGTGCCCTCTGAAAATGACAGAGATGTTCTGTCATTCATGTTCTCTGGATTTAGATAAATTCAGCATTTATTTATTTTGGGTAAGAGTTAATCTGCAGGTTATTTCTGTGACTGGAATACCATGTCAGGCAGTCCATGAAGGACACAAGCTGGTTAGGTATAGCGGAGCTAGCAAGCTAAACACTCATAACCATGTCTGTCTTTTCCCCCCTTAGTTAACCAAAGTTGGATAAAAACCCTGAAGTGCTAAACTCAGTTAGTAGGAGTAGGTAAGCAGTAGGGCCGCTTCAATACTCGGTAAGTTATAGTTTGGCTTCAGATTTACACTAATGCTCATATATCAGTGTTATATCGCTTAACTTATTTGTATGAAACCGCATTAAGTAAATTCCCGTTAGTTTAATGCAGACGTTAATACAGACAGACAGTGGCTAACGCTGTCAGTAAGTTCAATGATTTATTTATTCAGCACAGGCAGTTTATTTACATTCCAGAATTCCTAAAACAGTATTTTACACACTCTGATGGTATATAGGCTTATTAATGTCTTTTTTTCCCCATAAAAAAAAAAAAAATATATATATATATATATATATCTGTTAATGTTATTTATCTTTCTCTTTAATAAATTCTCTTGTTCTCTTTAACCAGAGCTCTGCAGTGGAGGATTGGCTCAAAGGGGTGATGGCTGGCTTTTTGGAGCTACTGGAGGAAACAATTTGGGGGAAACAAAGACTTAAACTGTTCCATCGTTGATAGTCAAAAAATAATAATAATTAAAAAAAAAACTGATAAGCAACTGGTGTTATCCAGGTATTTTACTGACCTTTTAGCAAAATACAACTTCTATTCACAAGTTACTGTTTTAACTTTGGCTAGTTGTGGAAGAATAAAGTTTTTTTTGTCATGTTTGTTTTAATTGTTGGGGTATTGTTAGGCCATTTTGTTTTAATTAAAAAAAAAACATTTACTTGAGCTACTACATCAATGGGCTAAAATAGGAGACAACGTTGTTTTAAATAGTCAAAAAGTTGGGCTATAAAATAAATAATAATAATAATTATTATTATTATAATTATATTTGGTCATAGAAACAAACAACCATTGATCATATGTATCTATGCTATTTTGTACTTATGTGTCCCATATATTTTTTTTCTCAGTATAAATAAATGCTTTGGGTTTTAAGAACTAGATCAAAAGAACCTCTCCATCCACAAACACACACTCACACATGCCACTTTAACATTTTGGCTGTACGTTTTGTCCTTAATTGAAATGCATCAATACAATAATAATTTACATAATAACATGAGTGCAGAAGGATCTGAAGAGGCTCATCTCTGTTACACCAAGACTTTGATACATTCACAGTAAATTCGTCATAGACATTGTTTATTTTGCTAAACAGGGCGTAGTTGATAAACAATATAAAACAAAAAACAGGAAGTAAGTGTTTCGTTGCATTACAGTACTGTATATTAATAAGTGCCCTAACAAACATAGCTATGCGGTGTACAGTACAAACGTAGTGTGTGGGGATTGAAAGATTTCCCACTTTGCCTCTCCATTGTTTTTCACTATCATTCTTAGTACGATATGAAGTCCGGTGATTAAAATGGTATGTGTGTGGGTAAACCCCCAGCCTACGTGAAGAATACCTCATTTACAAGACAAAAGACGGTCAGAGGTGTAAATGCACATCTCTGCTTTCCTCTGTGGTATGTGTTTGTCTGTGCTTTAGGTTCTTTGGGGTGCATTCCTAAATTCAATCTGTCTGAATCTGTATAAATGGCAGGTTGGAACAATAATGTTTGAGAAAACGACACATTCTATATCTGCATAGTTAAGCTTGGATCTGAAACTCGGGAGTTTTTACCCCTCCTCAGGGTCACTCTGATCATTTTGATTCATGCATATTTCCTCACACATTTCATTCTCATTTCTCTAATTGTCTTTTAATTCTGTAAGGCTGCTTTGCAGAATGCACCTTGGTCAGGTGATGGGAGCGCACACCTGAACCGAGGTAGCTCATTAGTTTCATTATAAAGGTTCCTGAGTTGAGTTAATCCCTGTCTTGCACCTGTTCATTTTGGTTTGCTGTGTCAAGTTGAGTGGTTGTTGTTTCCTTGTGTTCTTTAGCTCCTAGCCTGTGTTATCTCCTAGCCTGTGTATGTATCTCCTAGCCAGTGTATATATCTCCTAGCCAGTGTGTGTATCTCCTAGCCAGTGTTTCTCCTAGTTTGTCATGTTTTGTTTGTCTCCAGTTTAAGTTCATGTTCTGTTCCCATTGTTTCCCTGTTTTGTGTTTTCATTAAAAGACTCTCGCCCACCATTCACCTCTGTATATATGCCTATCCTTCAACCCATGCACTGCTACCGTAACAGAATGCAAGACCCAATCAATGGCATAGCAAAGGAGCCTCCCCTGGAAAATGTTTGGGGGGCGGGGCTGTGACTGTGACGCCGGGGCAAACGACCTTTTTGGGGAGTCATCTTGCCATCCGGCGGAACAACTTGGGGCTCGCCGGAGTGAGTGAAGCGACTGCCGGCGGAGCGCCTTGAGGAGAAACTGGAGACGGTGAGCATGTGTCTGCCTGCCAGCAAAGGGTGGACGGCGTGGAGCCTCAACGGCGGGGGCTGGAGCTCCAACGACTGACTGGTGAGTTCATCCAGCTGATCAACATTTTGATGGACGGGAGATCAGGGCCGAATGCTACCCTGCTGGAGCTGGGTGCACTGCTGCAGGAACAGCTGGCCAAACTCAACAAAGAGGCAGGTGACATCAACGGCAGCACCCAGGCTCCAGTCAGCCTCAGTGGAGGCCCAGATTCTCCAGTCAGCCCAATCCTGCCAGAGTGCCCAGAAAGGCATGAGCCAGCTCCTCTGCCACCCACCCTCAACGACATTGTGCTTCTGCCTCCGCACGGGTTTGAGGACGCCCTGCTCCTGTGGCCTCCGCACGGGTTTGAGGACGCCGTGCTCCTGCCGCCTCCGCCCGGGTTCGAGGACGCCGTGATCCTGCCGCCTCCGCCCGGGTTCGAGGACGCCGTGCTCCTGCCGCCTCCGCCCGGGTTCGAGGATGCCGTGCTCCTTCCGCCTCCGCCCAGAGACTCCTTTTGTTTTTGCTTGTAGTTTTCTGTTATTTTGAACTCCAGTCCCCAGAATGCACCTCAGTCAGGTGATGGGAGCGCTCACCTGAACCGAGGTAGCTCATTAGTTGAGTTAATCCCTGTCTTGCATCTGTTCATTTTGGTTTGCTGTGTCAAGTGGTTGTTGTTTCCTTGTGTTCTTTAGCTCAGTGTATCTCCTAGTTCTGTGTTATCTCCTAGTTCTGTGTATGTATCTCCTAGCCAGTGTTTCTCCTAGCCTTTGTGTAGATCCTAGTTTGTCATGTTTTGTTCCCATTGTTTCCCTGTTTTGTGTTTTCATTAAAAAACTCTCACCCACCATTCACCTCTGCATATATGCCTATCCTTCGACCCATGCACTGCTACCGTAACACTTAAAGTATCTGAGTAAAAAAAGAGATCAGGATGGATGAAGACTTGGGTGTTTGGACATTACTTTTGCATTCATACCTTACCATATACAGTACATATTTAGTGAACTCTGTGTTAGCATGAAACTTCACATAGCAAAATTCTGCAATTATGATGGATTGTCTTCAGTTAAGATTGGCACCTTGAGTGTTTACACCTGAAGCATCTACATCTAGGCATTTGGCAGACGCCCTTATCCAGAGCGACTTACTTTTTTTTTTTTTTTCTCATTACATCCGAGCAATTGAGGGTTAAGTGTCTTGCTCAAGGGCCCAACAGTGGCAACTTGGTGGTTGAGGGGTTTGAACCTGGGATCTTCTGAACCGTAGTCCAATGCCTTAACCACTGAGCTACCCCTGCCCCACATGATGTAAAAGAAAAAAATATTCACAAAACCACAATATCTTCTTCCAGTGCATCATGGTCCAGTTCTGATGTTTATGTGCCCATTGTAGGCATGGGCAGCAGTGGACAGGGGTAAGCAGGAAAACTTTTACTGTTCTGCAAGTACATAATGCCATACACAGCAGTTTTTCAGCAGTTTGTGCAACAGTAGCCCTTTTGTGGCATTGGACCTGTCTTGCATTTGCCCCTAAGAGCCCCTAAGTAAATCTTGTCGCTGGTTCATTGTTTGTCCTTCTTGGGCCACTTTTGGTAGGTACTAACCACTGCATACTGGGCCCTGCAATTTTGGAGATGCTCTGACCTAGTCATTTAGACATCACACTTTGGCCCTAAATAAGCAATTTTTCCTACTTCCAGCATTTTTCCTACTTGCAGCGCCAAACCTGACCCCAAGTTACACTCCCCATGTTTTTATAATGCAGGGAGAAGGCCACGATCCATTCGAACTAGTTACTTTGCAGCTGTGCCCGTTTCCAGCAGCCCCTCTTAGCACACCTGCAGAACCTACCTAGTACGAAGTTAGTGAGGAGCGATAACAGATTGAGGTGCTTACAACGCTTACAAATGATTATTTAAAAAAATCATCCTTATGTATATAAACACAATAATGTTAAAGAAAATACATATGTTGGTGGATCCAGGTGACTAGTGGTTAGCGTAGTACTCTCTAGTACTTTCTTTGTTTTTGTTTATTGTTTATGTTTGGAATCACTAACCCAACTACATACATTAGAGAAGAACTGCTTAACATCCAGCTATTCATTCCAGCCAACTTTTACCTGGCTCAGTGACTCTATCCCAGACAGTGGATTACACCTTTTCATCTATAAGGGAAAACAAAAGGTGGCAGAGTTTTTCTCAGACCAAATATCTGGCCTGGAACAAAAATATTCGGATTCACTTTTTATCATCCTTGGAGACCTTACCAGAGCAAATCTAACCCGTGAACTATCAAAATACAGGCAGCATATTAATTGTCCCATTAAAGAACATAACACATTGGATCATTACTACATAGTTCTGAAGAATGAATATCACTCTGTACCCTGCGCAGCTTTGGGACGCTCTGATCACTGCTTGGTTCATCTTATTCCAACCTAACAGCAGAAACTTAAAACAGCTAAGCCTGACCTCAACACCTTCTACTGCAGGTTTAAGAAGAACACCATCACACCTTACACTCACCTCAGCCTGCCGACAGCCCACATCACATGGGGCATCATCACCCCGCTCCAACACCCAAGCTCCCCTGACAATTGAACGGGATGTGAAATGGCTCTTCCAGAGACAGAAGATCAGGAAAGTATCTAGCCCAGATGGTGTCTCCCCTTTCTGTCTCTAAGCATGTGCTGACCAACTGGCTCAGATCTTCACACATTCCTTCAACAGATCACTCCAGCTGTGTGAAGTCCCATTGTGCTTCAAACAATCCACCATCATCCCCAAGAAACCCTCCACCACAGGTCTGAGTGCAGGCATATAGCTCTAACATCTGTGGTCAGGAAATCTTTTGAATTACTTTTATTGGCTCACCTAAGGAGTGTCACAGAGGAGCTGTTAGATTCCCTTCAGTTTGTGTACCGAGCAAACAGGTCAGTGGATGATGCAGTTAACATGGGGCTGCACTACATACTCCATCTCGACTGCCCAGGGACCTATGCAAGAATTCTGTGTTGACTTTAGCTCAGCCTTTAACACGATAATCACGGACATCCTTTTCTCTAAACTCCTACAGCTTACTGTACCTCCTGCCATATGTCAGTGGATCACCAGTTTCCTGACAGACAGGAAACAGCAGGTGAGGCTGGGAGGAGTTATGTCTAGCACACAAATAGTCAACACTGGTGCTCCACAAGGATGCACAAGGTCCTCTCCCCTCTGCTATTCTCCCTGTATACTAATGAGTGCACATCCAAGGATCCAGCTATCAAACAAAATTTGCAGATGACACTACTCTCATTGGACTCATCCAAGATGGTGACGAGGAACTCCCCTGCCCCGTCTCCATGACTTGTACTCTACAGGAACCAGGAAATGGGAAGGAAAAATCTCTGCAGACCCCTCACACCCAGGACACAACTTTTTTCACTTATACCCTTCTGGTAGGCACTATAGAACTCAAAAGTGTCAGGCACAGGAACAGTTTTTTCCCGCAAGAAGTCACCCTCAACTATCTTTAAATCATTGTTATTTGCACAAATAGAACATCCAGTATCATACTGTATATTGTGTAAAAGCACCACCATGCCTCCAACAAACTTCCTACATGCACCTTGCTATCTTATATGCTACAGTGTACATATATATTGCTATACATATTGCTATTTTGCAGTACCTATTATAGTGTATATGATGCACACAGGCCTACTTGCCCTACCTTGCAATCACCTTATGTACGCTTTACTGCACATACTCAGTATACCCCCCCCCCCCCACCTTTTTTAATCTATAAACTTACTGAATGTTGTGTAATTACTGTGTATAGTGTTTTTATGTCAGTCTGTACTCTGAGAGCTACGAACAACCGGAACCAAATTCCTTGTGTGTGTCAACATACTTGACAAATAAAACCAGATTCTGATTCTGATAAGACAAAGCACTTATAAAAAGCTTATATCCAAAAGTTTGTTGCCCCTTAAAGAAAGTGTGTCAAATTACCACTATCCCTTCCATAAATTCCACACAGGATATTTTTCAAAATGCATGGCAGACAACAACTAATTTTATGAGACATCTTTCTTTACAAGATTTAAATTCTTTTACCTGACCAATTATTTTTGGAGTTGGATCTTCTTCCGCAACTGACAGTTGGTTCCAAATCCAGGCACGTTTAACTCTGAATCCAGGGCAGCATTCAATGAGTTGGCTGTCATTCACTCCTTGTCCAGACAGTCTTAGCTCACTTCCCACAAAACCAGGCATGAAGGAAATTATGATGAACACAGGATAAACAGAACAGCCACTCATTGTTTGGATACTTCCTGTAACTCCCTCGTCTCTTTCTACAGATGATGTTGGAATGTTGTATTCCGCTAGTTTGCAGTATTTGTCATGGGACTTATGTGAGAAAGTATTGAGATGAAAAATGCCATGGAATCCTGTGGCTGAAAAAATGTGCAACAGAAAACAAATCACATTATTATTATTATTATTATTATTATTATTATTGCATTCAGAATTATTGGACAAAAAGACACATCTGTGAACAAATTAGTTATGAACAAAAATTAGTAAATGGAAAATATAATTCTAATCTACAGTATCAATTCCTCTTTTTTTATGAAACCCAAATGGCGTACTTTCAGCAGGGAATTAATTTTAGCTTTTTTCCCTCATATTTACATGTGGGTGTTAAGCAAATTTTTTAACCGTCTAATTTTTTCTAGTGATAAAAATAATTTGAAAACGGAATTTACGGAAAAGGGATAATTTTATTAGGAATACTGGGGAAGAAAATGATGCGCATGCAGGTCTGTGGGCAGTGCCCCACTGGCAGGCGGGCACAGGCTGGTGAACAGAAGCGGCAGGCAGAGTGCCAGAGTGGGCCCATGTGGGCCGCGGTTCCTGCAAGCTTCCTCAGTCAGCTCCTCTCACGATCAGTTGACCCGGCTTCTCCCAACTCTTACTGGCATGGTGACAGGCGGGTATCTCCTGGACATGCCTCATCTTGGAGGCTTTCCTGGCTGGAAGTCTATTCAGGTAACATACAGCAGCCTTTTCCTCTTCAGCAGCAGTGTCATGAAATCTGGCTTTGTTTAAGAGTTCACGTGCTGCGTGGAGCTCCAGCAGTGCTCGTGGCTGTCCTCAGTGTGGCGATCAAAAGCATCATTCCATTCGTGCCTTTGAAGTCCCGGGCTCATAGCAATGTGCCTCTTGCATGCCACTTCTATAGTTTTCCAGTGTTTTATTGTGCGAGGAGAAGCCCGAGATCCATTAACAGGGATTAATCACCAGCTGGGGGCCTATTCCCGCAGCACAGCCCCTTTAGACACATGCACATGGAGAGGCTACTTATAGTGAGCTCAGGGGAGAGCATGGAGCGATGGGAGATGTATGCACACTCCACACTGTGTTGTTTAAATGTAAAAAGATAAACCAACATGAACATTAGAGAGATTTCTACTAGGGAAAACAAGCCATACTGAAGCTGAGAAAAGCGCAACTTGATGAGAGTCAACTTACAAGCACTGGACTTGTCAGTACAACAATTTAGAATATAATTGCTAGCAACAATGATAGGACCAAAGAATCAGCCGTGGCTTTTAGATCTTTGTTTCAGTTGTTTCTGTGACCCCAGATGCCCCAAACAATCAGAAAGAGGCTTCATCCAAGAATATGACTTTGTCCCAGTCCTCAGCAGTCCATTCGCCATACTTTTTGCAGAAGATCAATTTGTCCCTGATGTTTTTATTGGAGAGAAGTGGCTTCTTTCCTGCCCTTCTTGACACCAAGCCATCTTCCAAAAGTCTTCGCCTCACTGTGCGTGCAGATGCGCTCACACCTGCTGGCTGCCATTCCTGAGCAAGCTCTGCACTGGTGGCACTCAGATCCCACAGCTGAATCCTCTTTAGGACATGATCCTGGCGCTTGCTGGACTTTCTTGGACGCCCTGAAGCCTTCTTAACAAGAATTTAAGCTCTTTCCTTGAAGTTCTTGATGATCCTATAAATTGTTGATTTAGGTGCAGTCTTAGTAGCCACAATATCCTTGCCTATGAAGCCATTTTTATGCAATGCAATGATGGCTGCACGCATTTCTTTGCAGGTCACAATGAAAGAACAATTATTTCAAGCATCACTCTCCTCTTAACATGTCAAGTCTGCCATTCTAACCCAATCAGTCTGACTTAGTGATCTCCAGCCTTGTGCTCGTCAACATTCTCACCTGAGTTAACAAGACGATTACTGAAATGATCTCAGTTATAATTACAAAACACAATTTTATGTGTATTAAGTATACTTTTGTGTGCTAAATGAAAATAAAATAATAACGATACGAACTAACGCACACAATGATGCAGCTTCCAGGCCTGAAATGAAATTAGGAGCAAAAGAACTGGGGAGCCAATCAGAAAACAGACAGTTTGAATCTGTCCACCTCCAGTTTCTGATTGGTTGGTGTTGCTCCAATTCTAGTCTCCAATTCAGAGTTATAACATTGCTGTAGTTTGTGCAAGTGTAGCTTTATGATAGTGAGCGCACAAACGAGACGTTCACAAAAGAGAGTTCCAACACAAAAAACCCCCTGCAAGATTCAGCGTTATTTTGAAATATGTTTAAAGTTTAATTAGTTAATAAGTTAATTTTCATGGCAAAGAAGGACTATGCAATTCATCTGATCACTCTTCATAACATTCTGGAGTATATGCAAATTGCTATTATAAAAACTTAAGCAGCAGCTTCTCCAATTTTCAATATTTATGTAATTCTCAAAACGTTTGGCCACGACTGTACAGTATTTAACTTGTGAGCATGAAGCCATATATAAAAAAGGGAAATGCCTTCATCTAGTGGACATTCTTTGGTACTGCAATAGTCAGGTCAAAACCTAAGAATATCATAAAATCTTTTAGAGTTGTACATCAGCCATGTCTTGAAATTATTGAATCAAATCAGTTGAAAATCAGCTACAAAATATTAGAGATTTATAAAAGTAAACACTTCCTGCTGCCAGTTGGTGATGCAATGACTGTGACTCACAGTAGTATATATAAACATTTAAAAGTCCCTTTACAATCTTGCATCCTCAATGTCTTGAGATCATATTAGACCCTGTTTGGTCAAAATTGCATAAATCTTCTAAGAGCAGTATATCAAACTCCAAATATCAAATATCAAATTGAGTCCATTTTTCAAAGCACCCAAAATAACTAACTTCCTGTTCAGCAGATCCCACGACATAGGGTATGAAAGTTGTTCAGCTCAATGAGATCTAAATGTCTACCGGCTCTTATGCGTATAAGTGCAAGTGAATACTAGCTATGCAGCTAGATTTCTGACAAAGTTCCAGGGGGCGCTGTAAAGGCGCTGTGAAGGCCCTGTGTCACCCCCAGGGGCCAGCCACCCTGGCCTTCCTGATAATCACTTATACTCTCTACCTATAATATTTTGGAATATTAGGCCTTTCCACTTCTAAGATAATGTTTTTAATATTATGTTCTTATTTCAATCCTTGCCATAGCACCAAGATTTAAATTATCCAAAATTCCTTTACAGATTTAAATCAGCCATGTCTTTTCATTATTTTGAAAATGTTGTTTAGCTCAATGAGCTCTAAATGGATATCAGGTTTTAGAAGTATACATGCAAGTGTGTATAAGAAATGCAGGAAGATTTTCCATGGGGCGCTGTGATGGGCGTGTGCCACTCCCAGAGCCTAGCCACACTCACCTAATTACTGCAAATCCCAACCTGTGTGCTGATTTTGATAAGTTTTTGAGCATGGGAATGTGCCCAAAAAGGCCTTATTAATAAAATAATCCTTAGAAGAACAATAAGGTACTGTGAACTACTGGTGCTTGGGCCCTAATAATAATCCTTAGAAGAACAAGAGGGCCCTGCGCACACTAGCATTATCAGCATTCAGTTCAAAAGCAATGGTATGGGGGTAAATAAGTGCACACGGTATGGGCAGCTTGCGTGATTTGAAATGCACTATGAATGCTGAAAGGTTTTAGGATAACATTTAATATACTCCATGGATGGCCTTGTGTCTTTCAGCAGGGTAATGTATAACCAAATACTGCAGCAATTACAACAGCATGGCTTTGTAGTAGAAGAGTCTGGGTACTGAATCTTTCACCTATAAAGAACATTTGTCTGATCATTACACGAAAAATGTGTTAAAGACGGCCATGGACTCTTCAGCAGGTGGAAACCTATATCAGGCAAGAATGGGACCATTAAATTGTAAAATTTCTCCATTTTCTATGTTCTATTGTGATTAAAATATTGGCTCAGGTGAAATGAAAGATTTTTAGTTTAGTTTTATTTCAATTTAAAGTCACTTACATCCACACCAACCTCCACATAGCAGGTGTGAAGATACACCACTGGGTTGCTCCAGACTAACAAATCTGGTCCACAAATGGCCCCCTGCAACACATAGCACCAAAACACACCACCTTGGGGAGTCATGCCAAAAGGGGCCAGAGCTGCCCCAGTCGCACAAGGGGAACCTACACAATATTGGGGATAATGATTTGCATTGAAATGTTATGCCTGATCTGTGTATTTTAGGACTTGAATACAAGATACAAGAGCTGTAACAGCTAAACCCACGAAAATTATGTTACGTAATATCAGGGCCCCAATTTTGGAAGGTCTGGTCAAAACTTTTAATTGCTAAGATCAGTACATACAGGTGCTTTTCAATAAATTAGAATATAATCAAAAAGTAGATTTATTTTAGTAATTCAATTTTAAAAAAGTGAAACTCATATATAGATGAATTAATCACAAACTTATACAAAGTATTTCAAGTGTTTATTTCTTAACATTTTGATTATTATGGCTTACAGCTAATGAACAGACAAAATTCATATTTCAGAAAATGTGAATATTACTCAAGACCAATAAAATAATAATAATAATAATAATAATATTTTTATTAAACTGTGCAAAAGCTGCATCTCACTGTTACTAAAATTAACTAAAATTAGCAATTACTTTAGTTTCTATGGAGACAGCATATTAAATGTTCACTGAGGGACCAATTGCACACCCCAAGTAAAAGTTATAAGTTATAATTACAAAACACAATTTTATGTGTATTAAGTATACTTTTGTGTGCTAAATGAAAATAAAATAATAATGATACGAACTAACGCACACAATGCTGCAGCTTCCAGCCTTGAAATCAAATTAGGAGCAAAAGAACTGGGGAGCCAATCAGAAAACAGACAGTTAGAATCTGTCCGCCTCCAGTTTCTGATTGGTTGGTGTTGCTCCAATTCTAGTCTCCAATTCAGAGTTATAACATTGCTGTACTTTGTGCAAGTGTAGCTTTATGATAGTGAGCGCACAAACGAGACGTTCACAAAAGAGAGTTCTAACACAAAAAAAGTGCAAAAGTGATTTTTAGCATTGAAAAAAGAGTTTGAGTGTGCGCGCGAGAGAGATTCAGCGTTATTTTGAAATATGTTTAAAGTTTAATTCCAAAATTTGGTAAATGCATGATGTTAGTATACTTTTTATATATTAACTAATGGTACAACTTTTTGTTAGTATATTTTCAATGTACTATCGAAGATTTTAATATATTTGTAATACACAAAAGTGTATTTTTGTTTTACTGGGGAATGTATATATAAAAAAAAAACATTGCATCATCTGTCACTAAAAATCTCTGTCCAAAAATATATTTTAATGAGCTTTGTGAGACCAAAATGTCTCTCCTCCGTGCACAGATCTGGCTGAATGCAATGTCACCGCTATGTTTGACCAGTTAGGACACCTCCGGAGATCACCTAAATTTTGGTGGAGATAGGATTTTAAGAATGTTGATGAATTACTCTTAATCCTTTTGGCAACTTAGGCGATTTCCTATTCTCAGACACTTAGTAAATACAGGGCTACAGGGCAATAGTCATTGAGGCAGGCAAGCTGTGGTTTGTTCAGGACAGGAACAATAATAGACTGTTTAAAACATATGGGAATTACAGATTGTGCTAACTACAGTATACACCAAATGCTATAAGGATCTGACTTGAGGTAGTGTTTGGTCCTGTTGACCTGCTGGCATTGGTAGCACTGTTAGTTGCAGTCTTGAAGCGATTTTTATATGGTTTGATAACATTTGAAATGAGTAAAAAAGAGAGTGATTTCTTAAAACATTTCTAAAGAGGTTGAAACAGAGGTTAAAATGACCCCCAATCACAATTTCCTTGTTTAGTTTAAAAAAAAATGCAAATTAACTTATTCTGTAGACAGCATAATTTTGACAATAATATACCAATCATTTTTAAAAGGAAAATGTTCCATTCCTACATACAACAACTTTAGAAATCTGACAGTTAAGGAATCACTCTCTTTTTTACAATTTATGATAATTTCAAACGTTATCAACCCATATAACATTTACATTAGTTAAAGCTTCCCAATGACTGAACAGTAACACAATAATATAGCTCATGTTAAAATTTTTACATGTTGATTGGAAGACAATTTTATAAATTATTCAGGAAAACTTGAGTTTTTTCTTTCAGTTAATGAGAATAAAACTAACTCACCTGTTCAAAGTCACTACTTCTTATTCCAGATTTTTCTGAAGAACTGAGAAACTTGACAAAATGTATATTAGAGCTGAAGTCTAATGGCCATTTTGCTTACAATGTCCAGATGTTTCTTTCTTCTCCCTTCTTCGTCACCCATAACCACTTTACTGTTCTGCAACTTCCCAAGTAGAACAAACAGTGAGGGTATTGTCAACTGTCCCCTGCACGTTGCCTCCCACCCCAGCTGAACTACACTAGCAACACACAAGCAATTATTTCCATGCAACTATGCTCAGGCTGCAATACAAATGGCTTTCTATCCTTTTACATGATTTTTTTTTTATTCCATGCTCAGAAAAATGTCTCTCGCTGTCAACTAATAATAGTGTGATTATTAGGATTTTGCTGGCCGTACAACAGATCACAGCTATCACAGAGGCAACCATTTCAGAGACAATAAGAGAGAAATATTCTATTCATGACAAAGACCAGTGCAGATGGTCTTCAGGCTGGCCCAGTCTCTATGTGACGAAAGAGATCCTTCTTAAATATGTAACATGACGAAAATAATTGTAGTGTATTCAATTTCCAGCTTTCATTTGAAGTTGTCTCTTTTTGTATATCTATTTTCTTACAAAGCCCAACTATTTTGAAGTACACTGTAAAAAATAAAATGTTGACTTTACTCAAAATTTCAAGGCAACTTGCTGCACAGCTTTTTTGAGTTAACTCCACTTTTAACCCAAATTGTTGACTTAACTCAAAAAAGCTGTGCAGCAAGTTGCCTTCAAATTTTGAGTTAAGTCATCAACTTGGGTTAAAAATGGAGTTAACTCAAAAAAGCTGTGAACTTGATACATTTTTTGACATCCCGGGTTTTAAATACGTGTTTAAATTTACTGAAGCAGTTTTTTAAAATTAAAATTTAACACAATGTAATGAAAAAAAAGCTGTAATTGCATGCTTGAGAGTTTCTTCCAAATTTTATTTTAAACCAAAAGTAACACATTACAGCCACATTCCTTGACTTTCAAATAAAACTAAACTAAAAGAAATATGGAAAAATGCCTTTCACAGTCTAAACTTCACAAAAGAAGAAAAAGAGTACAAAATAATAATAATAATAATAATAATAAATAATAATAATAATAATAAAACAGCTCACAAAAGCAAAGTCATAGCAGAAGTTTAGTCTTAAGGGATTGTGCCCAGTTCCATGAACACCTTCTCAATCACTTCAAAAGTGTACTTTAGATTTTTTTTGATACTGAAAATCCAAGGCAAACAGGTCAAAGGCCAAACTGATAAGCAACAGCAGATAGCAGATCTGGGCCATCAGCTGGACAACGGATATCACAAGATCTTGACCTGGAGATGAGTCACCAGGGATGAACAACAGTTCGGTTTTACTCAGATTGAGTTTCAGCTGATGAGCTGCCATCCAGGATGAGATGTCTGCCAGACATGCTGAGATCCGGGTGGAAACCTGAGTGTCAGAGGGAGGAAAGGAGAGAATAAGTTGAGTGTCATCTGCATAACAATGGTATGAAAATCCATGCGATGATATGACCTTACCAAGAAACCGGGTAGAGAGGGAGAACAGGAGGGGACCAAGTACTGAGCCCTGCAGTAGAGAGTCTACATGGGGCAGATGTAGATCTCCTCCATGTCACCTCATATGACCTATCTTCTAGGTAAGAAGCAAACCATTGCCAGGCTGTTCCACAAATTCCAAGGCTTGTAAGAATAGATAATAGAATCTTGTGGTTCACTTTGTCAAATGCAGCTGACTTCAGGCTGAGGTGCAATTGGAACTCGCCTGCCGGGATACCGGTATGTCACTGGATGATGTGATCGACCTGGCTATCAAGCTGGATCAGCACCTCCGCAGCCAGCGACGTCAGCCTCCCCAAACCTCCACCTGAACTTTGCGAAGGGTCCCTTGCAGAGCCAATGGACGTAGGTACGTCCCATCTTTCGGCCAGAGAGAGACAGCGGAGGATGACATCCGGGTTTTGCCTGTACTTTGAGGGGGGGATCGGGGGGCTTAGAAGCATCATGTCAGCACCTGTCCTTTGTTACATGTAATGCCACACACACCACCTTGCACTCACCACCCTTTTTGTTTAAAGGCACAAATTGCATATGATAATCACACCTTGTTTGTCTGTCCTCTTATAGATTCCGGGTCAGCTGGTAACTTCATCTCATCCTCTGTCATTTCCTCGCTGCAAGCTCCTGTGTCGAAGCTTCCGTGTCCGATAACAGTAAAAGCTCTAAACGCACCTGCGGTGTTTCAGGGTTTCATGAATTACATGTTTCGGGATATGTTTTTTTTTTTATCACCAAACCCAAATTTCTTTAATACTGCAAACAAGTATTCCCACTCAACCCTATCAAAAGCTTTCTCAGCATCCAGAGAGATTACAACCTCAGGAGAAACAGATGTTTGTTTGGAGTAAATTATATTAAAAAGTGTACGAGTATTAAAAAACAAATGCCGTCCTTTTATGAAACAGGTCTGCTCCTCAGATCTAACATGTGGTAATACATCCTCTAAATGGGATGCAAGTAATTTACTTTCACATCAGCATTTACCAATGATAATGGCCTATATGATCCACACTGAAGGGGATCCTTTCCCTTCTTAAGAAGAAGAGCAATTGAGGCTTGATTAAAAGTAGATGGTAATGAGCCCTTGTCTAAGGATTCATTGAACACGCCAAGAAGCAATGGTGCCAATTTATCTAGAAATTTTTTATAAAACTCAATTGGAAAACCGTCTGGGCCTGGAGCTTTATTAGACTGCATTGGCTTAATTGAAACTATGACTTCTTCAAGTGATAATGAAGAGTCTAAGTCCTTTACAGATATTGTATCAATAACAGGAATATCAATACCTCGAAGGAAATCATTCAATTTTAGATCTTCTGTAATTCAATTCAGATTCATAAAGGGAGGAGTAGTATGATTTAAAAACTGCATTGATCTCTCTGGGATCAGTAGTGATAATATTTAAGTCATTTTTAATTTGCGGTATTAGGCGTGAGGCAGTTTTTTGTTTTAGCTGATGTGCTAACAATCTACTTGATCTACCGAGTCTGTAACAACATACGTTCTGTTTCTTTTGTTGAAAGAAGATCAAATTCTGTTTGTAAATCAATGCGTTGCTTGTACACCTCCAGAGAAGGATTAGATGCATAAATATGGTCGAGTTTACTAATAGCAGATGTGAGTTCATTGAGCCTGGTCCTGCGACTTCGATTTACCCTCTAAGATAAGCCTTGAGAGTTTCCCATAATAACGAATAAGAAGTGGACTCAACATGGTTAAATAATAAAAATTCATCTATAGTGTTAGAAATGAATGTACAAAATTCTTTGTCCGCGAAAAAAGAAGCGAGTTAAACCGCCAAGATGATGGGGTCTGTTCATGTATTGATAATTGTATATCCAGTGATAAGGTAGCATGGTCAGAAATTACAATCCTTAAATAATCTGAAGAAACGACAGACGGATTAAGATGACTGTCAATGAAAATATAATCAATTCTAGAATATGAATGATGCACCTGAGAAAAGAATGAGAATTTTTTTATCTACAGGATTACGGAATCTCCATGGGTCTACAAGGCCATTCTGTGACATGAAATAAAAAAAATATTTTAGACATGGCAGACTGGGACACAATGCGAGAACTAGAGCAGTCTAAAACTGGATCAGAAACACAATTTAAATCTCCCCCAAAAATTATCAAGTGGGTGTTTAAGCAGGGAAGGCTACTAAGTAAATTATTCGCAAAATCTGGATCATCGAAGTTTGGAGCATAGACATTTACCAACAAGACCTTGGTCTGAATTAGTGTGCCTGCAACAATAAGATATCTGCCATTTCTGTCAGCAATGATATGGTTCGGTGAAAATTGTATCTTTTTGTTTACTAATATGGCCACACCCCTTGATTTAGAATTAAAATTATAATGAAAACTCTGACCTATCCAGGGACGGAGAAGCTTAAGATGATCCTTAACTTGAAGATGTGTTTCTTGTAAAAACACTATATCAGCATGTAAACATTTCAGGCGATTAAATACTCTGGATCTTTTAATTGGGTTACCCATACCTCTGATGTTCCAGCTAAGAAAACGGATAGGCGTACCATTCCGAGCTAAACTTGGGCCTACAGAGGAACTAGCCATTTATCAAAAACAAATGTGAAAAATTCTATACATTCGCAAAGAGCCAGAAGGATGACGCCCCCCTCCCCCCACATGCACGCACAGCTTACAAGAAAGTATTGATAAACGATTACCATCTTGAAAGAAGAACAAGAAAAAAAGAAAAGAGAGAAAAACAACAGCAACAATAAATATTTGGCTCTCATTCGACCTAGGAGTGCAGTATACCAAGATAAGACACTAACTTTGCTAAATTAGAAGCTTGCATCAACAGACGTAGCATCAGAAAATGTAAACAGATCACACATTTCGTTTTAAAAAAGTAGAAAGAAAAGAAAACCCCTTTTCAACAATAAAACAATTAAAATTATAACAATTACAATTAAATATATGAGCTATTTAAAACACTACGAGTGCAATTCACGCCGTTTGCATAGTTTTAATGTCTTCAGCCGAAAATCTTTTCCTACACCATTGTAGGTTATCCGCAGCTGCGCTGGATAAAACAAACCGTAGCGCCACGGAGTTGTCGCCGAACCTCATTAAAAGAAGCACGAGCTTTTGCAATTTTTGCTGTGTGGTCGGGGAAAACAGAAATACTCAATTGCTTGAATTTAATCTGCTTTAACTCTCTGGCCCGATGTAAAACATCAAGGCATTCACCGTGGTAGTGAAATCTGGCCACAACGGCTCGAGGTCGTTCACCAGGTTTTGGTACAGACTGTAAAGTGCGGTGAGATCTGTCCAAGGTCGGCTCATTCTCCAGGCTGAGCGCCTCTTTAAGCAACGCAGCGATGCTAGAGGTAGTGCAGCGGTTAGGACCCTCAGGAACACAGATTATGCGAACATTATTACGCCACGATCTGGCATCCAAATCTTAAAATTTATTATCCAGTTTAACCAAATCAGCAGTAAGACGTTGTATCTTACTTTGCATTGCAGTGATGTCATTGGTACAATCAGAGAGCGAGTGCGCCATCTCATTTACAGTGCCCTTTAGCGCAGACAGTCTGGCATCAATGGCGGCCTTATCATTAGCCAGTTGTGTCTTTACAGCCTGTAACTCCGATTTGATTGTGGACAAGTTGTCCCCCAAAGCAGCACGCAGTTCCGCCGTAAAAATATCTGCGATTTCGTTCCACAAAGAGGACAATATTTCGAGCTTCAGTGCACCAGTGTCAATCACAGAAACTGCCTGGTGAACGGTGGGGTCAGCATGCGGCGGCGAATCACGCGAAGGTGAGACCGTGACCTGTGGATTAGGCCTCAATTGTGACTGTATTGTGCTACAGGTTTTAGTATTTTTACCGGACATTTTAACCACCTCTAAAGATGAATATACAAATAAAACTGTTAATTGGGAAGAATAACAGTGAAATTAAAACTGGAAAGCGCAATTTAATAACAATTTTAACAATAATCCTCCGGAGCCTCCCAAAACACGTCCACTCCATTACGAGCTCAACAGCAATTTATTCGGGGCTTCAGTATGGTGGCAGAACCACTCAAATCCCTGTTAAAAGGGAAACCAAAACGCCTAAACGAGTTTTCCCCGGAAGCACGTACGGCGTTTCTCTGTCTCAAAACATATTTCACCACTGCGCCTATTTTAAAACTACCAGACCCAGAGAAGCCCTTTATACTGGGCACCGTTCTTTATGCGTTTCGGGAGGGGGGCGTTGGGTACTGTTACACCTGTGCCACCGCAGTCTCGGGGAATAAGATCTGGGAGAAGATCTGGTCTCCCCCTAGTGTGTCCACATGTGTATATCTTTCACATTAGCACTAGATCAAGTTCACCTGTGTCTTCCCCGTGTGTCTTCCTATTTATACCAGCTGGTCCCAGAGCCCTTTGTCTGTTCACTGTTGTTCACATCTATGTTGTGTGTGCTTGTGCCGTCACGGGATTCGTGTACATGTTTTTCCCCTCCAGGACTGAGTCGTAGCTGCAGAGTGGGACAATCACCTGTTCCCCGGTCAAGTTCATGATGGAGAGACTGTGTGTTTTGTGTTGTTTTCACCTAGTCAAAGAGACTGTGAAACCGCTGGGATTTCGTCCGAAAGCCCGCCTGCAGCTCCAGCCAGGAGCGTTTGTTTGTTCGCTATTTTCTTTGTTTCTTGTTTGATAGTTTTTGAACTCTGATACGTGAAAGTAAAAGAAATAAAGCATTCTAAGTTAAGCACCCTGCGTCTGCGTCCGCCTTTTCTAGCACATCATGACAACGTAATACACTTGAAATTGTGCTTTTGTACAATTTAATTACAACTTAAATACACTTTAAAAATTAGTTGTTCCAAAATACCAAATTTCAAGTACTAGTAATTACTAGTACACAGAGCAAATATGTTTGGCATGCTAGGATTTAATATATTTACATACATTACATGACTGAGTATACCTTAGTTTTCTCGCTCTCTCTTTCACACACACACACACACACACAATTGCACCATCAAACGAATTTAAAATAATTACATTAGCAGATAGATTGCAAGTATATTGCCAAATTAGTTGTAATATGATAATGCCACATGCCAGTTAACAAATGTACATAATTAGTAGGCCTGTAAGGAATTTAAATGGCTGACTAATAAATACAATTATATCAGTACAGTTCTCAATCATGTGAATACCAACTTGCTAACTTGGTTTCTAAGAATATTTAATTGGTGATTGGTAATTAATTAATTGGTGATTTGTATCTCTATATTTATCTTTTTCCTGCTCCTCTTTTTTTTGCACCCTTTATTTATTGAAGTGTCTCTGCCCATAGTTAGACTAGCATCTTTCAGTAATTTAGTATTATATTTGGTCGCTTTTTACACAGAAACTCTATTTATAAAATCATATGCATAATTCTGTCATGGGTCTAGCTGGTTGTAGTTGCTAGACCGGCTGATGGTGTTGCCGTGGGCATGAAGGTAGGCATGAAGGCAGAGGGGTTCAACAGAAAGTCTTTATTTAAACAAACAACTCAAAAACAGAACAAAGGAACTAAAACAAACTCAAACTAGAGCTCAGGAAAAACACAGGGACAAGAACTAAACACAGGGAACCAGGAGCTGACACGGGAACTGACAGAAGTAGGGATGAGGAAACATGGAGCTGGAGCTAACTAAAGACACAGGGGAACTAAAGACAGGGTCTGGAGGCACAGAGACTGGAGAGACAGGGCAAGACGGGAGACAGGGCAAGGGGCACAGAGACTAACAGGAACTAGACTAGCTGGGTTAGTGAGGTTAGTAGCTACATGTTGTACTGGGGACACTGGAGGCTGACCTAACCGGGTTAGTGGCTAATGGTGTTAGTACTGACCTAGGGGACCGGAAGACAAAAGGCAGGGCACACATGAGGCTATACCAAACTAGCGGCTAACCTACTAGTGACCAGAACCACTAGCAGTCACTCCCACTAGAGATTAGCCTACTGGAGGCTAACCCTACTAGGGGCTAACCCTACTAGCCATCAAGGCCTACTAGCAGCTAACCCTGCTAATGGCTAAGCCCTCATGTGGCTACACATACAAGGGAAATAGACCAGAAGACAGAACAGTACTTACACAGGACACAGGAGGAGACACAGCCTAACTACACAGAGAACAAAGCAGCTCCATGAATCCACAGACACAAGGAACATCAAGGAAACAAAACTAGAGCCCTCTGAAAACAAAGGTTACAAAACATAAACTTAAAGTAACAAAAAGGAATGCCCACATGACAGTAATACAAACAAACACAAACAATCAATGCTCAACCCAGTTTCCCAGAACAAACTGCTATTTATAGAAGGTTTTAATGAGCCACCTCAGTTCAGGTGAGCCTCATCACCTGACTGAGGTGCCTTCTGGGAAACTGAGTCAACCAACAGGAACTACACACAAAGACAGACAGACATGAACAGTGACCTCTAATGGAGGTTCCTAACAAATTCATAATTTTCAGATTGTCCTTGATAAGCAAGCCGAGGGCAACAACTGCAAGGAAAAACTCCCTCAGATGACAATACAGAGGAACCAGACTCAACAGGGAGCCCATTCTCATTTGGGCCGATATTGGATAGGAAGAAATTATTTGCAGGCAACACAGGAGTGTCATGTGTAGATGGACAGAGAGAACGAAGGAGAAAGTTAGTTTGTTCAATTGTGTAAAAAAAAAACTAATCACAGACATGCCCAAAACTATTTTCATTTAACATTCAAACCTTCTGGCTTTAAGAAACACTTGAAAAAAGAAAATTGTAGTCAATCGCAACTATTTTTGCAAATCTAGCAGAGGAAGAAACTATGGAATCATGATGTACATGTCTGTGTCTAAAATTTGGATCAAGTACAAATCATATGGGAAGGTTGTAAAAGGGAAGCATACTGGTAGACCAAGGATAGTAAAATCTATGCCTTAGAGAATTCAAACTGTTCTAAAAGCCAGAGGGTGCAACAAAGTACTAGTGGTGTACTGTATTGTTTTTGTTTAATGATTTCATAATATTTTCCTCACATTTGATTCATTCCATACTTTTTGCTCGGCTTGACCTGCAAAAAAAAGTTGAAGTTGACTACAGCTTTCTTTCTTTTCTTATTTTTTAGTGTTTCTTAAATCTAGAAGATTGAAATGTTTTTTCTAAACAATTAAGCAATTGACTGAACAATTCCACACTTTTTGCCAGGGAGTGTATGACAGCATAACTAAAAGCGACAGCCAGAAAGGAAACACAGCCATGTTAGCTATCACTCAGACTGTCTCTAAGTCAAGAACATTAATTGGAAGGCTAGTCCATAACTTTGGGGCTTTTTAAGAAAAAGCTCTGCCCCAGCTATAGTTTTCATGATATGAGATATTGACAAGCAACCTACATTCTTTGATCAAAATAGGCATGGCAGATTATAAAATACTGGCAGTTCACTCGGGTACTGTGGTCTAAGACAATTTAATGCTTTATAGGTCAACAGAAGTTTTTAAAAATCAATGTGAAATATATTGTAGTATTGTATTATATTCCTTATTTTTCTCAATATTCCTAAAATGAAAGAATACTATCCTAGTAATAAGCTTCAAAAGAAAGACTAGAATCTATAATTACACCAAGGTTTTTCACTGCTGCACATATGAAACATGAAAGGCCATCCAGAGTCACTGTGTACTATGTTTTGTCTTGTCAATTTTAAGTGGGAAAAAGTTAGCATACAGTGTCTAATGTCCTTCACACATTCCTTATCTCTATTAGGCTGTCTTTACTGAGACGTACAACTGCGTGTCATCAGCATAAGAGTGGAAATGAATACCATGATTTGAATTATGTTGCCCAGAGGAAGCATGTAGAGAGAAAATAACAACCCTGTGGAACATCAAACTTCATGTTTGATGAAGAAGAGGTTTGACCTATTTATTGGCCTATACAGTCTTATGCAAAAGTTTAAGCAATGTAAGGTTTTATAATATTATAAGACATTGTAATCTAATAAGAAGATTCCTGTGCCCTGAGAACAGACCTCTCACTGTGCTTCCTTACATCCAAACGGCTCTTGTCTGCTAGAACCCTTTTGTTTAATCAGGAGAATGCAAATGCATTTTCTCTCTCCTGTCTGTCTCCGGGTCCCTGTATGACTGACATGTTAATGACTGGTTATTTTGATGTTCGGGACATAGCACCGTTTAAATGTGCTCTCTTTGCTGAGAATAAACAGAGATCTTCAGACATCATGTCTGCGTGTGTGTGTTTGTCTCTCCCAGTCGATCAGGCCTGGACTGGTAAGTGTGTCAAGGTGCAAAAACCTGCAGGAAGATTTAGCAGACTCAGGAGTGGTGGTGCACCATTCCACTGTGCAGCAATGCTTGCACAGACAAGACCTTCATGGTAGAGTCAGCAGAAGAAAACCTTACCTGCATCCCCATCATAAAATCAAATGTCAGGAGTATGCAACAGAAAATCTACAGAAGCCTGATGCGTTTTGGAAACAAGTGCTGTGGGTTGATAAAGTTAAAATAGAACTCTTTGGTCACAATCAGTAAAGGCATGTTTGGAGACAAAAATGAGCAGCCTTTCATGAAAAGAACACCTTGGTAATGTAAGAACAGGCAGGCCACCTCAAAGGGAGCCATTGATCAAGGAAGAGACAGTTCGCAACATCAGCAAATAAGGAAAGAAACAATTACTCTTTCCCAACTCAGATGGAGCAGATCTGCAAAAAATTAACTTCCAACTTCCTTGCACAAGAGAAAAGCATCTCACATCTCCACTCAAAACAGTTTAGAGTAGCACATGTGCCTTGAATAGGGAAGTTTCACAACCTCCTGGCAGTTGCTGACCCTCAGAATGCATTTCCTCTGGGCCCCAGAACAGAGAACATACAAAGCTTTAGGGACACATACAGTTAATCAGTTAAAGCATGCCACTAGGGCAGATATAAAATTATATATGTGTGTGCATGTAGAATGTATGATGTCTTTGTGTATCACAGCAAATTTGAAATGGCAAATTTAACACTGCTTTGAGACAATGACCATTATAGAAGCGCTATAGAAGAAGTGCTATAAAAATAAAATTGAATAAATAAACACTCTGAGAAACAAAATTAACTCTTTCTGTGTTTATATGGGAACCACTGGAAAAGTGTTAAATTAGCACTTTTAAAAGAGTTACAATTATAAACACTAGTGCAGTGTTACTTGACAAACTCTTAAAGTGTTACATTTTAACATCACAACAGATGACAAGAACACTATTGAAGTGTTTAAAGTTTACTCATTAGACACTCATGGAGTAAATTGTCAACACCACCAAAAAATCAGGTTAACATTTTATGGTGACAATTTATCCTAAAATAGTGTTGATTACACTACAAATGAAAACTAAATAATGCACTTGGATTAACACTATTAAAAGTTTAAATGAATCTGTTAGTGTAACTACACTATCATCCATCAATAATCACTCCAAGTGTGAGTCCAACTGCTATGAACAAAAAATATTTATTTTTGTTTTAGCAAAAGGTATTACATTTGAAAAAGCAGTGCACTAAAATAAATAAATAAATAAATAAATAAATAAAATGCACAATGATCTTGTATGGTACAGTGGCAACCAAAATTATGATACACCTCACTGTTGGGCTATACAATACAGCCGAATTAGGCATAAAGTTTGACTGGCGTTAAGCCCGATACCAGTGCCAGCCCACATGTTTTTGTGTGATTCTTTCGATCCATGAAGCCATAGTTGAATGCATATACACATTGGAGTATGTTTTCATTGAGAATAAAGTTGTAATTCAAATATTCAAACAACAACTTCATTTCGTATTGCACTACACCTTCCAGGATATCGTGCGTTATGTCACACACAAAGTTGTCTGATACATTATAGTATGTCTAAGAATTGCGTATACTATTGTGTTTTATACCAAAATAAGAATGTTATTATTGGATTCTCAATAAGATAACGGTAATGTTCCTCATTGGTTGATTTGGTGAGGAGCTTCATGCGTGGATTATTTTCGCTAAACATTGTTTGAGCTGTTGCTTTATCAGTAAGGCACATTCTGCAGTAGTATGTTGCAGTGAAAGATGTGGAACAACATAGTAAAATGAGTCTGTACCATAGGACATTTGGATATCAAAGGGCTTTAAGTATCTCAACTTGTGAGGTGATACAACTGAAACATTATGCACTTGGTCAACAACATCAAATGCATGAAAATGCTCTTCAAATGTAGTCTCCATTTCTGATACACAAAAAAACACAAACTATCTTACAGAACATTGGCATCTCATGTGCAAAATCAGTGCAAACAACAAAGATCCGTGTGATACTCAATACCATTAGGTTTAACCCATGTCGTGACACTTATTTCACTTGACATATCAATTTGAAAATGTTCTGAAATCACATCACCATTTTTAACATCAGTCAGTATTTTAGATTTGACAGGCCCAGCCTCAATACCTGTGACAGACAGCAACTCCCAATGATAGCAAACAGCTATTTGGTGTTTCTTTGCAAGGGATTTTGTTATATTCTTAACATTTTTTATGCTAGTCTTAAAAAAGTGTGTTTAGCTTCATACCTCATACTCCAAACATGTACAATACTCCAAACAGGCCCAATTTGACTTATACACTCAGGATAATGGATCATGAAGTGATGTTTTGGAATCAAATTATTTTAAGGATACAAATGTGTAAATAATCTATGGTGCTCTTCAATAAGATGTTTTAGAAATACCAACATTCCTTCTGTAATACATGGGGAAAATACAATGTTTATGATATGCAACAAACGTAACAACAAATGCTAGTGTCTGTCACCTTCTGAGACAACATCACCAAAGATTAGTGGAAGGTTCCGAATTAGGCATAAAGTTTGACTGGCGTTAAGCCCGATACCAGTGCCAGCCCACATGTTTTTGTGTGATTCTTTCGATCCATGAAGCCATAGTTGAATGCATATACACATTGGAGTATGTTTTCATTGAGAATAAAGTTGTAATTCAAATATTCAAACAACAACTTCATTTCGTATTGCACTACACCTTCCAGGATATCGTGCGTTATGTCAAACACAAAGTTGTCTGATACATTATAGTATGTCTAAGAATTGCGTATACTATTGTGTTTTATACCAAAATAAGAATGTTATTATTAGATTCTCAATAAGATAACGGTAATGTTCCTCATTGGTTGATTTGGTGAGGAGCTTCATGCGTGGATTATTTTCGCTAAACATTGTTTGAGCTGTTGCTTTATCAGTAAGGCACATTCTGCAGTAGTATGTTGCAAGATTCTACATAACCAAGAATTGAATTCAGACACAAATTGTCACCTGTTACTTGTGCAATTGTGCCATAAAGAGGTTGCTCAGTAAATGACACTATCATCCCATTTTGCTCTAGTGTGTACATGTTACTTAGAGCAGTGTCATAGCTGACACTGAACACAAAGTGCGCTTTAAAGAGTTGGCCGCCAGTGACGTTGTTCCCTGGGATGAGCTTCTTGTCTAGCACAATGTAGAAAGTGCTGATGGCCTGCTTGCTGGTTCCAGAAGCGAGAAGGTATGGCTAGCGATGTCCCTCTTGGTTCTCTGGCAGTTCTTCCAAGCTCCTGCATGATTGAGGGAAAAATTACAAATCAAATTACAAATACTGCTGAAATACTGTTTTCCACTTAATTAAAATCACAAACTGTGGCCCAGTACATACCTTGTGGAACACAACTAGGTGGTCCATGGCCTAAGCAGCACTGATCTTCTGTGTTTTCTTTTTACTTGGCTGAGGTGGAAGAATATGCAAGAGCAGCAGGAACGACGCCATATTACTGTCCCACTCTGTAGGAAGCAAAAACAACTCAGCTTTTTTCCCCATGACAAATATGTCTCCTTTCAAAAAGGACCATCTTTTTATTTAATCCACTGTTTTATGTTACCACTTAAGTACCCTGTGTGACCTGTTTGAAAATTAATTTAATTTGTCCTTCAACTCAAAGCTTGGGCAACTCTCTGAGGATTCATCATGGAACTGATTCCTGGCAGACCTCAACAAACTTTGGAGCATCGGGGTGGACGTAAGGCTCTCCGCTTCTCTGATCACCTTTTCTTTATAGGACGTAAACCACTTCTCAAGTAGTTTGGCAGCTGTTCCTGGCCCAAAGAGGAGGCTAAAATCTTGAAATATCTGCAGCAACATAATTTTTTTTTTTTCATATCCTATTGACATATCTAACAATTGTGTGCTAAGCTTAACCCTATTAACTGCGGTTACAAAAAAGAATGACAATTCTTACCAGCCCTTTAGTATCCAGCAGCCTTGGAAACACAGAGAATACAGTGTGTCATTCATCTGAGTTGTGGATGAGATGCTGCCTTTACTCAAAGGTCTCCTTCGTCTTCTCCAGGATGATTTCTCTGTCACTGGTGTGGTTCATCAAGGATATGACCTCTTTACAACGCTCTTCATATACAGTAGGAGCCCTGTGAAACAGCCGCCTGGAACATGGCGGATCCCATAGCGAACCATGACACGTCCATGCACGAACCGTGCATGTAAAGTGATCCCCCGCTTACGCAGTAAGCCAGTTTAATAAAAACCGATTAATAAAACAGAATTTTTAAAACCATTCAATACACAACCCATGATGCTTATGCTATTTAAAAATAATAAATTTCTTAATAAATAAAATTAGTTATTGCAATATTTTCCATGGCATCCTTAATAATCCTTAAAGACACGGTAACATGTGTAAATTATCTATACCGATAGCTGTAAATACGGAATATAAATGCAGGCTATGTATTTTACATTACGATGTATTTTATCTAGTTCTGTTTAATCCACTGATAGATAACATTTTGCTGAAACTTAAAGCTCAAAATTTTACTTCTGCTTGGGTTTGTTTCCGTTATATTTTTTATGTTTTTTTTCGCTGATAGTCAAAAATTGGCATAACAAATTGATTAATGGCGCATAATATCTGGAACAAATATCTGCCCATACGGATGTTACGTGGCACAGAATGGAGAGCCGCACCACAAGATGTTTTTAAAGATAAGAGCTTTTACACAGGGCATGAGAGGGGTTTAACAAAATAAGAGTGTGTGAGAGTGCTTATGATACACACGGGAAGACCTTTCCATTTGGAGGTGGCGTGGGATTATTAATTAGGAAACTTGAAAGGAAACAAAAGAAAACTGATAACACAAAATAAACAAAGCTCCGACGTCTACAGAGAATGGACGGGGCTCTGGAATCAAAAATAAAACTTGATCCACTCTGGGCTTATGCCCTTACCGAGGACTTAGAGAGAGTTAAGTATTTTTCATGCTGTGGTAGCAGCCTGTGGACCTGCCCGTTCTGAACAGTTTATGCGCGGATCTGCATCTCGCGCGGCCCGCATCGTTACAACAGATCAGTATTTCTTTTGTCATTTATCCCTGCATAACGTTCCCCCAGCAAAGATCAGATGGGGCATTAATCACTTAATGATGTGGCAGCAGAGACAGATTAAATCCCCATAAACATTCACACTTGAGAACAATACTAAAACAACTAAAAGGTTCCAGAGGTTTAGTGCCTGTTATCGCAAGACAGGGATCACCTACAGTATACTACTGTGTTTTTCACTGCTTATATTTTTTGCCCTAGTTTCATTTGGTTTTACGTGATTTTATGTGCTATTTGTGTGTGCGTGTGTGTGTGTGTGTGTGTGTGTGTGTGAGAGAGAGAGAGAGAGAGAGAGAGAGAACACAGTTGTGTTCATAGGTTTAATCAGCTATTTACAAGATGCACTAACGGTTAAAGTGCCACAGGTGTGTGCTCCTGCATTCGTCAGGTTCGCCTGAGCTGGCTTTAACACAAACACACTTGCGCACCGACAGGTTGAAAGAATTCAACTTAATTAATGGCACATAATATCTGGAACAAATATCTGCCCATACGGATCAGTATTTCTTTTGTCATTTAATCATGCATAATGCTCCCCCATCAAAAATCTGATAATCACTTATCACAACGGTGAATTGATGCGGCAGCAGAGACAGATTAAATCCCCATAAACACTCACACTTGAAAACAATTCTAAAACAACTAAAAAGTTCCTAGTAAAGTAAACTATTGTATTTTTACTGCTTATATTTTTGTCATAGTTTCATTTAGTTTTACGCATTTTCATGTGCTGTGTGTTTGAGAGAGAGAGCTTATATTGTCTTGGATTACTACTACTACCACTACTATTAATAATAATCATTTTTGTTATGCAAATTAAACCCATGGGACACAAACATCATCATCAATCATCATTTCAGGTGCTATGTGTGCGAGAGAGAGAGAGAGAGAGCTTATGCGCGCGTAAGAGAGTTTAAAGTTTATTGTGATTTGTCCAAGGTTGCTAAAGCCTGGCTTATACTACTAATAAAAATAATTTCAATTAAACCTATTTGTCTCAATCACAAATTAAGCCAACGCTGTAAACAGATGACACAACAAATTATACATTTTCATATATACATTTTCCAAATTATACATATATATTTTCAAATATAACATTTGAAAATATATATACAAAAAAGAAATTAATGAAAACAATCACCAGTTGTTGCTAAAGCCAGCCCGTGGCTGTTCAGGGTCAAGTTTATAAGGACATTTGTTATAATACAGAGTACTGCAATGCATCACTTATTTCCTGGTTTGTTCTATTGTAAATATTGCTTATTAAATATGCACTGTTTTATGGGACATGGCAGTTTTGTAATGTTCAGCAAAATAAACACTGTCTACGGCGAATTTACTGTAAACGTCACAGGTCTGTGCTCCTGCATTCGTCAGGTTTGCCTGAGTTGGCTTTAACACAAACACATTTGCGCAGGTAAAAAAAAAAAAAACCTTCAAACACAGCATTTAGCACTAACAGTCAGTAGTGGGGGGAGTCAGTACATTCTCCATTGAGGTTTCTCACCTTACAGATCTGGCCATTAAGAACGCACGTATCGAGAAAAGGGATCTCGCATGCTTCCGCGGCAGCTTGCGGGAAGCTGTGAAAATTGAAACTGAAGCCGAAAATGTGTTATCTCTCTTATGCCATTGACAGCAAGCGACAGAGCTCATAAACGTATTTAAATACTGATATGTATTTATTCTTCATTTTCTTCTCTCCTGCAATGATGATACTTGGATACATGAGATTACTTCCTGCTTCCTGTTGACGTAGCTTCCTGTTTTTCGTATTGTTCCCGCGAAAGTTCCTCGTCTGTTTGAAACAGCGTTTTATATTATATTTTGTTTAGTTTTTTATAATTATATATTTTTCCCGTTTTTACGCTTTAATACTACTGGACTTTATCCGATTTTTTGCGCTTTTTGGGAGAACGCGCGTATCATCTGACCAACAACAACCGAATCCATCACCAAATAATCACAACTCCGGCACAAAGGTACGTTATCATGTCTACCATTCAGCTCGCTCAGTGTGTGGAGTGCAGGATGTTTAGACATTCTTCCTCCGTCATTAGTGATAATTTTATTTGTGATAGGTGTGTGTTAGTTAGCACCCTGACGGAGAAGATAGTAGCATTAGAGGAGCGCATCCAGACTTTAGAGAGGGTTAGAGAGCGCGAGAGCAGCGTTAATCCTGTAGTGGAAAGTCTGGGTGCCACAGGTGGAGATAACCAGCCCCCGACTCCGGCAGTAGAGCCCTCACAGCGGGGCGAGTGGGTGACGACTCGGCGGCATACTCGTTCAGCCAAAGCTAACGCTAAGGCTAGCCCACTGGAGCACACCTCTTCTGCGTTTCACGTGTCCAACAGGTTCGCTCTCCTCAGTGATGCACCCGCTGAGAAACCTGAAAGAGCTCTGGTTATAGGAGACTCTATATTGAGACACGTGAAATTAGCTAGGCCTTTAGGGGCGCCAGCGGCAGTGGTCAGGTGTATCCCGGGAGCCAGAGCACCGGACATAGCAGGTAATCTTAGGGCTCTAGGTCAGCATAGGTTCTCTAAGATAGTGGTACATGCTGGAGCTAACGATATACGCCTTCGTCAGTCAGAGGTTAGTAAGAGTAACTTTACAGAGGTGTTTAAAATTGCGAAGGGTTAGGGTTAGGGTTAGGGTTAGGTGGTGCTCCGAAAACAACGTGGGCTTCATTGACAATTGGAAGACTTTTGAGGGCAAAACTGGCCTGTTAGGGCGGGACGGTGTCCATCCCACTCGGGAAGGTGCTGCTCTCATTTCTTGTAGTATAGCACATAGTCTCAGAAGAGGCCTAGTTAATCGGTGACAATCCAGAGCCAAGGCCAGGGAGCAGACAGACAGGCTAAACCAACCGTCTGCTAGCTGCATAGAGTCGTCACTCAGGGTTCATCAGATTGAGACTGTGTCTGTTCCCCGAGATAAACATAAACATACATTTAGAAAGACTCAGAAAGTCTGTTTTAGTAATTTAATTAACATAGACACCACAAATTCAGATCACACTGAATGCGCAGCCAGCACCTCTGATCTGAAGCTAGGACTGTTAAATATTAGATCTCTCGCATCTAAAGCAGTTATTGTTAATGAAACTATCACAGATCAGGAGCTTGACATATTATGTTTAACAGAAACCTGGATTAAACAGGACGAGTATGTGGCTCTAAATGAAGCTAGTCCTCCTGGATACAGCTACATACACCAGCCTCGGCTAACTGGTAGAGGAGGAGGAGTCGCAGTTATTTATAACGATAATCTGTCTCTCGTACAAAAACACAGTTTTAAATCTAATGCATTTGAAGTTCTCTATAGTAACATAAAGTCAGCTCAGTCAATCCCGCTAATCATCATTTACAGACCCCCTGGGCCGTACTCGGAGTTTCTCTGCGAATTTGCAGATTTCCTTTCAAACCTTGTTGTTTCTGTAGATAAAGCGTTAATTGCTGGAGACTTTAATATTCATTTTGAGAATCCAGAAGACCCTCTGAGAACAGCATTCTTGTCCATACTGGACTCAGTAGGAGTAAATCAGTGTATAGTAGGACCCACTCATAAAGCAGGTCACACTTTGGATTTAATATTATCCTTCGGATTAAGTATAGGAAATATAACCACAATTCCACAGTCTGAAGTTATCTCAGATCACTACCTTGTCTCGATTAAAGCGTGTTATAGTAATAATGTACGCACAGCACCGCGCTTCCACCTTAAACGTACATTTACATCAAATACCGCACAGAGCTTTATCAATAATCTTCCAGAATTATCTACTTTGATTGGATCGCCATCTGACTTCACAGAACTCGAACAGGCGAATGAATATCTAGAGTCAGCACTTCGTTATAGCTTAGATAATATCGCTCCAGTTAAAAGGAAAATGATTAGAGATAAGAAACTCGCTCCTTGGTATAATGACCACACACGTGCTTTAAAACAAACCGCTCGCAAATTCGAACGTAAATGGCGCCAAACTAAATTGATAGTATTCAAAATAGCTTGGAAGGAGAGCATCCTGAACTATAAAAAAGCTCTCAGTGATGCTAGATCAACATATTTCTCCACTCTAATAGAAAATAACAAAAACAACCCGAGATTTTTATTTAATACCGTAGCTAAATTAACTAAAAACAAGACCACTGCAGAAATCTCCACAACATCATCATGCAGTAGTGAGGATTTCATGAACTTTTTCAATAATAAAATCATAAATATTAGGCAAAAAATTCAGGCTTTGAAACCAGACAATTTAAATAATTCAGATGATCTAACCACATCACATCAGAACTTAGAACACTTTACTCCCCTTGAAGCGAGGGAACTAATTTCACTCATCTCTTCTTCAAAATCGTCAACCTGTATATTAGATCCTATACCGACACATTTTCTCAAGCAGATAGTACCAGCAATAATAGAACCCCTGTTGAAAGTAATTAACTGTTCACTCAGTAGTGGGTATGTCCCCAAATCCTTTAAATTAGCCGTTATTAAACCGCTAATCAAGAAACCTGACCTTGACCCCTGTCTGCTTTCTAATTACAGGCCGATATCAAACCTTCCGTTTATCTCCAAGATTTTGGAAAAGGTAGTATCACAGCAGCTATGTTCACATCTACACAGAAATAGCATAAATGAACTGTATCAGTCAGGATTTAGGCCTCATCACAGCACAGAGACAGCACTTGTTAAAGTAGTAAACGACCTCCTATGGGCCTCTGATCAGGGTTGCGTCACTATACTTGTGTTACTGGACCTCAGTGCAGCTTTTGACACCATTGATCATAGTATTCTCCTTCACAGATTAGAAAAGGTAGTTGGAATTAAGGGAACTGCCCTCTTGTGGCTCAGATCCTACTTGACTGATCGTTATCAGTTTGTAGATTTAGATGGTGACCATTCCTCATGTTCTCAAGTGGAGTTTGGTGTTCCACAGGGCTCAGTTTTAGGCCCACTGCTTTTTTCCCTTTACATGCTTCCTCTGGGCAACATAATTCGTAAACATGGTATTAGTTTTCATTGTTATGCTGATGACACACAATTATATGTCTCAGCAAAACCAGATGAGAAAAACCAGTTTGCTAAAATTGAGCAGTGTGTGCAGGACATACGAGATTGGATGTTAATTAATTTTCTTCTGCTTAATCCTGATAAGACAGAAGTTCTAGTCATAGGACCACAAGTAGCTAGAAGTAAGCTTTCTGATCAGACTGTAACTTTAGATGGCCTTTCTGTTCCATCAAGTGCAACAGTTAAAGACCTCGGTGTGATTATAGATTCCAGCCTTTCGTTTGAAGCTCATGTAGATAATATCACCAGGATAGCTTTCTTTCACCTTAGAAATATTGCCAAGATAAGAAACATATTGTCACTAAATGATGCAGAAAAACTAGTTCATGCTTTTATCACCTCTAGGTTGGACTATTGTAACGCCTTACTGTCTGGTTGTTCAACTAGGTGTATAAACAAGCTTCAGTTAGTTCAGAATGCAGCAGCGAGAGTCCTCACTAGAACCAGAAGATACGAGCACATCACCCCTATCTTATCTACACTGCATTGGCTCCCTGTGAAATTTCGCATCGATTTTAAGATACTACTTTTGACATTTAAAGCACTAAATGGTCTCGCGCCACAGTATTTGAGTGAACTGTTAGTGTCTTACGATCCGCCACGCCTACTTCGATCAAAGGATGCAGGCTGCCTGTCAGTACCACGTATTATTAAAACTACAGCAGGGGGCAGAGCTTTTTCTTACAAAGCCCCAAAGTTATGGAATAGTCTTCCTGTTAATGTTCGGGACTCAGACACAGTCTCAGTGTTTAAGTCTAGGCTAAAAACTTATTTATTTAGCCAAGCATTTTTGTAAATAGATTTACCTTAGGTAAAGGAGCAGATCTGGGGGACTCATGGACGTAGAATATTCTGGTGAACTGGTATGTTTAGATGCTGTCCTCCCCACTCTCATTGTTCACTCAGGTTTGCTGACGGTGAGGTGATTGGTTGCTTTACATCTCAGGGAGCCCTCATGTTTGTGTTTCCTTCTGGCTCTCCCTTTTAGTTATGCTGTTATAGTTAGTCCTGCCGGAGTCCCTGCTTGCACTTTGCACTAATATACATTCACCTTATACATGTTGACTGTGACCATACCTAACTGCCATCTCTCCTTATTTTCTGTTCTCTCCTTTTCTGCTCTCTCTCTCTCTCCCTCTCTCCTTTCCCTCTCTCTGTCTCTCTGTCGAGCTATACATGTTCGCTCCTGAGTTGCCAGTGATCCAGACCCCTCTGCCCTCTGAAGCCGTCTAACCCGTCCTGGAGTCCTGCTTCTGGTTGGAGATCCCGTCACATGGATGCCCCGTGTGGTCTGCCTGGATGCGCTGTGGCTGGGGATGGTTTCCATGAAGACTGTCCTATCATCGATTGATGCTCTGGGGACCTGTGACTTCAGTTGTTCGATAGCTCAGGACTGGAATCTCCTACAGTCTACCTGAGCCTCCGGGAACAAACTGGACTCCTTTTAATTTAAATTTTAACACATCTCCTGTTACACTGAACTTCCAGTACACATTATTATGCTGATCATTCTCTGCTATCCGTTATCACCCAGATGAGGATGGGTTCCCTGTTGAGTCTGGTTCCTCTCAAGGTTTCTTCCTATTACCATCTCAGGGAGTTTTTCCTTGCCACCGTCGCCCTCGGCTTGCTCATCAGGGACAATCTTATCATTTTGATTCATACACATTGCATAAAAACTTACTTCTTTTTATTGTGTAAAGCTGCTTTGCGACAATGTCAATTGTTAAAAGCGCTATATAAATAAAATTGAATTGAATTGAATTGAATACTTCTATGACTGTGCTTTCTCCATTCAGTATTATTATCATTAGTAGCAGTAGTGAAAACTACCGCTGATTAACTATCTCTGCAGTTGTTAAAACAGCGGATTAATTTCATTTGGAGTATTTCTAACAAGCAATCTACTAAATAATAATAAATAGATAAAATAACCCAGCACTTTAACATTTAACCCAGCAGTTTTTAGAGTGTAACATAAAAAATATTCCATTCGTAAAATAGCATGGGTGAAATCATAGGTTGTGTATAGAGTGATTAAAAACAATACAAAAAAGCTTATGGTAAATAAATCCTAAGACTCTACATGAAGTATAAACATGATTTTGTTTTAGTCTACTCGCTGACAATGTGACAACGCGCTCCGAGGTGAACACCTGCGGTCCCCCAGTTACTGTAATCCCTCTTCTCACCTTTCATTCACAATAGGTGTGAAGTTATCAAACCGGTTTGACTGATGGGGGAATTGGCAGAATTGAGGGGTTTACAACAAATTAACAAGACCGAGCAGGCGTCTCTGTCTAAAATGTATTTCGCCACCAAAATTAACTGGAGCTCAGCACATCTTCTTTCCTTGTTTTAATCTGTAATATTGTGAAATAATAAGTGAAATGTATTTCGTGTATATGCTTAAATATTCCTTTTTATTTATGGACATGTGTATTATGTTTGATCTGCATTATTGTGAGACGCGATGACTGGGATTTTTAACGATAAATTGCACGCGTTTATCAGCCTTTTGATCAAAACGCTGCCTTTTTGTAAAGTGAAAGTTTACGGACAAATCAGGGTTCACGCACGCTAATGAACGGCTTTATTTCAGTCATAAATTCACAATCACATTCCAACTATTATTTCCAGCCGTGGTCAAATACTGGATAAAATAATTATTTAATGCTGGACACAAATAGCAAAAAAACATGTTTATTATAAAAAGCCCGAAGCACTTTGTGTGCATAAAAGAACATTTACAAAAAAAAAAAAAAAAGATTTCTTTGATCATTCATGTCTTTTGATGGTGCTCAATGTCGACACATTTTTACATTTTAACGAAGATATGTTGACATATTCACTGTGATCACAGTTAAAGCAAAATACACAAAAATAGAGTTAAAAAACAAGTACACTCACATAGCCTTTCTTGGAGTATGGATCTCGCAATGCTGGAAAAAGTGTCACAATACCAAAGGCATACTGCTCTCTTTGGTTCCGTGTAGGAATTCACCTTAAAATGATTGAAAGGATTTTAAAAAAGAGGTATTTTTAAGATCAACAGCTGGGACATTCCAAATACTGCCTGACTGCAGTATAAATACTGCCAGAATTAATATTTAGAGGGGAAAATAAATGGGCTTACCCATGCATCTCTACCATGTGTCCAACCAATATGTTGACAAGAACACACCTTGTTTCACTTGTCAGAATGTTTTTGGACCTGTATTCAGCAAGTATGGCATCACCATCAGCTTTGTGGTTTAAGGCAGCAAGGACAACCTTCAAAACAACTCAAATACATGAGTTCTGAATTCAGTATCTAAAGTTGTTAACTGATTAAAAGTGATTAACAATATAGATTTTAAGTAACTTATACAAATGTAGAGAGAGAACAATGTTATACATAATGACCATGAGGCAAAATTTGACAATGCTAACAAACAGCAAGACAACGACATTTATGTTTTGATGCTGTAGGATTACAAAAAATGCAAATGCAATGCAATGCAGAAATAAAATTAAAAACCTCCTTGGCGGCAGTTGCTGAGTCTTCTAATTTTTTGGACCTCTTGGGTGGACGTTCCGGCGTTTGGTCTAGATCACTTGATTGAACGGCTAGATATGGACAAAGTATTAGTGCAGGAGCTGCTTCCTGGAGCTAACATCTCCAATTCTGGAAAGAAAAATAAGCATTCTAAGAGATGAGGATATTACAAAATGAAAGAGAAGAGAACCAAACCTACCAGTATTATTGTCTCTGACTGTTAACATCATGTCAGGTTTTGCTTGAAGTAATTCATGCAAAATGTCCTCCTCAATCTCAGTTTTAGTGTCATCATAAATACGAAGAGCTGTCCCTGAAGGCAGTCCAAGTGTATTGTGAACTAAAAATGAAGAATAAAAAATTAATCCACGCATGAAAAAAGCACTAAAGCAAAGAACTCAAAACAGATATGAAACCTACCTTCATTTATGAAGTCCACATAAAATAGTTAAATCATCTGAATGAGAAACTGTAAAAATAAGGCATGCAACGGTACACTGTATTTTATTGAACCGTTCGATATGCCCCATATGGTTCAATACGCGCAGGTGAACCGTGTACTGAGATCAGCCTATTGTCATGGCCGCAGTGCATGCCTAGTAAAAATCGCACAAAATGAGCACAACTTGCGTTTAAAATGAATAACGCGTATGCATAACATAAAAAAATATCTTTAGAGCTTCGTGGATTAATTTTTTCCTGTTTTAACTTGTATTAGGTTACATAAACGGCCCTTGGACAGGAGACGTTTGCAACCAGAACACAGGACTTTTCCAACTGGCCAGTCCACCACTGGGCGCCACCCCCCCTTAAAGATAGGCAGAGAAGAATGCTATTTTAACAAGTAATTATTTAACATAATAATTATTTATTTTAATAATGAAATAAAGTCATTTAGTCACATTATTCCGCTGTATTTCTTAATATAATTTATTTGCAATAAAATAAAAATCTACGTTCTGAGCGTACTAGGGCATGAGCCCGAGGACAACTTTTCTTGCAGAAACTCCAGCACTGAAACAATCTGGCAGTGAACTGGGTCTATGTGTCTTGCCATGCACCAATTTTCAAATACACTCCATTTGAGGGCATAAGTTCTTCTAGTGGAGGGAGCCCTGGCACTTAAAATGGTTTCAATTACGCTGGCTGAAAGCCCAGCATGTCTCAGTTGGTCCCGTTCAGGGGCCAAACGTGAAGGTTCCAGAGCTCGGGCCGGGGATGAAGTATTGTCCCCTGTGCCTGAGACAGAAGATCCCTCCTCACTGGAATCACCCAGGGTGAGCCGTCGAGGAGAGATATTAGACCCGAGAACCACACTCTGGTCGGCCAATGGGGCGCTATCAATAAGAGGCGCAACCCTTGTTGACGGACCCTCGCCAGGACTCCCGGGAGCAGAACTATAGGTGGAAACGCATAAAGGCGTAACCTGGGCCACGTGTGGGCCATTGCGTCCAGACCCAAGGGAGCTGGAGGAGTCAGAGAGTAGTAAAGGGGGCATTGTGCTGCTTCTTGTGAGGCAAAGAGGTCCACCTCTGCTACGTAAAATCTTTCCCAGATTTGACTGACTACTTCGGGGTGGAGCTTCCATTCCCCCTGTTCTACAGCTTGTCTGGATAGCAGGTCTGCTCCTATATTCATGTGCCCTGGAATGTAAATCGCCCTGAGGGAGAGGAACTTGTCCTGTGCCCAAAGCAGAACCAGGTGCGCTAGCTTGTTCAAGCGGCGCGAGCGCAGTCCACCCTGGTGATTTATGTACGAGACTACCGCAGTGCTGTCCACCCGCACTAGGACATGGTAGCCTCTCAACTGCTGGAGGAAGTGTTTCAGGGCCAGAAACAGAGCCATCATTTCGAGGCAATTGATGTGCCACGCGAGAAGATGACCTCTCCAGCTCCCTTGTGCTGGACGGCCATCCAAGACCGCACCCCAGCCCGTGAGGGAAGCGTCTGTCGTTAGCATCTTGCGACGACAAGACGGACCTAGAGTGGGACCCAAAGTCAGAAACCGGGGTCTGAACCACATAGAAAGGGCACGAAGCCCCCGGCACGTAACCCTCATTAGCCTCTGGGGGTTGGCTTCTTAATGAAACCCCCTGGCTCTTAGCCACAGCTGAAACGCTCTCATGTGCAGAAGGCCCAAAGGTATCACCATGGACGCAGCCGCCATGAGGCCTAAAGATTTCTGAAAATGATGCACAGTGACCTTCTGGCCTAGCTTGATTTCCTTCAGGGTGTTGAGAATGGATTTGACACGAGCAGGAGACAACTGTGCCCGCATTGTGACCGAATCCCATGTGACACCCAAAAATGTTGTCCTCTGAACAGGATGGAGAACGCTTTTTGTGGCGTTGAGTCTCAATCCTAAAGAATGAAGATGGGCTAGGACGACATCCCGATGTCGAAGCGCTAGCTCCTGAGACTGGGCCAGAATCAGCCAGTCGTCTATGTAATTCAAAATACGGATGCCCTGGAGTCGTAAAGGAGCCAGAGCTGCATCCATGCATTTTGTATATGTGCGGGGTGACAGAGCTAGGCCAAATGGAAGGACCCAATACTGGTAAGCTTCGCCCCCAAAGGCAAACCTCAGGAACTTCCTGTGCTGTGGCAATATTTCTATATGGAAATATGCGTCCTTGAGATCGATTGTCACAAACCAATCCTCTAGTTGGATTTGAGAAACAATCATTTTGACAGTCAACATTTTGAATCTGGATTTCCTGAGATAGCGGTTCAAGCCACGAAGATCCAAGATCGGACGCAACCCCCCCCTCTCTTGGGCACCAAAAAGTACCGACTGTAGTAGCCCGACTCTCTGTCTGGAAGGGGAACATGTTCTATGGCCCCTTTGCCTAGCAGAGTCTTTAACTCCTGGGCCAGCAGATGTGCACGGTCCGGTTTCATGGAAGTGGAGACCACGCCGTTGAAACGCGGAGAGCGATGTGCAAACTGAATCCTGTAGCCTCTGCTTACAGTCTTTTGTACCCAAGGAGATATGCCTGGCAGTAGTTTCCACGCTGCCAGCTTCTCCGAAAGGGGCACAAGCTTTGACACTTCGGCTGGATGGGGGGGGTGTTAGGTGTCGGGTATCCTGAAGTATAGCAGGAGACTCTTCGTTGGAGACTGGCGCTCCCCGAAACACCAGTGGTGGCGGGGATTGAACACCGGCCTCCAGGGAGTGCCAGGGAGGGGCGCCTCTATTTTCATCACAAAACGGGGCCTCCTCCCTGGGGGGGGAACACCCCCACGGCCCCAGGCGCACGAATCTCAGGGCTTCTTCTTGGAAGAGAGGAAGCTCCTCAGATCTGGTCTTTTTGAGGCAGATTTCTGAGAAGGGCGGCGAGCCCCACCCCAGTCCTTATGAGGGGGTGTGCAGCTGGTCACGCTCTCCTTCTGGACCTCACGCCTGATAGGGGCCAGACCTGGCCGGGTGGCCGACGGTCCCGGTTCTTGAGCACGGCGGGGAAGGAACCTCCCAAAAGCCTGTTCATATAGCTTCGCCTCCCAAAACCTAGTGGCGACGGAATTAACAGTGTCACCAAAGAGGCCGGAAGGCAAGACGAGGGCATCAAGGAGGACAGCACGATCCTTATCCTTGATGCCCGAGAGGTTCAGCCACAGATGCCTCTCCGTGGATACCATGGCAGCCATGGAACGGCCCACAGCACGGGCCGTCTGCTTGGTTGCACGGAGAGACAGGTCTGTGGCTCGGCGCAGCTCTGCAAACGCCTTGTCATCAATCACCCCGCCAGTGCTCAGGTCCTTCAGCAGGTCAGCCTGGTAAGCCTGCAAAACCGCCATGGTGTGCAGTGAAGCGCCAGCCTGTCCTGCTGCCTGAAAAGCTTTACCCACCAAAGCAGATGTCAGTCTGCACGGCTTGGAGGGGAGAGTAGGCTTTTTCAGGGAAGATGATGTCCCAGGAGAGAGATAGCCCGCAAGCGTCTCTTCTATCTGGGGCATCATCATATAATCGCGTGCTTTCGCATCAACGATATTCGAATAAATCGAAGTCGATGGTACAAAAACACGCAATGAATATGGTCTGCTCCATGAAAGGGTTAACTCATCATGGAGGTCACCAAAGAAGGGGAGAGAGAGGCGTTGAGGCTCCTCCCCCCGGCCACCTGACAGAAACCTGTCGTCTAGTCTTGAACGCTTAGGGGAATCTCACTTCTGCGGCCAGTCGATATACAATCGCTCGACCGCACGCGTTACAACCTCTAATAATTCCTCATAAGCTCTGTGAGCACTGGAGGAGCGTTGTGAGGAGGCTACCTCCATGGAAGCGAGAGAGGAAGATTCTTCCGCTCCTTCACAAGAAGCGCCGGAGCGCGCTTGCGAAGCGGAAGCTAAAACTTCCTGATCCGGAGAGAGCGAGAGAGAAATCGGAAATTCCGTCTCGTGCACGTCTGCCAGATCAGCACGCGAGCCCCAGGAATGCGCCGCGGCTCGCGGTTTCTCTTTAAAGAAAGCGAGCCGCGCGTGAAGCACCTTAATAGGGAGAAGATCACTGTACTCACATTCTCCCTGAAGCCCGAGGCGAGCGTGTTCTTCACCCAAGCACTCAAGACAAAATTCGTGAAGATCGCCCTCCGAAAGAGATCTATCGCACGGAGGCACGCATCTATTAAGCAACTACGCCATATCGGTGAGTTAAAGCTATTATTTTTATTTCGCTTTCGTTACGGCTTGTACATGCACACGCAAACACAAAGCGGTCCTGAAGACAAAAAGATCTGAGGATGTTTCCGGTTCACTCCTATTTATAACCTGCAGGTGCACCTTATTCGGTGACGTCATGCCTGGCACAGGTTATAAGCCAAAGGTATGCACAGGCTTCACAACCGGAGAACAAAGAGATGTTCCCATAGCGCTTTCACGCAGCATAAGGTGTACCTTTTCAAAGGGAACAAAAGATGCGCCCGAAGGATGTTCCCTTTCAAAAGCTACACTCAATGCTGCGTGAAAACGCTATGGAAACATCTCTTTGTTGCCCAGTTGTGAAGCCTGTGCATGTCAAAAATGCAGAATACTTCGGCTTATAACCTCAGTCAGGTGACATCACCGAATAAGGTGCACCTGCAGGTTATAAATAGGAGTGAACCGGAAACATCCTTAGAACTTTTTGTCTTCAGGACCGCTTTGTGTTTGCGTGTGTGTGCAAGCGGAAAACAAAAGGAAAAGGAAAAAAATAACAGCATTAACTCACCGATATGGCGGAGTTGGTTAAGAGATGCGTGCCTCCATGTGATAGATCTCTTTCGGAGGGTGATCTCCATGAATTTGGTTTTGAGTGCTTGGGGGAAGAACACGCTCGCCTCGGGCTTCAGGGAGACTGTGAGTATTGCGATCTTCTCCCTATTAAGGTGCTTCACGCGCGGCTCGCTTTCTTTAAAGAGAAACCGTGAGCCGCAGCGCATTGCTGGGGCTCACGTGCTGATCTGGCAGAAGTGCACGAGACGGCATTCCCCCTTTCTCTCGCGCTCTCTCCGGATCAGGAAGTTTTAGCTTCCGCTTCGCAAGCGCGCTCCGGCGCTTCTTGTGAAGGAGCGGAAGAATCTTCCTCTCTCGCTTCTATGGAAGTAGCCTCATCACAATGCTCCTCCAGTGTTTACAGAGCGTTTGAGTAATTATTGGAGGTTATAAGTATTTGCATATCGACTGGCCGCAGAAGCGAGATTCCCCCAAGCGCTCGATATTAGATGACAGGTTTCTGTCGGGTGGCCGGAGCGAGGAGCCTCAACGTCTCTCTCTCCCCTTCTTTGGTGACCTCCATGACGAGTTAACTCTTTCATGGAGCAAGCCGTATTCATCGCGTGTTTTTGTGCCATCGACTTTGACTTATTCGAATATCGTTGATGCGAAAGCGTGTCGTTATATGATGATGACCCAGATAGAAGAGATGCTTGCGGGCTATCTCTCTCCTGGGACATCATCCTCCCTGAAAAAGCTTACACTCCCCTCCAAGCGATGTAGATTGACATCTGCTTTGGTGGGGAAAGCTTTTCAGGCAGCGGGTCAGGCTGGTGCTTCACTGCACACCATGGCTACTGATGAGAGGGCGTTTGCAGAGCTGCACCAAGCCACAGATCTGTCTCTCCCCATCCTGACTAGACTTTGCCCCTGGGCTAGTCAAATCTATTCTGCATCCTCACCCGAACTATCTTGCGAAGGTTCCATTCTCGACCATGCACCCAGTCGTTCTCTAAGCCTTCTGTCTGCTGCCTTTCACAGCTCCAGAGTAGGAAAGGCTTCACTTACTGTGTCCAGTACGTGTTCTTCAGATTTAGATCCACCGCACTAGCCAGTGGCGTAAGTCAGAGCAGCTCTTCATTTGCCATGGGGGTCGCAACTGGGGGGCGGCCTCCACTAGACAGACGCTGTCACACTGGGTGAGAGATACTATTGCCCTAGCCTATGAGGTGCACGGTCACACTTCGCCTCTGGGAATCAGGGCTCATTCAACCAGGGGGATTGCCTCATCAATTGCTCTGGCAAGAGGCGCCCCCCTGCAGTAGGTGTGTGATGCGGCAGGCTGGTCCTCTCGAGACGTTCTTAGCGAATCAATATTGTTTTTAAATATTTGGGCTCATGTGATTGGACCATTCTCAACGAGTCTTCCAGCACTTCTTACGGCAAGTGGAGCTGGCTGACTGGATGCGATGTGAGCCATGCCATTATTTCATACTAGTAGTAATGATGCTTAATCCCCTGATAAATGGCTATTTACAAACCAGTATTAAAAGTTTCATTTAAATTTTGTTTGCATCCCCCCCCAAAATTTTTTGCACCAGCTGCCATTGAGTATATCCCAGTTAAATGTATTTCTTGTAAAACACTCGCGATACATACATGCACTTTAAGTGCAAAATAGTCATCATAAGCGTTAAAATGGAAGCCCAATTTTCACCCTGTTTTCATGTCTGCTTCAGTGGTGTTGGAATTGGTGGAATTGTAATACTATTCAAAGTGAACGTTGGATTACCTGCGTAATTTAAGTTATGGTGAAAAGGGGTCGTAAAAAATTAATGAAATTCATGACAGCATATATGAAGCTGACATAAAAATTAAGTGTTCTACTTTAATGCATTTACCTCATTCTGCTTCCAGATCGTAAAATGGTGCCTAAAATTTACTTCTAGGCAGCGTTTTCGGATTGAAACACTATAAAGCAACTCACTTACTCGTGACTTTTATGGTGTTAACTATGCTGGTGTTAATTACATTTTAATGAACACTAGAATCAACTCCAGGCAACTCTGACATAAGTAACACTGGAAATTCAACACTGGCAAATTTGCTGTGCGGACTCATGTTAATACATTTTACTGAAATTACTAAAACTCTACTGAGATGGCCTCCCACGTGACAGAACAAACCACAGATTACAACGAAGAGGTCCGCAGAAGAAGTCTTAGAGCGCATCTTCAGTACCCAGGCAACCAACACGCCGCCGAGGGCTTTCCCACAAGAGATCACCTCAACCCAGCACACCAACCAATCAGCAACACCGTGATTCCCTTCGCTGAAGGCGAACACATAACCGTCATATAACGCAAGTAAAACAAACAAAGCTTCATACCTTGCTGAAAGTGTTCATGTGTATGTGCGTGAGTGAATGATTAAATAGCGTAGTTTCATGTATTCTAGGTTAGTTCAACAAATTCTTGTTAATTCTTCATAAAGAACTGTTGTCTTGGAAATGTATTTTAAAGTTTAAACATTTGCCCAGATCATACGTTACCTTGCTCATAAATTGGTAAATACCTGATTTTGTATTATCATCGTCGGCCACAGGATAAACAGAATTGGTAGGATACACTAAATCGTGCTAAACACTGGACGGATAGATGATTAAGTGTATTTATAACTGTATACATTTTGGTCAGTTTAATCAAATTAACCGGATCGTTAAAGATTTGACTCACCTCTGACTCAGAGTTGAAACCCTACATATATTGGTGGAGAATGTGTTCGGCATTGTCCACATTAAAAACCCTACATGTATTGGTGGAGAATAACAGCAGGCATTGTTTGGCTTAAAAATTCATGAAACCAAGGCAGTTTACTGTATCTCTTCTATTGTTTGGAAATAGATTAGAGACAGAGAAACAGAGTTTTCCGGTACTGTATACGTACTTATTTGCGGCAGACCATGGTATGAGTGAATGAAATGCAACGCAAGTTGTTTTTAACTGCAGTAAATCTTAAGATTTAAGTCGCTACAAAAAGCATATCAAGAGAAGTGCAAGCGTGTTCCTTGTTCTTTCTCTTATAAGGCCTTCATAGCAAGCTGGAAGTGCGTGTTCCACTTTTAAGCTCAAATAGTGAATCTGTATGTGCATGTTCCACTTTCAAATGCATCTATGCCCTGGTACTATGCTTAGAGTTGCTAACTAAAGTCACAATAGCTCTTGATTCGCTGAATCTAGTGTATTCGACGTGGTGCTCAGAGAGAGCATCCAAACACGTTTTAGTAAGTTGCAATCAAGGAAATTATATGGTTAAAAGCCACTTGTGTTTTGTGTGTCTTATGTTTCATGTCTTGTCTGACAAAGGGCTGAGATCTGCCGAGATCTCAGCAACGTTGTGGTGTTAAGGTATTAACAGCCAAGTTGTTTGCCTCACTCTAACGAGTGAAGTCGAGGTCATTCAGTTATAAAGAGCTAACTAATGGTTTTCCGGGTTGTTCAGTGTTACAGACGCTGCCGTCTAACAGACTACCCATAACTGTGTTGAACTAGAATGCTCACTTAAGCGGTGTACGTATCCATAGTAACGACCGTGACCCGGGAACCCTTTCCGGAGTAACTTTTCAGTGCGCATGCGCAGTCAGCAAGCGCCATCTGAAATTAGTTGTAAACGAAGCCTAGCATAAGCTACGCTAGTTAGCAAACCTAGCAGGTTTACATGATAGTGCATGTTAAGCATGTGCATGTAGCATCCATGCTAGTAGCATCAAAGGCTAGCGGTTAGCACTTAGCATCTTTCAGTTGTGAATGCACTGTTTGAAAGTTGTTAAAGTGACCTAACCCCTTTACCTCTACCGTTAACTCACATCAGGGGGTCCTTTCCCCTTTTTCTTTTCTGACCCACTCCTTATTACTTTAGGGATACTCATTGGGTTAATTAAAACTACTTTTAGAAATTTTGATGACATCCTGAATGTTGAACACTTTCTAATCAATTTCATTAATTATTACAGTTTCAGCATTCATCGTACTGATACTGGTGGATTAACTTACACACGTTGACAAAATTGTTGGTACTCTTCGGTCAATGAAAGAAAAACTCACAATGGTCACACAAATAACTTTAATCTGACAAAAGTAATAATTAAAAAAAATTCTATGAATGTTAACCAATGAAAGTCAGACATTGCTTTTCAACCATGCTTCAACAAAATTATTTTTAAAAATAAACTCATAGAACAGGCCTGGACAAAAATGATGGTACCCCTAGAAAATACTGAAAATAATGTGACCAAAGGGACATGTTAATTCAAGGTGTGTCCACTAATTAGCATCACAGGTGTCTACAATCTCGTAATCAGTCAGTGGGCCTATATATAGGGCTCCAGGTAGTCACTGTGTTGTTTGGTGACATGGTATGTACCACACTCAACATCGACCAGAGGAAGTGAAGTAAAGAGTTGTCTCAGGAGATTCGAAAGAAAATTATAGACAAGCATGTTAAAGGTAAAGGCTATAAGACCATTTCCAAGCAGCTAGATGTTTCTGTGACTACAGTTGCACATATTATTCAGAGATTTAAGATCCATGGGACTGTAGCCAACCTCCCTGGACGTGGCCGCACGAGGAAAATTCATGACAAATCAAAGAGACGGATAATCAGAATGGTAACTAAAGAGCCCAGAAAGGCTTCTAAAGAGCTCCAAGGTGAACTTCAAGGAACATCAGTGTCGGATCGCACCATCCGTTGTTGTTTGAGCCAAAGTGGACTACATGGGAGACAACCAAGGAGGACACCATTGTTTGAAAACAAATCATAAAAAAAGCCAGACTGGAATTTGCCAAACTACATGTTGACAAGCCACAAAGCATCTGGGAGAATGTCCTATGGACAGATGAGACAAAAATTGAACTTTTTGCCAAGGCACATCAGCTCTATGTTCACAGACAGAAAAATGAAGCATATCAAGAAAAGAACACTGTCCCTACTGTGAAACATGGAGGAGGCTCTGTTATGTTCTGGGGCTGCTTTGCTGCATCTGGCACAGGGTGTCTTGAATCTGTGCAGGGTACAATGAAATCTCAAACCTATCAAGGGATTCTAGAAAGAAATGTGCTGGCCAGTGTCAGAAAGTTGGGTCTCAGTCGCAGGTCATGGGTCTTGCAACAGGACAATGACCCAAAACACACAGCTAAAACACCCAAGAATGGCTAAGAGGAAAACATTGGACTATTTCAAAGTGGCCTTCTATGAGCCTTGACCTCAATCCTATTGAGCATCTTTGGAAGGAGCTGAAACATGCTGTCTGGAAAAGGCACCCTTCAAACCGGAAACAACTGGAGCAGCTTGCTCATGAGGAGTGGGCCAAAATACCTGCAGAGAGGTGCAGAAGTCTCATTGACAGTTACAGGAATCGTTTTATTGCAGTGATTGCCTCAAAAGGTTGTGCAACAAACTATTAAGTTAGGGGTACCATCATTTTTGTCCAGGCCTGTTCCATGACTTCATTTTTTTTATAATTCCGTTGAAGCATGGTTGAAAAGCATTGTCTGACTTTCATTGGTTAGCATTCATAGAATTCTTATTTATTATTACTTTTGTCAGATTAAATTTATTTCTGTGACCATTGTAAGTTTTTCTTTCATTGACCGAAGGGTACCAACAATTTTGTCCACGTGTGTAACTGTAATTACTTTTATGATTTTGATGATAAACATCATTCAAACTTGATCGTCAACTATCATTATTACTTTGAAATGTTTTAATTTATTAAGTAATCAGTTAGAGTTGGGTCCCTAATTCAATGATAGGTGATCGATTAAGTTAATTACAAATTGCTCCTAAAAGTTTTAATGCTAATTGCAGCTCAATAATTGGCTATTTCATAATTTGCCATTCAAATTTAAAAGTTTTCTCCTTATCCACTAGGTCTTACTTTTTCTCACTCAGTTTTAACTAACTTTGTCAACCCTGTTAAGTTTCCTAACATTAGGAGAACACCCTACACTCTCCTCTTCTCTTTTTCTCAGTTTCCTCTTCTGATTTGACTACTGCTGTTCTACGATTGTACCTGTGAAAGTCACAAAAGCAGAGAACTGTAGAAACGTAACATAGTGGTGAAACGTGAATTCAAAGGCATCTGAATCTCACTGTACCTTCCCTTTTCATGCCAGGATCCTACCAAGCCAAGGCTAAAACAGGTCAATTAAGAACCTGTCCATTAAAATTTGAAGACGCGTCTAGAAGTGTTTCAATTTGTGTATGGTTGTCAACCCTACTAGCTGAGGAAACCAATACCGTCAGTGTTATTGTTTTCTTTCGCCTGGTGGAAATTTTAAATAACAATCACAGTCCTGGTACTGAGAAATCCTCATTTCAAAACCCTTTATTTAGGAGCACCCTTCTAAATCAAACTTAATAAAAACAAAAGGGGCAGAAGAAATTTGGTATTGCACACTTTCTGACACCAGAAATGCAAATTCTGTTTGTTTTTGTTTCCCCAGCTTAGCATTAGCTCAAACCTTTCCTTACAAAAAGAGAGAACCTCCTCTTACAGGAAAGGGGGAGCTTACCCTTACTACTTTATCCCTTGCTCCGTGTGTTCTTCTTTTCTGTCTCTGTTCTCTAGCTGTGCTAACTGTGTGTTCACTAGCTCTTCCCACAGAGACTCCCAGTTGATAGTACACCCACCAGAGGACCACAGTCACAGAGACCTATGCTCAGCAGTAGCCCATATTTACACATCTGTTTGCTGTGTTTGTTTGTTTTTTTGTTTCATGAAATACAGCAGTGTGAGAATATGTGTAATACTACATAAATGTAAGATGTACAGTAAAAGGTACTAATTCCATTTTGATTAGAGCATCACTATTGAAAAAAAAGGTGTGAATGCATCCTGGAAGCCTTGAAGATCCTTCAAACCTAGTGAAGGAGTACATGGTAAGCTATTTACATTTTTTATTTTTTAAGAAAATTGTAGCATTTTCTCTAAAACCAGTTCCTATTTTTACCCTTGATATGTTGGTAACTGTTTTGTTTTGTATTTGCCATTTTTAGGACGGAGCAACACTACTCTCGGAATCTAAGCGGTCAACCATGATGGGGCAGATGTTGCAGACCCATATAAAGATGTTTGTGTCATCATCGAAGGCATCCAAGTACTTCAACTTGGACAATGTAGCTAATGCATGTTCTATTATGGTTGGTCTAATCTATGGTTTAAACTTGGCTTATCCCCAGGATCTGAGAGATACTGTTGAATTTTTTCAAAAGATTTTCATGGAACTTGATGCTAACAAGCTGTCAAGTCCAGGTCTTAAAAAATAAACTCCTTTCATAGGCACTGTAATGTGAGACAAGGGCTAAGCGGCAGGACCTTTTTCCATAATGTTGCACTGACCAGGTGATATCTTTAAATCTTCATTTAAATAGCTGCAATGTTGTTAATTTTAGTTTTTTAGAAGGTATAGTACACTAAAGAAGACTATATTTTCCCCAAGTATATTTTTGTAAATAATTGAATTTAAAAGTAAAAGTAACAATGTTATTGAATAAACTCAATAAAACAAACTTTTTTCCTTTGGTCAAACATACCAATATTAATTTTAGAATAAATAAGCATTTGTAGTTGTCTAAATTAAGTGCTTAAAACAAGATAAAATTACTTACAAGCTAAAGCTACAAGATAGTTCAAATGAAAATGATTTGATTTCATTGGCTCAAGATGAATTTTCCTATTGAGTTCCATTTACATGGATCAAGTTGAACTAGCTTAATTCAAATGTGATGAAATGTGTGTCATAATTATATTAAGTTATACCAACAAGTTTTTTTTTGAGTGTACTGTACGTAGACGAATACTACACAGGAAGTTAAGAGGCAGGATGGTACTGATGTGATGAACAGATGCAGCATCAAATGAAGTAAGACACATAGATGAACAAACTATTTAAAATCAGGATCACTACACAAATTTGAAGAACCTATTGTACAAACGCACTCAAAAGCAGAACATGTACAAAATAAGGCACACATAAGCCAGCAGATAAACAGGTTATCATCTTAAATCTACCAAATGCATTCCAAGAATCTATTACAAAGCAGTACGTTGAGGGAAAAGTACTTTTTAGTTTTTGATGTGATTGCTGTTCCACCTGTAGTTAAGTAGCATTTAACTATAGCTACATTGTAATGTATGTCAGCAAACTTTACACTACATTGCTGGGTTGCTATCTGTGGTCTACATACTGTCTTTCCCTCAAGTTGTATTCAAGCAGTGGATACTGATAGCTACAAAAGTGACATGAGTAAATAATACATGGCACAAACAAATATTCAAATATCTACAAATATGTTATTATAGGTAAAAGGTGTGCGTGTGTGTGAACCTCAAACATACATACGGAAAATGGCCGCATTAAACAAAGGAAGCAAGCAGACTTCACTGAACATTGTAGAGTGTAACAACATGCAATTGAATGTATGCATGCACATGTTTCCTCATAAAGACCTTCCTGTGTTGACAGGTGTCTGTATCCCATTCCATTCCATCAGTAGATGATGTGTAAGATTTTTATCTTACACTGTTAATGCCAGTTAGATTTTAGCGCTAAAACATAAGCTATAACTCAAATTATAATAGTATCGAGAAAGACTCAGCAGTCGGTTGATCTGGATGAATTAAGCTGGAGTGTATTGCAGCAACTAAGCCCAAGTGAGCCAACCCAATGGCAGTTAAAAAAAAAACACACAAAGAGCAGACTGAAAAGCAATTCACTGCACATACCTTATATACTGTTGACCGAGGGAGGGACTAAAACACTGTCTCCTCTCTTGGTTTTTCTTACTTCAATTGTTCCGGTTTTCCTCCTTTTTAGTTACCCTTATGGGGCGCACTGGTGACTCAGTGGTGTTTCGTCTGCCATGCGGAAGGCACAGGTTCAATTCCCTGGCAATGTCTAAATCCCAGCCACTGGAGAGTGCCAGTCCCAAGCCTGGATAAAACCACTTGTAGTGCATCCGGTGTAAAAACCTGTGCCACTCTTGTATGTGCGGACCAGACGGTCGGCTGTGGCGACCCCTTGCCGGGCGTAGCCGAAAGACCAACAACAACAACCTTTTGGTTACTCTTAATGGCAAAATGTACACTAGAACTGTGGGGTAAAGAGATAATTCTTAATCAGTATGGCCCAGTTTTATGAACTCTACAAATCAGTGCTCTAAAAACAATTAACATTCTACGTTAATACACTCAAAATACACTCCAAACTATCACCACTTATTTTTCCCCACATACATACGTATGTTTCCATGTATACCATTCAGAAAACCAACAGGTCATGTTTTAGACAATAGGTCATATTACAAGTCTAATTAATACACAGCTGACTGTATTGATTGTAATAAACACCAAACTACAACCAGTTTAATATGAATCTGCATGAAAGAGTCTCCATACACAGACAGTAAAATTTATACAAAGACATACATGTATAGATTGATAAAGCAACAATTATGCTTTTAGTCAGGCATTCAAAGTGTTGAGAAAATTATTTTTAAATAAATTATGCCACATGAAATACTAACAAAAGAACTAACAAAGTCACGTAAGAAGCTTCATCTAGTCATCAGGATCAATTTAACAATAATTAAAAGAAAATCAAGAAACGGCTGTATGCTTTATCTTTATAGTTAACCTGGGAAAGGTCCTTTAACTCTATTAATTTTAGGGACTTTTGTTTGGCAATAAACCAACCATATTTCTAAAAAAGATACAGAGATTCCCATGAATGTATATGTATATAAAAGCAGATTAAAATTCCCCCACATCCCTCACACACAAAGAAATACTTCTACATTTAATTTTTTTATTACAAGATAAGGATATGCAAATTCCGTCAGCCAAAACACATAGAGTTATTGACCTGTGGAAACATATAGATAATCTATTTTAAATTTGGCAAATATCGTCTGGGCAAAGCCAGTACTTTTAACAATCCACATAAACCTCCCCTTTATGCGAAGATGCCACACAATGTAATTAAAGTCATGGGAGTGTCTGTCTCTTTTTCAGGAATTGGTTAGTTTTAGACCAACACAATGTCCCTGCACCAGCAAAAATGAAAAACTAATGGAGTTTAAAGACCCTGCTTGGTTTAATATGAAGGTATGCATAAAAGTTTTTTTTTTTTTTTTTGTATTTTCTTTGTTGCTAAATCTATCTTGATGAGTAGATGATGCTTTGTATGTGACCTTATTAGTACAGTATTTTCATACTGTGTTTTTTATTTAGAAATAATTCTCTCAACATTTTGAATGCCTGACTAAAATCCTTAATTATTACTTTCTTAAAAAAGTGTGTGTTTTTGTACAACTTGTTCTGTCTTTGTGTTTATAACAACATTTATGCAAATGCATATTCTACTGATTGTGTGACTTTTGATTGTATAAAGCTGCTTTGCGACAATGACAACTGTTAAAAGCTCTACACAAATAAAATTGAATTTAATTGAAATAAATTGAATTGTAGTAGTTACTAACTATGTAGTAACTATTAGTTAGCTTTGTACACTGTAAACTCTAATGCTCAAAGCAATTAAACATATTGAGTACTGTTAACTTAAATAATTACAATTAGTTCAAATTAATAGACTTTGATGAGTATTTAGAACTATTTGATATTTATGAGTTTGTAGAAATTACACTTTTCAAGTTAGCTGCACAAATTTGATATTTTAAATAACTGTAAGTACTTAAGTAACAGTAATTGTCACATTAAAGTTCCACCAACTTAAAATCTTTCAGACTAGCAATTTTGGGTCTGACGTCATCAGGGCAATAGGCACTAGTGGCTCAGTGGTAGGTGTTTTGGCTGCCATGTGAAAGGCCCGGGTTCAATTCCCAACCAATGGATGAAGTGCCTGTCCCAAGCCCAAATAAAATGCGGGGTTGATTCAGAAAGGGTATCTGGTGTAAAACATGTGCCAAGCTTGTGTGTGGACTGGATTGTCTGCTGTGGCGAGCCATTGCCGAGAGCAGCTGAAAGACCAACAACAATTTATTTGATTTGCAACAACTAAAAAAAAAAATTATAATTGCTATTAAATAGTATGAGTTAGACTACTCAATAATACAAGTAAAGAACGATTAATATGAATTAACAAACTCAAAAACTGATATTTCTGTTTACTTAAAATTGGAAACATCCTTACTTAAAAATTTTGATGTAACTGATTACATTTTTTGAGTTTTGCCAACTTATTCGGATTTGCAGTGTATAACTCAAATAATGCACTAAAACATCACCTGTTGTTTTTCAGAAAGCTATACTGGGAAGTAAATGTATGTGGCGAAAACTAAGTCAAACTATAGAACTGTCTAATAAATATGTGGAAAACATATGTTCTAGAGGATTTATGTGGATTTTATAAACTGTGTTACATGATAATTGTTAATTGTTTTTAGAGCACTTCCTTGGAGACAAAAACTGGGCCATACCATTAAGAAATTTGATTTGCCAATTATATCTTCCCCTTACAGGTATAATTGACATTTTTGCCATTTGGAGTAGCAGAAGGCAGAAAATAGCCAATATGATTTCAGGTATGTGCACTGATATTGACCAAGCCCCATAAAAAGCAGGGATTTCATTTGAATAGGCACACTGAACCTTATTCTATTCTTAGATCCAAGCAAATAAATGTCTGGGTCTGATGTAGGACAAAACATGAAGCTCTAAAGTTTAACACATTAAGAAATTGCAATTCATTATTTATAATAACAAATCATTATTTATCCCATTTATCCTGAGACAGAGTGCCAATGTTTTTTAATAATGTTAAACAAGAATACAAAAACATGTTTAACTTAGTTCAACAAAAATTTTCAAAACCTCTTTCTGGCCAAAGCAAACAGTTTACTAAGACTAACTGTTTACATGAAGGTTATACATTCACCTAAAGGATTATTAGGAACACCTGTTCAATTTCTCATTAATGCAATTATCTAATCAACCAATCACATGGCAGTTGCTTCAATGCATTTAGGGGTGTGGTCCTGGTCAAGACAATCTCCTGAACTCCAAACTGAATGTCAGAATGGGAAAGAAAGGTGATTTTAACAATTTTGATCATGGCATGGTTGTTGGTGCCAGACGGGCCAGTATGTAGCAGTCCTGAGGGCGAAAATGCCTTGTTTATGCTAGAGGTCAGAGGAGAATGGGCTGACTGATTCAAGCTGATAAAAGCGCAACTTTGACTGAAATAACCACTCGTTACAACCGAGGTATGCAGCAAAGCATTTGTGAAGCCACAACACACACAACCTTGAGGCAGATGGGCTACAACAGCAGAAGACCTCACCGGGTACCACTCATCTCCAAAACAAATAGGAAAAAGAGGCTACAATTTGCACGAGCTCACCAAAATTGGACAGTTGAAGACTGGAAAAATGTTGCCTGGTCTGATGAGTCTCGATTTCTGTTGAGACATTCAAATGGTTGAGTCAGAATTTGGCGTAAACAGAATGAGAACATGGATCCATCATGCCTTGTTACCACTGTGCAGGCTGGTGGTGGTGGTGTAATGGTGTGGGGGATCTTTTCTTGGCACACTTTAGGCCCCTTAGTGCCAATTGGGCATCGTTTAAATGCCACGGCCTACCTGAGCATTGTTTCTGACCATATCCATCCCTTTATGACCACCATGTACCCATCCTCTGATGTCTACTTCCAGCAGGATAATGCACCATGTCACAAAGATCGAATCATTTCAAATTGGTTTCTTGAACATGACGATGAGTTCACTATACTAAAATGGCCCCCACAGTCACCAGATCTCAACCCAATAGAGCATCTTTGGGATGTGGTGGAACGGGAGCTTCGTGCCCTGGATGTGCATCCCACAAATCCCCATATCCTATGAATATGAGCCAACGTTTCTAAGGAATGCTTTCAGCACCTTGTTGAATCAATGCAACAAAGAATTAAGGCAGTTCTGAAGGTGAAAGGGGGTCAAACACCGTATTAGTATGGTGTTCCTAATAATCCTTTAGGTGAGTGTATTAACTAATATTACCAAAAGAATTAGCTATATTAAACCCAACTCCTCAATCACTTGGGGTTGGGTGAATTCTTTGGGTGAGATGGACCACACGTCAACAGCTTTTGACACCACGTCAAGTGGTGATCATGCTATCATTCTTTACTGCTAATGGCTGCACTAATATCCACTGTTCCATGGTCATAATTCTGAAAGTAGTGTGGTTGTGCCTTTTTTTAAATCCCATGCTCATAATGGTGAATATGGATATTATATTAATATAGGACTCTGTGTAGTTACTTTTTTTCAGGTTCACATTTTGAAAGTAAAAGTCTTTGGACCAAAGTTACTAGTAGTGAAACATAATATAACTACCCTGAGTATATAGTGCACTTCATGAGAAGTTGGTAATGCACATACAGTTCTCATAGAACATATGAGAATGGCCAGGCCAGTTGTTTTGTTATTGCTGTACCCTGAAGACATTATTGTGAGATGTTAGATCAGCATTTTCCTCTTTTTTCTTTGTCCTGTTCTCTCAATTCTACATGTGCACAAGGTGAAGTTCTAGCTTCAGGTTCACTGTTCAGCTCAGGTTCTGTCTCATTCAAGATTTTTTCTGATTCCTTATGCATTAATCTGAAATATTTGATGGTGTTATGTTTTCTTGTTCTATGGCTGCTAGAGCATGAATCTACATTTCTGTAAGAGGCTAAATATGATCTCTTTACTTCTTATATGTTTTCCAAGAGAAGAACTGTGCTTCATAGCAGATCTCACTGAACTGGCACAAGTATGTTCATGAAGGCTACATTTTCTTGATCAGAAATATAGTGAAAACAGGAATAATGTGAAATATCACAATTCAAAAAAGTTTTTTCTATTGGTATGTATTTAAAAAAATTATGTGATGTAATGCTGTATTTTCCGCATCATTACTCCAGTCTTCAGTGTCACATGATCCTCAGACATCACTATTTCTTTAATTCATTCATAATGATCAAGAAACATTTATTGGGTTTTGTGGTAACAATAACTTTTCCCCCACGGTACTGAATGATAATATTAGACATTATTATTATTATTAAAATTGGCAAAAAAGCTATAACTCTCTATACAAAAATATCAAGAACTTTTCCCATGATCAGATCCTCATGTTAGAGGGATTTCTGAAGATCATGTGACACTAAAGACTTAAGTAATGATGCTGAAAATTCCGCTTAATGTCACAGCAATAAATTACAGTTTTAAGTACAGTACATTCCAGTAGAAAACAGTTATTTTGAATTCTAACATTATTTCACATTATTCCTATTTTACTATATCAAATAAATGTAGTCTTTTACTTTTGATCAAATAAAAGTGGCATTGATGAACATAAAACTCTTTTAAAAACAAAAAATAGTACAGATCTAAAACTTTTGAATGATAGTGCACACCGTTTTAAGAGCTAATCTGGCCAATTATAGGTTTGCAAGGAAATATTCAATAGTTTTTACTTAATTGTCTAAGACTCAATGAGATCCATCTATACTCGATGCACATTTAATGAAATGGGGGGAAAAGGTTATGAATAGTCTTACATAAAAAATTAAACTAGTAAGGTTATACCAAGCACTTTTTTTTGCCATAACTTCATACTTCGTTTTTAAAATCATTAAAACTACAGCATTGTAAATGTTTACTTACATGAAATAGCAAAGTTTGAGGTCTTGCAATGAAGTCTGGAAATGCATTTATAAAGGAGGATATTGAGAGAATGTGTTCTGAAATGTAAAATGCAGAGATTACAAATACATTCGTGGCTCAAATACTGCAAATTTCGTCGAAGAGTTATTAGGAATGTAACCCGACTTTCTAGACTTTTCTTACTATTCTCTTTGCCTGTGGGTAATAAGTGGGCTACAGTTAAGTTTACAACAACTTATTTTATTAAGCTAAACGGCAAGACAGAATACAAAGTGCTCTCATGTATTTCTCTCACACCGTGTCACACTCTCACCTGTCCCATGGGAAACCCAAGGTAGGTAACTTGTTAGTTCCTCTTAACATAAGCAACATAACCATTAAATCAAAATGTCACACATACAGGGATATAGACAAAATAATAATGTGCTGTAAATATTAATTAAATAATATTAAATTCTAAATTAAAACACAATTAAATAAATACTTCATGATATGCAATACCTGTAATAAATAACAAATCAATGTAGTAAACTTAAAATAATGCAAAATATATTGTTAGTTGGAACTAAGGTTACAGGAAGACTTATAGATTTTTCACTGTCTCACGTTAAATGAACAACTGCACCAACAAAGGACTTCGATATAAATATATGCACTTACCAAAGTTTAAAAAAAGTTGTTCGTTGTGAGTTGGAGAAACGAGCTGCTAATAGGGGTGGGCGTATCGATCCTTAATATCGATACTTTCGATATAGGGGGTGTATCGGAAATGATCGATCCAAAACGTAAAATATCGATTTTAAGATATTACTGGCTTTTTAAACCAGTGATTTTATCTATTTTTCATGAAATATAATATTTCAAATGAGCTTGTATATAACGCTTTCTCTTGCGCAGCTCTTTTCGCACGTCACGCACATTGGTCACCCCTCCTTGTTTTGCTGTGTTTTGTTGCCCTACCATCACGTGACTCTACAACGCCGAAAACAAGCAGCTGCACGGAGTGTGAGAGCGAGGCGCGTGCCTGCCTTGGTATCGTGGAGCTGATACAGTAGATAAAAAATGGAGCGCTGTGTAGATGTATGTTGCTGCTGTGAATGAAAACAGCGAATTACGACGTCTGTAAAAAGGTCATTCGCTACTGTCGTAACACCACCAAGTAACACAAACACATAAAACGACATGACAAAGAGAGCTCGAACTACAAAAAGAAAGAGAGGAGGTAAATCTTTCAGACAGAGCCCCGCCGGAAGCGAGACAGAAGTCATTGGCAGAGTCCTTTCAGCTCCAGAAATATCCAGGTAGCTAACACTGGTAAAAATACCAGTGTTATCACTATAGTTAATATAAATATAAACCACAAATTAACAATGCTTACACTAACCATAGTAACTATATTAACCATAACAACTGTGGTATTTTTTTGTTTGTTTGTAAAACTGCGGTTTTATTCACCACAAAATGTGGTTATCTAAATAAAATGTTAACATTTACAAATAAAGTGTCATTTGTTAACAATGTATTACTGAACAACTAAAAGTGAATAATACATTTGTTACAATATTTATGAATAGTTGTTAATGTTATTTGATGAAAACTAAGATTAACAAAAAAATGCACTGCGCTGGGTGTGTGTTCACGGTGCGTGTGTGTGTGTGTGTTTAATTTAACCATGAAAGGGACACTATAGGATTGCTTTTTAAGCTACCAGTGGATAGGCTATAGACTAAAATTAATAATTTTATTTCACCTAGGTGATTCCCCCAAAGCGATAAATATTACAAGGAGTCTTGCTGAAATGATTTTATTACTATTCTTGTAATTTTCATGCAGTTTCATGTTTGTATATTGAGTTTATTACAATAATGTATTTTTTCATATTTGAAAATGTCCTGTTTTGTAACCTCACACATGACTAATTACAGGCACACTAAGAGCAAATCACATCACAAATCACCGATGTATTCAGATTTAGCAAAATTATGCAATCACTTCATAAATTGTGATACAGTGATATCCACTATGCAAGAAAGTAAATGTAATTTATGTTATGTGCTAAAAATACATATATATATATATATACATATATATCGGTATCGGTGATATTGGCCCGTATTTACTTGGTATCGGATTGCTGCAAAATTTTGCAGTATCACCCACCTCTAGCTGGTAATCCAGATGATGTTCAAAATACCTGTTGCACACACCATGCATGCGCCAACTTCAGAAACGTAACAGCACGCACACGCCCCAACTTCTGAACCAACTTCTGTGCGTGTTAACTTGCATTAGCAAGTTTATTCAGTAATTAAACCTTAGTTGACCCAGCAATTTTTTAAATGAACATGTTTTCACTAGTTCAGTCAGCTTTTTCATGTCTTATTTTTTACAGTGTAACAAAAGATGCAAAAGAAAATGTCAGCAGTAAGAATTGGATGGCCAGATTGGAAAGTTTTATAGAAATACAGAAAATAGATACTGAAACCAAGATTAATAGAGTGGTAAATACATTAAAAACTATAAAGTGTAATAAATATAAACAAACAATAAATAATCAAATAATAACACTTATGGCGCTACAAAGGTCATAATTAAAAAAAAAAAATCAGGTCACCAAAAACAACTCATCATGTTCAAGCTGTTGACCAGACAAAAAAAAAGATGACAAGCAAGAAGAAGACATGCAGCACATACAGCATAAAGTTTCAACATTTGATTAAATCACTCCACCAATTGTGGCATGTCTGGGTCATGCTACTGCCAAGTGTCAATGAGTGTCAAGTTTCAACTCATTATCGTGTATAAATATAAATATAAATGTTCAAGAGACAAATTGGTGCATCTAGGTATAGATGGATTTTCAAAAAAGTATTTACCCATTTTGTCCTCATTTAAAAACAGAAAATTTTGTGAAACCCACTGTTTAATGTCACTCAAACAGAACAGAGAAACTACTATTAGATAATTGCGGATCTAATCAAGTGCTGTGCCACGAACCTCAACATAATGTTTGATACTATAAGGATTCACCCCAAGAGGGCACAGGTGTGCCCGATAAGTTTGAGTTGTGTAGTTTTTGTTTGCAGACTCAGTTTCCCAGAAGGCACTTCGGTCAGATGATGAGAGAGCTCACCTGAACTGAGGTAGCTCATTAGATTCATTATAAATAGCTGGTGTTCTGGAAAACTGGGTCGAGCATTGGTTTTGTCATGTGGGCATTTGTTTTGGATTAAGTTATGGTTCTTAACCTCTGTATTAAGTAGGCTCTAGTGTTGTTATATTTATGCTAATTGTGCCTTAGTATTGTGGAGCTGTTAGGATAAGTACTGTTCTGTGTATTTCCCAATGTCTGTGTAATACCCTAGTTTGTGTAGTTACTGTTGCTGTCCGTGTGTCTCCTTGTCTCTGTGTCTCCTAGTGTAAGCTTAGCCTCTAGCATGGTTAGCCCCTAGTGGGCTTAGCCTCTAGTAGGATTAGCCTCTAGGAGGATTAGCCTTTTGTTGGTGTATCCTCTCTTGTATGCTTAAATACTAGTCTGTTTAACTAGTAACCATTGAATTACTAACTTGCTTAAGTCTTAGTCTGTTTAGTTACTAACCTGTTTAGCCACTAACCTAATTAGCTCTTAGTCTGTTTCATACCTAGTCTGCTGTGTACCCAGTCTGTTCGTACCTTGGATCTATGGTTACTAGTCTGTTTAACAACTAGTCTGTTTAGCTACCAATTAGCAGCAAGTGTGGGTAACAGCTAGTAGGCCTAGCCAAGTCTCCCTGGTCTGTCTCGTCCCTGGGGTCCATTCTTCGTACGTCGCTAACTCAGTTAGCTGGTTTTATTTGGGTTGTTTCATTCTTTGAAGTGCTTCGAATCTCGCGCTTGCTGTCATAGCAACATGTCCGTAAGCTTAAACCTGCTCGGGAGCAGGTTTATTTCATGTAAACAGGATGTAGGCTGCGCTCCTGGCGGGTTATGATTGGCTGAAATGGCAAGATCACATTTGATTGGTTAAAGAGCATGACTGACGCAGACTGACTCCGCGGGAAAAAGAAAAGTATCTTGCATGAATATATGGATGGATGTATTTAAACATAAATACAGTATATGTATACATGTGTGTGTCTGTGGTCATCATTCGTGTGTTAATCTCCGTGTGTGTCTATTAATATGTAACAGTCCCCCGAATGTAATATCCACTGATATAGGTTATAACCTATATAGGTTTTTTTTTTTTTTTTTTACACCAAGGAGCCTGTCTTCATGTTTTGGTCTATGTTTTGTTTCATTTTGTGATTAAAGAGACTCTTTTTTTGTTGTTGTTTAAAACAACCCCCTGTGCCTGCTCTCTTTCTGCCCACGGCAACAATAGCCTGTAATACCACCTTAAACGTGACAGATACAAGAAATTAGAATTTTATGATTCACAGTATCAAATGCAGCACTAAGATCAAGGAGCAGCAGTAGAGCAAGTAAAATAAAAAAATTCAGTTGTTCAGGCACACTATTTCTAGATTTAAAACCAGAAACTAAGACAATGTTACTAAGCCAACCTCCTCGGTAAGCTCCTCTCACCTGGTCTTGGCTCCCTAGATACGCCTCTTTGCTATTGCCATTGTTGTAACCCCATTGTTGAAAAGTTGCCTGTCAACTTATAAAAGATATGGCTTTCTGGTGGTTCAGGATAACAACATAAAGTCTGCTGTCTCCATTTGCATTTTGGTGACTTTGTTAGTACTGAGGCAAAGGCCAGGGGTTATAATGACTAAGCATCTCAGAGTAAGAAATAATTTCTGAATGACCAAAAATTCTCAGAGTGACACAATTTTGGTCCTTCTTTTAGGAGTAAAAGTAATTAATCAACGTTAAAATAAATAAATAAATCACACCTATCTTCTCTAAAATGTACTGTAGGAGAGCTCCAGAGGTGTTCTAACTAGTTAGGAGTACTAAGAAATTATGTTCAGGCAGAGACATGCCCAGATGAGGACGTTTTATTAAAGTATATTAAGTAACAGCAATGATTCGGCTTTGAAACCATGACAGCCGACAATGTCAGAAATACTAGATTATACTCTGCCCTTACACCATCGCAGATCATGCACACATTTATACATTTCCCACCACACAGTGTAAAATCAACCAAGAAATCATACCCAATTATTTGAGCATTTAATTTTCAAATTATTTGGTATTTGAGCATACCCAATTTTTTAAAAAGATTTTCGGTTATATGCAGCATTTTGGTTGTACCCCCGGTTTTTATACTCCTCAGTGGTACGTGCAACAGGTGGTATTGATGCTTTCACAAATAGCTCTTTATCTTTAGAGGTAAGAGTAGGTCAGAATTTTGCTGTATTTTATTTCCTTTAATTTAGCTCGCTCTTCCCCAAGCAAAACAAATTGTTTGGGGAAAGTCTCATCCTCTTTCCAGTTTCACTTTCTTTTAAATTTTTCTCTCATTAATCATGTGCAATATGTTGGTAGATGTGCAAATTTTCTTATTTGTTTTTAATGATTCTTTATTGTGTTTATGACTGTTTTTGTATACAATGTCCTTCCCCCCCCCCGTCCTCATGTGTATTCAATGGTCTTATTTATTCACTCCCCCCTCCCCTTTCCTGCACCTTTGTGACCTAGCTATCCAATCTCGTTGTTCAGGCAACTGTACAATGACAATAAAGTCTAAGTCTAAAATTATTTTGACAGATCATAAAATTATGACAGGCCTACACAGCTTTATAATAGACAAAGCTCACTCTCTTTAAAATAAAGCCACTCACAGAATGCTAGAAGTTACTAAAAGTGCACAGAGGTTCAGGTGCTGTACCACTGCTCATGTTGCCAGATGCAGTGAGGTCTGCAGAGAAGGACTCCCAGATCTCCCAGCATGATCTCTGCAATCATATCCTCGGGTCATTACATTTACAGCTTTGGGCAAACACCCTTATTCAGTGCTACTTACATAAAGTAAGTGCTCTGAAGTTTCCATCAATAAATATATCCTTACATTGGTTCACTAGGTGACCATTTAGAAGTGCCATCATGCAAACATTTTCAGGGCTCAGCCCTATGTCTTCATAAGCACTATTCGGACAGGACTAGTTTTACTGGGGGACGTTTGAGAAATTTCTGTTTCACAGAGGTACTTTGTGATTTTAATCCTGTCCGAATCTGCCATGTCTGTCTTTTTCTCACACGACCTCTGTAAAAATTCCAGAGCAAATTACCTACTGTTTTTCAGCAAACTCGGCAGTCCTCTGAGAAATCTAATCCCGTCCGAATGCGAATGTTTGTTTGCCGAAAATGTTTTATTTCCGAAACGCGTTTTCTTGTGAGTTTTGGTCCACGTGAACTATCGTACAATGTCTAGCGCGCTGGTATTCGAGTTTCTGCTTTCTACGCTGCACTAGAAATCCTCATCCTCAACACGTGGTCTTGCGCAACGCCCACATGAAAAACACAGACACGCCCACCTCCGTAATAAACACGGAGATATTAGTCCCGTCCAAATCCATACATGAAATGACAGACGTCGGCTGAAAAAAATTAAAACTCAAACGTCCTCCAGTAAAATTAGTCCCGTCCGAATAGTGCTATAGTTGTAGGGTCCTATTGTTTTCCTAAGGATTTTTTCCCACACCCTAAAAAACACTGGGTTGTTTTTAACCCAGCTGCTGGGTAAATATTGGACCAACTACATGCTGAGTTAATTTAACTCAGCAACATGTGTTATTTGTTTAACCCAGGAAGATGGGTAAAATATTCAATCCAAATGCTAGGTCATATTTACAAAAAAAACTCCCAAGTTTTGCAAACCATACATATATGCAATAAACACCCAATTACATGTACAAATCATAGAAAAAAATATTTATTTTTCAAAAGTACAAGATAAAATAATACAAAACAAGTTCAACAGCGACATCATTATGATACTATTACTGAGAAGCACTAATGTCTTAGAGGAGTGCTGGTCGTTATCTCCCAACATCAGGATGTAGGGGTACGGCCTTGACACTTGCTGGAGATATTCCACGGTGTCGGTTCCAACCTTAGAAAGAAAGATATTAAAGAAAGCAAAAGTTTATGGAAAAATCAAGAGGGTTGGCTAGTATGCATGTTTGTAAGTGTCACGAGTCAGCCTGATCAACCGAGCACTTCCAGACACTGAGGCTCCACTCCTGATCTTTCTCCCCACGCACACACCTGTCATTTCTGGCACACCTGAACCTGATCAGCCAATTATCTCTCCATCATATAAGCACACTAGGAGATCCACTCAGTGCCGCAGTATCTCACTCGTGTGCCTTGCGTTCTCTCCGTGTAAAATAGTCATTGTGTATCCTAATCTGTGTTTTCGACCCTGCCTGTTTCCCGGATTTCTCTCTCGCCTTCGCCCTCTGGTACTTCTATCATTATCGGACTGATTAACGTGGATGACCTCGCTTGCTCTCAGGATTAGGATTTGTACTCACGATTTGGATTCATTCTCCCTCGCTGCTGGATCACTGGATTCTGACCCCCGCCTGGAAAAGACGATTCTTCTAGCCCGTTGCTGCTTCTACGGCACGCGCATTTCCGCGTTCGAGCACTTCCGTGCTCGCGGACATCAGGGAGAGAGTTTGCGCCGCGCGCCGACCTCCGTTTTCTCCGAGAAGATCGGTCACTACTCAATCTTCCAATCACCGCGAGCTACGCTGGTTAGCAGCGAGAATTCGCTAGCAAAGAGCCGAGTGGTGTACTCGCAATTGACTTCCGGGTTAGTGGAGATTCCCGCGCATCATAGCCTCGCCTCCTCCATCGTCACTAAAGGTTTCCCCACTCTCTCAGTCACCAAGCACACACACGCTGCTTCTCTCCTCTGCTCCCACTGTGCCTACACATTCAAGCCTCCATATTTCCAGTAAAAGGTGTCAACATAATTCAAGCATCATTCGTCTGCTTTTGGGTTCAGTCCAGTTAAGTCACCCCGCCCGTGACAGTATACTGCGGCCATGACAGACCCAGCGGACGCTTCTCGCCCCAGACCTAGCCTTCAGACCCGGCTTTAGCTCAGGTCTAGTGCCCGTTCGGACGCCCGATTGCGTCAGACTGTCGCTCAGCAAGGAACTTTAATTAACTCTCAACAGCAAACTCTCCAGCAGATCTCCCAGGCTTTGTCTCAGCTCTCAACTCAATTTCAACAAGCATGCACTGCCTTCCCAGTAACTTCGATGACCCCAGCTCGACACGAACCTCGTCTACCCAATCCTCAGCCATACAATGGCGATCCTGGAACATGTCGTTCGTTCTTGTCTCAGTGCTCCCTGTCACTGGAGCTCCAACCCTCGACCTTCCTCGAGCGTTCCAAGGTGGCTTATATCATCACCCTCCTCACTGATAGAGCCCGTGAGTGGGGAACCGCCGTCTGGGATGCTAACGACCCTTGCTGCACCACCTTTAGTGCTTTCACTGAAGAGATGAAGAGGGTCTTTGATCGTTCTCATGCAGGTCGGGAGGCCGCAAGGCACCTGCTGGAGCTTCATCAGGGCTCTAGAGCCGCTTATGACTATGCCATCGAGTTCCGAACCTTGGCAGCGGCTACTCAATGGGACACCCAGGCCCTGTATGACACCTTCTTAAATGGGCTTTCGGAATCTGTCAAGGACCAGCTAGTCTCTCAGCAACTCCCTGAAGACTTGAATGGATTGATGGACCTAGCAGGGCGGGTGGATGCCCGCCTCCGACAGAGACGCCGCACCCAACACCAACCCAGGACCAGCACTTCTCCCGCTCCAACCACTCCCATTGGCAATCCGGTTGAACCCATGCAGGTCGGGCGAACCCAGATCTCACTGGAGGAGCGACAACGTCGGGTCCAAACAGGGGCGTGTCTCTACTGTGGGCAGCTCGGACATCTACGCCTCCAGTGCCCATTAAAAGCAAGGCCCCCCCCCAGTGAACCTAGGCACACTGGAGGGGGCGTACCAAACTCAGTCACCTAGGGGCCGTTCACTCCTCCCCATCATGCTCCTCTGGGATAATCAGTCCTGCGTTCTCCATGCCCTCGTTGATTCCGGCTCTGACCAGAATTTAATTAGTGCTTCAAAGGTTGAGGAACTGCATGTGCCAACCATTTCTTTGGGGTCGCCATTATCGGTTCGAGCTCTGGATGGAACGCTCCTTCCCCCGATTACCCGGCGAACTACTCCAGTCACCCTGAGGACATCTGGAAATCATGCGGAGGAGATATCACTTCTCGTCATGCCAAAGGCTCAAGCCCAGCTAGTTCTTGGACGTCCCTGGCTGATCCGCCACAATCCACAGATTGACTGGCAGAACAACGCCATCCTCGGATGGAGTCCTCTCTGCCTAGCCTCGTGCCTCAAGTCTGCGTTCTGCCCCTCTCCAGTACCTACTTCCTCTGAGGAATTTCCGGACCTTTCCTCCGTCCCACATGACTACGCTGATCTCAAGACAGTCTTTAGCAAGTCCCGGGCGACTTCTCTTCCACCACATCGACCCTACGACTGTGCTATCGACCTCCTCCCAGGCATGGTTCCCCAGCGGGGGCGTCTCTACTCACTCTCCAAACAAGAAAGAGAGGCCATGGACAAGTACATTTCTGAGTCATTAGCCGCCGGTATCATCAGACCTTCATCGTCACCCGCCGGGGCCGGCTTCTTTTTCGTGGCTAAAAAAGACGGTTCCTTACGTCCTTGTATAGATTACAGAGGGCTCAACGATATCACAGTCAAGAACCGCTATCCCCTACCCTTGATGTCCACCGCCTTTGATCTCCTGCAGGGAGCCCAAATTTTTACCAAGTTGGACCTCCGCAGTGCCTATCACCTTGTAAGGATCAGGGAGGGAGATGAGTGGAAGACTGCCTTCAACACCCCGTCGGGCCACTATGAATACCTGGTCATGCCTTTTGGACTAGCCAACGCTCCAGGGGTTTTTCAAGCCCTGGTGAATGACGTTCTCAGGGACTTCATCAATGCTTGTGTCTTCGTCTACCTTGATGATATCCTCATCTTCTCCCGCTCCTTAGAAGAACATACAGTACATGTTCGCCAGGTACTTCAACGGCTTCTTGAGAACCAGCTCTTCGTTAAGGCCGAGAAATGTGAGTTTCACTGTAGCACGATTTCCTTCCTCGGGTTCATCATCGCCCCGTCTAAGATCCAGATGGATCCTGCCAAGCTTCGCGCGGTGACTGACTGGCCAGTTCCAACCACCCGTAAGGACCTCCAGCGTTTCCTGGGCTTCGCCAATTTCTACCGGCGGTTCATCCGGGACTATAGCTCGGTCGCTGCACCACTCACTTCCATGACTTCAGTGAAGACTCCGTTTCTCTGGACTGAGCAAACTGCCAGGGCATTTACTGAGCTCAAGAAGCGATTCACTTCGGCCCCGATTCTCCAACAGCCTGACCCGTCACTCCAGTTTGTGGTGGAGGTGGACGCCTCAGACTCAGGATTAGGAGCAGTGTTGTCACAGAGGTCACCCAAAGACAATAAACTGCACCCGTGTTGTTTTCTTTCTCACCGACTCTCGCCCGCCGAGAAGAACTACAACATTGGAGATTGGGAGTTATTGGCCGTAAAGTTTGCGCTGGAGGAGTGGAGGCACTGGTTGGAGGGGACAGAGGTCCCATTCCTCGTTTGGACGGACCACAAGAATCTGGAGTACCTCAGGACAGCCAAACGCCTCAACTCCAGACAGGCGAGGTGGTCCCTATTCTTTTCTCGATTTAATTTCTCCCTGGCCTATCGCCCGGGCTCTAAGAACACCAAACCTGACACCCTGTCTCGCCAGTTCTGCCCATCACCAGACCAAGCACTCGAGGCCACCATCCTGCCCGCTCGATGCCTTGTTGCGACAGCATTACTGGATGTCGAGTCGCGAATCAGAACGGCACTCAACCAGGAGCCCGGGCCTCCTGAGACCCCTACGGGCAAGCTCTTTGTCCCAGAGGCAGAGCGATCCTGTGTCCTGGAATGGGGGCACGGTTCACGGCTGGCCTGCCACCCTGGAGCAGCACGCACTTTAGCCCTTGTCCGGCAACGCTTTTGGTGGCCCACCATGAGGAACGACACCCGTCGATTTGTGAGCGGTTGCGATGTATGTGCTAGAAATAAGACCAGCAACAAACCCCCGGCTGGCCATCTCAGACCGCTTCCGATCCCCCACAGACCATGGTCCCACATAGCCCTGGATTTTGTAACCGGACTCCCTGATTCCGAAGGTCACACCTGTGTCCTCACGATAGTAGACCGCTTTTCCAAGGCGGTTCACTTTGTCCCACTGTCCAATCTCCCCACTGCTAAGGGAACAGCAGAACTGTTGGTCACTCATGTTTTTCGTCTTCATGGTCTTCCGACAGACATAGTTTCGGACGGCGGGCCTCAGTTTGCTGCCCAGTTCTGGACCGCCTTCTGTAAACTAATTGGGGCGACGCCCAGCCTATCGTCAGGGTATCACCCCCAAACTAATGGCCAGACAGAGCGGGCCCACGTCAGCCACTGGACTCTCTCCATTTCAATGTTGCCTCGGGTACCAGCCTCCCCTGTTCCCCTCGCAGGAGGAGGAGGTCTCAGTCCCTTCTGCTCAAGACTTTATCCGTCGATGCCGAAGAACATGGCGAGCGGCAAGGTTGAGGATCCGCCAGACTGTCTCAACCTTCAAGCAGCAAGCGGATAGACGACGTTTCAGGGCACCATCGTACAGAGTGGGCCAGAGGGTCATGCTATCTGCCCGTAATATTCCCCTCAAGACCATCTCGCGGAAACTATCCCCCAGGTTCCTCGGCCCATTCATGATCGTCAAGGTCCTCAACCCCTGCACTGGCAGACTTCGTCTTCCATCCACCATGCGCCGAGTAAACACCTCTTTTCACGTCTCCCAGATCAAGCCTCTGGTCTCCTGCCCACTGAATCCACCCACCCTCCCAGCTCCTCCTCCCCAAATTATTGATGGTGGTGAGGCATTTACCGTACGCAAGCTCTTGAAGGCTCGACGGCGAGGCAGAGGCCTCCAGTACTTAGTAGATTGGGAGGGCTATGGTCCTAAGGAGAGAAGCTGGATTCCTTCCAGGTTCATTTTGGATCCATCTCTTTTGGATGATTTCCACCAACAACATCCTAATGCACCAGCTAGAACGCCAGGTGGCGTTCGTAGGAGGGGGGGTACTGTCACGAGTCAGCCTGATCAACCGAGCACTTCCAGACACTGAGGCTCCACTCCTGATCTTTCTCCCCACGCACACACCTGTCATTTCTGGCACACCTGAACCTGATCAGCCAATTATCTCTCCATCTTATAAGCACACTAGGAGATCCACTCAGTGCCGCAGTATCTCACTCGTGTGCCTTGCGTTCTCTCCGTGTAAAATAGTCATTGTGTATCCTAATCTGTGTTTTCGACCCTGCCTGTTTCCCGGATTTCTCTCTCGCCTTCGCCCTCTGGTACTTCTATCATTATCGGACTGATTAACGTGGATGACCTCGCTTGCTCTCAGGATTAGGATTTGTACTCACGATTTGGATTCATTCTCCCTCGCTGCTGGATCACCGGATTCTGACCCCCGCCTGGAAAAGACGATTCTTCTAGCCCGTTGCTGCTTCTACGGCACGCGCATTTCCAGTTCGAGCACTTCCGTGTTCGCGGACATCAGGGAGAGAGTTTGCGCCGCGCGCCGACCTCCGTTTTCTCCGAGAAGATCGGTCACTACTCAATCTTCCAATCACCGCGAGCTACGCTGGTTAGCAGCGAGAATTCACTAGCAAAGAGCCGAGTGGTGTACTCGCAATTGACTTCCGGGTTAGTGGAGATTCCCGCGCGTCATAGCCCCGCCTCCTCCATCGTCACTAAAGGTTTCCCCACTCTCTCAGTCACCAAGCACACACACGCTGCTTCTCTCCTCTGCTCCCACTGTGCCTACACATTCAAGCCTCCATATTTCCAGTAAAAGGTGTCAACATAATTCAAGCATCATTCGTCTGCTTTTGGGTTCACTCCAGTTAAATCACCCCGCCCGTGACAGTAAGAAGATTAGTGTTTTGTAACACCCCAGCTTTTTATTGTCTCAAGCACTGAGATTAATAAAGTTCTAATGTTAATGTGGTTGCTAACACTAGAAAAATGCTAGCGTCATGCTGGCACAACAGTTAACAGATTAGCTTTCATTCATCACTTCGCCATCTTCATACACCCTGCAAGCATTCTACAAAGAAAGCTAAAAAGCTCAAACATTTTTGCAGTTTCTTTCATACACAGGTGGGGTTCTTTGGTTTGGCTAGCTAGCAGCCATTGTCAGATAAGTTTCTGTGTAACGGTAACAGTAATAAATGTTATATACAGTGAACAACTTCAGTCATAGGTGAGTGACAGTGTGTATACAGACCTCGTATTTAACGATTTTTTTGAGCAGCTGCAAAAAAAAAAAAAAAAGACACAAAGCTGACACAGCAACTGAATACAAAAGTGAACTTCGGGGTAGGGACGGTCTTGTCTGTGATGCTAGCTGTCACTAGCTAACCAAACTCCAACGCGTTGGAGGGACGTTAATAGCACCAACCATTCCCATTTTATTAAGGTGTATCCATATAAATGGCCCACCCTGTATTTATTATTATTTAGTAGATTGCCTGTTAGAAATAGCCCAAGTGAAATTAATTGGATTACGCTGTTATAACTAGTGCAGAGATAGTTAATCAGCGGTAATTTTCACTACTACTACTAATGATAATACTGAATGGAGAAAGGGCAGTTAAAGAAGAATCATCATTGAAGAGAAAGTGAAGAATAAATACACATCAGTATTTAAAGTTTAAGCTTGACACATTCATGAGCTCTGTCGCTTGTTATCAATGGGCGCATAGGTTAGGGTTAGAGAGAGAACGCATTTTTGGCTTCAGTAGACACACAATACTTCAGATTGAAATACGACTGCCCCCTACAGGTAATCAACAGCATTTTCACAGCTTCCCGCGAGCTGCCGCGGAAGCACGCGAGATCCCTTTTCAAGAAACGTGCGTTCTTAATAGCCAGATCTGTATTTTAAAATGTAGCTTGTTTATTTAAAAAAAATCCAACCACCTGTTATTGTTACGAAAGACAGACTCAAACAGACAGAGGTCGTGTGAAAATCCGAACGGGCGTTTTATTAACAGTTTTTGTAGAATGAAACAATGAGTGAAGAAACCGGTTAGCTTAACTATGGTGATGTTGGAGCTGATGGATGAGTGGAGAAACACAGATGACACAGTGAACACGGAGCGGACACTGGACAGAAGACACAACAGGAGCGCTGGGAGACGAGACAAGACGAGGAGTAACGCTTGAGAAAGGTTCGTGGTGGAGTCTGTGATCCATTCGTGAGGTCAGACGTTGAGTGGTGGGAAGTGAGGTGTATATAAGGTGTGGTGCAAATGAGAATCAGGTGTGTGCTTATAACTCGGGTTATTGGGACCGAAGATTGAGGGTGGAGCCTGGTGTTTCCGTGACAGAACCCTCCCCTCCATGGACTGCTCCTGAGGGCCGCTGGACACATCGTCGGGGTGGACAACCTCTTCCTCTGGGAGCCAGCATTTGCGGATGTTGTTGATGGAATTCAAGGAGGTTTGAATGGAGGTTTGGGGGCGACGGGGACGGGGGGGAGGGGTTGTTCATCCTCGGGACCAGGCTCTGTGAAAAGAGGGAAAATGGGTGAATGATAGGGTTTTAAGAGGGACACGTGAAAGGTAGGGTGGATTTTGTATGTGTGTGGTAAACTTAACTTGTACGTGATGGGGTTGATCTGTGAGAGGATGGTGAAGGGGCCAATGAATCGGGGACTTGGCTTTTTGCAGGGTAGTCGGAGACAGGTGTCCCATGTGGAGAGCCAAACTCGTTGTCCGGGTCGGAAAGTTGGAGTATCTGCTCTCCTCACGTCGGCGACGATGCATTGTCTCTGAACTGCACGTTGTAGTTGTTGATGGGCTGAGTCACAAACCTTCTCACTCTCCTCTAACCAGTGATTTACAGAAGGAACTTCAGATTATGTTCCGTTCCAGGGGAAGAGAGGTGGCTGGTAACCGAGTACGCATTGGAAGGGGGTAAGCCCTGTAGCAGCTTGACGAAGGGAGTTCTCGGCCCAGGCGATGAACTGGCTCCAGGAGTGCTGGTGGTTGTGGCAGAAGGTACGGAGGTATCTCCTGGATCTTACCTTCCGTTTGTCCATTGCTTTGGGGATGGTACCCAGAAGAGAGTGCTGACAAAGATCCGGTCAGCGGGGCAGTCTGGTGGAGAGGGCTTGGTGATCATTGCTTGACGAATCTCTTCTTCCAATCCCCACTGAATGGGAGAGACGAATAGGGTGGAAGGGAGAATATTTTCAGGGGTTTCTTGAGTCTCTTCCGATTCATGGAGACGAGAGAGAGCGTCAGCTTTGGTGTTCTTTGTCCCAGGTCTATAGGAAATGGTGAAGCGGAATCTGGTGAAAAACAGCGCCCATCTGGATTGTCGGGGAGTGAGACGTTTGGCCTCCCGCAGATACTCCAGATTTTGGTGATTGGTCAATACTATGAAAGGATGTAGAGCCCCCTCCAACCAGTGTCTCCATTCCTCAAGAGTGAACTATATTCCTCATAGTTTCGTTCTGCTGGTGTCAGTTTCTGGGATAAGAAAGCACATGAAAGGTACTGGGGAGGATTCCCCTGCTGCTGTGAGAGGACCGCTCCCACTCCAGATTGGGATGCATCTACTTCAACCAGGAAGGGTTTCTGGGGGTCCGGGAGAATGAGTATGGGTGCTGAGGTAAATGCTGTTTGGAGTCTTCCCATGGCTCGGGTGGCGTCAGGGTTCCAGGAGAGGGTTTTGGGCTTGCTCTTCAGAAGATCAGTAAGGGGAGAGACGATGGAACTATACTGCCGAATGAACCTCCGATAAAAGTTTGCAAAGCCCAAGAAGCGCTGGAGTTGTTTGATGTTGGTCGGCCGAGGCCAGGTTTGAATGGCTTCCACCTTCTTCTCGTCTACCAGTTTTACTGATGTGATATCCTAAGAAGTGCACAGAGGGTTGGTGGAATGATCATTTTTCTGCCTTCAGGAACAGTCTGTGTTGTCCGAGTCTCCAAAGCACCTCGGCCACATGAATGCGATGCTCCGATTCGCTCCTAGAATAGATCAGAATGTCATCAATGTAAACCAGAATGAATCGATTAAGAAACGGCCGGAACACCTCATTCATGTAGCCCTGGAATACAGAGGGGGCATTGACGAGACCATAAGGCATCACAAGATACTCGGTGTCCAGTCGGAGTTATGAATGCTGTTTTTCCACTCATCTCCCTCTCTTATTCTGATGAGGTTGTAGACACACCGGAGATCCAGCTTTATGAATATCTGCGCTCCTCTTATTTGTTCCAGGGCGACTGGGAGGAGACGAAGGGGATAACTAAATTTAACGGTCATTTTATTCAAGGCACGGTAATCAATACAGGGATGAAGGCCGCCATCTTTTTTCACCACGAAGAAGAAGCTGGATGCAGCAGGGGAGTTAGATGGTTGAATATAACCTTGGTGGAGAGCCTCCTCAATGTACTCTTCCATGGCTTTCTGTTCCGGAATGGATAGTGAGTATATTTTACCTTTGGGCACTGGTTCACCGGGAAGGAGGTTGATGGCGCAGTCCCATGGCCTATGAGGTGGCAGCTCTGTGGCTCGCCGGGGACAGAAGACATCATTAAAGGGGAAGTAGAGTTCAGGAATAGTGGTTCTCTGCTGTTCTATCAGACTTTCAACGGAGGTGGTGTTAACCGAGAGGAGGGGTTTAACCTGGATACAGTATTCTAGACATTCATCTCCCCACTTCAAGATTTCTCCATTGTCCCAGGTGATTATGGGCTGATGTTCGGCGAGCCACGGGCGTCCAAGAATGATGTCGGAGGTGGAGTGCTCCAGAACCAGGAACTTGATGTGTTCAGAGTGCAGCCTACCCCTCGTCACATCTAAATGCTGATTGGATAGCGGTTTCAGATTGATCTCAGTACAGCTCTTATGTTAAAGAACAAAACGAAACTGGACTTTTCTACAGACTTGGAAGAACTGAGGTAACAGTACTGATTCGCCAGAGTGCTCTTGGCTGCTGTTCATCAGCGATAAGGACTACAGTTCCAACTGCAAGGTTCTCCTTTTCTTGGTTCCATTTCGAACGTATCTGTAGAGTAGGCAGGAAATCATGAATGAAATGTTTCCAGAAGTGATCACTGAGCATCTGACAATGTCTTCATCTCTTCCTACTGAGAAGGTCAGATTCAGTATAGATCACCTGAGGCAAGGACGAGTCGTGCCACCCCTTAAGCAAGAAATTTGGTGTCACTGGATCTGGGTCACCTATGTCACTGGAGACATATCCAAGAGGTCTTGATTTAAGGATGCTCTCAATCTCAGTTAAGATGGTTTGTAGAACCTCCTCGGTAACAACCTGAGCACCATGTGTTGTGCGTAGAGCAGTTTTGACGGATCTCACTTCCCTTTCCCATGACCCACCAAAGTGAGGTGCACTTGGAGGATTAAAGCGGAAGTGAATCTGTTCTTTGGCTAGCTGATGCCTAAGATCAGGCTGGATTTGGCGGAAGGCATCTTCCAGTTCGTTATGTCCTCCTTTGAAGTTTGTACCTTGATCTGAGAAAAGCTCATGAGGTTTCCCTCTGCGGCTGATGAAACGTCTGAGAGACATCAAGAAAGAATCGGTATCCATTTGACTTAACAGATCAAGGTAAACAGCATGAGTTGTCAGACGTTTATAAATGATGCCCCATCTCTTCTCGGTCCGACGCCCTATTTTAATTATGAGGGGCCCAAAACAGTCGACTCCCGTGGAATAGAAAGGGGGTTTAAATAGTCTGAGGCTTAATGGAGGAAGATCGGACATTCTCGGAACTGTCGATTTCCCTCGCCACTTGTTACAATCAAGACATCCGTGTTGATGTTTCTTAATAGCCTCTCTTCTGTGCAGGATCCAGAATTTTCTACGTAGTTCTGCAAACACACGACTGGCCCTGAATGCTTTAGTTGGGCGTCATAATGCTTAATGAGAAGGTGTGAGTCTGGGTGACCCGGAGATAATACTATAGTCTGAACTATACAGTCTGAACATCATTGTTCAGACTGTCACATCTGCGAAGCCTCCCTCCTACTCTAATCAATCCAGAATGATGGTCATACTCAGGTGCAAGCTTTATTAATCGGCTGCGAGCAGGCACATTCTTCCCTTCTTTAAGTAGCGCAAACTCCTCTGGGAAATTGTGCATCTGACAATGTCTCAGAACTGTCAATTCTGCACTGTGTAAGTCATTTGCATTAGGCTGGTATTTGCTATCAGCCGCCCCATGTAGAAATTGCACTGTGGCCTCTAATAGCTCTTTATAGCTATTGAACTGAAGAGCATCTGGTATTGATGCTGGGGTATTATTCAGCAACCCACACAATGCAGGTTTCTTCAGCTCTTGAATGTCTTCACAGTTTTGACAAATGGGTGCCTTTGGCCAACACGGGCTCGGCTGTAGCAAAAAGGATGGTCCTTTGTTCCAGCGAGTGTCTTTGGCTAACTGATACAAAGACAGGCCCCTTGTGATATCATCAGCAGGGTTAGATGCTGAATCGACGTAACGCCAGGATTTGGGGTCTGACAGTTCTTGAATTTCAGTAATTCTGACTCCCACAAATACTTTATATCTACACGAATCGGATTGAAGCCAAGCAAGAAATGTGGTGGAATCAGTCCAATACACAAGGCTGTGAATTTCGAGGGTCAGTTCTCATTTCAATACAGAATCTAGTTGTGCACCTGTTAGCGCCGCACAGAGCTCTAATCGAGCTATGGACAGCTACCTTTTGGGAGCAACTCGAGATCTTGCGGCTACAAATGCTACTTGAACCTTGCTCTGACTATCCTCTGTGAGCAAATACATGACAGAGCCATATGCTGTTTCAGAGGAATTGCAAAATATGTGCAAACTGCGATGTTTAATCATGGGCTGAAGGCAGGAGCTGTAGCATCTAGGTAGGGATACATGAGATAATTGAGGCAACTCATTTTCCCATTGATGCCACGCATCTAATAAATCTGCAGGAAGGCAAGGGTCATCCCAGTCCCGTTTTTTTATTCCACAGCATTTGAACAATGATCTTAGCTCTTGTGGTAAAGGGGATTGGTTTGTGGTAAAAAGGGATTGGTTTGCAAGAGTGCGGTAAATTTTCCGCATGGTGATCACACCTTCTTCGCTGTGATAAGGTTTGTATGACAAAGTGTCGGAGTTGCATTGCCATAACAGGCCAAGTGCCCTTTCCTGAGGATTTGTCGTTGCTTGACTGAGCCAGATCTCACTGCTTTCTGATTTTAGCTCAGGTGGAAGATGTTGAATGACGCTAGGGACATTACTGACCCACTGTCACAGCTCGAATCCACCTTCTTTAAGATGACTCTGTAGTCTGTTGACCAATCTCTCAGCCTGGGTTTCAGTTAGAACACTTTGTAGACAATTGTCCACATAAAACCCGCGCTCTACAGTTTGCCTCACCTCATCTGAAGGCTTGAGGTGATTCTTTGCGTGTGACTGAAGGGCAAACGTAGCGCAGCAGGGGCTACAGGTGGTTCCAAATGCAGAACCTCCCATTGATAGACAGATGGAGGCTCTGTTACTCGTCCATTGAGCCATAGAAATCTGAGGAAGGGCTTGTCTTCCTCAAGGAGGCGGACTTGATGAAACATTCAAACACGCTCCTAGTGTAGGCCCAGGCAAAAGATGCTCATTTAAAGACTGGCCTTGGAACTCAAACGAACAATTGAACACGATATGGTCCTTGCCATTATGATGGACCATGTGATGCGGTATATACCAAGAATGAGGATACTGGTCACATTGTTTGGCTGAGAGCAGGGTGATATAGCCAGCCTGCAAAAGCTTCTGTATTTCAGAATTATAGCTTGTTGCCTTTTGAGGCTCTTTCATTAAGTGTTTCTCTGTACTATAAAGAAGAGCTAGTACAGCTTCTTTTGGTGTATCCAATGGAAGAAGTGTTTCCTTCCAAAGTAAAGGAGTGGCATATCTTCTGACTCCATCTACATAAATCCTGATGGTCTTCTCCTGCAAGATATGAAGAGCTTCTGAGTCTTGCCGTGAACGGGTAACAATCTTTTCAAATTGATAAGGCATGATGTCCAATTTCCAAAGCCTTTCGACTTAACTGAAGAGTCCAGCATCAGGCGACGAGCAAGAAACAAAAAGCCATTCCTGTGGCATCCTGTAGACGAGGCTGAACGAGTCTCGATGGACCCTGTAATGTCCATCCAAGTCGAGTATGCACCATTGCCGGTCCGCCTGGGGGACCTAATCTTACTGGTTCCACTGCAGTAATTAAATGGGGATAGTCTGAGCCAATGAGAACTAAAGGTTGCGCTTGACGAATGTCAGACAAAGGCAGATCTCGTAAGTGGTGATATTTCTCTTGTAAGTAAGCGATAGGATACGTGTGTTGGACAAGGCCTAGCTTTTTGGCGGTGAAAGCTCCATGAATCTGGAATGCTCTGTCAGGTAGTGAGGCTGAAGACACAGAACTTCCATGTATGGTATGAGCTTCATGCCTCACAGTGCAGAGGGCGAGGTCTTCTGGGTTTCCCTGAAGGCACAAACCTTGAGTGGCCTCATGCAAAAGAATTGTTCGCTCCGAGCCGTCATCCAGAATGGCGTAAGTTTCCATTGATTTGTCACCCTTCCAAATTACAACACAACTGATTTTAAGCAGAACTTGTTTGCCACTTGTGGGTCGATCCAGATACAAAGTTTGGGAAGTGGAAGTAATTGGGACAGTGGTTTCCTCTGATGCCTTGATATTAGCAGTGCCATTTAAATCCGGGTTGGCATTCACATCATGGAGAACTTCAAGATGTCTCTTATCACACTTCTTGCATTTTACTTTCAATGTACACTTTGAAAGGTGATGCTCTCTGCCGCATCTCCAGCATTGATGGCCTGTCTTGACCCAATTCTCAATTTGCTCTTTAGCCAACAACTTAAAATTAGAGCACTGATTCATATAGTGTTGTATCGAGTCACAGAATGGACAGTACTTCTTGGGTTTTTCCTGTTTCTTTTCTGATGACACTGATGTCGACTTTACATTCTCGAATGCTACTCTTGTTTGTTCACCTCCATGCAGCACCGTGGTCAACTTTCGGGGCTAGATTTGAGGCCATTTGTCCTTGCGGAAGTCTTGTTTTACATGATCAGAGTATGTATGTGCAGAGTCCGTGCAGTGAGTTCCTTCCACCTGCACACGAACTTCATATTCAAGCCAATCGGCTAAATCAATCAAAGTAGGAATGGGAGTCTGAAGAGGGTTAATGAATCTCTTGAAGTTGGCTCTCATGTCAGAAGGCAACTTAGTTATGAGGCAAGATACATGGGAACCACACTTTAATTCTGTCCATCCTAGGCTTCCTAACTGATTCAACATCCCAACTAATGCACGAACTCTAAGAGCAAAGCCTTTGAATGCTCTGACATCTCCACTCCTTATGCTGGGTACATCCATTAAATTGCTGATCCGTTGCAATGCCTGCTGATGCGGCTGACCGTACATGTCAGTAAGAGCTCTCATAGTGTCGCTGAAAGGAGTATGACTATGACTATATGAATCAGCAACCAGAAGAGCATCCTCCAACTTAAGATGTTCCATCAAGATCTGGAACTTGAAGGATTCAGTAGCGTCATCAGGCGGTATGTTGCATAGAACGATCTTCAGACGGGTGAATTCCTGTGGGTCATAATGAACAAAGTCAGGAATAGTAGGAGTGGGTCCACGATACTCCACTGGCGAAGTGTGCCAGACACGATGGAGCCCCTGGTCTTGTAAAGAAAGATTTGAAGGATCAGTCGAATACAACCGTTCATTCGGACGATAGTGATCAGGTCTCATGCTATGTTGAAGACCAGCATCTAAATAGTCTGATAAAGCTACCGTCTGAAAGGTGCGGCCCCGATCACATAAGAACTGATCATGAGCAACTCTGACATGCCGATATCCTGAATCTGAATGACCAATATCCCAGGTGGAAAATAATGGAGGATTAAAATGCGACATTACTGGGGTATCAAACTGCCACTGCGTTGGATCATACAAGCGCTGCTTCACCCCGTGAACATTAGCAGGATAACTGGGATTATATTGCGGAGAGTCTTGGTTACAACTTGGCGGTTCATTATACAGGGGGGTTGACTGCCCTGAATGCGATGGACTGGCACTCAGTTTGTTCATTTTCCTTAAACTGCAAGTAAGATCTTCTATAAGATCTTGATGACTATTATGATATGAATGTAGGGATTTATCTCTAGGGGGCACCAATGGATTATCATCTTTCTGGCTTGGATTTCGATCATCCTGTGGTGAAGCCGACATATTATCGAACCCTGCTTGCTTTAACGGATTTGTCTGGACCTAACGAAGGAGAAGTAGCGATTATGTCTGATATACACTGAACCTCTTGTCTAAGTTGCCTACTTTCTTCTCTCATTTCACGAATACACGAGAGAACATCTGAATTTGTCACAGTATTAGCATGCTCATCCGCAAATGTAAAGCATCTGTGAGGATAACTAACTGCATAATCTTGAAGATGCAAAGGCGGCCTAGTGGCTCTGCGTGGCCTGACCACCTCTTGCTCTACTATTCTCTCTCTGGGTCTGGGTTTCATAGCAGAAGCAGTTATAGCATCTGGCTCGAAGGACCATTAATGTTTCGTTCTATTGCCAATCACTGCTGAGGTTTTATTAACCAAATTAAAATCCAGGACCCGAAGGAGAAATGAAGAGCAAGAGTCAGTGATTGAATTAATGGAATTAAATATTCTTTAAATATTGAATAACTCTTTAAGGAAAACACATAAACATTCAAATATATAAACGTATAAATCAGATAGAATACATCAGATATTAATTATAATATTAAAATTTCCGATTAGTGTCTGTAAGTGGTTCAGACGAAACGCAGCAATCAAGTACAGTCCAAGAATGTAAACAGTCCCAGATATTTGCAAGTTCCTTATCTGTTGAAGAGAGCTTTGGGTGATCCGTGTCGTTGGCTTGGAGATGTCTTGTGGCGATGGTGATCCAAACGCTTGTCCAAGGAATGTGAATTCAATAAATGTGACAAACGTTAGTGTTTATACGAGAGTGTGTGCGTGCGTGTGCGCTAACAGTCAGTGACGCACACGAATAATCCTCAGACAGGGGGAGACATTCACAAGTGACTTGACCTCACCTATCAGCTGCTTGTCGACAGAAATGCACAAGGTTGACTACTTGCTTTAACGGATTTGTCTGTGTAACTTAACTATAATTACAAAAAAATCGCGAAGAGAGCACCTTCGCGTGCAGCCATTGCCCAGAAAACGCCACCATCCTTTTTTCCCCCCGCTCATCTCTGACTAAGCCACGCCCCCCTCGTCACATCTAAATGCTGACTGGAATGCGGTTTCAGACTGATCTCAGTACAGCTCTTACATTAAAGAACAAAACAAAACCGGACTTTTTTTACACACAGTGCAGCAGAGATGAAGTTGCCAGCTGACCCAGAATCCAGGAGAGCCTTCACTGTAATAGAGGAGTCAGGAGTATTAATGATCACATCGGTGGTTAACCGCGTCATATGTTTACAGGGATATGAAAGTGTGCTCACCAGAGGACGAGGTGGATGGTGAGGACACGTCAAGAAATGTGGTGGAATCAGTCCAATACACAAGGCTGTGAATTTCGAGGGTCAGTTCTCATTTCAATACAGAATCTAGTTGTGCACCTGTTAGCGCCGCACAGAGCTCTAATCGAGCTATGGACAGCTACCTTTTGGGAGCAACTCGAGATCTTGCGGCTACAAATGCTACTTGAACCTTGCTCTGACTATCCTCTGTGAGCAAATACATGACAGAGCCATATGCTGTTTCAGAGGAATTGCAAAATATGTGCAAACTGCGATGTTTAATCATGGGCTGAAGGCAGGAGCTGTAGCATCTAGGTAGGGATACATGAGATAATTGAGGCAACTCATTTTCCCATTGATGCCACGCATCTAATAAATCTGCAGGAAGGCAAGGGTCATCCCAGTCCCGTTTTTTTATTCCACAGCATTTGAACAATGATCTTAGCTCTTGTGGTAAAGGGGATTGGTTTGTGGTAAAAAGGGATTGGTTTGCAAGAGTGCGGTAAATTTTCCGCATGGTGATCACACCTTCTTCGCTGTGATAAGGTTTGTATGACAAAGTGTCGGAGTTGCATTGCCATAACAGGCCAAGTGCCCTTTCCTGAGGATTTGTCGTTGCTTGACTGAGCCAGATCTCACTGCTTTCTGATTTTAGCTCAGGTGGAAGATGTTGAATGACGCTAGGGACATTACTGACCCACTGTCACAGCTCGAATCCACCTTCTTTAAGATGACTCTGTAGTCTGTTGACCAATCTCTCAGCCTGGGTTTCAGTTAGAACACTTTGTAGACAATTGTCCACATAAAACCCGCGCTCTACAGTTTGCCTCACCTCATCTGAAGGCTTGAGGTGATTCTTTGCGTGTGACTGAAGGGCAAACGTAGCGCAGCAGGGGCTACAGGTGGTTCCAAATGCAGAACCTCCCATTGATAGACAGATGGAGGCTCTGTTACTCGTCCATTGAGCCATAGAAATCTGAGGAAGGGCTTGTCTTCCTCAAGGAGGCGGACTTGATGAAACATTCAAACACGCTCCTAGTGTAGGCCCAGGCAAAAGATGCTCATTTAAAGACTGGCCTTGGAACTCAAACGAACAATTGAACACGATATGGTCCTTGCCATTATGATGGACCATGTGATGCGGTATATACCAAGAATGAGGATACTGGTCACATTGTTTGGCTGAGAGCAGGGTGATATAGCCAGCCTGCAAAAGCTTCTGTATTTCAGAATTATAGCTTGTTGCCTTTTGAGGCTCTTTCATTAAGTGTTTCTCTGTACTATAAAGAAGAGCTAGTACAGCTTCTTTTGGTGTATCCAATGGAAGAAGTGTTTCCTTCCAAAGTAAAGGAGTGGCATATCTTCTGACTCCATCTACATAAATCCTGATGGTCTTCTCCTGCAAGATATGAAGAGCTTCTGAGTCTTGCCGTGAACGGGTAACAATCTTTTCAGATTGATAAGGCATGATGTCCAATTTCCAAAGCCTTTCGACTTAACTGAAGAGTTCAGCATCAGGCGACGAGCAAGAAACAAAAAGCCATTCCTGTGGCATCCTGTAGACGAGGCTGAACGAGTCTCGATGGACCCTGTAATGTCCATCCAAGTCGAGTATGCACCATTGCCGGTCCGCCTGGGGGACCTAATCTTACTGGTTCCACTGCAGTAATTAAATGGGGATAGTCTGAGCCAATGAGAACTAAAGGTTGCGCTTGACGAATGTCAGACAAAGGCAGATCTCGTAAGTGGTGATATTTCTCTTGTAAGTAAGCGATAGGATACGTGTGTTGGACAAGGCCTAGCTTTTTGGCGGTGAAAGCTCCATGAATCTGGAATGCTCTGTCAGGTAGTGAGGCTGAAGACACAGAACTTCCATGTATGGTATGAGCTTCATGCCTCACAGTGCAGAGGGCGAGGTCTTCTGGGTTTCCCTGAAGGCACAAACCTTGAGTGGCCTCATGCAAAAGAATTGTTCGCTCCGAGCCGTCATCCAGAATGGCGTAAGTTTCCATTGATTTGTCACCCTTCCGAATTACAACACAACTGATTTTAAGCAGAACTTGTTTGCCACTTGTGGGTCGATCCAGATACAAAGTTTGGGAAGTGGAAGTAATTGGGACAGTGGTTTCCTCTGATGCCTTGATATTAGCAGTGCCATTTAAATCCGGGTTGGCATTCACATCATGGAGAACTTCAAGATGTCTCTTATCACACTTCTTGCATTTTACTTTCAATGTACACTTTGAAAGGTGATGCTCTCTGCCGCATCTCCAGCATTGATGGCCTGTCTTGACCCAATTCTCAATTTGCTCTTTAGCCAACAACTTAAAATTAGAGCACTGATTCATATAGTGTTGTATCGAGTCACAGAATGGACAGTACTTCTTGGGTTTTTCCTGTTTCTTTTCTGATGACACTGATGTCGACTTTACATTCTCGAATGCTACTCTTGTTTGTTCACCTCCATGCAGCACCGTGGTCAACTTTCGGGGCTAGATTTGAGGCCATTTGTCCTTGCGGAAGTCTTGTTTTACATGATCAGAGTATGTATGTGCAGAGTCCGTGCAGTGAGTTCCTTCCACCTGCACACGAACTTCATATTCAAGCCAATCGGCTAAATCAATCAAAGTAGGAATGGGAGTCTGAAGAGGGTTAATGAATCTCTTGAAGTTGGCTCTCATGTCAGAAGGCAACTTAGTTATGAGGCAAGATACATGGGAACCACACTTTAATTCTGTCCATCCTAGGCTTCCTAACTGATTCAACATCCCAACTAATGCACGAACTCTAAGAGCAAAGCCTTTGAATGCTCTGACATCTCCACTCCTTATGCTGGGTACATCCATTAAATTGCTGATCTGTTGCAATGCCTGCTGATGCGGCTGACCGTACATGTCAGTAAGAGCTCTCATAGTGTCGCTGAAAGGAGTATGACTATGACTATATGAATCAGCAACCAGAAGAGCATCCTCCAACTTAAGATGTTCCATCAAGATCTGGAACTTGAAGGATTCAGTAGCGTCATCAGGCGGTATGTTGCATAGAACGATCTTCAGACGGGTGAATTCCTGTGGGTCATAATGAACAAAGTCAGGAATAGTAGGAGTGGGTCCACGATACTCCACTGGCGAAGTGTGCCAGACACGATGGAGCCCCTGGTCTTGTAAAGAAAGATTTGAAGGATCAGTCGAATACAACCGTTCATTCGGACGATAGTGATCAGGTCTCATGCTATGTTGAAGACCAGCATCTAAATAGTCTGATAAAGCTACCGTCTGAAAGGTGCGGCCCCGATCACATAAGAACTGATCATGAGCAACTCTGACATGCCGATATCCTGAATCTGAATGACCAATATCCCAGGTGGAAAATAATGGAGGATTAAAATGCGACATTACTGGGGTATCAAACTGCCACTGCGTTGGATCATACAAGCGCTGCTTCACCACGTGAACATTAGCAGGATAACTGGGATTATATTGCGGAGAGTCTTGGTTACAACTTGGCGGTTCATTATACAGGGGGGTTGACTGCCCTGAATGCGATGGACTGGCACTCAGTTTGTTCATTTTCCTTAAACTGCAAGTAAGATCTTCTATAAGATCTTGATGACTATTATGATATGAATGTAGGGATTTATCTCTAGGGGGCACCAATGGATTATCATCTTTCTGGCTTGGATTTCGATCATCCTGTGGTGAAGCCGACATATTATCGAACCCTGCTTGCTTTAACGGATTTGTCTGGACCTAACGAAGGAGAAGTAGCGATTATGTCTGATATACACTGAACCTCTTGTCTAAGTTGCCTACTTTCTTCTCTCATTTCACGAATACACGAGAGAACATCTGAATTTGTCACAGTATTAGCATGCTCATCCGCAAATGTAAAGCATCTGTGAGGATAACTAACTGCATAATCTTGAAGATGCAAAGGCGGCCTAGTGGCTCTGCGTGGCCTGACCACCTCTTGCTCTACTATTCTCTCTCTGGGTCTGGGTTTCATAGCAGAAGCAGTTATAGCATCTGGCTCGAAGGACCATTAATGTTTCGTTCTATTGCCAATCACTGCTGAGGTTTTATTAACCAAATTAAAATCCAGGACCCGAAGGAGAAATGAAGAGCAAGAGTCAGTGATTGAATTAATGGAATTAAATATTCTTTAAATATTGAATAACTCTTTAAGGAAAACACATAAACATTCAAATATATAAACGTATAAATCAGATAGAATACATCAGATATTAATTATAATATTAAAATTTCCGATTAGTGTCTGTAAGTGGTTCAGACGAAACGCAGCAATCAAGTACAGTCCAAGAATGTAAACAGTCCCAGATATTTGCAAGTTCCTTATCTGTTGAAGAGAGCTTTGGGTGATCCGTGTCGTTGGCTTGGAGATGTCTTGTGGCGATGGTGATCCAAACGCTTGTCCAAGGAATGTGAATTCAATAAATGTGACAAACGTTAGTGTTTATACGAGAGTGTGTGCGTGCGTGTGCGCTAACAGTCAGTGACGCACACGAATAATCCTCAGACAGGGGGAGACATTCACAAGTGACTTGACCTCACCTATCAGCTGCTTGTCGACAGAAATGCACAAGGTTGACTACTTGCTTTAACGGATTTGTCTGTGTAACTTAACTATAATTACAAAAAAATCGCGAAGAGAGCACCTTCGCGTGCAGCCATTGCCCAGAAAACGCCACCATCCTTTTTTCCCCCCGCTCATCTCTGACTAAGCCACGCCCCCCTCGTCACATCTAAATGCTGACTGGAATGCGGTTTCAGACTGATCTCAGTACAGCTCTTACATTAAAGAACAAAACAAAACCGGACTTTTTTTACACACAGTGCAGCAGAGATGAAGTTGCCAGCTGACCCAGAATCCAGGAGAGCCTTCACTGTAATAGAGGAGTCAGGAGTATTAATGATCACATCGGTGGTTAACCGCGTCATATGTTTACAGGGATATGAAAGTGTGCTCACCAGAGGACGAGGTGGATGGTGAGGACACGTCAGGTGAACGTGTCCTCTCTCTGCACAGTAAAGACAGAGTCCCTGGGTCAGCCGGCGTTGTCGTTCAGATGGAGTGAGTCTGGGAAAAGCCTGTTGATCCACTTGCATGGGTTCTGGAGCGGGTTTCTTCTCAGGGGGGCGGAGAACTGCAGATGATCCTTGGAACATGGTGGTTTTGGCGGTACACTCTAACAGATGGTTAGCGACCCGGATGGATGTTTGCATGAACTGTTCCAGACCTATCGAGTCGTCATGTGCCGTGAGTTGCAGTCTTAGGTGCGGGTCGAGTCCTTGCCGAAATTTTGTCAGCAGTGCAGCTTCGTTCCACCCACTGGAGGCTGCAAGGGTTCTAAAAGTCAGAACATAATCATTAATAGAGCTGTTACCTTGATGATTCTTGAATAATTTTTCTCCAGTGGTGGACGAATTGGCTGCTTGGGTAAACGGTTTGCGAAAATATGTAACGAAATCTTGATAGTGATGAACCACATTGCCATCTTGTTGCCAGATAGCTTCAGCCCACTGTAGTGCTTTACCAGCAAGGAGTGAAATGATGTAAGCGATTTTCGCCCTATCAGTGGGAAAAAGGAGAGGCTGCATCTCGAAGTTTAATTCAACCTGAAGAAGGAATCCGTTGCAGTTCTCCACCTCGCCACTGTAGGGCGATGGCGCTGCCATGGGACTGGCGTGAGCGCGAGGTGTCAGAGAAGAAGTGCCTGTTGCCGGAAGCGGTGTGGTGGAGGTGAAAACTTGGCGAAGTCGCTCCACCAGCTCAAGTAATGGATCCCGGCCCGTCGGGTTCATTGTATGGTCGGACCTTCTGTTACGGAAGACAGACTCAAACACAGAGGTCATGCGAAAACCCGAACGGGCGTTTTATTATAAGTTTTTGTAGAATTAAACAATGAGTGAAGAAACTGGGTAGCTTAACTGTGGTGATGTGGGAGCTGATGGATGAGTGGAGAAACACAGATGACACAGTGAACACGGAGCGGACGCTGGACAGAAGACACAACAGGAGCGCTGGGAGATGAGACGAGACGAGGAGTAACGCTTGAGAAAGGTTCGTGGCGGAGTCTGTGATCCATTCGTGAGGTCAGACGTTGAGTGAAGAGAAGTGAGGTGTATATAAGGTGTGGTGCAAATGAGAATCAGGTGTGTGCTTAGAACTCAGGTGATTGAGACCGAAGATTGAGGGTGGAGCCTGGTGTTTCCGTGACAGTTATATTACTGTACAGTAAACCCAGGTGTCTCTAGTTGGTCAACATGGCTAACCTTTTACAAATGTGTACACCTTAATGAATTTATTGAAATTAAACTGGCAAATGGCAAACTTACTTTACATTCTGTACAAATGTCATTACCAAGAAAGAACTAAAATACAATATACAGAATATTTTTTTATCGAGAAGTGAAGCAATTAGATAATGTTTGTGTTCAGTGATTTCTGTATACACTTATCATTTAAGACCAAACCTATTTTTTATTATACATTTATGACTAAATGTAAATGTAATATAAAGTGAAATTTTGTCATTGCCAACCCAATTAAGCCTACAGTACATGTAGACTCTAATAAAACATAATTTTTCACAATTTCTCCCACACATGCTCCAAGCCTGCAAATGTTTAAGTGTCCAGTGTGTTAGAGTAATGTGCAACGCATCGCCAGGCCTTGGTGTCAGGTCAGCAAAAAACACTTTATCCATCATTCATCCAGACCTAGGTGGTAACGCACCACCTACTTCGCCTGCAGCAGGTCAAATGAAGACCAAGAAGACAGAGCGGACGGTGAAGGTGGGTTTTTTTTTTTTCGTGACGAAATTAAAATTAATTATTATTCACAAGGAGTCAAAATGTTAAAACCACAGAGTCTGTGGTAAAAAAAAAAGTGTTATACTTTTTAACTTACACAGCTTACATTTGTTCTTAAATTGCAAAAGGAATTCAAATGCTACTTTTGGGAATCTGGATTAGCATATCTAGGTAACTAACACTTTTACACATTTAAAAAAAAAAATCAATCAACATGTCCTAAGTTAACCAGTGTGGTTTGACACATTAAGTTACTTTTTACCTTTTTTTTTTTTTTAAATAGTAAGTTAATGTTACTGTATAATCAGTTTTTGCAAACCAGTAGTTTTATTATAGAGTGTTCAGTGTTTAACAGTAGTTACCAGAACATGTAACTTTAGAGACATGTTACGTCCCAGTCTAGGCTTGGGCCGTACAGTAAATTATTGGTTCGGGGTTCTATTTTAAACTGTATGTTGAATGTGGGACACAGTGGTGTAATATAACAAAAACTAGAAAAGTGCATTAATTTACAATCAAGTGAGGTTTGTATTTTGTATTGCTTTACACAAAAATACATGCAAATGAAGACACAAACACAACACCAGGCTTAGCTTCAGGGTGGACCCACGCCAAAATAATAAACAAAAAAGGTATCTGTATTTTAGCAGCTAGCTTACCTAGCAAACAAAACACAAACAAAAATACAGATGCCTTCCCTATCTCCCTAAACCAAAAACAGTGAACAAAAAACCCTTTCCCCAAAATAATGGGCAGCCACACCCCTACTACCGGTGAGTGCACAAACATACAGTGAATTGACAAACAAACAGTATTTACAAAGAGCCACCAACCAAACCAAAAGGACAAAGCAAAAATCAAAGTCAAAAGGGAAGCCAAAAGCCAGAATACACAATCCAATCTTAACATTCACAATCACAAAAAAAAACTCTCCAAAACAACCAGGACTTCGCCTACACGCCTCCCCGTTCTCGCATCTCTCTCCGGTTTATGAATCGTCCGCTTGTTGATGACGTCACTCAGGGCGGAAGCGCACGTATGGAAGGTCAGGCAGCTGCCGGTGTAGTGGCAGTCGGAAAACCTGGAGTGGATCCGGATTGGCGCGCGACCTGGATACAATACACACACACACACACACACACGCGACAAAGCACAGCAACACAGACACATAAAACACACACACAGCGACCAACATTTTGCGGGTTGTAACAGACATCAGATAATTATATTCTATAAATAGAGACCAATATGTTTGTTTGTGAAAAGGTTATCTTGGTAATTATATACATTTTACTTTAACTGGGTTTTTTTCAGAAGCATGCCACTTCAGGAGACCAAGAATGCAGGAGGATGTTCTGGAGTCTCCATCAGCACCACATCATCAGTCAGGTAAGCACCAGCCCATGAGCAAGCTCAAACCCACCTCTCAACCTTCAGACAGTTTGGAATGGAGTAGCTGAATGGTGTTTAGGTAAATCTTAAATGTTTTAATATATATATACTGTATATTTCTTGTTCCATTAGATACTAAGCAACTCCAGGAATTTCAGACTTTGGACAAACTTGTTGGACATCCACCACAAGAGAAGACTGATGTAGCCGGTGAGAAATAACTTTTCCTGGCATTGACCCATTCTTGTAGCCCTTACATACAGCAAGCAACCAATTTTCCTTTAAAATTTTTCATCTCCTTTTTGACTATTTTTTTTTTCACTGGAAGATTCTCACAATGCTGTGGACTTTGTGTAACTCCTGTATAAATCATACTTTGAGTTGAGCAGTGTTACACTTAATATCTTTGTCATAATGTCATAAAACCACATTTTGTATCATTTAGTGTCTTGGTTTGCCAGATTTTGCTGGTATCTGTTATATTGTGTGAATTGTAAATTTGTTCAATTCAATTCACTTCAATTCAATTTATTGTCATTGTTAAAAATAACAAGTATAGATAACAACGAAATATCATTTGGCAACATCTCCTGGCAAGTAATAAAGTGCAACCATAGTGCAGCAAAGCAATAACCATAACGGCTATGTGAGGTAGGATATAAAGGATATAGAATATAGAAGAAGGGGGGGGAGGGGTGACAAACCACGATCTTGTGTGTATGTATGTATTATGTGTACTGCATCAATGCAAAGTCCAGTTCACAGTTATTGTAATGATGTGTAATAATATGCAAGTGTGTGCTGCTTCAATGCAAAGTCCAGTTCACAGTTATTGTAATGATGTGTAATAATATGCAAGTTATTACACTGTATGCTGCTGATTAGGGATGCACCGATACCGGTATCTGGTATCGGCCTCGAGACCACATTTTTTTAAAGTACTCGTTAAAAGTCCCCCGATACCAGGGACCGATTACACGGTCTGAGAAATGTCTATGTTTTAGCGGCGTGTAAGGGGTTAATCACAAGCGCCGAGTGCCCGCCCCAGGCCCTGGCTGCAGCTCAGAGCAGGGAGAAGGCGAGGCGAAATGAGACATGTCAGCCATGTGGAATTATTTAAAAGTGAATGAAGACGACAAAACAAAGGCGGACTGCAAATTGTGCTCAGCGAAATTGTCCAGAGGAGGCTCAAAAGGTAGCGCATTTAACACAAGTAATTTAATCAAGCACCTAAAATCCCAACACGACAACGAGTACAAAGAGTTTACCCACGCTTCTAAACCAACACAACCCATGCTGCAGCAAACTCTTGCAAGACAAGAGAAAATGTCCAAGGACAATTCACGTGCTGTGAAAGTAACACAGGCAATTATCGAGTACATTGCATTGAGTGACCAGCCACTCTCGGAAGTAGAAAATGTGGGATTCCCGCGTCTCCTCCATGTTCTGGAGCCCAGATATGATGTCCCAAGCCGCCGCTACATGACTGACATGGAGCTACCTAAACTACACGACACTGTGAAAAAAACATATCCACAGCCTACTGCAAACCTCCTCTGCGTTTAGTTTCACCACGGATATTTGAACAAGCAGTGTTAGCCCCGTGTCGCTAATTAGCCTAACCTCCCAGTGGATAGACGAGAGTTTAACGCTGCAACGAGCCATATTAGATGCGAAACAATTCCGCGGCACGCACACCATCCAGGCTATAGCGCATGTGCTCGAGGAAATGCTCCAGACATGGGGTATACCTAAAACATCAGTACATGTTGTGCTTCGTGACAATGCCAAAAACATGATTAAAGCCATGAATGACGCAGGGCTCCCAAGTTTGCCGTGTGTCGCGCACATGCTCCAACTGGCTGTTAACGAGGGCTTATTAGCACAGAGGAGCATTGCTGATGCTATAGCAGTGGGGCGGAAAATAGTTGGGCATTTTAAACATTCCGCCTTAGCCTACTCCCGCCTCGAGAACATTCAGGGACAGCTCAACCAGCCAATAAAGAGACTGCAGCAGGACGTACAGACGCGCTGGAACAGCACGTATTACATGCTCCAGTCCCTCATTAAGTAAGAGCGAGTGCTGGGGGTGTATGTGTCCGAGCATGAACTCCCTGACTATCTCACCGCTCACCAATGGGCTCTTATGGAGAAGACTGTTGCCATCCTCGCCCCCTTTGAGGAACTAACTAAAATAGTGAGCAGCTACGACGCACTAGCCTCTGATGTCATCCCAGCTGTGAATGTGCTAGTGAGACTTCTAAACAGAGAAACAGACGAGGACCACGGCGTCAAGACAATGAAAGCAACCTTACTGGCAGCTGTCAAGAAGCGCTTCAGTGACATCGAGACCAACCCACTGTACTTCATATCCACCATACTTGACCCAAGGTAAACTCTGTGTGCTATAGGTATTCAATGATAAACTACAGTACTAAATGTAAGATTAATTTCTATCTGAAATATTATACTGTATAATATTTTTGTAACTAAAATACACAAATACAAATGTATGCAATATATATAATATGAAATATATTTCCCTTGTTACTACCAGAAAGCCAAATGGCTGGCATTTGTGACAGTGGTTTAAGGGAAACTAAAATCAGTCCTATTTTTCCACATATTAATACATTCATGAATTTTGTTCAGGTATAAAGATTCTCCAACAATTATTCTTATTCTCCAACAACACTGCTCCGGAGGCCAAGCTGCACCTGAAGCAGGAGCTGCAGATGATGTCCAGAGTTGAGGTAGAGGGGAGTCGGGCTGCAGAAGCTACTGCTAAACTGTTCCTCAAGGCCTAGGCCAGCACTAGCAGCAGTCTGGACACTGTATTTGAAGAAATCGCTAAGGAGCAGCCCCAGGCAGCGCAGCCGCTGGCAGCAGGTGCTGCCATTGAGCTCGACACATACCTCGGAGAGGCCCCAAGCCCTCGTGAAGACCGTCCTCTGAAGTACCGGGGTGTCAACAAAATCAGGTTCCCCACTTTGGCTAAAATGGCCCATAAATACCTCTCAGCCCCATGTAGCAGTGTGGAAAGTGAAAGGCTTTTTAGCTCAGTGTCGCACATTATAGATGAAAACAGAAACAGGCTAACTGCTGATAATGCAGAAAAGCTACTTTTCTTAAAAGAAAACCTGCCACTCACTTTTTCTAAATAGGCTCTATTAAGTGAGTCATCTTAGACTTGATGTTAATACCTACCTCAGTTGCACTGACTGCCACAGTTCTATGTTGGTGGATGTTGTTAGTTTATTCAAATATTGTGCACTAAATAGCAAAGATGTTTATTAATGCCCCTTGTGTTGTCCAAAGCGGCAGAGGTTACAACAAACTGAAAAATAATACTTGAGTTGCACTGATTACATTTTTTAAAATAATTATTTATTCTGTAATATGTTGCATACGACATGCTTTTCATTTTAAATAAATGTTCTTAATTCCAAACTAGTCCCTTGTTTTTTTTTTGTTAAATTATATGACCAAAGCTGTTGCCTGTAAATTTAAATAATGTTTTTATTAAGTACTTGGTATCGGTATCGGCAAGTACTGAAATGTACTCGTACTCATACTCGTTTTCCAAAAAGTGGTATCGGTGCATCCCTACTGCTAATTGAGGATTTTTGATATGTTCAATAAAACTATAATATTTCTCATTTGTGTTTCATGAATCTCATTTATATCTGACTTTAATCTCATTATGGTCTTATATATGGCTCATTGGCTTCTCCTTCAAATGCAGTTCTGTTTCTCATGTACAGCTCAGATTTCTCAAATGTTTCTCAGGTATGTCTCGCTTTGTGTCTCAGATATGTCTCTTTGTTTCTCCTAAGTGGGGTTTAGGAGAAATAGAAAAGACAAAGTCAAGCTTGTAATGAGACAGCTCAATTCAGTCTCATGAGACAAGAAAAAGCTCATTCTGAGCAACAAAATTTAGCTATGGGTAGTTTTGTTATATTTATGTTCATTGTGCTTTTGTGTTGTGGAGCTGTTTGTGTCCTGTGAAGTGTAGCAGTCATGTGTAAGTACTGTTCTGTGTGTCTCCAGTGTTTGTTTTCCTCTTGTTTAGTTCCTGGTATGTGTAGTTACTTGTGTGTTTAGTTATTGTATTGTTTAGTTGTTGTATGTCTAGTTATGTATTAGTATGTTTAGCCACATGAGTGCCTAGCCACTAGTAGGTGTAGTCGCTAGTAGGCTTTAGCTGCTAGTAGGTTTAGCCTCCAGTAGGTTTAGCCGCTATTATGGATTAGCCTCTCGTTTGCTTAGCCTTAGTTGTTTGATCGTTCCCTTTGTAGGTTCAGTTACTAACCCTCATAGTTACAAACCCGGGTTTGTAGAGCCTGTTTTTCGCTAAAGAGCCTGTGTTCATGTTTTGTTCTATGTTTTGTTTTACTTTGTGATTAAAAAGACTCTTATGTTTAAATACCCTCTGCGCTTATGCCCGCCCTTCTTCAGCCTACAGCAACAACATCAGCCCGTATAACCACCTATACATGACATTCAGAGTTTTTTTTTTTTGACACAATTAAACAGTTTTGTATTGTAGTTTCTTAAACAACATGGTTTGATGACATTTATTTTCACTTTAAATGATATCTTTTTCAGGGTAACACATTATTTGAATACATTGTCCACACAGTGGCCTTTCTTCTGCGAAATTCAAAACCTTTTACTCTTCCATTTAGTTATTCTCTCTCTCAATTTCCCCCTTTGTTTTCTATTAGTGTTGGAGATGCTGTCTTATGTAATTCTGAATGATCCTATTTTTACAGCCATTACAGTTTTTGATAGAGCAATTAAAATCTCACATTTAGCAGATGATTCAACCATTTTTAAAGACAAAACCTCTGATACAACCATTTTTAAAGACAAAACCTCTGATACAACCATTTTTAAAGACAAACCTCAAGTACTATATGCTTTATCTGTAATTAAACAATTCTCTGTAGTCTCCAGCTTATCATAATAATATGATATATAATATTTTAATATTAATATTTTATAATATGAATTTCTGCTCCTCCACTGTTGTAATGACACCACAATTGCAAATATAACTTAAAAATACTCTTTAATATTTGTCCATTTTAATAAAAAAAAAAACATGTCAGAGAGACAACAACTAAACTTTTCCACAGAAGAAAAAAAGGTATCTGTAGTAATTGGCTACAAATTATTCATAACCTAAATATGTTCCAAAAAGTAAATTGTATTGGGCTTCAATATTTTAAAACATACATTGGAAAAACAAATAACCTCTACTTAACAATGGTACAAAGGTTAATTTAAAAATATTACACTATGAGGCGCCGTATAAGGCTTAAATCAAACTTCACTCATGCACACACATATGAAACACTTGCATATACATATATGAAACAGTCACACATCTATATATACTACTAACTGCTCACACAACTACATATGAAATGCGCGCACACACATACAAACTCGCCCTGCGGGCACGCACTCACACCTATGAGATGAGCGCACATACACACTCATACAAACTTTTTGGGCACACACACCTATAAAATGTGCGCACATACACACATACTCTCCGCGCACACACATATACAAACTATTCGCGCGCACACACCTATGAGATGCGCCCACATACACACACACACATATACTCTCCACGCACACACACATACAAATTCTTCGCGCATATACACCTATGAGATGCGCGCACACACACATACAAACTCTTCGCGCCTTTACACCTATGAGATGCGCGCGCACACATACAAACTCTTCGCGCATATACACCTATGAGATGCGCGCGCACACATACAAACTCTTCGCGCATATATTTCTATGAGATGCGCGCGCACACACATATAAACTCTTCGCACATATATTCCTATGAGATGCGCGCGCACACATATACAAACTGCACGCATATACACCTATGAGATGCGCGCAGAAACACACACACCAAGAAAAACAAGAAAAAGCTCATTCTTGCACAAACATGAGACTAGGAAGGCATTTCAGTATAATCGGAAGGCATTTCAGTGTAACCGGAAGGCATTTCAGTATAATCGGAAGGCATTTCAGTGTAACCGGAAGGCATTTCAGTATAATCGGAAGGCATTTCAGTGTAACCGGGCATTTCAGTGTAATCAGAAGTTAAAGAAAAATTGGCTGTGGCTAACATGACGGATCCAACAACAGAAGCAGTTAATATTTTGCGAAATGTGCTTTCCTCGCCTTCGCTAATACGAACGATAGCTAATTCATCGGAAGCCCACATGACTCACTCCGCTCGTTCAAATCCAAATCCAGATTCGTAAATGCAGACATTGTCGACCCTCAGTACCACCTACCTCTCCAGGACCACGGTTCCGCACACGCCAGCAGTATTTCACATGGCTGTCCAGATCCAGAAAAAGGTAAGGACAAAAGCCACAATTGTCTTCTTTTAAGCAGTAGAATGTTGGTTTTGTACCATAAGCAAATGAATCCCTGTAAAAACTGAACCGTCCTGTTCGGATGTTAAGAGTCTTGAAAAGTCTAAATTTGCCATTCCACATTTAATGCCTTTAAAATGTCTTAAGTTAGAGCAAAATGTCCTAAGCCCTTTTAACAAGATTTTTGGTCTAAGACTGGCTTAAAACTGTTGTCCTGTGTGTCTCTTCGTTTCTGCACTTAGACATATCTCATTTAGTTACTAGCTTGACATATCAGTGCTTGAAATTTTTTTTTATATTATTTTCTGTCAAATGATCCTTGTCACCTCACTAAGGCAAGAGGTGATAAAGTAGGCTGATATGTATCTGTGTAGCAAGTCGTTTTGTCTAATGAGTTCTGAAAATGTAATTATTGTTTTATACTACAATAATGATAGGGCAATCAATTTAACCTTGAATTGTGATTTGGTTGCATTAGTAGTCTTTGTGCATTAGTAGTCTATTGACAGACCAAGGGCTCCATATCATCGAACCTTCAACAAGGACGTTATACTGCTGAATAGTCCAGCTGATGATACAGTTGTGAAACAGTGGACCAAACAACACTTGCATGAAATTGGACATATATTAAGTGCGTTTGACTTTGACAAAGCAGGACAGTATAACGCTTGTACAAAAAATCAAAGATGCCTTCAAAGAAAAAATTCCACCAGATGTAAGGTATGAGTGCATTCAGTACAATAATTACAAGACCACAAATTGTCCAAAGCATTCATGTCCTCCAGGGTTGAAAACTGAAAATCTATTTCCAATTCAAAATTTTGATTCCGATGTGCACATCTTTTTTTTCTTTTTCATCTGCAAGGATTTAACCTGGTGACCTGCCTGGACTTTCCATGCTAATCCAGCCGTAAACTGTCTTTTCAAGCACACAGTATATGTCACGAGCAACCGAAGGATAAACTGAAAAGCCTTAGCAGTTAGCCCGTGTAGCGTGGATGATAAACCCAAACGCGGAAGCAGCACGAATAGGCAGGATAACCACGCGATTAGTCTAAGAACTCTCTTACACAAAGAGCAAGGATCTACACAAATAAACCCGCGTTCTAGCAACACACACTCAATCAAAGAAGCAACCAGAATCGGTGAGTACTCACAGAATAGTCGGCGTAGCGTCAGCAAAGGCATGAGCGAACTCAATGACTGAGCAATGTGAAGCGCCATTTTGTCTCCTTTTATGCTTCCTGGAAACCCGACCGTACTACTTCCAGGTCCTAGTGCCGGTCGTGTTACGAGTGTGCATGACAGTACCCCCCTGTCCAGGACCGACTCTCGATGGTCCTGGGGTGGAGGATACCCGACGACGGTAGTCCCGGATGAGTTCGGGGTCTAAGACGAACCGAGCCGGAATCCAAGATCGCTCCTCGGGACCGTAACCTTCCCAATCGACGAGGTACTGGAGCCCTCTGCCCCGAGGACGTGAATCAAGGATCCGGCGAACAGTGTAGGCGGGACCACCCTCAATGATACGGGGAGGAGGAGCAGGGTGGGTGGGGGGAACCATGGGTGACGTCGTGAAGGGTTTGAGTTGTGACGTATGGAATACCGGATGAATCCGGAGCGCCGCAGGCAGCTGGAGCCGGTAGGTGACAGGGTTGATGCAGAGGGTGACGCGGTAGGGGCCGATGAACCTTGGTGATAATTTCTTTGATTCTGTATGGAGGTGCAGGTTCTTTGTGGACAGCCACACTTTGTCACCTACGTGGTACAATCGTCCCGGAGGGTGTCAACGGCGATGTTGCGTGGTGTAACGGGTGTTAGCACGTTGGATTGCTTCCTTGGCTAGGACCCACGACCGTCGACACCTGCGAACCCTCGTCTCCAGTTCCCAGCGTAGTGGGGCGATGATCTTGGAGGGGGGAAGAACAGGCGCGGGGTCCGCCCGGGGGGCGTCTTCCTCGTGCTGTCGGGAGAGGGCGTCAGCCTTGGTGTTCTTCGACCCCGGGCGGTATGATAGGTGGAAATCATAATGTTCAAAGAACAGAGCCCACCGCGCCTGCCTTGGATTTAGCTGTTTGAGTTTCCGGATGGTGATGAGATTCTGGTGGTCGGTCCAGACGATAAACGGCTCCCTAGCACCCTGGAGCCAGTGTCGCCATTCCTCCAATGCCCACTTTATGGCCAGCAGCTCGCAGTCCCCTACCCCGTATCGCTGCTGAGTGGGGTCAATTTTTTTGGAGAAGAAACTACAAGGGTGTAGCTTCTGGTCTGGACCTCGTTGGGAGAGAACAGCCCCGGCGCCCACATCCGAAGCGTCCACCTCCACAATGAACGGTTTGTTTGCATCTGGATGGAGATGAATCGGGGCGGTGGTGAATCGTCGGCAGAGCTCGTGGAAGGCAGAGATGGCGGTAGAGTTGAGTTGGAAGTGATGAGATGATGGCCGAGTCAGAGCGGTTAATGGTGCTGCAACCGTACTGTAGTCCCGGATAAAGCGACGATAGAAGTTCGCAAACCCGAGAAACCGTTGAAGTTGTCTGAGAGTCTTGGGTAGGGGCCAATGACGTACAACTTCTAGCTTCTGTGGGTCCATGGCCACACCCTGGGACGAGATGACAAAGCCCAGGAACGTGGTGGAGCGCTCGTGAAAAGCGCACTTCTCCAACTTACAGTACAGCTGGTGAGCGAGCAGTCTCTTAAGAACCGCTCTGACGTGTTGAACATGTTCTTCAACGGAACGAGAGTGGATAAGGATATCATCCAGGTAGACAAATACTCATCGGCCCAACATGTCACGGAGAACGTCATTGATGAAACGTTGGATAGCTGCTGGTGCATTACAGAGACCAAATGGAATGACTAAACTCTCGTAATGTCCAGTGGGGGTGATGAATGCCGTCTTCCACTCATCGCCCTCTCTGATACGCACCAAATTGTAGGCGCTCCGGAGGTCCAACTTTGTAAAAATGGTGGCACCAGAGAGGGCTCCCAGGGCAGAGTTGGTAAGAGGCAATGGGTGTCGGTTTTTTATGGTGATGTTGTTGAGCCCCCGATAGTCGACACAAGGACGTAGTTCGCCGAATTTCTTCTTTACAAAGAAGAATCCCGCGGCGGCGGGCGAGGAGGAGGGTCGTATGGTGCCTTGGCGGAGAGCTGAGGATACATACTCCTCCATCGCCCGCGTTTCAGTGGTGGAGAGAGAGTACAGGTGGCCAAGGGGGGGAACAGAACCTGGCTGAAGTTCAATGGCCAGGTCGTAGGGGCGATGAGGAGGTAGGTGAGTGGCACATCTTTTGCAGAAGACTTCAGCCAGGTCCCGATAAGCCTCAGGGATAGCGTTGGTGTCGACATCAGGGGCCTCGGACTCCCTAGAGCATGTCCCAGCCGGGGCCCGCAGGCAGAGTTCGAGACAGGTCGGCCCCCATTGGAGGATCCGGTTCTGAGACCATGAGATGAGAGGGTCATGCTGCAGAAGCCAGGGGTGTCCGAGGATGATGGGTGCAGAGGAGATGGAGGTGAGGTGAAATCGGACTGTTTCCTGGTGTTGGTCGATGACGAGGGTTATTTGGTCGAGTCTGGGCGATGATGGGGCTGGAGGAAAGGGGCCGACCGTCGACAGATGTAATCCGAACTGGCTGGGATAACGCTTCAGTCTCCAACCCCAATCTTTTGGCATATGAAGAGTCAATAAAGTTTCCAGCGGCACCGGAGTCGATGAACGCAGAACTTTTGACTCGTTTGTGGCCAAATTGGAGGTCTACCTGAACCGTGAGACGAGAGACGCTGGGCGTAGTGGCGGAGAGATGGAGGGAGCCCGGTGAACTGCTTCCATGGTTCACCGGGCCTGGGCGTTTCCCGGGCGAAGAGGGCAGATGGCTCTATGGTGCGCTCCTGACCCACAATAGGCACAAAGTCTCTCCCTGAAGCGTCATTCTCGCTCAGCAGCGTTCAAGGAGGCGTGTCCTAATTGCATGGGTTCCCCGGCTCTGGTGTCAACCACAGCGGGAGGTGGAGATCCGGTGGGTGCCATAGCGGTGGTGGTGAAGGCTGGTGGTCGGGATGTGGCGTGTGAAAAAGATGGCGTGATGGGCGGCAGGGTCCGGGGGGCTGGCCTCGGATGGGAGAGCAGGCGCTGGTCAATCCGGAGAGCGAGCTGAATCAGTCCCTCCAGTGTGGTCGGAATCTCCGGTCCGGCGAGTTCATCTTTTATGCGTGAAGCCAGTCCCTCGTAGTAGGCCGTCCGGAGGGCGGCGTCTCCCCAGGTGGTCTGCATGGCGAGAGTACGGAAATCCGCGGTGTAGCGACTCACGGACGACCCTCCCTGCCGCAGATGGTACAATTTCATATCGGTCTCCACCTCAGCAGCAGGATGTTCAAATGTTAGCTTTAGTTGACGGGTGAATTCTCCATATGAATAAGCAGTGTCTGAATCTGATCGGAGAACCGCCGTGGCCCACTCAGCTGCCTGCCCGGATAGCAACGAGACGAGAAGCGCAACGCGCAGTCGGTCTGTGGAGTATCTGGTGGAATTGAACTCAAACACAAGATCCAATGCGGTTAGAAAAACGCTGCATTTCCCATCTGTGCCATCCCACTTATCCGGTAAAGCTATGAAAACATCAGAAGAGGAGGGGTGCGGCGCTGCAGCCGCTGCGACGGGCGTGGCAACAGCCGACTGAGCAGCCACCCCGCGGAGGGTCGCGTTCTCCTGCCGTAACTCCGCCACCTCGCGGCGCAAGGCCGCGACGTCTTGGAGGTCCCTTTGGAGAGACGCGACTTCACCACAGAGCTTATTGATCAGTTTGGCATGTTGGTCAACCACATCACAGAGGCGAGCAAACTCCGCTGGGTTTACTGCTTTGGGCTCAGTCATTCTGTCACGAGCAACCGAAGGATAAACTGAAAAGCCTTAGCAGTTAGCCCGTGTAGCGTGGATGGTAAACCCAAACGCGGAAGCAGCACGAATAGGCAGGATAACCACGCGATTAGTCTAAGAACTCTCTTACACAAAGAGCAAGGATCTACACAAATAAACCCGCGTTCTAGCAACACACACTCAATCAAAGAAGCAACCAGAATCGGTGAGTACTCACAGAATAGTCGGCGTAGCGTCAGCAAAGGCATGGGCGAACTCAATGACTGAGCAATGTGAAGCGCCATTTTGTCTCCTTTTATGCTTCCTGGAAACCCGACCGTACTACTTCCAGGTCCTAGTGCCGGTCGTGTTACGAGTGTGCATGACAAAATAGGAATTCTCATATTGATAATTTTTAACAGTTTACAATGTATTTTTAGTTTTTTTTCCCCCCAGGTTTTTTTTTAAGCTTACTGCATTTCAAAAGAAGAAAATGCTATATGTGGACGCATGTTGACGCCTGGACCCAAATGTACCTCTATTGCTAAGCCAGTACCTACTCCCCCTTCACTTAGTTAACTGAAGTATTAAACGCAATATAATATTGGATAAATAATGAAACTTTCAAATTATGATTTATTGCTTAGAAAGCAAATAAAGAACTCTCCCCTTGTAATCACTGGAAAGCCGTCACTCATCTTAGTTCATCTAAATCTTACAAAGTTGAATCTTTTAGTTACATCATGTCTAAACTGTTTGTTATAATGAGAGGATCCGCTAACATGCAGAATTTGGCGGCATTGAACAGAGAGCAGTGAATGGATCCTAACTTGACCAGTTTTGATTGGCCATTGTGTTTATGAAATCAACAGATATGTCTGTGATTGGCTACAATGATCAACGCTGCAAAAACATGCTGTAAATATTAACTTTCATTTAATCATTCATTCATATCTTACTTGCTATTGTTTATCTGTTGAAATGTTTTTTCTTCAGAATAGTGCAACTCTTATTTTGCACACACACAGCTCATGAATGAGTCCAATTTTTATGTAGCCTGCTGATTTTGTTTTGTAAAAAAGACACAGAAGAAAAATGTTTGATATATAAATATTTGACTTCATCTTTTTAACCGCATTGGAATTTAACCTGGGTATCAATAAGAATCAATAACCCTAATGTCCTCATAGAACTCTTAATTACAACTCCTCAACTGGGATTCTGCTTGTGCCATGTGACTGATTTGACCACTACAAATATGTTTAGGCATTGATAGTGTTGCCATAGAATTAATTAAAGTACAATGTCACATTATCATCTTCTGGCACGAAACCACCATTCCTATCATAGAATTATGGATCATGAGATAGTTAACATTAAAGTGATAGTTCATCCAAAAATGAAAATTGTCATCTCATACTCAACCATGAGTTCCTTCAAATGTGTGAAAAACATGTCTTTCGCTGAACACAAAAAGTTATTTTAATGAAAATGTGTAATCAAACAGTTGATGAGTTCCTATTAACTTCCATTGTACTGTGGAGGTCATTGGGGACGTTCGTTGTCAAGTTTAAAACAAGAAAGATTCTAATTTCTCTGTTTGAATCAACACAAGGCTGAAAATTGACAGAATTTTCATTTTCGGGTGAAATATCCCTTAAGATTTTTAAACATTTTTTTGCTGTGCACAGCTTGGAAATATTGATGGGGTGTAGAAACAGGCTGATTAAACCAAAGTTGAGTGATGGTCAAGAACTTAATGGTAGATTGATTCAAAAAGTTTTCAAGTTAAAGACCTTATATGTAAGACCATCAAGACCACTTCACCAGGTAAGAATAATGTGTTGCAAATAAAACAAGACTTTATTGCATGAAAAGTTCATATTTGTTGGAAAGAAATTGAAGTTATGTCCTCTTTGTTATAGGCTGAAATAGATTTGGATGAAAGCTTCTTTGAGGTTGACAAGTCATCTGACAGTTCAAATGGCGAGTCTTCCACCAGTGCCCAGTGCTCCACCAGAGACCAGTTCTCTTCAGTTACACCATCTTCATCTGCTGGCCAGTCCTCCAGTTCTGCCCAGTTAATCACAACTGGCAACACTTCCTGGGAAAGTGATTACAATACCTTACCTTACTATTATTCAGGGAATTTCAGAGGATGAGGATGAGAATGAGGATCTTTGCAATGCTATAATTGAGGACCAGACGTGAGTTTGCAGTTGCAATTGCATCTATAATTCTTAGAAATAATTCTTATAGTAGTGGATCAGACATTAAACAGAGCAAAATATGTTGTGATCTTTCATAGCATTGCCTTAACAGAGGACATTCCAGTCAAGCAAATCTTGAAAGAACTTTCGGAAAAAATCAGTTGCAACCAAACATCAAAGTTTAATATAAACCGTGCAGCTGTATTGGATGGTGCAATACGTGGCTTTACAAGAGTCTCATACAACCCTAATAACAGGATGGTCATTAGGTTTTCTGATGACAAAGGCAGGTATGAAGAAGCCATTGATCTGGGAGGTCCTAGGAGGGAATTTCTACGCCTTCTCCTGGAAGCACTGCTGCGTTCTTCACTGTTTGAAGGGAAAGAGGGGAGCCTCAACTTGGCACTAGATTCACAAGGTATCAAAGTGCACTTGTTGCATGTGTGTCATACATTTAGTGAATGAAGTATGTAGGGCAGGGTGATATGATATAATTATTATCACAAACGTCAAATCTTTAAGTTTAAAGGCAGATTGTGGCTGGGTGAAAGTTGCAAAATGACTGTTAATTTTGGTTTCATCATCAGACTACTCCTATCATAAAAATGTGACAAACATTTGTCAAACATGTGAACATTTCACAAATGAATAGTACATGTTTTGTCTCTTAAAGACACACATTTGACTGTAGCTTGAATTGGCATGCAGATGTAAATTCATGTTCATAAAAGAAAATGGTAACATCATTAATTTATTAGGGTAAATTAAAAATATTCTGACTGAGTTAGAATTAAAATTAACCATTGACCTCCCATAGTATTTGGATCATGTTAACCCCAGGTAAAACCATGTATTGTCATTACCATGGTAAAAAGTAAGTGTTGTTTCTATGGTACTTATAAAAAACAGTTGCCTAAAGTATATGGCATTATACAAATGCACTAAAACTGCTATAACTTAAAAATACTGTAATTATATTCAATTATTCCCTTAATAAATGTAATATCTACATTAATATGATAAAATGCTATGCAAATATCCAATGTTTCTGCCACAGTTCCATGGTTCTCATTAATGTTTGGTGTTCTGAAAAAGGTATTGTGTTAATATTTGTTTTGTTTTCATATCAGCCATTCGAGAGGACAAATATTTTATAGCAGGCAGGGCAGTGGCAGTCAGTCTTGTACATGGAGGACCAGTGCCAAGTTGCTTTTCAAAGACCCTTTTTGACTGCATAGCTCAGGGCCCAGACATGTGCAGACCGATTCTGGAGGATGTAGCTGACTGTGAGCTATATAATAAGATCAAAAAGGTATATAATGTGGGTGGGTAAAAATACAGATTTTTCGATGCATCCCAATCTTTATTTAGCCTATCTCACTCATCATCATTACCGCTTAATCCTGTATTCAGGGTCACGGGGGGCCTGGAGCCTATCCCACGAGACTTAGGGCACATGGCAGGGTACACGCTGGACAGGGTGCCAATCCATCGCAGGGCACAGACACACACACATACACTCACTCATTCACACACTACGGGCAATTTGGGAATGGCAATTAGCCTAACCTACATGTCTTTGGACTGTGGGAGGAAACCGGAGTACCCGAAGGAAACCCACCAAGCACGGGGAGAACATGCAAACCCCATGCACACAAAGACGGGAATCGATCCTGTGGCCTATCTTAATATGCATTTTAAATCCCATTCCCATCTTTATTGTCATTTTTATCACAAAATGTAAAAGTAAATGTTTTTGACATTTTAATCTGGTGTGACACCTCTAAGCTGCTTTAGGTTAAAGGTGCAGGAAGTGATTTCTAACAAGCACTAAAACAAGCAAAATAAATGCATCCCTGCCTTCATTGTTCTGGCCCCAAATCCATGAACGCTATGTAACACAAGCGAACCATTTTCAACATCAAATCATGCAGCAACTTCAGCAATAATTTTCAGGCCTACCCACTTTCTAAAGTCTCTTTTGACTAAAAGAGTGTTCGAGTGCTCGATCTAAACAATAAGACTATTCTTTATTTTAATTTAAAAAATTTTCATGCAGCCAGGTTTCCCGCATAGTTTACAACATTAGCTTTCTAATTTGTTTGCTTTATAGATATGTGCTTAAAATATTGAAGATGAATCTAATTTAATTATGAATGTGAATTGTGAATGGAAATCTAACTGAATTGTGAAATCTGTATCAATACCCAGCCCTAATTTATGTTTGCTTTTCTTAAGGATGTATATATTGTAGTATTTGATTTAATATTATGGTGTTCCTTGAAATGGAAAAAAGGCTTGATATTTTTCTTAATTTAAATACCTATTACACATGTTCTTTTATTTTGTATATGTACAGGTTTCAGAGTCCAAAACTCTAGGAGAGCTTCAACACTCAACAGAGCCCATCACAGACTATCTAGCCAATGCAGGCTGTCTGAGGCCTTTAAAAAGTATTGAGGAGAAGGAGAGGCTGATAGAAGATGTTCTTATGTTTCAGGTCATCAATCGTGTTCGTGGACCATTTGAAAGGTTTCCTCTAATTTCAGCAATATGGGTGTTTTTTTTTTGTGGGTGACTTCACAAATTTGTCATAAACAATCGTCTTTAATACATTAAACATAAAATATTTTGTATAAAGTTATACAATTGTGATTTATTAATAATTCTGAAGACCCTGGGGATCCTTGCTAAGATCCAGCAACATCCAGAATCTTTCAGACCTTTATTTTGCCACCAGATAAATTCACTCACGGCTGAAATAATGGATAACCTGTTTGATATTCAGTGGTCAGAGAGTGAGAGCAACAAAAGGACTGATGAAAACAGAGCAGTTGCTTTCTGGAGGGACTACTTGCAAGATGTTGAAGGTAACAATTTAATTAGCAATTCTTATAAAGTGCTTGCATTATTATTAGGCCAGTCAATATTCTGTTTAATAGGGATTTCAGTGAGAAAATTTCACACCAGGCTGAAAAAAAAAATCCTATTATTGGATCTTTATTTATTCATTTTTTAATGTTTCTGACTTTTGAGGTTTGGCAAATATTCTTTTAAGCCTACCGGGTACATAACACTGCTCCTTGGGGTTAATAATGTGCTTCTAAAGTGAAGCAATGCATTTTTGTGTAAAAAAAAAATCCATGTTTATAACAAAACTTTATAACCCTTACTCTCTAGCGTACTCTCTAGTTCATGAACATGAGTTCACGAGAGAGTGGCATTCCACGTAGATGTAATGTAGGCTCCAGTGAGAATATGCTAGTCTCACGAGAGCAATGTTATGGTAACAGCATAGGGAAGAAGTGATGGTCAGTATACTCTGGTTCAAACAAATATGGCTGGCTTATATCGAAAACGTCCGATATTCTTCTTCATCAAACAAATCTGTGAACAGTGTTTTGTTTAGCTTATTATCAAGGGAACAGAATTTGTGGCGTAGTGCTTAGTGCTTGCCCTATCATCCTGAAATCACTAGTTCTATTCCTAGGTAATGCTGTAGCCCCTCGCAACCGAGGGACTAGAGAGAGCTGATTGGCCGAACCATCACAGTGGGGTGGGATGGGAGGCACTTGGCACTCTCGCATCAATCATGGGTGGCTGGTGTGACCCAAATATTCGGTCGGCTGGTGTCACGTGGGCCCTCCCTGTCTGGTGGTGGCAGTGGCAGTGGCAATGGTGCGGGAGCCCCCTGGTGATGGGTGGGAATTACGACTAAATTAGAGAGAAAATCGGAAGAAGAAAAAAAAACGGAACAGAATTGTATTTTAGACAGACTTCCTATGTAATTTGATAGAGTTTTGTTTAAAGCCCCTCTCCTCTGTATTTTATTCAAAAGCAGATATGAATAATTTTGCAGAAAAAGATAGATATTATCACTACTGCACACCCCTACCAATTACAATATATTTAATTACTGTAGAAGATGTAAACAAAGTCAAATAATCCATTTACACTGCATAATACAATTTTTTTATTTTTCAATTTCTTCAGAGGATGAGGGTTCACAGAAGCTTGGAGCAATTCTAGCATTTGCTACAGGGTCCAATCACGTTCCTCCTATTGGATTTCATCCTCGACCATCTGTTGAATTTCTTCATCCAATTGATTCATCACCCTTGATGGTAATCCAAAGTTTTGCACCCCTTCTCGGAACAAAGATAGAACACTTAATGCTCTGTTATTATCTAAACATTCCAGATAAATAATCAACACACCCATGGAAAACCAGTCTCCACCTCACCAGCTTATGGTTTCCATCTATATGCCTGTAAAGAAGAGGATCTGTGAATAGATTGTTTACAATTTTTAAACTAATATTATATGAATTTGGATAGTATGATTATGTGGACTTAAATTTATGCACATTTCATTTTTATAATACTAATTCAAAGCAAAGTATTGATTAACAGCTATACTTACCATAGTTGGTTGGGGGTTTGTACAGAATAAATTCTTCTCCGAATAGCACATGTCCGTTTGAATGATCTGCCGATTGGATCTATGTCTTGCAGACATTGTCGCACCCTCCAACGCTGGATGCGGATGCCACGAGAGCGGAGACTGCCGAGGATATATGTCTCGCCAGCATTTGGAGTTCGTTGCAAAATCTGTCTTACGTGTGTGTTAAGATCAGAGTTGGGCAATGGTGTATATTCCAAAGATCCTATTCCAAGACGTTGTCTGTGCCTGAACAAAGTGCGGCGGTTTATTCTGAATAAAGATGCAATTCCTTGCCAATTAAACCCAAGATGTAAACAGTGGCAAATCTGTTCATATGAGATGTCGTAGCGTGGACGACCACTGAGGCTTGTCTGAAATGTTGGTGGGACTGGTGGATATGGCCCTGTTGGACTCCTACCACTCTGTTGAACTATTCGACGCAGACAGCTGTATAATGTCTCGAGAACAATGATGCATTCCCTAGACTCGGGATCTTGCCCCAAGCGAACCACTGACAAAAGTCTGTTTACTGTTCTGGCGTGGTCGTCTAAATCCCTATAAAGGGCATCACTGGGATCTTGCTGTGTAGATGTAACGCACCTTAAAACACGATTAAAGAAATCGATTATATCCGTCTCATTGCTGGTTACAGATACAAATAAAATCACAAACATCACTCGTACGTCCATGTTTGGTAAACTTGTTTTTTTTTTTAACTGAAATGCCTTCCGTTTACACTGAAAATCACAGATCTTATATGTACGTGGAGTTTGTGTGTGTATTCGTGCGAGTCTCATAGGTGAGTGCGGAGAGTTTATGTGTATGTGCGTCTATGTACGCATAGGTGTGTATGCGCGAAGAAGTTGTATGTGTGTGTGTGTGTGTGTCATAGGTGTGTGTGCGCGGAGAGTGTGTATGTGTGTGTGTGTGTCTCATAGGTGTGTGTGTGCGGAGAGTTTGTGTGTGTGTGTCTCATAGGTGTGTGTGCGCGGAGAGTTTGTATGTGTATATGTGTCTCATAGATGTGTGTGCGTGGAGAGTTTGTATGTGTGTGTGTGTCTCATAGGTGTGTATGGAAGTATAATAGTGCCAAAATCCCTCAAAGCAAAATAGCAGGTTGAATTAAATGAACTGAAAAAAACTTGTTGCAATAAAAATTTTTGAATTTTTTTGCATTGCAATTTGATCTGAATTGAAAAAAATCCTTAGAGCATTTACAATGTTTGAAATTTGTGCCACTACAATTTATTGTGGTTGTATATTTCAAATGAAAATTTAATTCAAGCAATTAAAATTCAAAGCAAAAATATTCAAGTTACTAAATTGCAGTTTAAAAAAAAATTTCAAGTGTTAAAAATACAATCTTCATTATTTTTCAGTCTTACAAATTCAGGTCGACAAAATTCAGGTCGCTAAAATTCAGGTAGTAAAATTCAGGTCTTCACATCCGGGGTATCACAGAAAGAGCAGTGGCGTGCCGATTGCTGCTGTCCATGCCGCAGTGTACTTTAAAGTGTGCTTCCTGCTCCCTGTGCAGTGTACTTCTCCCAAACTACTTACCGATCGGAACGCAGCACTCTTAACTAACAGGCTGGGTTGCCAGTTGCACAATTAACGATTAAAAGACCACTCTGCCGTAAACGCTATATATTCAAGCAAAGCCAGCGCTCTTTCATTCACACGCGAGTGCGATGTGTTTCCCGCCACAGTGCTCAGTAATGTACAGTCACACACCCTTTTACACATCCCTTTAGTTATTCTCTTTCTCTCTCTCTCTCTCTCTCTCTCTCTGGACAAAATTGTTGGTACCCTTCCATTAAAGAAAGAAAAATCCACCATGGTCACTGAAATAACTTGAGACTGACTGACAAAAGTAATAATAATGAAAAAAATATTTAGAATTTTTTCTAAATAAATAACTATTACAAATAATTATTTAGAATTACTTTAAAAAGGAGTCCATCTGTGGTAAATTGAGTTGATTGGACATTATTTGGAAAGACAGACCCTGTAGTGATGAGAAGTTTGGATCATTGACTTAGTTCTTTGAATCTCGTTCATTAAAATAAACGAATATTTTTGTAGTGAGCTTTGTAGTACATTCAGGCACCTCTGTTCATTAATGTAATGTGTGAGTAACTGCACATGTATGTACACACACATGAAAAATCCAGTAGGCAACATTACGTACAGTAAACTGTGTTAAGTCCACTATTGCACAAATATCCTCAAAACAAAGCTGACATCAAGTAAAGGAGGCTAGCACACAGAGAATGACATCACCAGCACACAATATGGTGTTACAACAAGCCAAAACACATTTTAGATATAGTTCTAGTAATTAAAATATTAGAATGCAGCTAAGGACATGATAAACAGAATGATCAGCTTATCGCTCATGTCTTCTGGTCTGAATTATATATTCGTTTGTCACGTGGCTCTCATAGTGAAATGCACTATGAGACTTGCCTGCACTAATGGCTATGCAGAGCATTAAATGGGAAACAGAATTGAGCAGTTCTTCTCATGAAGAAACGCTCTGAGTCTGAGTTGTTCATTCTTTTGAATCTATTGCACTGCATAGCATCTATGGGAGTCCCATAGACGCTATGAGCGACTCATCACTACCCTGCTGAAAAATTCCAGCATAGACCAGCATAATTTATATGCTAGATCACCAGCATGGTTTTGGTAGTTAAAATTGGTTACCATTGTTTAGCTCATTATCTTGTTTTTTAATAGCTACAGTAGTACTGAAAATAATGTATGATGTAAATACATGGACTGTGTAGTGTAATCTTTAAATGCATTTACATAGAAGAGACAAAAATAATCAATTTACCAAAAACATGTAAGTACATTATTTTACAATTATTAAATATCTGTGTTTATGTGACTTTATGTGAAACATTGTCATTTAATGTCACTTACATGGTTTGATTAGCATGTAGATAACACTGCTAAATCATGCTAACATATTGCCTCATATAGCTTAGCACAAACAGGTTAGCTCACAGGTGTCCGTATCAGCTGTGATGTAAATGTTTATAATATATTCCCCCTGTTTTGGATAGCTTTATGTTATTGTAGCAATTTGGATGAGTTTTTGATAAGCTTATGACACTGCTATCTATAATGTTATTTAGCACATACACTTTAGCTCCCGTTGCCTAAAATACTGGAACAGTGCACTATGAAGTAAGGGTGTTAGGTTTGTAAAAGCCCACTTTTACACCCTATACCCAGTCATACATCTTTGTGCCTCTCTCGAAAATCAGTTCTTGTTTAACTCAAGACACAAGTGAACATTGTATACCTGGCATGTCCATGGTGTTTATGGCTGCTTACCATAAACTGATTTGCAATTCACACAGACTCTGTGGCCAACAGTAGTAGCATTCCTGGCATCAGTCTCATGACATAGTGATGGTCCGTTTGTATCTTGCCTGCTTGTTTGCATTTGGTCTCTATAAAACAGGTGGCTGATCATTTTCATCGTCACAACTGTTCATTACAAAGGAAAAAGAAACATAAGCATGATGATAATAAAATTACTTTGAATAATCATAATTAAATATTGACTATGCATAAGGACAACACAAACTTTTTCAATGTTATGCAACGATTTATACTTTTTGCATTACGGTTTACATTTACACCTTAATAACACAAACATCTGTAAGCTACATAAGTCAGTATTTTAGGCAACGGGAACTAAAGTGTTTCTATATGTAAATAACATATAGATAGCAGTGTCATAAGCTAACCAAAAACTGAACCAAATAGCTACCATAACATGAAGCTATCCAAAACTGGGTTTATATATTCAATATATAAACATGTACACCACAGTGATACTGACAATCATCTGTAATCTACATACTGTAAGGCATTCGCTTAGCCACCTGTGAGCTAACCTGTTTGTGCTAAGCTACATAAGGCAGTATGTTAGCATGATTTAGCAGTGTTATCTACATGCTAACCAAACAATGTAAGTGACATTAAATGACAATGTTTCACATAAACTGGCAAAAGCTTGTAAGAAAATGAGGAAAAATAAATTAATATTTAACTAATAAATAGTTTTATATTATCAATATAAGGATTATATAAGATTTAATAACTTACCCACGGTAACAGCTTGCTGTATTCTCTTCCTTCGTTCTCTGTTGGAGTCTCAGTGTTGTTCTGAGGTAAATCTAATCCTCCAACTGTCCAGAACATTCTGTAGAGCTTCAGAAACCTGTACAGTGCCTAACATTTCCCACACGCGCAGGAAACTTATCGGAACTACTGTGTGTGTGTGTGTGTGTGTGTGAGTTTGGGGGCGTGCCCTTGTATGTAGATTACCCTGACTGTTTCCCTGTGAATAGCATGTGGGTGTGTCCTGTCTCAGGTCATTATCACTGAATGAAGTGTGGCAGAAAGACTGTATCTCTCCTTCGATTCATACGGATTACATAAACTGAGAACATTTATTTTTGATTAAGCTTGCTACATTTAAAAGTAGACACTAAGCTTTCTATAGATATATATGTATAGATATATAGATATATAGATATGTTTGTTTTCATTTTAGTTCAATTTAGTGACACATTTCAAAAAGATTTTCGGGGAGACTGACACGGCAGAATGCGCACCCTGTTTATTTTCTTTATTTTACAAGAGAACAATGTTTTATTGAGATGTTAGGGTACATTATCAATGAAAGACATAAAATGATGCATTACACGTATGTGTATGGTTAAAAATTATGGAGCATTTTAAGTTATTTTGACGGTTACCATAAAAAATGCAAGTGGTCCCACCGCCAAAACAGCAGACCCCATGATACTGGTGCTGGTATGCTGGTAAAACCTGCTGGTACAATTGCTGGTCAAGCTGGTGAACAACTATGATGGTCTATGCTGTTTTATTTTTCAGTTTTAAGTGATTTCCATTGATTACTTTTTTTTTTTTTAAGTGCATTTATATAAAAGGTTTGTGTTGTGGTTTTAGACAACCCACAGATATTTAGTAAATGTAAAATAATGTATTTACATGTTTTTGGTAAATGGATTGTTTTTGTCTCTTGCATGTAAATGCATTTAAAGATAACACTACACCAGGGGTGGCCATGTTCGGTTCTAGAGAGCCGCAATCCTGCAGAGTTCAGCTCCAGCAAAACTCCAGCTGAACTCTGCAGGATTTCGGCTCTCTAGGACCGAACTTGGCCACCCCTGCACTACACGGTCCATGTATTTACATCACACAATAAAATAGTAAGCAATTTTAACTACCAAAACCTTTCTGGTGGCCCACCATATAAATCATGCTGGCCTATGCTGGATATGCTGGTCTTCCATCAGTTATGCTGGTTCACCAGCTAGACCAGCATCAGACCAGCACTAACCAGTATTAACCAGCATATAAATAATGCTGGATTTTTCAGCAGGGCTTGGAGAAAAAAGTTTAGATTTAAAATTGGCCTACAGGATAGCTGAAAGGTTTTGAGGGTTATAATTGCTTGTTTAAAAGATTTAGGTACATAGTAATTATTCAGTAAAGGATTGAGTATTTTTAAAAAGGGTTCAGTTACATCTGGTATTAAATTAAAGTTTAGATACGGGGTCTACTACATAAGTTGAAGATTTTGTTGAAAAGATGAATTTAGAGGTGAATTTGGCTCAATCTATAATATATAAAAATATAAGGTGTTGTAGGGACTAACAGGCCACCTCAAAGGGAGCCATGAATCTTCCAGCAAAAGCGCCATGCTGACAACGTTATCTCTCTCGGTTGTACAAAGCAGCTGAAAGCATCACCCAGTCAAAAAGAGGAAACCCAGCTGGCTTTCACCAACCCCGACGTCAACTGCTACAAAAGCTGTTGAAGAAAGAAGGGACAGTTTCACAACATCTGCAAACAAAGAAAGAAGCAGTTATACATTCCCACTCAAACATTATAAGTCAGTAAGCAACTCCCTTGAATAGGGAAGGAAGACAGTTTCACAACACCCTGGCAGTTGCTGACCCCCCTTTGTGTTGTGTTCAACAGTGTCCTACAATGAAGAAAACCTCAGAAGAAGTTCCAGAGCGCCGCCATCGGTAACCAGGCAACCAAAGCCTCACGAGTTCAATAAATTCTTGTTTCTTTATAAAGAACTGTTGTCTTGGTCATGTATTTTAAAGCCTAAACATTTGCCCAGATCTTACATTACCTTGCTCATAATTAATAAATACCAGATTTTGTGTTATCATCAATGGCCATGTGATAAGCAGAATTGGTAGGATACACTCAATTGTGCTAAATATTGGAAGGGTAGTTGATAAAGTGTATGCTATATATTTTAATTCAGTTTAATATATTTATTTCAGGATTAACCCGAATCTTTAAAGATTTGATTCACCTCTGACCCAGAGCTGAAACCCTACAGTGTTGATCTGATGTAGCTTTGTGGTCCCAACACAACATTTTTCAGACTGACGAAACTACGATGAGTAACAAAATGTTATAAACCAATAAAAAGTCCAGCTGACATGACTCAACTTCCAGACAACTTCACCTGGATAACTGAAAATCTTAATTTACAGACTTATTCAAACATTTACACACAGGTTTACTAGTATATAAGTGATGCTCAATGTGTTTAATGTTTTTACCTTAATTTCTTAACATTTATCAATATGTTTCAAAATGCTATTTTGTGATTAAATCTTAATATTCATTCCTTTTCATCCTATTTTTAGGACTAGTCATCATTCTAATCCTTGCTGGTCATGTAAACACCGGCCCTGGGACCACTCCGAATTTAAAACAAATTGTAACGGGACGATGTTATGAGTACATTACCCTGGTAAACTCTGATTATGGGTAAGTTGTTGCATATGTAATCTCTGAAATTATTATTTTTTATTTGGATTAGAAACAGCGAAGTGCAAAGTTGGGAAAAAAATATGTGTATAAATATGTCTTACATTTTTACGTGCACTGTATGTTTATGTGCATACAGATATAAATGTGAGGAGATATGGCATGAGTTTGAGGAGGCAATAGTCCGTAGAACACCATGCAATGTGAGAGAAAAGGATTATGATAGAATGTTTCTTGCAGCTCCTCAGACTACTCCCTGTGACAAAGTAAGAAACTCATTAAAAATGTCAGTATTTATATATAGTTCCACCTCATCGCTTGACCTACGACTGTTATATTGTGAAGCATTTGTTGGCTGTCTATCTTGATTTGTTTGACCATACCCTTTTTTATATAGTTTTTTTTTTTTCCTTTTTGGTGCCTCAATTTTCTGTGTTGTTTTTAATGTTTGTTTAAAAAAGAAACCCCAGAAAACTTGCACTACTGTCTGTCTATGAAAAGAATGTGGTTTAACTACTTCATTAGGTACATTTAGTGGGTTTGTGAGACAGCTTGACAATACTTTTACAAGGTAGTCAAACCACATTTTTTCATAGACAGACATTAGCGTAATATGAAAAAAAAGTGAAACAACAGCCTGACACCGACTAAATAGGATCCAAGTTCATCTCTACACCGTACACCCCTGGTAAATTCAGTGATACCGCTCTGAACCTTGATCCCATTCTCATGCTGGAGTGTATGGTTGATCCCATTCTCATTCTGGAGTAAATGCACTATTAGTAAATTATTTGTACATTTGTACTTAGTGATTATACCATTATTCCCCCTATATATATATATATATATATATATATATATATATATATATATATATATATATATATATATATATAGTAAGAACTTTTGTTGTACCTTAACGGTACATTTGAAGTTGTCACACAACTTTTGGTTCTGAGCCTTAAATTCTTTTGTAGCCTTTGTAACTATGTACCCCTAGGGAATCTCCTCACCTCACTTTTATGTGAGCTGAAAAAATCCAATTTACTCAACCTGCACCATATATAGTGTAACAGGTCTGACACAGGGAAGGAACACACAGGAACAGTGTTATTAACCTTAACCTTATTCAAGTTGAAAGATATGCAGTCTTAAAGAAGTTACATCAAGTCAGAGGAACCTTCAAATTCTCAGGGCTTCTAGGTGCAAAGCTCAACAGATTGCTAGACACTGTGCGAATGAATATTGGCAAGAGCTCAGCAACGACATCCAGAAAGCAGCTATATCGGGGAACACAAGAGGTATGTATGACGGCATTAAAAAAGTGCTAGGCCCTACCCAGTGCAAAACGGCACCCTAAAGTCATCTACTGGGGAAGTAATCTTCGACAAGCAACAACAGATGGAGAGATGGGTGGAACACTACTCTGACCTCTACTCCAGACAGAACACAGTGACCTCCACGGCACTAGTTGCCATTGACTGCCTGCCAACCATGGAAGAACTTGACACAGAGCCAACAGTAGAAGAGCTCAGCAAAACAGTTGATAGAATGGCCTCAGGAAAAGCCCCTGGCAGTGACGGGATCTCTCTAGACCTGCTGAAACAGTGCAAGTGTTCCCTGCTGCTGCCCCTTCACAAAGTCCTCTGTCAGTGCTTAAAAGAAGGGGCTGCACCGCAGGATATGAGGGATGCCAAGGTCGTCACCCTCTACAAAAATAAGTGATTGCAACAACTACAGAGTGATTGCAACAACTACAGAGACATCTCCCTTCTTAGCGTCATAGGCAAAGTATTTGCTAAGGTCATATTGGCCCGACTGCACAAGCTGGCTGAACGTGTTTACCCAGAGTCACAGTGTGGCTTTCGCGCAGAACGGTCAACAGTAGACATGATTTTCTCCCTCCGACAACTCCAGGAGAAGTGTAGAGAACAGCAGATGCCCCTATACATCTCCTTCATTGACTTCACCAAACCCTTTTACCTGGTCAGCAGAGATAGTCTTTTCAAAATCCTCCCCAAGATCGGCTGTCCACCAAAAATGCAGAATCCTTCCACGAAGACATGAAGGGAACAGTACAGTTCAACGGCAGTTGCTCCAAGTAGCAGCGGCGTCAAGCAAGTTTGCGTTCTTGTCCCCACATTGTTTGGAATCTTCTTTGCTCTGCTCCTAAGACATGCTTTCGGTTCAGTAAAGGAAGGAATCTACCTCCGCACCAGATCGGATGGCAAGCTATTCAATCTCTCTCGCCTTAAAGCTAAGACCAAGATACGTGAGACGGTGATCAGAGACATGCTATTTGCTGACGACGTTGCAATCGCCATACACACAGGAAGAACTACAGTCGCTTATGTGCCGTTTTTCCATGGCCTGCAAAGACTTTGGTCTGACTATAAGTTTGAAGAGAACAAACGTCCTGAGCCAGGACACTGCCAATCCGCCAGTTATCACAGTAGATGGCTACCAGTTTGATGTTGTCCATCAGTTCACGTACTTGGACTCCACCATCACCGATATCCTCACCCTGGATGCCGTGCTCGACAAGAGGATCAGGAAGGCAGCTTCTACTTTAGCTCGCCTGAAAACTTGAGTGTGGTCAAACCACAGGCTGACAACCGCTCCAAAGATGGCAGTATATAACGCCTGCGTCATCAGTACTCTGCTGTACGGGCGTGAGACATGGACCACCTACGCCAGACAAGAGAGGAAACTGAACACCTTCCATTTATGAGGTCTGCGCCGCATTCTGGGCGTTACCTGGCAGGATAAAGCCTCTAACGCCGAAGTTCTGACTCAAGCTGGCCTTCCCAGCATGTACACCATGCTCCGACAACGCCGCCTGCACTGGCTTGGCCATGTATGCCGCATGGAGGATAGAAGAATCCCAAAATTCTTTACAGAGAACTCTCATCCGGGAAAAAGCCCTCGACATAAACAAATAGTCCTGGGAAGATCTCACAGCAGACCACCTGAAGTGGAGGGGCACCCTGGCCAAACAGCTCAAGTCAGAAGAAGACAAGCGAGCTCGCCGGAAGGTGTGGAACAACGACAGCCAGGAAACCATCTACAGATGCGACTTCTGCTGCAAAGAATGCCTTTCCCATATTGGCCTTTTCAGCCATTAAACGACGCTGTCTCATGCAATCAGACATATCCCAAGATAAGCAGAACTAGGATACGTCATCCATGGTCAACACTGACCGACGGAGGTCGTTGATGTGGTAGCACCTATTTGAATGGTATGGAGAGTTTGCGGAGAGTTTTCTGGGTCGAGGCGAGGTGGACTGAGATGAGCAGTGCACTAGCTGTCAGTCCAACGTCACAGCACCCCACCACTCTTAGCTTTGTACTAGAGTACAGGACATGTCATTGTGGCTGTGAATCTGCATTTCTGTGTTCTCCCCGGACCTGTGAACAACTAAAAGTGAAAGGAACCAGCATATTATTATAGAGTTACCACTGTAGAGAAACATGATCAAGTGCTGTCCTTCTAGATCAGGGGTGTCCAAATCCAATCCAGGAGGGCCAGTGTCCAACACAGTTTGGTGCTTCTTCTTCTCAAACACAGCTGATTTAACTAATCTGTTAATTACTAGGATCAGTGGGTGTGTTTAGGTGTTGGTGAATTACAAACTGTGCTGGTCACTGGCCCTCCAGGACTGGATTTGGACACCCTGTACTAGATAGTCCTTTAGCTGTTTAACGATGAAAAGCACTTTATTAACATTATGCTGTTATTCTTTCACATACTTGACTACTGACCAGAATAGGGAATAGGTCAGTCGAATCAATCGACTAGGAGCTCAGAAAATGTGAATCCTGTGGAGGCAAGTGGCATTTCACAGATCGCAAACAGCACATTCGGGATAAGTTGGTCCCAATTTTGTCCGTCCTCGTTCACCACATAATGCAACATACGTTTGAGCACCTGATTAAAGCCCAAGTCCATTAGTTTGTGGGTTGTACATTGATGCACAAATTTGTTTAACCTACAGCAGCCAGCAGACATCACATTTATTTTAAAGGCTGTACCTTGGTCCGTAAGGATCTCCATGGGGAGCCCCACTTGGTTGAATAGCTACACCAGCATGGAATGAGCCAGGTGCATCACCATGTCTATCTTCACCTGCAGCACCACCAACAGATCACACAGCTCACCATGCTGACCAGTGTGGAATGGGCCAGGTGCATCACCATGTCTATCTTCACCTACGGAACCACCAACAGATTACATTAGCCCACCATGTTGTAAAGAGTTTGCTTTTTTAGCAGGAAATATGAGACCAGCTGGGGCTGTGGGGTTGCACTAGCTTAACCATAGATCACTAGCACCTGTTCCCAGCAGTGTTTGAGATGCAGATCATCTTTTTGTAACTGGGCAAAATTTCCGTCTCACGCGCCAGCTGAGACAGGGACACAAAGAGGTTTGAGGGATCATTAGCCTTAGCTTCAGCATTGATGTCTGTGTCTGCACCAGTCATGACGGTTGTGTGGACGCTGCTCTCTTTTTCCGATCTTGTGGGAAGCTTGTGGTTGTTTCTTGTCTTGACCCAGGCAAAGTGTTGCAAGTGCAAATGTCTATTGCTTTTGCTCTTCTTGTGGGAGGGAGCAGAGTACTCAATCCATTGCGTATCCATCTATTTGAAACTTTGAATGGTATAAGTGACTCTGGCTAGAGTTATCTGATTGTGATCTGGCTGAGTCAGTTCAGCTGGTACACTCAGCGCGACATGGCGTTCATATGCCCACTTGTTAAACTCTATCAGGCTTTTGTACTGGAAAGCCTGCAATGGGCCACAATCTCCATTTTGAGCAGATCATAGTTATCCGCGTCTTCATCAGAAAGTGAAAAATAGGCATGCTGTGCCTCACCTGAAAGCAGCAGAATGAGAATGCCACTCCATTCGTGGTGGAGCCAACCAATCATGTGGCATTAATTTGGTCAGTAGTTGTTGCTCAGTGTGGGTCAGGGAGGGGCGCCTCCCTAGCTAATTGATGTTGGAGACGTAAAAGCTCAGCCACAGTCACCTGCAAACCTTGTGAGAGCTGCTCAAGCAGTGCTTGCTGTTGGATTTCCGGCAGGTGTGCCTGCATTGTTCACCAGTTAAGGGATCTGACACACGGAGGGAACAAACCGAAATATTTTTTTAGGCAGAACTGTGTTCAAGTTCTGAGGTATGCAAAGTATTAATATTTCACTTTGTGACTAATTGTATGGGACATTGGACATTGGTGGCTTAGTGGTGGACTTCTCGTCTGCCATGCAAAAGGCCAATGGATAGAATGGAAAGGTTGTGTCAAAAAGGAAATCCATTCTAAAAACTATGCCAAATTGTATGTGAATCGGAAAGAGGGCGGTTTGATGCCCTCAGCAGACAGAAATTAGTAGGACAGCTTTATGCACATTTTAATTTGTGTCAAGAATAAACATTCCCACAATATCTTGTATGTGAGACCAATTGACTCAAAGTTATTTATTTTCCTTTTTCAAGAAGAACACACAGTCTTTTTTTCTTCTTTCACAGTTTATTTATATAGCACATTTCATAGACAATTATAGTGCTTTACATAAAAGAAAAGAAAAGAATCATAAATATAATTTAAAATACCACCAGCTAAATTGATCACATACTGATATTGATCACATCAGTGGTGTATAGTAGAACACCAGATTTCATGGCGATGTTAATATAGGTAGACAAGACTCATGTTGTTCTGTAACCAAAGTACAAATAAAACAAAGAAATAGACCACAAAACTGTAAATTTAGTGTGTTTTTTTTTTTTGCAAATGTTTTTCTTGATGTGTACAGTTTCTAACAGGTTTGGTAACCTCATATATTGTATTACAGACCTGAAACATCTGCATTACTCTTTTTCAATATCTAACAGCTCCTGTTCTGGAGCAAGACACGAGAGATGATGCAAAGCTATATTGCTGTCACGAGACGCTTTTGGACTTTGGAGGATACACTGGTGGGATTCATGTTTAAGGACCTTATCTGGTGTGGTCAGCAAGAAAGGCACAGAGGTATAGCAATAGAAGGTGTTTTTATTTAAATTGTATGAATAAATACATAATTTAATTTTTTGTAATTACAACAAATAGCAAATATCTGTCTTCCATGTTCCTCTGTTTCCAAAGGCTTTGATTTTCAGTCTTGCCCAGAATGGTCAAAATGTGTGAGCCATCCTGTGTACTCACTGTGGAAACGAGCATCACAAAATGTAAATCTTCTCCAGTAATTAAGTCCTATGTTTAATATTCATCTGGTCACATGAAATGAAAGTGATATACTGAAATGAGAAGTAGATATATTGTGTAAGGTCATTACAAACAAGAAGAAAATTTCAATCCAAATACATGGACAATAATACTGTATGAATTGTAGACTATCCAATAATTTGTACATGTTTGAAAATAAATGCTAATTTAGAAGCACCTCAAATAGTCTGAGACACCTTTTGGCCAAGAGTAAATATTGGCTACCATAACCTGCCTAGGCAAAAAAAATAATTTTTTCGAACACCCCTGGCTTCAATTACTGCATAATTTAATTGTAATATAAAAGTTTTAATATTGGAATATGCTCATGCCATCAGTGATGAAAAAACAATATATGATGTGATAACCTAGTCATTCAGTATATTTAATTCAGTTCTATTTTATTTATATAGTATTTTAACAACAACGTGTCATCGGAGCAGTGTGATATGTGTATGCCTGCTGTCACAAATACATCTGTTACATTAAAAATGTTAACCATTTTATCATGTGCTTGTGAAATCAAAGAGAACAAATTTTATTCAATTAAATTTTATTTGTATAGCGCTTTTAGCAGTTGTCATTGTCACAAAGCAGCTTTACACAAAATAAATTATGGAAGTTTGTATGAAATGTGAATGTCTATCAAATCAAATTGATGATCAAAATGATTAGCAACATGCTAATCACACTAGCATCATGCTAGCAACATGCTAATCAAATTATTATCGACATGCTAATATAGTTAGCATCATGCTAGCGACATGCTAATATTGTTAGCATCATGCTGGCAACATGCTAATATAATTAGCATAATGCTAGCAAAATGCTAATATTGTTAGCATAATGCTAGCAACATGCTAATAGTGTTAGCAACATGCTAACAGCATGATGATGATGTTGCTAGGGGGCGTGGCTTAAGACCATCATCATGAATGCGAAAGACTGATTGATTGCCTGAGTAAAATGAGCCCACCCCCATGTCTCTACGACAGTGGGATCTACAAATAAATTCTGTTTAAAAGTTTGTATGGAAGTTACTATTGTATGTTAATTGCCCCCTGCTGGGGCAGTTTACCACTCGCCCATTAGGGGTAAAACCTAGACCCTCGTCTGGGGTAAAAGTGTTCCAACAGAGTTTTACCCCGGGGGTAAAACCTAGACCCTCGTCTGGGGTATGTTCCAACAGAGATTGCAAGCCTCTACAAATGTGTTAAATTTGAGATCTCTACCAAATCCCCTCTCGGCGCTTCAATCCGTGAAAGTTGTTGTCAATGTTAAGTCAATGGGATTTTTTGGTGAGATTAATTGCCCCCTGTGGGGGCAATTTATTGGCCGCCCCCTCAAAAAAGTCTTAGCACCCCAATCCCGAACGAGGCTCACGATTTGACACCTCTTTCATGGATCTACGACAAACGATACAGTTCTATTTACACTCCAAATTCCCCATTATACTTGACTGGGGCAAATTTAGGAGCCTCTTGCCCCCACCCCCCGGAGGTAAAACCTATACCCTATTGTAGGGTCTGTCTGACGTAGCTTGCCAGCCTCTTCAAATCTGGTACTTCTTCAAATCTGGAACTTCAGATTTCTATCAAATTCTCACTCTGCGCTTTAATCTGTTAAAGTTGGTATCAATATTAAATCTATGGGATTTTTTGGGGTGGTTAATTGCCCCGGTTAATTGCCCCTTTTGGGGCAATTAACCCCCTCCCCCCCTTCAGGAAAGTCTAAGCACCCCTGTCCGGAATGAGCCGCATGATTTGACACCTCTTTCATGGATCTACGACAATCTAAACTGTAGTAATTATGTGCCAAAAATCTGCATTATATGTGAATGGGGCAAATTTGGGCACCTTTTCTGCCCCAGGGGCAAAACTTATACCCTCCTGTGGGGTATGTTCTGACACATCTTGCGACCCTCTTCAAATGTGGTGAATTTGAGATTTGTACCAAATTCTCACTCGGCAATTCAATCCGTGAAAGTTTTTCTCAATGTTAAATCTATGGGAATTATTCCCCATTATAAGTCAATGGGGCAAATTTGGGGAGCTCTATTGCCCCGGGGGTAGAACTTCTACCCTCTTGCGGGGTATGGTCTGACACAGCTTGCAAACCTCTACAAATGTGGTAAATTTGAGCATTTTCCAAAATTCCCTCTCCGTGCTACAATTCGTCAAAATTGCTCTCAATGTTAAGTCTATGGGACTTTTTGGGGCGGTTAATTGCCCCCTGTGGAATTGTGCAATTAACCGCCAATTCCTTAGAAAAGTCATAGCACCCCATTCCCGACCAAGCCGCACGTTTTGACACCTCATTCATGGGTCTACGACAAACAATGCGGAACTAGTTATGCGCCAAACTTTTGTACGGAAGAAGAAAAAAAAAAAGAAAAATTATAATAAGCCTGTGAGATTATAATAGTAGTGCTTCGCTTCGCAAGCACCACTAATAGAAAAATAAGCCTGTGAGATTATAATAGTAGTGCTTCGCTTCGCAAGCACCACTAATAATAAGCCTGTGAGATTATAATAGTAGTGCTTTGCTTCGCAAGCACCACTAATAAAAAGAAAAATAAGCCTGTGAAATTATAATAGTAATGCTTCGCTTCGCAAGCACCACTAACTAGAGAGGTACATTTCCTGAAGAAAATGTGAGTGGTGCTTGCCGTGGCAAAACTTTGGAGTCATGTTAGCAACTTGCTAAGCACTCCAGCATCATGTGAGCAGCATTCTAATGATGTAGCTTGCAACATGCCAATTCAGTTATCATAATGCTAGCAACATGCTAATAAGCTATACATCATGCTAACAACACGCTAAGCACCCTAGCATCATGTTACTGACATTTTAATGATGTAGCTAGCAAGATGCTAATATAGTTAGCATAATGCTAGCAACATGCTAATGAGCTAGGCGTCATGCTACCAACATGCTAATCACACAAGCAACATGCTAATCATGTTATTAGCGAAATGCTAATATAGTTAGCATAATGCTAGCGTCATGCTAATATCGCTAGCATCATTCTGGCAACATGCTAATATAATTAGCATAATGCTAGCGAAATGCTAATATTGTTAGCATAATGCTAGCAAGATGCTAATCGCATTAGCAACATGCTAACAGCATGCTAATGATTTTGCTAGGGGGCGTGGCTTATGAGCATCATGATAAATGCGAAAGCCTGATTGATTGCCTGAGTAAAATCAGCCCTCCCCCATGTCTCTATCATACTGGGATCCACAGTTAAATTGAGGTTAAAAGGTCCTATGGAAATGACTATTGTATGTTAATTGCCCCCTGCTGGGGCAGTTTAGCACTCGCCCATTATAAAAGTGATGTGAAGCCACCTTTCCCCGAATAAACCCAAATAAAATACATTCCCGAATGAACCACACAATTTGCCACCTGTTTCATGAAAAAGTGACGAGTCATGCACGAAATTCCTCATTATAAGTCAATGGGGCAAATTTGGGCACCTGTTTTGCCCCCGGGGTAAAACATATACCCTCGTATGGGGTATGTTCCAACACAGCTTGCCAGCCTCTTGAAATGTGTTAAATTTAAAATTTCTACGAAATTCCCAATCTGCGCTTTAATCCATCAAAGTTGGTATGAATGTTAAGTCTATGTGATTTTTTGGGGTCCCCCCCCCCCCCCCCCCCCCCCCTCAGAAAAGTCTGATCACCCCAATCCCGAATGAGCCGCACGATTTGACATCTCTTTCATGGATCTACGACAAACGATACAGTTGTAGTTACACTCCAAATTCCACATTATACTTGACTGGGGCAAATTTGGGAGCCTGTTGCCCCCCCGAGGGGTAAAACCTATACCCTCTTGCGGGGTCTGTCTGACACAGCTTGCCAGCCTTTCCAAATGTGGTAAACTTCAGATTTCTATCAAATTCTCACTCTGCGCTTTAATCCGTTAAAGTTGGTATGAATGTTAAGCCTATGTGAAACGTCTACCCAGAAACGTCTAAGCACCCCAATCCCGAATGAGCCGCACGATTTGACACCTCTTTCATGGATCTACGACAAACTATACTGTAGTAGTTATGCGCCAAAGTCTCCATTATATTTCAATGGGGCAAATTTGGGCACCTTTTCTGCCCCGGGGGCAAAAACTTATACCCTCATGCGGGGTATGTTCTGACACAGCTTGCGACCCTCTTCAAATGTGGTGAATTTGAGATTTGTACCAAATTCTCACTCTGCGCTTCAATCCGTCAAATTTTTTCTCAATGTTAAGTCTATGGGTCTTTTTCCCCATTATAAGTCAATGGGGCAAATTTGGGGAGCTCTATTGCCCCGGGGGTAGGACTTATACCCTCTTGTGTGGTATGGTCTGATACAGATTGCAAACCTCTACAAATGTGGTAAATTTGAGCATTCTGCAAAATTCCCTCTCCACGCTACAATTCGTCAAAGTTGCTCTCAATGTTAAGTTTATGGGACATTTTATGGGCCCCTGTGGGGGCAATTAACCGCCGACCCCTTAGAAAAGTCATAGCACCCCATTCCCGACCAAGCCGCACGTTTTGACACCTCATTCATGGGTCTACGACAAACGGTGCGAGACTAGTTACGCGCCAAACTTTTGTACGGAAGAAGAAAAAAAAGAATAATAAGCCTGTGAGATTATAATAGTAGTGCTTCGCTTCGCAAGCACCACTAATAAAAAGAAAAATAATAAGCCTGTGAGATTATAATAGTAGTGCTTCGCTTCGCAAGCACCACTAATAATAAGCCTGTGAGATTATAATAGTAGTGCTTCGCTTCGCAAGCACCACTAATAAAAAGAAAAATAAGCCTGTGAGATTATAATAGTATTCCTTCGCTTCGCAAAGCACCACTAAAAAGAATAATAAGCCTGTGAGATTATAATAGTAGTGCTACGCTTCGCAAGCACCACTAATTAGCACATTTATATTAGAAAACCCCTAAATGTAATTAAAATAAATACTTAAAAAAAAAAAAAAAAAATATATATATATATATATATATATATATATATATATATATATATATATATATATATACATTTAATTTTCACCTACTGTCACGTTTCTGGTGATGGTGTAGGCGAGGCATAAATGGAGAGGTTAAAACGTTTCAAAGATTTGAAATGGGCGAGTGGTTTTAATAATAATGGAACAAAACATAAACCAACCGACTTAACATGAAAATAAATCAAACAAGAATCAATATAAACTAATTAAAGCACTTTGAACTGCACTTAAACTGACATGAAACTAACTACCTAACTAACTAACGAACTAACTAACGAACTAACTAACTAACTAACTAACCAGCATATCACGAGTCTCTAATTCAACAAATGCAAGACACCACACTGAACTAAAACAGGCTATTTATAAATCATACTAATGAGCCCCTCGGTTCAGGTGACTGCTCCCATCACCTGACCGAGGTGCACTCTGGGAAATGAAGTTTAAGTAAAAAAATACACAAAAAAGCAAAAAATACACACAAAAAAAAAAAAAAAAAACCCTGCAAAAAGTCTCTGGGCATAAGGCGCCCTCTAGGGGTTAACCCTGACACCTACATTAAAGAAGGTGTACACTTTGTCATGCTTATGCTTTTAAATATTAACTTACAGTCAGGTACATAAATATTAAGTAATGATACATTTTTGGGTATTTGGCATCGTCTGTCTCTGGTCTGAGAAACTCTTTTACTCTATACATTTTGGGTCAAAACTGATAGGGTGCACTAGGAAGCAGCATCCATTTATATTCATAAGGCTGAATGCATCCACTCAAGATGGAATGTAAATACAGAGGCTTCACAACATATGTGTTTTGACTGAATGCATTTATTTAGCTTTTTAGCTTTTTTTTGTGACTGTAAAACAATTACGAGACACCATTGAAACAAAAGCCTAGCACAGATTTTTGATCAATGTTGTGTACTCTTACTTGAGCAATATTAAATCTTAATGATTCGTTCATAAAGCTGTCTCATGACTTTGACAATTCAATTTAATTCAATTTTATTTGTATAGCTCTTTTAATAATTGTCATTGTCACAAAGCAGCTTTACATAATCATAAGAATTATGTAAGTTTGTATGAAATGTGACATGCACAATAACATGATTGTTCTTGACTTGGCTAGTTGTTATGAAATTATTCTTCCTCACCATGGAGTTCTGCAGTCATTCACTTTTGTTGTCTTCCATAGTCATTCAGACCTTTTGGTATTGCTGAGCTTTGCCAGTTAATTCCTTCTTTGTAACAATGTTCCATTTTTTTCATTATCCACTCTCAATCTTTTGCTATTTCTCTGGAGGTATTTTAATTTCTTATTTAATTATTTTTTAATTTAGGCTAATGATTCTATCTTGCATAGACCTGTGGTGGAGTACCGAGGCCAAATGCTCAAAGATTTATTTATATAATTAATATTTATGAACCTTACTGTATTTTTTAAATCAGTTTTATCAGCTTGATTTCATAAGTAAATAGTTACATTATTTGTGGTTTTTCCCAGTTTGCTGCGGGAGCGTGTGGAAATATTACAGTGCTCTTAAATGGATCTATTGAAAATGCATTCAACAGGAAAAGGTCAGAAATAGTAATAATTTAAATTTGTTTTAGACACACATACAGTTTTTTACAATTTGTTTACAATTTGCATTATTATTCATTGTTATAAAGTTATTTTTGAGATTCTTACATGTTTTGAACCAAGACAATATATGGTCAGTAATATACTGTATAATAGTTTCCTCATAATTTATATAAATGTAAATATAAATCTGATTATTTTTTCCAGTGTGATTATTTAATGAAGGTGCCTTTCAAGGCACCTTCTTAGAGATGTCTCTTCTTAGAGATGGACCAGGGTTTGAAATGGGGTGGAAAGGCACCTGGACTAAATAAATAATCAGATTGGCAGTTTATACTAAATATTCTAGAGCACTAAACTCCTGTGTTGCAGTCAGATTGCAGCATGGTTTAACCTGCTATTCAACCTGCTATTTTTCTTTGGGGAATTTTGGCACTATTATACTTCCACAGAACATACAGCAAAATGACCAGATTTAAAACATTTTATTTGTAGTAATGTAACACCTTATATTATGTTCTTATTTTATGGAAGAGCATCTTGAACCCATGCAATTAGGGCGCGATGGAACCCATGCAATTAGGGCGCGCCTCCTTAACCGCTGCAGAACGCTGAACGCCGATTTAGAAGAGGGTCTCTGCGCATATTGCGGGTCAGCAGCGCACCACCGAGCCATCTGTCCTCTGCACCCGGGAAACGCGCAGCCCCGGTGAGGAGTGAGAGTGACTCACCGGGTTCCATCTCCCTCTCAACCACCCTGACCAATGATTCCCATCTCACGGTAAGAGTACACCTCCAGTTTGGCCACAAACGGGTCGGAAGTACCGCATTCATCGACTCTGGTGCGGCTGGTAACTTATTAACCTGGCTAATACTATGAAGATGCTCTTGCATAAAATAAGAACATAATATAAGGTGTTAATGTAATATAAACATTACTACAAATAAAATGTTTTAAATCTGGTCATTTTGCTGTATATTCTATGGAAGTATAATAGTGCCAAAATTCCCCAAAGAAAAATAGCAGGTACTATGGAAGTATAATAGTGCCAAAATTCCCCAAAGAAAAATAGCAGGTTGAATTACATGAACTAAAAAAAAAACTTGTTGCAATAAAGATGAATTTGTCTGCATTGCAATTTGATCTGAATTGAAAAAAAAATCCATAGAGCATTTACAATGCTTGAAATTTTTGCCAGTGCAATTTATTGTGGTTGTATATTTCAAATGACAATGTAATTCACTCACTCATCATCTTTACCGCTTAATCTTGTATTCAGGGACACGGGGGGCCTGGAGCCCAGGAGACTTAGGGCACATGTCTGGATACACCCTGGACAGGGTGCCAATCCATTGCAGGGCTAACCTAAATGTCTTTGGACTGTGGGAGGAAACCAGAGTACCTGGAGGAAACCCACCAAGCACAGGGAGAACGTGCAAACTCCATGCACACAGAGAGGGAAATCGAGCCTGGCCGGGGATCGAACCCGGACCCTGGCGGTGCAAGGCGACTGTCATGCGCACTCCTAACACGACCGGCACTAGGACCACTCCTAACACGACCGGCACTAGTTGCAGCGGCTGCTGCGCCGCCACCCTCCCCCCCTTCTTCTGATGTCTTCATTGCTCTACCGGATAAGTGGGATGGCACGGATGGGAAATGCAGTGTTTTTTTAACCGCGTAGGATCATGTGTTTGAGTTTAATTCCATCAGATACTCCACAGACCGAGTGCGTGTTGCTCTTCTCATCTCGTTGCTATCTGGGCAGGCAGCAGAGTGGGCCACGGCGGTCCTGCGATCTGAATCAGATGTAGCCTATTCCTACACAGAGTTCACCTGCCAGCTAAAACTCACCTTTGAACATCCTGCTGCAGAGGTGGAGACCGACTCGAAATTATATCATCTGCGGCAGGGAGGCTCATCCGTGAGCCGCTACACGGCGGATTTCCGAACGCTCGCCGTCCAGACCGACTTGGGAGACTCCGCCCTCCGGACGGCCTACTACGAGGGACTGGCTGCGCGCATCAAGGACGAGCTCGCCGGACGAGAACTTCCAGCTACATTGGAGGGCTTAATCCAACTCGCCCTCCGGATCGACCAGCGTCTGCTCGCCCGACCCAAGCCAGCCCCTCGCACCCTGCTGCCCATCACGCCATCACTGCCTCATTTCACACCCCGAACCCCCTCCTTCTTCTCTCACACGCCTGTTCCGGAAACTCGCTCCTCGTTTTCTACTGTACCTACCGGACCCGTCGGCTCTCCACCTCCCGCCGTGGTTGACACCGGAGCCGGGGAACCCATGCAATTAGGGCGCGCCTCCTTAACCGCTGCAGAACAGGAACGCCGATTTAGAGAGGGTCTCTGCGCATATTGCGGGTCAGCAGCGCACCACCGAGCCATCTGTCCTCTGCGCAGCCCCGGTGAGGAGTGAGAGTGACTCACCGGGTTGCATCTCCCTCTCAACCACCCTGACCAATGATTCCCATCTCACGGTAAGAGTACACCTCCAGTTTGGCCACAAACGGGTCGGAAGTACCGCGTTCATCGACTCTGGTGCGGCTGGTAACTTCATTGACTCTTCTTATGCCAAGAAACTGGGGGTAAAGATCGAGGCGTTATCCCAGCCCGTAAATATTACATCTGTCGATGGTCGGCCCCTCTTCTCCAGCCCCATCACCTTCCAAACCCAACCCATCACCATGAAAATCGGCCAACATCAGGAACAGCTTCACTTCTACCTCACCCCCATCTCTTCGCCTCCTCTTATTCTTGGACACCCCTGGTTACTTCACCACGACCCGCTCATATCTTGGACACAAAGTTGGATCTTACAATGGGGGCCGACTTGTTCTGAACTCTGCCTACGGGCCCAGGCTGGGACGTGTTCTAGGGAGTCCGAGGCCCCCGAGGTCGACACAGACAACATCCCGAGTGCCTACCGGGACCTGGCTGTGGTGTTCTGTAAAAGACGGGCGAACAACCTACCTCCTCATCGCCCCTACGACCTTGCCATCGACCTTCAGCCAGGTTCCATGCGAACCGGCAGGTGTGCCGCCTGGACGACTCTATGTGCCCAACATCGTCAAGCCAGAGGTTCTTCAGTGGGGGCACTCCTCCCTCCTCTCAGGTCACCCCGGAAGGCGTCGCACTCTACAATTCATCCAACGCGCCTTCTGGTGGCCCAACATGAGGAGGGACATTGATGAGTTCGTCCAGGCGTGCCCAGTGTGCGCCCGGGCCAAAGACAGCAATCAACCATCTCCTGGAGAACTTCAACCACTCCCAGTTCCCCGTCGGCCCTGGACGCACATTGCTGTCGACTTCATCACGGGCCTGCCGGTTTCCGAAGGAAAGAACACCATCCTCACGATCGTCGACCGGTTCTCCAAAGCTGTCCACCTGGTGGCCCTCACCGGACTCCCGTCAGCCAAAAACACAGCCGAACTGATATTAGAACACGTAGTCCGCCTGCATGGGTTCCCAAGGGACATCGTCTCGGACAGGGGGCCCCAGTTCACCTCACGGTTCTGGAAGGCCTTCTGCCGTCTGATCAATTCCACCTGTAGTCTGTCTTCTGGATACCACCCACAGACGGTCAGACGGAACGGACCAACCAACACCTGGAGCGTTACCTGAGGTGCTTTGTCGCTGATCGCCAGTGCTCCTGGGCCCGCTACCTCATTTGGGCAGAATTATCACATAACCTCCACGTCTCCTCCGCCACCAATCTAAGCCCATTTGAGGCATGCTACGGTTTCCAGCCTCCGATGTTCGACCATCAAGAACCGGAGGTTGAAGTACCGTCGACCCAACAGTTGGTCCGCCGGTGTCGACGGCTCTGGAACCAAGCAAACAACGCCATCCAATGCTCCAACACCCGCTACACTCTCCAACATCGCCGTCGACACCCCCCGGGACGACTGTTCCAGATAGGTGACAAGGTATGGCTATCTACCAAGAACCTACATCTACGGACAGAATCACGGAAGCTCTCCCCAAGATTCATCGGTCCATACCGCAACACCCTCCGGATTAACCCTGTCACCTACCGGCTCCAGCTGCCTGCGGCGCTCCGGATCCACCCGGTATTCCATATATCCCAACTCAAACCCTTCACCACTTCCCCTATGGTTCCACTCACCCACCCTGCTCCCCCTCCCTTATCATTGAGGGCGGTCCCGCTTATACTGTACGTCGGATCCTTGATTCGCGGCCTCGGGGCAGAGGCGTGCAATACCTAGTTGATTGGGAAGGTTACGGCCCCGAGGAGCGGTCCTGGATTCCAGCACGGTTCATTCTCGACCCCGAGCTAATCCGGGACTACCGTCTTCGGGTATCCTCCACCCCAGGACCGTCGGGTGCCGGTCCTCGACAGGGGGGTACTGTCATGCGCACTCCTAACACGACTGGCACTAGGACCTGGAAGTAGTACGGTCGTTATTCAGGAAGCATAAAAGGAGACAAGATGGCTCCACATATTGCTCAGTCATTGAGTTTGCCCATGCTATCACCGACGCTCTGTCCGTCTAATCGTGAGTACTCACTTTCTTGGGTTTTGCTTTCGATTGAGTGTGTGTTATTAGAACGCGGGTTTATTTGTGTAAACTCTTGCTCTCGTGCCGAGAGAGTTCTAAAAATAAACAGCGTGGTTATCCTGCCTGTTCGCGCTACTTCCGCGTTTGGGTTTACCATCCACGCTACAGGGCTAACTGCTAGTCTTCTGGTCCGTCTCCGTTTGTTTGTGACAGAGACAGTGCTAACCACTACACCACCGTGCCACCCAATGTAATTCAAGCATTTAAAATATTAAATCTTTATTATTTTTCAACCTTACAAATTCAAGTCGAGAAAATTCAGGTCGAAAAAATGCAGGTCTTCACATCCGGAATGTGATCACAGGAAGACCAAAGGCAACTACAAGATGTTATCCTCTGAAAAAAATCCAAGTGGTAATTAATTGCAGTGCAGCCGATTGCTGTGGTCCATGCCGCATTGCAATTTAAAGTGTGCTTCCTGCTCCCAGTGCAGTCAGTTCATGTAATTCAACCTGCTATTTTGCTTTAAGGAATTTTGGCACTATTATACTTCCATATCACGTCCTCCCTCAGACCCCTTAAAAGCTGGCAGGAGAAGTTGCAATTGACGGTCTATGTCCTGGAGAAGAATTCTCAATGCACTATTCTGCGAATGTCAAAAAGGAGATGAGCTTGCACTTGGTCGAGCTGCGGACCTTCCTCACCGTTTTCAGTAGCGGAGATTATGAGCTCTTCCACTGTGAAGTCTTCGTCTCAGGATTTTACCCATATACTCATGCTTTGTCACCGGTAATGATCCTCAACATCAACTCACAATGATGGAAGACTTTGACACAATGTTTCTTTTGCTCTTGGGTCAGCAGCCTGGGGATTGCCTATACTGCTCCACATGAGACAAAAACAATGGCAGCAATGTTGAGGATCTCTGACTATGTTCAACATTGCTGCCATTGTTTTTGTCTCATATGAAACACTACAGGCAATTGTTCTCTGACTATCATCCTGCACAAGTTGACAGATTATTTTGTCATTTCCTGGGTTGAGCGAGTTGAAGGTCTTATTGTTCTCTCGTCATCTTCCAGTGATGTTCTTCCGCTCAACACCTTGAACAATTCATTGCAGCAGCATATAAAACTTCAATCTAAGAATTTTCTGTGGCAGATTTGCCCAGTTTCACGCAGAATTTCATGTTCGCTCTTTGTTCAAACTTGTTGTTCATGATGAAATAGCAGATGTGCTAATGCACATGGTCAGAAAAGCATCAGTTGCACAGCTAACTGATGTACACAAGATAATGTCTTTTGGCACACTGACTTATATGACTTATGGGCTGCACGCCCATTCACAGGGATCACCAACCTTCATAAGTCAGTCTGCCTGATAAGACATCATTCTGTGAGTGTGTGCAGCACTAGGCTGCCATCTGTTGGCATGATACAAAACTAGTCTTGAAACTTTCTGAAATCACCTCTGTCAAGATTTAAAAAATTGCATGGTGTGCTCTATTGTCTCAAAAATTGTGATAGAAAAATGCCGCACATGCATCTGAGTTATTATGAGGTGTGTCATTCTCCCTGCTGCACTAATAAACAAGGTTTCACAGAATTTTTAACTGCAAAATCTTTAACGTTAACTCCTAGTAATAACTTAATGGCACCTATTATGAAGGTAGCAGTATGGCTCTTTCAATCTGTAATAGTTATTCTTGTTTTTGTGACTTTATTTTCTCTAGCATGTTTGGGAGTGTGGAGCTGGACAATCTCAACCCTAGGATTGTGTCCTATGTCCACATTAAAGTTGTTCCAGACTTAGAAGGCCCGTTTGTGTAAGAAAGATGGAAAACATTTTTTACATACAAAGCTCTGTAATCTACAGTATTTTCATGCCCTATTTTGCCAGATCCCTCCTTGTTTTTGTGAAGAAACTCACAACTTTTGTTAAAAGCAATGTGTGGTATGTTATGTTCGACATTCTGCAGTAGGCTGTGCAACAACCCTTTTGGTTTGTTTTATATACAGGGTGTCCCAAAAAACTTGACATAATTTTGTAGTCTATCAACATAGTAATTTCTTTTTTAAATTATCTCAAATTTTAATACGCTGCGTAAAAATTAACAAAATTTAATGCTTTACATAGAACATTACTTGATAAGAATCTACCAGATGGACCAGGGGTTCCTGTGATAATGACAATATATTGTTGAAACGGCCACTACTTTCACCTTACTTGGCACCTTGTCATTTATTTTTTCTATCGAGCTATGTGAAATAACTGGTCTTTAACCCCCTTTTCCTAGAGGAACTCATGGAGAATCATTGAGGTGCTGGAGAATGTTATGCAACATATTGTATGCTATAGTGTGTTTGGCATTATACTATACTCTTATTTTTTAACATGAAGCCTTTAATTTCGTTTGCTTAGGACATGTAGTTACTCAGATATTCAAATGATGACAAATTTAACATTTTTGGGACACCCTGTGTATATATATATATATTAGTTTTTAAGTTGCATACTGGCCCAATTTTTCTTTGTAGGTGTTACAGATAATCCTGCAAAACAAGTGTTAAAAAATGGAGAGTGCTGATTAAATGTTCATTAAATGCTTTCTAAATTCTTTAATTTCTTTAAAATTAATTGGAAATGCGAATTGTGTGTTGAAGTCCAAATTTCTGGAGTTAACAAATTCTTTATGCTTTCAGAGAGTCCTGTTCCAAAGGGTCCATTCTCAAACTCATAGGTGTTCTGCAGACTCGAGGATTTTACTGGTCCTGCACAGACAGCACTGTATATTTATACAACCCATTAATGTTTCTATATGTGATTCTGTAAGTAATCAACACATTGTTCACTTATATCTTAAACTTGTACTGCACAAACCATATAGAGCATATTTCTCAGGACTTCATCATATACTCCTGTCAATTCAAAAAACACTAATTACACTTCATTGCATGAAGGACCCATAACAGACACTTGCAAAATATAACTGCAGTTTTCAAGTGTCAAATTTTCAGTTTTTATATTTACATATGCATACAAATACATACAAATAAAGATAAAAATACACTTACAGTATTTGTACTATTTAAATGTGTGATTTAGTGTTATTACAAAGTTCACATTTAAATTCACACATCTAAATTGTACAACATTGTAAGTATTTTTTCTGCTTTATTGAAATTGTACAACTACATTCCAACAAAATTATTGCAATTTATTTTATTAATATTGTAGGATTACAAATTTATAAAAATGTTAAATCTAGGTTCCAACAAAATAGTATATAAACTGAAAAGTTATGTACATTGGGTTTTACATTTTGAGGTAAAGATTATGACATTCTAATTACATCAAGTCGGGTAACCCAGGTGTCTGAGACATTAGCCTTTTGTCTTCATGTACTTCCTGATCACTGGGTAGGGTCCCAAGGTAAATGTGAATGCTAATCTCAAGGCCAGGCTGTGCTTTTGTCTCTATGATAATGTGAAGGTCTGGGCGATACTGTCAGGCTGATTAGATTAGCACCTATGTATTTGAAAGGCAGTGTTATGCTGATGAGATCAGGGCTGGGGAACTTCTGGTACCAGACTGATTCCTGTACTACACTATGCTTTGTTTAGATTGTCTCCACCTCTTTGTATCCCTCCTCCTTGTAAAGTATAAACTATTCAGAGCTGAGTTTTAATATTTAGACTTGGATGACTGCAGAGACGCGCGTCGAGTTCTCAATAAAGAGTAACTTCTGTTTGAAAGATATCCAACATCTCCTGGTCTCTGATTCAACAAAGGGTAAAAAGTTCCCAACAATATGTATAAAATGCTTTCATGGGTATGTACAAATAACCATGAAAGCATTTTTACACTTATATCACAATACACAATATAGTTGTAAGCAACGATGACGGGCCCAAGCACCCTGTGCCTTTCCCACCCCGGGCGCACCGCACAACCTGTGTCATTCGAGTGTGTTAAGACCTCGAAAAAGCCATTGTCACTCGGTTGCACCGCACAACCTGCACACATCACACACTATACAGGGCTAATGTCAGTTTGGGCCCTAAATATTTGTTGAGTGTGTGAGTGTGTGAGTGTGTGAGTGTGTATGTGTGTGTGCGTTGTGAGAGAGGGGTGTGTGTATGTGTGTGCGGTGTGTGTGTGGCATGCGCGCGCGCGTGTGTGTGTGTGTGTGTGTGTGTGTGTGTGTGTGTGTGTGTGTGTGTGTGTGCGCATTAGTGTGTAAGGGTTAGTGAGTGTGAGGGAGAGAGGTGTGTGACGTGTAGATGTGCTTGTGTTTGTGCTTGTTTGTGTGTATGGTTTGAGTCTGTGTGTATTAACATTAGTGATGTGTGTGTTAGTGTGTGAGATGTGTTTGTGTGTGTTAACATTTGTGATGTGTATGTGTGTACAATAGGCCACAGGTGCTGGAAGAAAAGCCTCACACTATGATGTTCCTGAACGTGATGTCACTCAATATAATGCCACATAATATAATGTCACTCAATATAATGCCACACAGAAAGTTATTAATCATTTTTCGGCGTACGTTTAAGACATTAGCACTGCTGACCCGTTTGAGATATCGAAAATCCCTCCGCAATTTTGCATCCTCAATGTCTTTAGATGTCTTTGGCCCAGTTTGGTAGCGATTGTATAATTTCCCTGGGAGGAGTATATCAAAATCCATCGCGTGCGTTTTTGCGAACGACCCAAAATAACCGGCCTCCTGTTGAGTTTAGCAGGACATGCAGCGAAAGTTGTTCGGCTTGATGAGCTCTAAATGTGTACCGAGTTTCGTGTGCCTACGTGAAAGTGTGTATGAGCCCGATGAGCCTCACAGGCATCCTGATTGCAGCAGATTCCAACCTGTCTGCCAAGTTTCATGAGTTTTTGAGCAAGTCCAAAAGGGTGGGGGAAAAAAATCCTAAGGAAAAACAAGAGGGCCCTTCACACACTATGATGACATAGGGCTGATGTCATAGTGCTTTGGCCCTAAATATTAGTATTTAACAGTCCTGCTGCTAGGAGATGCTGCTGTCAATTAGTGTATGACTGGACAAAATGAGTGTTCTCTTTTAGTTTGTTACAGTATCCAGTTCTCCAAAAATAATAATAAATAAAAATTAACAAAGAAAAAAAAGCCTCCTTAGTGTCATTTTTGCCTTTGTGGATTCTAAAAAAATATAAATGTGTTATGTGAACCCCACACCCCCAAAAACAAATCTTATTAATTATCAGCCAAATCTGAATGACCAAAACATTGTAACAAACTTAAAATATGTTTTTACAAAAAACAAAAGTTTTTAGTAAAAGAAAATGAAGACAAGTAAAAATGAGGCTTCCTACCAGTACGGAAGTCTCCCTAGGATGTAAACCTCTCGGTCTTCGCCTTCTCCTTTCCCAGTGCCTGCTCTTAGGTGGTAATAGAAACACTGGAGAAAAACACAGTTCTCCTCCCAATCTTCTCTCTTGTCTAAGGACTGACGAAGGCTCACTTATATGCTCTATACTGTAGTTAATCTAGGCTATACATTTAAACTGAATCCAATGCTAAAAGTGGGATACCTACAGTAAGTTAACTTTAGAAAAAACACACACATTTAGGATGATAGCATTAACACTGCATATCATTACAATACAGTAAATAGGTAGAGAACAAAATATATATATATATTTCATGTTGTAAAATAATGAACGTTACTTAAGTTCTCAATGACCACTGAACTGAACAGGGACACCGCTCAGGTTCGTCTGTATCTGTATATTAGATGTGATTTTGCAGTCTTATTGGTTGGCGAAACAAACCATACAGTTGTGCATATTTAAGCACTTCTCAATTTTACAAAGAAAGAGTATAAGGGGAAGACGTTATTTTTTTTCTTGAACACATGCTGTGTACTGTACTACCTTTTTTTCTTGAACACATGCTGTGTACTGAACTACTTGCCCTGTACTACCTGCTTTCAACGGTTTCCTTTAATCCAAGGTTTCAAAATCACTAAATACAATTCAGTCACACATCACAACATGCCTTTATTAAAAGTAGGCATTTAGTAGGATCCTATACTTTGTACCTATATATTGACTACAGGCTTTGGCTCTGACATCTCACATTATGAAGGTTTGGGAGACTGATCCTGGATACACTTTGTCCCCTTGTGATGTCCTCTCTGAACCCTCTTCAATTTGCCTGTCATGCACACTCGTAACACGACCGGCACTAGGACCCGGAAGTAATACGGTCGGGTTTTCAGGAAGCATAAAAGGAGACAAAATGACGCTTCACATTGCTCAGTCATTGAGTTCGCCCATGCCTTACCTGACGCTTTGCCGACTATTCTGTGAGTACTCACCTATTTGGGTTGCTTCTTTGATTGAGTGTGTGTTGCTAGAACGCGGATTTATTTGTGTAGATCCTAGCTCTTCGTGTAAGAGAGTTCTTAGATAAATTGCGTGGTTATCCTGCCTACTAGTGTTGCTTCCGCGTTTGGGTTTACCATCCACGCTACACGGGCTAACTGCTAAGGCTTCTGTGCTTACCCTACTATAGCTCGTGACAGAATGACTGAGCCAAAAGCAGTAAACCCAGCGGAGTTTGCTCGCCTCTGTGATGTGGTTGACCAGCATGCCGAGCTGATCAATAAGCTTCGTGGAGAAGTCGTGTCTCTCCAAAAGGACCTCCAAGACGTCGCGGCTTTGCGCCGCGAGGTGGCGGAGCTACGGCAGGAGAACGCGACCCTCCGTGGGGCGGCTGCTCACTCGGTTGTTGCCACGCCCATCGCAGTGGCTGCGGCACCGCCTCCCCACCCCCCTTCTGATGTTTTCATAGCTCTACCGGATAAGTGGGATGGCACAGATGGGAAGTGCAGTGTCTTTCTAACTGCATTGGATCTTGTGTTTGAGTTTAATTCCAGCAAATACTCCACAGACCGACTGCGTGTTGCGCTTCTCGTTTCGTTGCTATCCGGGCAGGCAGCTGAGTGGGCCACGGCGGTCCTCAGATCAGATTCAGACACGGCCTACTCATACGGAGAGTTCACCCATCAACTGAAACTAACATTTGAACATCCTGCTGCTGAGGTGGAGACCGACACCAAATTATATCATCTGCGGCAGGGAGGGTCGTCCGTGAGTCGCTACACAGCGGACTTTCGTACTCTAGCCGTGCAGACCACCTGGGGAGACGCCGCCCTCCGGACGGCCTACTACGAGGGACTGGCCTCACGGATTAAAGATGAACTCGCCGGGCGAGAGATTCCCGCCACGCTGGAAGGACTGATTCAGCTCGCCCTTCGCATTGACCAGCGCCTGTTCTCTCGTCCGAGGCCAGCCCCCCGGACCCTGCCACCCACTACATCACCTTCATACCCTCACGCCCCGGTTCCTGAGATGCGTCCCTCTTTCACCACCACCGCCATGGCACCTGTCGGACCTCCACCTCCCGCCGTGGTTAACACCAGAGCTGGGGAACCCATGCAACTAGGACGCGCCTCCTTGACCGCTGCAGAACGGGAACGACGCTTCAGAAAAGGGCTTTGCGCCTACTGTGGGTCAGCGGCGCACCACAGGGCCCTCTGTCCACTTCGCCCGGGAAACGCTCAGGCCCGGTGAGCAAACGGGGCAGTTCACCGGGCCCCCTCCACCTCTCGGTCACGACACCCCATAATTCCCGTCTCACGGTCAAAGTACACCTCTGGTTTGGCCACAAACGGGTCGGAAGTACTGCGTTCATCGATTCCGGTGCCGCAGGTAACTTTATTGACTCTTCGTTTGCCAAAGAACTAGGAGTGGAACTTGAGGTGTTATCCCAGCCCGTTCGTATCACCTCTGTCGACGGTCGGCCCCTTTCCTCCAGCCCCATCACCACTCAGACTCAGCCGCTCACCCTTGCCATCGGCCAACATCATGAACGGATCCAGTTCCACCTCACCTCCATTTCATCACCACCCATCATCCTCGGACACCCCTGGCTGCTCCAACATGACCCCCTCATCTCCTGGACGCAGAACCGGATCCTGCAGTGGGGGCCGACCTGCACCGAACTCTGCCTGCGGGGCCCGGCTGGGGCGTGTTCTAGGGAGTCCGAGGCACCCGATGTCGACACCAATGCCATCCCCGTCATCTACCGAGACCTGGCTGAAGTATTCTGCAAGAGACGAGCCACACACCTTCCTCCTCATCGCCCCTATGACCTGACAATTGAACTTCAGCCGGGCTCGGTCCCCCCCCGCGGCCATCTTTACTCCCTCTCCGCCGATGAGACGCAGGCGATGGAGAGATATGTTTCTGACGCCCTTCGCCACGGCACCATCCGGCCCTCCTCCTCGCCTGCCGCCGCGGGGTTCTTCTTTGTAAAGAAGAAAGGGGGCGACTTACGTCCCTGTGTCGATTATCGGGGGCTTAATAACATCACCATTAAGAACAGACACCCTTTGCCTCTTACCAACTCAGCCCTGGACGCCCTCTCTGGTGCCACCATTTTCACAAAGTTGGACCTCCGGAGCGCCTACAACTTGGTGCGCATCAGGGAGGGCGATGAGTGGAAGACGGCTTTCATCACCCCTACTGGACACTACGAGAGCTTGGTCATCCCATTCGGACTCTGCAACGCACCCGCCGCCTTCCAACAGTTCATCAATGATGTCCTTAGGGACATGCTAGGGCGGTGGGTGTTCGTTTACCTAGACGACATACTTATTTATTCACGCACCGCCGAGGAACACACCCAGCATGTCAGAGCGGTCCTTAAGAGATTACTCGCCCACCAACTGTACTGTAAGTTGGAAAAATGCGCCTTTCACGAGCGCTCCACCACGTTCCTGGGTTTTGTCATCTCGCCCCAGGGTGTGGCCATGGACCCGCAGAAACTGGAAGTTGTGCGTCACTGGCCCCTACCCAAGACCCTCAAGCAACTTCAACGGTTTCTCGGGTTTGCGAACTTCTATCGTCGCTTTATCCGGGACTACAGTACGGTTGCCGCCCCTTTAACCGCTCTGACTCGACCCTCTTCTCATCACTTCAGCCTCAACCCTGCCGCCATCACCGCCTTTCATGACCTATGCCACCGGTTCACCAATGCCCCAATTCTACTGCACCCAGACGCAAGTAAACCATTCGTTGTGGAGGTGGACGCTTCGGATGTGGGCGCCGGGGCTGTTCTCTCTCAACGAGGTCCAGACCAGAAGCTACATCCCTGTAGTTTCTTTTCCAAAAAATTTGACCCCACTCAGCAGCGATACGGGGTAGGGGACCGCGAGCTGCTGGCCATAAAGTGGGCTTTGGAAGAATGGCGACACTGGCTCCAGGGTGCCAGAGAGCCGTTCATCGTCTGGACCGACCATCAGAACCTGATCACCATCCGCAACTTAAAACAGCTCAACCCGAGACAGGCGCGGTGGGCACTATTTTTCGAACATTACAACTTCCACCTATCCTACCGCCCGGGGTCCAAGAACACCAAAGCTGACGCCCTCTCCCGACAACACGAAGAGGACGTTCCCCGGGCAGACCCCGCGCCTGTCATCACACCCACCAAGATCATTGCACCACTTCACTGGGAACTGGAAACGAGGGTTCGCCGTGCACAGGCGATGGAGACCGCACCGGCAGGTGTGCCACCTGGGCGACTCTACGTGCCAAAAACTGTAAGGACCGAGGTGTTGCAATGGGGTCATTCCTCGCCATTATCCGGACACCCCGGCACCAACCGCACCCTGCAATTCATCAGACGTGCCTTCTGGTGGCCATCTATGGCGAGTGATGTCAAAGAGTACGTCCAGGCATGCCCAGTGTGCGCCAGGTCCAAGAATACCAACCAACCGACACCGGGGGAACTCCAACCACTCCCCGTTCCCCATCGGCCCTGGACGCACATTGCCGTCGACTTCATCACGGGCCTGCCGGCCTCCGAAGAGAAGAACACCATCTTAACTATCGTCGACCGGTTCTCCAAAGCCGTGCACCTGGTGGCCCTCACCGGACTCCCGTCAGCCAAAAAAACAGCAGAGCTGATTTTAGAACACGTAGTCCGACTGCATGGGTTCCCAAAAGACATCGTCTCGGACAGGGGGCCCCAGTTCACCGCCCGGTTCTGGAAGGCCTTCTGCCGTCTGATCAATTCCACCTGTAGTCTATCCTCTGGTTATCATCCCCAGACTAACGGTCAGACGGAGCGGACCAACCAACAACTGGAGCGCTACCTGAGATGCTTTGTTGCCGATCGCCAGCGCTCCTGGGCCCGCTACCTCCTATGGGCTGAGTTATCTCACAATCTCCATGTCTCTTCAGCCACCAATCTCAGTCCATTTGAGGTATGCCACGGTTTCCAACCTTCGATGTTCGATCATCAGGAACCGGAGGTTGAGGTGCCGTCAGCCCAACAGTTGGTTCGCCGGTGTCGACGGCTGTGGAACCAAGCAAACGCCGCCATCCAACAGGCCAACAACCGCTACGCCACTCAACATCGCCGTCGACACCCGCCGGGACGATTGTACAATGTAGGTGACAAAGTATGGCTTTCAACCAGAAACCTTCACCTTCACACAGAATCTAAAAAGCTATCACCCAGGTTCATCGGTCCATACCGCATTACCCTCCGTATCAATCCTGTCACCTACCGGCTCCAGCTGCCTGCGGCGCTCCGGATCCATCCGGTATTTCACACCTCCCAGCTCAAACCATTCATCACTTCACCAATGGTTCCCCCCACCCACCCTGCTCCTCCTCCCCGTATCATTGAGGGTGGTCCCGCCTACACCGTTCGCCGGATCCTTGACTCACGTCCTCGGGGCAGAGGGCTCCAGTACCTGGTGGATTGGGAAGGTTACGGTCCCGAGGAGCGATCTTGGATTCCGGCTCGGTTCGTCCTAGACCCCGAACTCATCCGGGACTACCGTCGTCGGGTATCCTCCACCCCAGGACCGTCGAGAGTCGGTCCTGGACAGGGGGGTACTGTCATGCACACTCGTAACACGACCGGCACTAGGACCCGGAAGTAATACGGTCGGGTTTTCAGGAAGCATAAAAGGAGACAAAATGGCGCTTCACATTGCTCAGTCATTGAGTTCGCCCATGCCTTACCTGACGCTTTGCCGACTATTCTGTGAGTACTCACCTATTTGGGTTGCTTCTTTGATTGAGTGTGTGTTGCTAGAACGCGGATTTATTTGTGTAGATCCTAGCTCTTCGTGTAAGAGAGTTCTTAGATAAATTGCGTGGTTATCCTGCCTACTCGTGTTGCTTCCGCGTTTGGGTTTACCATCCACGCTACACGGGCTAACTGCTAAGGCTTCTGTGCTTACCCTACTATAGCTCGTGACATTGCCTTTCTTGGGAGTAGATGGTGCCATAATACACCTGCTCCATCGAACCTACTCCCACCTTGACAAACCTGGGACCAATGTAAGGATTATGTTCTTTTACTTCCCCAGTACATTAGATTACAAAACAGTGTGTCTGAGACAGTGATCCGCAGCACCAATGCTAATCAGGGGACTGTACGGTCTCCTTTTCTATTCACCCTCTATACATCTGACTTTAGATATAACTCAAAGTCATGCCATCTGCAGAAGTTATCTGATGACTCTACAGTTGTTGGATGTATTAAGAAAGATGACATCTCTGAGTACCAGTCCTGTGGTGTGATCATAATCACCTACAAATCAGCAGGAACACAAAGGAGCTGGTGGTAGACTTCAGGAGAAGTAAGACCACTGTGGCTTCTATATCTGTCCATGGGGAGACAGTAGACAGAATACAAATATCTGGGGGACCATCCTGATAACAAACTATATTGGTCACTAAACACACTGGCACTCTACAAGACAGGACAGAGCAGGTTGTACTGTCTGAGACGGCTCAGGTCCTTTAACGACTGCAACACCCTTCTGCAGATGTTCTACAAATCCATTGTGGCAAGTGTAATTTTGTATGCTGTGGTTTTTTTGGGGTTGAGATATAAATGTGTCTGACAGAATTAGACTGGACAAGGTTATTAAAAAGGCCTGACCTGTGATTAGCATGGAGCTTAACTCTGTTTAGGTTGTGGCAAAGAAGCAGATTCTGTCCAAAATACAATTAAACTGAACGATCTTTCTCAGGGAGGCATGGTGGTGTAGTTAGCACTGTTGCCTTGCACCTCCAGGGTGAGGGGTTCGATTCCCGGCCAGGTTTGATTCCCCTCTATGTGTGCATGGAGTTTGCATGTTCTTCCTATGTACTGTAGGTTAGGTTAATTGGCTTTCCCAAATTGGGTGAGTGTGTGTATGTGTGTGTGCCCTGCGATGGATTGACACCCTGTCCAGGGTGTACCCTGCCTTGTGCCCTAAGTCATCTGGGATAGGCTCCAGGCCCCTCGTGACCCTGAATACAGGATTAAGGGGTATGGAAAGTTAGTGAGTAAGCGTTCCTTCTCACCCACTATTCAGTGTGCTCTCCAACCAAAGGAGCATTTAATTAATTACTACGAACAAATCATAATCATAATAGTCTACCTAATACATTATTATTACAATAACTTCAGAAAATAAATATTTAATACAAATATCAATAATAGAAAAAACTAGTTAAGATAACAGCTACTGCAGTACAGTACAGATCTGCAAGACTTCAGTGCAGGATAACTGCAGTTACTGCAGTTAATTACCTTGATATATGGCTATTTTAGCAATGAAATATTCAATAAATACAAATAGGTTACAGAAGCATATTTCAGTACAACTGCATTGTATAAAAAGAGACCTTTCTCTAAAGTGCCACCTCCAGCATCATATTTTATTCCATGGGACATACTGTAATATACACTTAACATTATCAAATAAATATATTTGAATGAGTCCAAATAAAAGAATGTATCTGCTGCTCTTGCAAATTGCATAGTATTTACATAGTAGCTTTTAGATACAAAGCTGTTTCTATATGAGCCAATGTTTTGTTTTTTATTATTATTTCAACTCAATATAGTACAGTAGTAAAGACTATAATATATCGCTACTGGATTGATTTTTCTTTCTGCATAAAACTTGAAAAAATATGTAAATTACGCAATGTTATGTACAGCCAACTTTTTTTGGGGAAATGTAATGTGATAAATGTAGCTATTTCTATCTTCATCATCCACTTTATCCCTCTTGCTCAACCAAACTTTTTGTTTTTACATAATTCTGTGTAAATTCCAAAGACTGTTGTATGTGTATGTGCTTACGCACGCGCGCGCGCACGTGTGTGTCTGTGTGTGCCTGTGTGTGTGTGTAAAATCCAAGAAGATAAAATGTTATGAAACACAACCCAGCTCACCTGGAAATGCAACAGAGAGAGTAAAAGAGATCACACCCCCATTTTGTTGTTTGATGAACTAAAGCTGTTGTATCTGTATCTTTGCAACTGTCTCTGAAAGATACTTGAAATTTTCCACTTTTGTTTTATAGGTTACATTTTATTTTCCATTTTTACTGAAATATAAAAATAATAGTAGAAATAAGGTAAAGTTCTGTGTTTATTTGTTTATTATTCATGACATTCCATCATCGGGATCCTCATCCCTGAGTGGGCAGGGTATTATAATGGATGGTAAAATGAACATAAAAAAACTGTTTTTATTCAGTATTTTGGGAAAATTTATGGGCAGTCAGAATGGCAAAATAGAAACAACACTGCCTGCTTTGACACTAAATAAACAAAGTTAAACAATAAGTAATAAAGAGGGCTGCATGAGAAGAAGATTGATTTCAAGTTCTTTACAGAGCATCTAAAATAAATTGTCATGGAAAAGATAATTTTCTTTGGAAATTTAATTTCAAAACTCTCACTTATTCTAGATTTGTTAATTCAATTCAATTTTATTTTATTTATATAGTGCTTTTAACAGTGATCATTGTCGCAAACCAGCTTTATAGAACCAAAGGGAAATGAGTATGAAATTAATGAGAAAATATATATAGCCGTTCACTTCTCCCCGTCATGATCCTCTGGGATAAGCATTCCTGTGTTCTCCATGCCCTCGTCGATTCTGGCTCTGACCAGAATTTAATTAGTGCTTCAAAGGTTGAGGAACTTCACATACCAACCATTCGTTTGACTTCGCCATTATCGCTCCGAGCTCTCGATGGAACGATCCCCCGATTACCCGGTGAACCACTCCAATCACCCTGAGGACATCTGGAAATCATGCGGAGGAGATATCACTTCTAGTCATGCCAAAGGCTCAAGCCCAGCTGGTTCTTGGACGTCCCTGGCTGATCCGCCACAATCCACAAATAGATTGGCAGAACAACGCAGTCCCTGGATGGAGCCCACTCTGCCTAGCCTCGTGCCTCAAGTCTGCGCTCTGCCCCTCTCCAGTACCTACCTCCTCTGAGGAATTTCCTGACCTTTCCTCTGTCCCACATGATTATGCTGATCTTAGAACAGTTTTTAGCAAGTCCCGGGCGCTTTCTCTTCCACCACACCGACCCTACGACTGTGGTATCGACCTCCTCCCTGGCACGGCCCCACCCGCGGGGGCATCTCTACTCACTCTCCCAACACGAAAGAGAGGCCATGGACAAGTACATTTCAGAGTCATTAGCCACCGGTATCATCAGACCTTCATCGTCACCCGCTGGCTGGCTTCGTTTTCGTGGCTAAAAAAGACGGTTCCTAACGTCCTTGTATAGATTACAGAGGGCTAACGATATCACTGTCAGGAACCGCTATCCCCTACCCTTGATGTCAACAGCCTTCAACCTCCTGCAGGGAGCCCAAATTTTTACCAAAAAATTCTGGTCAGGCAAGTTGCCTGGCCAATAAACCACAGTAAAATCATGGTCAGAAAACCAGTTAGTTATTTTGGCACTGTGAGTAGCTGCTAGGTCCTGGAAATCAAAAAGGAAATCAGGATTTTCCAAAAGGAAATCAGCATCTACATAAATTTTGTCAGCAGACAGATATATGAAGCACTCTAAAATCCCATGGTAAATTACCCTGTTAACGTTGGACTATATAAAACACAGTAGACTATTACCAGTAGATGACATGGCTCCCCAAAACATTAATACTGTCACGAACCAGCCAGATCAACCTAGCACATCCAGATCCTAAGACTCCACTCCAGCTCTTCTTCCTGCACACCTACCTGCCACTAGCGCACACCTGAACCTGATCACTAATCATTCCCCAGCTTTATAAGCACTCTGAGAAAACTGTTCAGCGCCGCAGTATCTTACTCGTGTGCCTTGCGGTCTGTTTTTTCTGTGAAGTGATTAATTGTTTATCCTAGCCTGTTTTCGACCCTGCCTGTTCCACGGATTTCTCTCTCTCATCTACATCCCCTGGTACTTCTGTTGTGATCGGACTGATTAATGTGTATGACCTCGCATGCTCTCAAGACTTCGGATTTGCACTCACGATTTGGATTTGTTTGCCCTCATCGCTGTATCTCCGGATATCAACCCTCGCATGGTAAAGACGATTCTTCTAGTCTTTTGCTTCTCCTTCTTCGCAAGTCGGCTTTTTCCGCGGCACGAGCACTTCCGCGTTTGAGCTCTTCCGCGTTTATGGAGCTCCGGACAGAACGTTTGTGCAGCGCACTGACTTCTGTTGTCACAAGGGAAATCAGCCGCTACACTCCACCTTACAACCACTGCGTGCTAAGTGGATTAGAAGCAAAAATTAGATCGCAAGAACCCGAGAGACTTCCTCGTGCACAGCTTCCGGGATTGTGGAGATTCCTTTGCGTCATAGTCCCGCCCCCTTTCTCATCACTAAGAGTCTCCCCACTCTCAGTCACCAAGCACATACACTCACTGCTTCTCTCCTCTGCTCCTGCTGCGCCTGTTCAACCAAGCCACAGTGTGTCCAGTAAAGATTCTACACAACTTAATCACCGATTGTCTGCTATTGGGTTCACTCCAGTTCAGTCACTCTGACAAATAAGTGTAGATAGATGGATGGATGGATGGGTGGATGGATGGATGGATAGATCCATGTACGTGTAATTATGCTGACTCTGAATATACTTTGTCAGTCATGGACCTGCCTGTCCACAGTCTGCAATATTTTCTCTAAAGATCACCTGAACCTGTCCAAGATGATGGTATGTTTGCAGGTCCCATGGGTTGCGGGGTTCTCTGCACTTTGCTAGCAAGTTTTTCATTTATTTTTTTGACAACCAATCACAGTCTTCAGAAAAATGTCAAACCTAGCAATGGGGTCAGCTCTGCCTCATTACCGGAATAAGAGTTTTTCTTTTCCTTGCTCATTCTTGCTCTGAGATTGGCCTAATACATTCTCAGGCTACGACTCCTAGCTAAAAGTGTTTAAGCTAAAATGATGATGTCCCTTGGAGGAATCTTAGAAGCTTTATGAATATGGCCCCAGTTATCTTATAGTTTTTTGAGAGTTCTATTCCAGAGTCAGATTCCAAATTGTGCCCATTTCCTGCTGTAGTAGTCAGCGGTTCACAGAGAGATTTGCAGGCTCTAGGCATGTTAGACTAAAATGGTTATGATAAGCTATGTGTCTGCCTTGAAACAAGGTTTAATTCAATTATTTTTATGAGAAGAGCCCCGCAGATTAGACAATGGAGGTAAATTGGCCATGAGAACAAATGAGACCATCTCTCATTTCTGTTGTGTAATGGGGCTTTGCTTATCACACAGAAGGCCTATTCAGGGTTGACAAAATCCAGGCCAGGGAGTGTTTCTTTTCGTGTTGTGACATTTCTTGGAATGTTCAAGGAATGAAAGGCTGGAAACAGGTTTGGTGAGAGCACATTATGTATCAAAATATTGCTTTTCATCACACACGTGCACATTTGCTCTATGCTCAGTGTGCTGGTACTCTCAGACACACACATCTCTCTCTATCAGTGCAAACAAAAACATGTAGATAAGCCTTCATAATGAGATAAATTAAATGCTTCACCCGGCTCTTCATCTGCACATAATGTAACTCTTGACCATGTCCCCACTGCCACTGGCGTCTTGCAGTCTGCTGGCCAGATGACCTGTGCTAACCTTTCTGAAGTCAGGGCAGGGCAGAAATATTGTTCTTACAGTGTACTGATGAGCATGCGAAGGGCAACGGAGCCAAGGTAAAGCTCCCTGAGATGGCAGTAGGAAGAAAAGGAACTGTACTGCTACCGCGGAAGTTCCTCGTTTGTATCAGTATTTAAATTATAATGCTTTTTCCGTTTACACAAAATAATAGTAATAACTAGTTTTTATGTTTTAATACTATTGGACTTTTGTATTTCAGTTTTTGCGCTCTTCGGAGAACATGCGACTTTCTTTGTCTAAAAATAACAAGCAGAATCCATCTCTAAACAACAGAACTCCAACTCAGGTCTGTTATCATGGCTAATATTCAGCTCGTTCAGTATGTGGAGTGCAGGATGTTTAGACTTTCTTCCTCCGTCATTAGTGATAACATTTTTGTGATATGTGTGTACTCTGATATTAGTGTTAGAGAAGTGCATCCAGATTTTAGAGAGTGTGAGAGTAGCGTCATTCCCATCTTGGAAAGTCTGTGTGCCACAGGTGGAGATAGCCAGCCTCTGACTCACAGCGGGGTGTGGGCGACGACTCAGTGGCACACTTGCTCTAGGCCACTGGAGCACACCTCCTCTGTGCCTCACGTGTCCAACAGGTTTGTTCTTCTCAGTGATGCACCATCTGAGAAACCTGAAAGAGCTCTGGTTATATGAGACTCTATACTGAGGCACATGAAATTTGCCAGGCCTTTATGGGCACCAGTGGCAGTCGTTAGGTATATCCCAGGAGCCAGGGCACTGGACATAGCAGGTAATCTCAGCGCTTTAGTACAGCACAGGTTCTCTAAGGTAGTGAACATGCTGGACCAAATGATATATGACTTAGTCAGTCAGAGGTTAGCAAGAATAACTTTAGAGAGATGTTTAAATTAGAGAAGGTGATGTCCGATGAAGTAGTATGCTCTTGCCCCATTCTAATTCAACCTGGCAACATAGCTTACAGCAGGTAATGGTTGTTAAACCGCTGGACATCCAGGTGGTGCTCCGAAAATAATGTGGGCTTTATAGACAATTGGAGTACCTTTGAGGGCAAAGCTGGCCTGACGGTGCCCATCCACATCAGGAAGATACTGCTCTTATTTCTTGTAGTATAATCTCAGAAGAGGCCTAGTTATATTCACATCAACTACCACACAAAGCTTTATCAGTAATCTCCCAGAATTATCAACTTTTTTTTTTGACCCCACAGAACCTCGATCAGGCGACTGAATATTTAGAGTCAACATTCCATTATACCTTTGATAAGGTAGCTTCAGTTAAAAGGAAAATGATTAGAGATAAGAAACTCACTCCCTGGTATAATGACCACACACACACTTTAAAACAGACCGCTCAAAAATTAGAACGTACATGGCGTGAAATTGTTAGTATTCCAAATAGCATGGAAGGAGAGCATCCTGAACCATAAAAAAGCTCTTAGTGCTTCTAGAAAACACTAATTAAGAAACCTGACCTTGACCCCTTTCAGCTGTCCATTTACAGGCAATATACACTCACCTAAAGGATTATTAGGAACACGATACTAATACGGTCCATGACCCCTTTAGCCTTCAGAACTGCCTTAATTCTACATGGCATAGATTCAACACGGTGCTGAATGCATTCTTTAGAAGCGTTGGCCCATATTGATAGGATAGCATCTTGCAGTTGATGGAGATTTGTGGGATGCACATCCAGGGCATGAAGCTCCTGTTCCACCACATCCCAAAGATGCTCTATTGGGTTGAGATCTGGTGACTGTGGGGGCCATTTTAGTACAGTGAACTGATTGTCATGTTCAAGAAACCAATTTGAAATGATTCGAGCTTTGTGACATGGTGGAGATGAGTGGTACCCGGTGAGGTGTTCTCTTCACAAATGCTTTGCTGCATACCTCGGTTGTAACGAGTGGTTATTTCAGTCAAAGTTGCTCTTGTATCAGCTTGAATCAGTCGGCCCATTCTCCTCTGACCTCTAACATCAACAAGACATTTTCGCCCACAGGACTGCCGCATTTTGGATGTTTTTCCCTTTTCACACCATTCTTTGTAAACCCTAGAAATGGTTGTGCGTCAAAATCCCATTAACCAAGCAGATTGTGAAATACTCAGACCGGCCCGTCTGGCACCAACAACCATGCCGTGCTCAAAATTGCTTAAATCACCTTTCTTTCCCATTCGGACATTCAGTTTGGAGTTCAGGGGATTGTCTTGACCAGGACCACACCCCTAAATGCATTGAAGCAAACTGCCATGTGATTGCACCACCAGCCTGCATAGTGGTAACAAGGCATGATGAATCCATGTTCTCATTCTGTTTACGCCAAATTCTTACTCTACCATTTGAATGTCTCTCCAATCTCCTGGTTTTACACTCACCTAAAGGATTATTAGGAAGACCTGTTCAATTTCGCATTAATGCAATTATCTGATGTTGATTAGATAATTGCATTAATGCGAAATTGAACAGGTCTTCCTAATAATCCTTTAGGTGAGTGTAAAACCTCCCCCACAGCACCTATGTTCATATCTACATAATAGCATAAATAACAGCGATAGGAATAGAATACACAAACTGTATCAGTCAGGATATGTTAGGCCTCATCACAGCACAGAGACAGCATTTGTTCAAGTAGTAAATGACATCCTATTGGTCTCGGATCAGGGTTGTGTCACTATGCTTGTGTTACTCGACCTCAGTGCAGCTTCTGACACATTAATCTTAATATTGTCCTTGGAAAATGTAGTAGGAATTAGGGGAACGGTCCTCTCCTGGCTCAGATCCTATTTGACTGATCGTTATCAGTTTGTAGATTTAAATGGTGACTATTTTGCATGTTCTCAAGTGGAGGTTGGCGTTCCAAAGGGTTCAGTTTTAGGCCCACTGCTTTTTTCTCTTTACATGCTTCCTCTGGGCAACATAATTCATAAGCGTGGTATTACACACGTGAACAAAAGTTATAATAAGAATTCTATGAAGGTTAATCAATGAAAGTCAGACATTGCTTTTCAACCATGCTTCAACGGAATTATAAAAAAAATGAACTCATGGAACAGGCCTGGACAAAAATGATGGTACCCCTAACTTAATAGTTTGTTGCACAACCTTTTGAGGCAATCACTGCAATCAAACGATTCCTGTAACTGTCAATGAGACTTCTGCACCTCTTTGCAGGTATTTTGGCCCACTCCTCATGAGCAAGCTGCTCCAGTTGTTTCTGGTTTGAAGGGTGCCTTTTCCAGACAGCATGTTTCAGCTCCTTCCAAAGATGCTCAATAGGATTGAGGTCAGGGCTCATAGAAGGCCTTTAGAATAGTCCAATGTTTTCCTCTTAGCCATTCTTGGGTGTTTTTAGCTGTGTGTTTTGGGTCATTGTCCTGTTGCAAGACCCATGACCTGCGACTGAGACCCAGCTTTCTGACACTGGCCAGCACATTTCTCTCTAGAATCCCTTGATAGTCTTGAGATTTCATTGTACCCTGCACAGATTCAAGTCACCCTGTGCCAGATGCAGCAAAGCAGCCCCAAAACATAACAGAGCCTCCTCCATGCTTCACAGTAGGGACAGTGTTCTTTTCTTGATATGCTTCATTTTTCTGTCTGTGAACATAGAGCTGATGTGCCTTGGCAAAAAGTTCCATTTTTGTCTCATCTGTCCATAGGACATTCTCCCAGAAGCTTTGTGGCTTGTCAACATGTAGTTTGGCATATTCCAGTCTGGCTTTTTTCTGATTTGTTTTCAACAATGGTGTCCTCCTTGGTGGTCTTCCATGTAGTCCACTTTGGCTCAAACAATGACGGATGGTGCGATCTGACACTGATGTTCCTTGAGCATGAAGTTCACCTTGGATCTCTTTAGAAGTCTTTCTGGGCTCTTTTGTTACCATTCTGATTATCCGTCTCTTTGATTTGTCATGAATTTTCCTCGTGCGGCCACGTCCAGGGAGTTTGGCTACAGTCCTATGGATCTTAAATTTCTGAATAATCTGTGCAACTGTAGTCACAGGAACATCTAGCTGCTTGGAAATGGTCTTATAGCCTTTACCTTTAACATGCTTGTCTATAATTTTCTTTTGAATCTCCTGAGACAACTCTTTCCTTCGCTTCCTCTGGTCCATGTTGAGTGTGGTACCATGTCACCAAACAACACAGTGACTACCTGGAGCCCTATATATAGGCCCACTGACTGATTACAAGATTGTAGACACCTGTGATGCCAATTAGTGGACACACCTTGAATTAACATGTCCCTTTGGTCACATTATTTTCAGTATTTTCTAGGGGTACCATCATTTTTGTCCAGGCCTGTTCCATGAGTTTATTATTTTTTTTAAAATAATTGCGTTGAAGCATGGTTGAAAAGCAATGTCTGACTTCTATTGGTTAACATTCATAGATTTTTTTTTAATTATTACTTTTGTCAGATTAAAGTTATTTATGTGTCCATTGTGAGTTTTTCTTTCATTGACCGAAGGGTACCAACAATTTTGTCCACGTGTGTAGGTTTCATTGTTATGCTGATGACATATAGCTATACGTGTCATCAATTCCAGATGAGAAAAACCATCTTAATAAAGTTGAACAATGTGTGAAGGACATAGAGACTGGATGTTAATTAACTTCCCTCTGCTTAATCCTGGTAAGACAGAATTTCAAGTCATAAGACCACATGCAGCCAGAAGTAAGCTTTTTTTATTCTTTAGATGGCCTTTTTATTCCATCATGTGCAAAAGTGAAAGACCTTGGTGTTATTACAGATTCCAGTCTTTCCTTTGAAGCACATGTAGATAATATTACTGGGATAGCATTCTTTCACCTCATTGGCAAGGCTTGGGAACTTTTTTCCTCTGTTGAATCAGAGACCAAGAGACATTGGGATATTGTTCAAGCAGAAGTTACACTTTATTGACTGTAGTCATCCAAGTCTGGCAAACTCAGCTCTAGAGAGTTTATACAGTCATGGTCAAAAGTTTTGAGAATTACATAAATATTTGAAATTGGAAAAGTGGCTGCTTGAGTTTTTATTATAGCAATTTGCATATACTCCAGAATGTTATGAAGAGTGATCAGATGAATTGCATAGTCCTTCTTTGCCATAAAAATTAACGTAATCCCGAAAAAAAAAAAAACTTTCCACTGCATTTCATTGCTGTCTTAAAGGACCTGCTGAGATCATTTCAGTAATCGTCTTGTTAACTCAGGTGAGAATTTTGATGAGCACAAGGCTGGAGATCATTATGTCAGGCTGATTGAGTTAGAATGGCAGACTTGACATGTTAAAAGGAGAGGGTTTGCTTGAAATCATTGTTCTTTCATTGTTAACCATGGTGACCTGCAAAGAAACGCGTGCAGCCATCATTGCATTGCATAAAAATGGCTTCACAGGCAAGGATATTGTGGCTACTAAGATTGCACCTATATCAACAATTTATAGGATCATCAAGAACTTCAAGGAAAGAGGTTAAATTCTTGTTAAGAAGGTTTCAGGGCATCCAAAAAAGTCCAGCAAGCGCCAGGATCGTCTCCTAAAGAGGATTCACCTGCGGGATCGGAGTGCCACCAGTGCAGAGCTTGCTCAGAAATGGCTGCAGGCAGGTGTGAGTGCATCTGCACACACAGTGAAGCGAAGACTTTTGGAAGATGGCCTGGTGTCAAGAAGGGCAGCAAAGAAGCCACTTCTCTCCAAAAAAAAACATCAGGGACAGATTGATCATCTGTAAAAAGTATGGCGAATGGACTGCTGAGGACTGGGGCAAAGTCATATTCTCGGATCAAGCCTCTTTCCAATTGTTTGGGGCATCTGGAAAAAGGCTTTTCCGGAGAAGAAAAGGTGAGCACTACCATGAGTCCTGTGTCATGCCAACAGCAAAGCATCCTGAGACCATTCATGTGTGGGGTTGCTTCTCATCCAAGGGAGTGGGCTCACTCACAATTTTGCCCAAAAATGCAGCCATGAATAAAGAATGGTACCAAAACACCCTCCAACAGCAACTTCTTCCAACAATCCAACAACAGTTTGGTGAAGAACAATGCATTTTCCAGCACGATCGAGAACTGTGCCAAAGGCAAAAGTGATAAGTGGCTCGGCGACCAAAACGTTGAAATTTTGGGTACATGGCCTGGAAACTCCCCAGATCTTAATCCCATTGAGAACTTGTGGTCAGACCTCAAGAGGCAGGTGGACAAACAAAAACCCACTAATTCTGACAAACTCCAAGAAGTGATTATGAAAGAATGTGTTGCTATCAGTCAGGATTTGGCCCAGAAGTTGATTGAGAGCATGCCCAGTCGAATTGCAGAGGTCCTGAAAAAGAAGGGCCAACACTGCAAATACTGACTCTTTGCATAAATGTCATGTAATTGTCAATAAAAGCCTTTGAAACGTATGAAGTGCTTATAATTATATTTCAGTACATCACAGAAACAACTGAAACAAAGATCTAAAGGCAGTTTAGTAGCAACCTTTGTGTACTTTTCAAGGGGGAGGGATACAAGAGGTGGAGACAATCTAAACAAAGCATAGTGTAGTACAGGAATCAGCCTGGTAATGAAAATTCACTAGTCCTGATCTCATCAGCATATCAGTGCCTTTCAAATGCATAGGTGCTAATCTAATCAGCCTGACAGTATCGCCCAGACCTTCAGATTATCATAGGGACAGAGATCGCATTCACATTTACCTTGGGACAAGTGGTATCTGCACAGAGTAAGAAAGAAAAACAAAAGACTTCAAACCTTAGGGTTGTTTCCTCTGTTTGATCTGTGTCTGCTGTTGTGGTTCCTTCTTTCTCTATTTCTTAATTCCTGTGACACCTAAAGAACAATTCAATTCAATTTCATTTCTATAGCGCTTTTAACAATGGTCAATGTCTCAAAGCAGCTTCACAGAAATGAAAAGAAAATGAAAAGAAAATTTATGGAAGTGTATATATGTGTAAGAAAAATGTGTCTAGATAATGAGATTGTCCCTGATGAGCAAGCAAAGGGTGACGGCGACAGTGGCAAGGAAAAACTCCCTGAGAAGAAACCTTGAGAGGAACCGGACTAACAAGGAACCCATCCTCATTTGGGTGAAAACAGATAACAAAAAATTGTATAACATCATGTGTGTTCGATATAACAGAAGTTATTTAAATTAACACAAAGTCCAGTTCAGCACAGGGATGAGTCAGCAGGTGCAGAGGGCAGATGGGCTCTGGATCACTGGGAGCTCAGGAGTAGCATGTGTAGCTCCAAACCAACATGAAGAAGAATCCAGCTGGAGCAGGTCCTTCTCTGGATGCCTCAGGAACCTCGCAGGGTTGGCCTCTTTCTACTGAAGCTGGCACAATCTCCAGATGCCTCGGGATGGGTGGAAAAATAAAGAGCAGGTGAAAAGAATTAGCGTGGTTGCCATTCAGGATAGATGTACTGGAGTATGAGGTAAAGAAATTAATTCTGTGTATGCCAGATTAAAGAGATGCGTCTTGAGTCTACTTTAAATTAGGAAACTGTGTCTAAACCCCGAACACTGTCAGGAAGACTATTCCAAAGTTTTGGAGCTAAATATGAAAATGCCCTACCCTCTTTTGTAGATTTTGATATTCTGGGAACTACCAGAAGTCTGGAGTTTTCTGATCTTAAGGAGCATGGTGGATTGTAACATATCAGAAGACTGGGTAGGTATGTGGGAGCTAGACCGTTTAGAGTCTTGTACGTAAGTAATGCTATTTTGTAATTAATTCTAAACTGAACAGGTAGCCAGTGCAGGGATGATAATATTGGGGTTATATGATCATATTTTCTGGATCTAGTGAGAACCCTGGCGGCTGCATTTTGGACTAACTGTAGCTTGTTAATTGAGGATGCAGAACAGCCACCCAGTAATGCATTACAGTAGTCCAGTCTGGAGGACATGAATGCATGAACCAGCTTTTCTGCAGCAGATAAAATGTTCCTAAGCTTGGCACTATTTCTATGGTGGAAAAAGGCTGTATTTGTTGATGTTGGAGATGATTTTCAAAGGATAAGTTACTGTCTAATATTATACTCAGGTCTTTCACTGACAAGCTGGTGGTAACAGTACATCCTTCTAAATGCAAGCTGAATTGTGAGAGCTGGTGTGTACTGGTTTTTGGGCCAATAAGTAATATCTCTGTCTTATCTGAATTTAGTAAAAGAAAATTATCGGTCATCCAATCTTTTATATCTTGAATACACTCAGTTAGTCTAGACAATTTGGATATTTCGTCTGGTTTTGTGGAGATGTATAACTGGGTATCATCAGCATAACAATGGAAACTAATCCCATATCTTCTAATGATGTTACCCAAGGGAAGCATGTATATTGAGAACAGCAGAGGTCCTAAAACTGACCCTTGTGGCACCCCATATTTCACTGGCATTACACCAGACTGTTCTCCATTCAGATCTACAAAATGGAATCAATCAGACAGGTAGGATCTGTCCCTGAATACCAAAGTGATTTTGTAAGCGATCTATGAGAATGTTATGATCTATAGTGTCGAATGCAGCACTAAGATCAAGTAAGACGAGAATTGAGATGCAGTCTTGGTCCAAAGCTAAAAACAAGTCATTTGCAATTTTAACTAGTGCAGTTTCTGTACTATGATGGGGCCTGAAACCTGACTGAAATTCTTCAAGAATATCGTTTTCCTGCAAGAATGTGCATATTTGGGCTGATACTATCACTATTTTTTATATATAATCGGAAGGTTTGAAATTGGTCTGTAATTTGTTACATCATTTAGGTCTAAATTAGATTTTTTAAGAAGAGGCTTAATAACTGCCAACTTGAAAGGTTTAGGGACGTGACCTAGATATAATGAAGAGTTGATAATGTTTAGAACGGGCGCTCCAGCTATATTTATCACTTCTTTTAAAAGTCTGGTTGGGATTGGATCCTGTAACAAAGACGGACTCCACAAGATGGTGAGTAACAGGATGAGTGTTTTTATTTCGATTTAGAGAACCACAGAATGAAGCACTGACGATAAGTGGTATTGAAAGTTGGTTAGCTAATGGAGAGTTTTCTGAATCACCGGAAAGGATCACTTTTATTCTTGCTGCGTGAAGGAGAGGAGACGAGGCGCACGAACTGAGATGACAGCAGAGGAGGAATTTCTCGCTGCACAGCGATATCGCGACTGGAGTCCGGAGAGGGTGACTGGAGTATTTTCTGGGAACAAGAACACAGGTAAATTAGAATCTTAACAAGAATCTTCTTACTTGGAGATGGCGGTTGAGTCCACTTTCGTATCTACGAGCCCGGACACTGACTGAGGCACGGTGTGTGGTTTTTATGGATTTCCGTTGATTAGAGACAGGTGAAGGTGATTAGAACTCCGGAGATAAAGGGCGTGGTGTCTGACTGAGTTCAGAGCCTGACCTGACTGTGACAGATCCAGCAAGCATGTTGTTGATTTAGCCGAGGTGATAATTTTATACAGCTCTTCCTGTCCTACACCTGTAAAGCACTGAAAATGTAATTGTGAAGCTTTAGACTGGACTGGATCATGAGATGCTGTTAGAGGTTGAATTTCCATTATTGTCTTCCTGATACTATACATTTTTTCATTGAAGAAGTTCATAAAGTCTTCACTTCTAAGCTGTGATGGAATACTCCCTGCAGACATCTTAGGATTTGTTAGGATAGCCACTGTACACTGTACTGTAATAGGAACCTGTGATTGTTTTGGTTTCTTGCTATCAGTTGGCTCAGATGCCCGTCTATAGCTGCACATACTACCTTTATACGTGATTCTAAAAACTTCTAATTTAGTTTTTCTCCATTTTCACTCGAGGTTACGGGTTGCTCTATTTAGGGCGCGAGCTGTTGTACCATGGTGCAAGTGTTTTGTGACTTTTTTTAATCTGATGGGAGCAACAGTGTCTAATGTACTGGTAAAAATAGTGCCCATGCTGCTAGTCACTTCATCTAGATCGTCTGCACTTAGGGGTCTGATAAGAAATTGGGACAGATCCGGCAGATTACTTGTGAATTTGTCGGATTAATATTTCTACTGAATTGATAACATGGGGAGGCACAGCTACGCTGTTATACAGGTAGGGTATATACTAAGAGATGATGATCTGTGATATCATCACTTTGAGGTAGAATGTCTATATTAGAGACATCTATACCATGGGATATAATTTAATCTAGCGTATGATTAAAGTGGTGAGTTGGTCTATTTATATTTTGTTTAACCCCAAAGGAATTTAGCAAATCCAAAAATGTGACGTTAGCATCGTCTACATGAATGTTAAAGTCTCCTACTATCAGCACTTTGTCAGAGTTAACCAATAGGTCGGATAGCAGATGTCCAAACTCTTTAAGAAAATCGACATATGCCCCGGGGGTCTTTACACGGTGGCCAGGACAAAATGTAGCAAGAGTTTATTATGTATTTCACTGAGTGCAACATTAATGATAAGCACTTCAAATTAGTTGAACTTGAGCCTTGTTTTCTGAGTAACAGTGAGAACATACTGTAGATAGTTGTGACATCACCACCATGACCAGTTTGACAGGGTTCGTGCTTATAGAAATATCCTGACGGAGTAGACTCATTTAAACTAATATATTAATTTTGTCTGAGCCAGGTTTCAGTAAGGCGTCAAGACAGCAATCTGAGAAAATTTCATTAACAATCAGTGCTTTAGGTGCAAGGGATCTGATGTTGAGAAGCCCACTTTAGAGGTATATTTTGATTACTTATTTGGCGTTTTTCTGGTTTTATAGTTATTAGATTGTTTCGAGCAATTTTAAGAATTTATTCTTTTTTCTCACTATTCAGGGAACAGACAGTTTCTATAGCACAAGCTATGTGTGAGTTGCAACGTGGCTATTATGTTTGGAATCTAAGACACAACTTACCGCCAGTCAGATGGTTCGTAGTGTCCTGGAGATGTTGTCTGAGAGGACTGCTGTGTGGTAGAGCCTAGGACGCTCCCAGAAAACATTCCAGTTATCAACAAAGGTTGTTGACACCAAGATTGTAACCATTCATTAAAAGCAAACAATCTACTGAACCTCTCGATTCCTCGTTGAAATGTAAGAAGCGGTCCGGATACGATGATCCTTGTCGTGGGTGATGTGTTGCGGACCTTCTCAACCAGGATCCTGAAGTCCTTCTTCAGGATCTCCGTCTGCCTCAGCCTGGTGTCGTTCGTGCCAGCATGAAGGACCACTGCTCCAAAGTTCTCCCTCAGGGCCGCAGGCACCTGTGCAGCAACATCAAGAACACGAGCACCAGGTAAACAGTGAATGCGCACCTTACCTTTAGCCGTGGTAGCACGGACGTGCCGGACGATGGAGTCTCCGAGGACCAGCGCTTCGTGTACAGTCTCGCGAAGAGGAGCGAAATGGTTTTGGGTCGGGATCTCGAAGACGGGCGGCGGCGGAGGGGGAGAAGTCCTTGCCCGGGGGCCTAGCGCGCGTCTTCCACTGCTGCTGTATCCAGGATTCGTGGTATCCCGGCGCCGGGGTGAAAGAAACCTGGGCGGGCTGCGTCCTTGGTGCATTGGACCTGGGCAGAGAAGCACGCGGAGTATTTACCTGAGACAGGTGAGCGTCGGTCCGTGACGATTCCAGCGCGGCTTTCTGCTCGTAGCTGGGCCAACTTCACCTGTAGGTCGCGGATCTGCTTCTCCAAAGCCTCCATCTCCAAATCCGCCGAGTGAAACTCCGGTGTGTCCTCACCTGCACTCAGAAGCAGACACACAACCGACATGGTGTCAAAAAACGGAGATAATCGGTGTGAAAAAAGCATAGACAAACTTGTGATAGCCGGGCTAACGGGCTAGTGATGCTAATGGAATAGCTGAACAGTGAGGTAAGAATGGACTAGTGGATGGACTAGTGGATGGGGAAGTCCTATGAGGGAGTCTTCAAAGCAGGGTTTGGCCCCCGATGCCTGTTGCATTCGGTTCTTCCCTGGGCTGCTCACTGGTCCGAGTGTCCTATCCTAGGGGAACAACTTTACAGTGTGACACATGAGTCCAGGTTTTCCTTTCCTGACACAATGAACATCACTTGAGGTGGTCCGTGCCACTTTTGCTCTAATGGCTTGTTTCCGAATGATTTTATCGTGTGTCCACCTTCTGGTGGAGTCTGCCAACACGACTCAATTCTCTCTCCAGCACTTTGTACTGCCTTTGTGAGGTTTTCACAGTAAGCGATCAGAGCATCTGAAGCAATGTGTACATCAGCATTTCTAAGATCAATCACAACTGGCATTTGCATTGGGCATCCAGTAATACTTTCATGAGGGCTCAGTCCTACTGATCTGTTAGGTGAGACTCTCATACTACATAGTGGCAACACTTCGACCCATGGTACTCCTTCCTGACGCATTTTGCTTAGCCTGGCTTTGATTGTTCTGTTTGCTCATTTAACCTGTCCTGATGCTTGTGGTCTGTATGGGCAGTGAAGATTCCACTTAATCTTCAACATTTTAGACACTTCCTTGACTACCTGTCCTGTGAAGTGTGTTAAGGATCTGAGTCGATGTAATCTGGTAATCCCAATCTGGGAATTAAATCAGTAACAAGACATTTAGCAGTATGTGCAGCTGTAGTATACCCTATTGGATAAGCTTCTACCCATCTTGAGAACCTGTCTATTACTACCAAGATGTCAGTTTTTTCTTTACAAGGAGGTAACCATATGTAATCAACTTGCAGGTGAGGAAATGTTCCTGGTGGAGCTGGGGTATGTGTTGCTACTGTAGTTACTGCTGGCACGTCATTATTTTTCTGACATGTAACGCATCTCTTGACTGTTTCGATGGCTACATTTCTGAATTTTGGATTCCACCATTGATTTGAGAACCTGTGATTCATTGTTGCTAGACCACTGTGACCCTAATTGCTTATTTGTTGAGCCAAATATGGTAGCAGTGATTCAGGAGCAACATACTTTCCCCCTTTGGTCCAGCAGCTGGATTAATCCACTGTGGCTCCTTTGTCTAACCATGTCCATGCTTTATATAGAGGGACGTTTTTGTACAGATCAATGATCGATTCAGGAGGCAGAATGGTCTTCTATGCTGTACTACCTGAACACACTTGTACAGTTGCATAAAAACAAGCCTGTTCAGCAGCTACATCAGCAAGAGCATTACCTTTAGCTTCCGTAGAATTAGTTGTGAGATGTGCTTTTATTTTGATCACAGCTAATTTCTTCGGAAGTTTCATGGCAAACATTAAATCTTTTACTAATTCAGCATGCTTAATGGGGGATGCAGCAGAAGTTAGAAACCGTTTACGTTGCCAAATGACACCAAAATCATGAACTACTCCAAAAGCATCCCTGGAATCAGTGTAAATATTTGCAACTGATCCTGAAGCTAGCATGCACGCTCTAGTTAAGGCTATTAGTTCTGCAGCTTGAGCTAAAATATGATCTGGAAGACAACCTGAGGCTATCACTTCAATAATGGAAGTTACTGCATGACCTGCGGCCTTCAGTACCTTGAGCTGAACCATCAACAAACTCCAATTCGCCATTCAGTTTCTGCTACTTCACTTGTAGGTGTATATGTGAGTGTGAGTCGTGAGTCATCTCTCCTACATTCTCTAACACAACTTCAATCATTGCAGACTGTCATGGGTCTAGCTGGTTGTAGTGCTAGACCGGCTGATGGTGTTGCCGTGGGCATAAAGGTAGGCATGTACGCAGAGGGGTTCAACAGAAAATAGTCTTTTATTTAAACACGCAACTCAAAAACAGAACAAAGGAACTAAAACAACAAACTCAAACTAAGACTAGGGCTCAGGAAAAACACAGGAACAGGAAGGGATCTGAACACAGGAGACCAGGAGCTGAAACAGGGAACCAGGAGCTGACACAGGGAACCAGGAGCTGACACAGGGACTAGGGATGAGGAAACATGGAGCTGGAGCTAACTAAGACACAGAGGGGAACTAAAGACAGGGACTGGAGACTGGAGAGACAGGACTGGCAGCACAGAGACTGGAGAGACAGGGCTAGACAGGAGACAGGGCTAGGGGCACAAAGACTGGCAGGAGCTAGACTAGCTGGGTTAGTGAGGTTAGTAGCTACATGTTGTACTGGGGACACTGGAGGCTGACCTAACCGGGTTAGTGGCTAATAGTGTTAGTACTGACCTAGGGGACCGGAAGACAAAAGGCAGGGCACACATGAGGCTATACCAAACTAGCGGCCAACCTACTAGTGACCAGAACCACTAGCAGTCACTCCCACTAGAGATTAGCCTACTGGAGGCTAACCCTACTAGGGGCTAACCCTACTAGCCGTCAAGGCCTACTAGCGGCTAACCCTGCTAATGGCTAAACACTCATGTGGCTACACATACAAGGGAAAAGACCCGAAGGCAAAACAGTACTTACACAGGACACAGGAGGAGACACAGCCTAACTACACAGTGAACAAAGCAGCTCCATGAATCCACAGACACAAGGAACATCAAGGAAACAAAACTAGAGCCCTCTGAAAACAAAAGGTTACAAAACAAAAACCAAATATAAACTTAAAGTAACAAATGAATGCCCACATGATGGTAATCCAAACAAACAAACACCAACAGACAATGAGACAATCACAAACAATGCTCGACCCAGTTTCCCAGAACAAACTGCTATTTATAGAAAGTTTTAATGAGCCACCTCAGTTCAGGTGAGCCTCATCACCTGACTGAGGTGCCTTCTGGGAAACTGAGTCAACCAACAGGAACTACACAAAGACAGACAGACATGAACAGTGACCTCTAGTGGAGGTTCCTAACACAGACATCATACATGTGGATGGGTCTGTAACTGATGCACGCTGTAAAACAATGTTCGGGGGTGTGAGGGTTGTTAAGTCAAGTCAAGTAAATTTTATTTATATAGCGCTTTTAACAATTGACATTTTTGCAAAGCAGCTTTACACAATCAAAAGAAGTAAGTTTGTATGCAATGTGAATGTGTATGAAAAATGATAAGATTGTCCCTGATGAGCAAGCCATGGGCAACAGTATCAAGGAAAAACTCCATGAGATGGTAATAGGAAGAAACCTTGAGAGGAACCAGACTCACCAGGGAACCCATCCTCATCTGGGTGATAACGGATAGCAGGGATTTATCAGCATAATAATGTGTAAGACTGGAAGTTCAGTATAACAGGAGACGTGTTAAAATTAAAATTAAAAGGAGTCCAGTTTGTTCCTGGAAGCTCAGGTAGACTGTAGGAAATTCCAGTCCTGAACTATCGAACAATTGAAGTCACAGGTCCCCAGAGAACAGCTGTCAGCATCAATCGAGGACAGGACAGTCTTCGTGGAAACCCCTGCTGTATTAATAAAAAAATAAAAAATTAAGTTTTAATAATACGTGGTACTGACAGGCAGCCTGCATTCTTTGATCAAAGTAGGCATGGCGGATCGTAAGACACTAGCAGTTCACTCAAATACTGTGGCGCGAGACCATTTAGTGCTTTAAATGTCAAAAGTAGTATCTTAAAATCGATGCAAAATTTCACAGGGTGCCAATGCAGTGTAGATAAGATAGGGGTGATGTGCTCGTATCTTCTGGTTTTAGTGAACATCTGTGTAGATGTGAACATAGCTGCTATGATACTACCTTTTCCAGAATCTTGGAGATAAAGGGAAGGTTTGATATTGGCCTCTAATTAGAAAGCTGACAGGGGTCAAGGTCAGGTTTCTTGATTAGCGGTTTAATAACGGCTAATTTAAAGGATTTGGGGACATACCCACTACTGAGTGAACAGTTAATTACTTTCAACAGGGGTTCTGTTATTGCTGGTACATCTGTTTGAGAAAATGTGTCGGTATAGGATCTAATATACAGGTTGACAATTTTGAAGAAGAGATGAGTGAAATTAGTTCCCTCGCTTCAAGGGGAGTAAAGTATTCTAAGTTCTGATGTGATGTGGTTAGTTCATCTGCATTACTTAAATTGTCTGGTTTCAAAGCCTGAATTTTTTGCCTAATATTTATGATTTTGTTATTGAAAAAGTTAATGAAATCCTCACTACTGCATGATGTTGTTGTGGAGAGGTCTTGTTTTTAGTTAATTTAGCTACGGTATTAAAATAAAATCTTGGGTTGTTTTTGTTATTTTCTATAAGAGTGGAGAGATACGTTGATCTAGCATCACTGAGAGCTTTTTCAAAGTTCAGGATGCTCTCCTTCCAAGCTATTTGGATTTATGTTAGGACAATTTCGTTTGGCGCCATTTACGTTCAAATTTTCGAGCGGTTTGTTTTAAAGCGCGTGTGTGGTCATTATACCAGGGAGCGAGTTTCTTATCTCTAATCATTTTCCTTTTAACTGGAGCTACATTATCTAAGCTATAACGTAGTGTTGACTCTAGATATTCATTCGCCTGTTCGAGTTCTGTGAAGTCAGATGGCGATCCAATCAAAGTTGATAACTCTGGAAGATTATTGATAAAGCTTTGTGTGGTATTTCATGTAAATGTACGTTTAAGGCGGTAGCGCGGTGCTGTTACAATAACAATTATTACAATAACACGCTTTAATCGAGACAAGATAGTGATCTGAGATAACTTCAGACTGTGGAATTGTGCTTATCTTTCCTATACTTAATCCGAAGGATAATATTAAATCGAAAGTGTGACCTGTTTTATGAGTGGGTCCTACTACACACTGACTTACTCCTACTGAGCCCAGTATGGGCAAGAATGCTGTTCTCAGAGGGTCTTCTGGATTCTCAAAATGAATATTAAAGTCTCCAGCAATTAACGCTTTGTCTACAGAAACAACAAGGTTTGAGAGGAAATCTACAAATTCGCAGAGAAACTCCGAGTACGGCCCTTGGGGTCTGTAAATGATGATTAGCGGGATCGACTGAGCTGACTTTATGTTACTATAGAAAGCTTCAAATGCATTAAACCTAAAACTGTGTTTTTGTACGATAGACAGATTATCGTTATAAATAACTGCGACTCCTCCTCCTCTACCAGTTAGCCGAGGCTGGTGTATGTAGCTGTATTCAGGAGGACTAGCTTCATTTAGAGCTACATACTCGTCCTGTTTAATCCAGGTTTCTGTTAAACATAATATATCAAACTCCTGATCTGTGATAATTTCATTAACAATAACTGCTTTAGATGTGAGAGATCTAATATTTAACAGTCCTAGCTTCAGATCAGAGGTGCCGGCTGTGCATTCAGTGTGATTGGAGTTTGTGGTATCTATGTTAATTAAATTACTAAAACAGACTTTCTGAGTCTTTCTAAATTTATGTTTATGTTTAGCTTGGGGAACAGACACAGTCTCAATATGATGAACCCTGAGTGATGACTCTATGCAGCTAGCAGACGGCTGGTCTGCTCCCTAGCCTGGGCTCTGGATTGTCACCGATTAACTAGCCCTATTCTGAGACTATGCGCTATACTGCAAGAACAGCACCTTCCCGAGTGGGATGGACACCGTCCCGCCCTAACAGGCCAGTTTTGCCCTCAAAGGTCTTCCAGTTGTCTATGAAGCCCACGTTGTTTTCGGAGCACCACCTGGACATCCAGCGGTTCAGCGACCATAACCTGCTGTAAGCTATGTCGCCACGTCTCATTGGGATGGGACCAGACCAAACTACTTCATCGGACATCGCCTTCGCTATTTTAAACACCTCTGTAAAGTTATGCTTGTTAACCTCTGACTGACGAAAGCGTATATCATTAGCTCCAGCATGTACCACTATCTTGGAGAACCTATGCTGCCCTAGAGCCCTAAGATTACTTACTATGTCCGGTGCTCTGGCTCCCGGGATACACCTGATCACTGCCGCTGGCGCCCCTAAAGGCCTAGCTAATTTCACGTCTCAGTATAGTCTCCTATAACCAGAGCTCGTTCAGGTTTCTCAGCGGGTGCATCACTGAGGAGAGCAAATCTGTTGGACACGTAAAGCGTAGAAGAGGTGTGCTCCGATGGGCTAGCCTTAGCGTTAGCTTTGGCTGTACGAGTAGGCCTCACCCACTCGCCCCGCTGTGAGGGCTCTACTGCCAGAGTCGGGGGCTGGTTATCTCCGCCTGCAGCACTCAGACTTTCCGCTACGGGAATAATGCTGCTCTCACGCTCTCTAACCCTCTCTAAAGTCTGGATGCGCTCCTCTAACGCTGATATCTTCTCCGTCAGGGTAACTGACACACACCTATCACAAATAAAGTTATCACTAATGACGGAGGAAGAATGTCTGAACATCCTGCACTCCACACACTGAGCGAGCTGAATGGTAGACATGATAACATATTTTTGTGCCGGAGTTGTGATTATTTGGTGATGGATTCGCTTGTTGTTGGTCAGATGATATGTGCGTTCTCCCAAAAAGCGCCAAAAAACGGATAAAGTCCAGTAGGTATTAAAGCGTAAAAACAAGAAAAATATCATTATAAAAAAACAAAATATAATCTAATACGCTGTTACAACAGACGAGGAACCTTCACAGAATAACACTATGGAAAACAATACGAAAAACAGGAAGCTACCTCACCAAACAGGAAGCCGCCTCTTGACAAACCAAGTTTGGTTAATTGGTTAACCAATTTCCCAACGAGATGTGGTGACAGAAGTGACTTTTGCTTGATTCATTAGTGCAGACACTGCATGAGGGCATCTTACATTTACAGTCTGTCCTAACACCATTCCTGATGATGCTTGAAGCGCTAGATGAACTGCCTGCACTGCTCTAAGAAATGGGCCCATACCTTGACAGACTGTCAAGTTTACCAGAATAGTAATAAATTGGGTGTAAACTGCCTCCATGATCTTGCATTAGACATGCAGTCATAAAGCCTAAGTATTCATGAACATAAAGCACTAAGGGCCTATCAGATTGTGCAATTCATAGTGCTGGTGCTTGACATAATGCTCTCTTCAAAGCATTGAAAGCTTTGAGATTAATCTCTTTCATACAAACAGTATCGGAATCTTTAATGTGGCCTTTCAACAAATCATAGAGCGATTGAGCAATCAAGGCATACTCTTCAATCCAAGGTCTACAATACCTGCTGTTCCCAAAAATGATCTAAGTGTTTTAATGGTAGTAGGCGAAGGCATTGCTTTGACTGAAGTGGCTCGATCCCGTGTAATGGATCTATGTCCTGTACTTATTGTTTGACCCAGAAAAGTGACTTGGTTTTTAGCAACTTGAGCTTTGTGAAGGCTGCATTTGTGTCCTTTTTTATGCAAATAAAAAAGAAGAGCATCATGATCTGTTGAGGCAATCAAAATATCATCAACATATTGAATCATAGTGGAATGTTTGACTGGACATTCTGGGTCACACAAATCACGTCTGAGAGCCTGATTGTATATGGTCGGAGAATTTTGAAATCCCTGTGGCAGACATGTCCACTGGTATTGCTCATAGACAACTGTGAAAGCTAACCATGCCTGGCTGTCAGAGTAGAATCCATTAAGATCCAAGATTCAAAGAAATTTATTAATCCCAAAGGGAAATTGCTTATTCCTGGTTACAGTTGCTCACCCCTTGCTATCAAGTAATGTGTGTGTGTGTGTGTGTGTGTGTGTGTGTGTAATCTTATATTATTATATGTAATATTGTATTACATATTTTATTGTGATATAATACTACAATTGTCATATAATTAATACAGGTAAGTATTATTGTCCTATTTTGTACTGTCACTGACAGTGAATACCCACATATTGTGTGGGTTACAAAGAAGAGTTGTATATTTTTTTTGGGAGGAAAGATCTCCTGTGACGCTCTGTGGAACACTTGATGGTTGAAGGAAACACTTGAGGAACACTTGATGGATCATCTCTGGCTGAAATTGCTCCTCTGGTCAACAAAAGCACTGAGATGAGAAGGATTGTTCAAAATGGATTGTACTTTGGACAGAATTCTCCTCTTCGCTACTACATCCACAGAGTCGCGCTCCATGCCTAGCACAGATCCAGCCTTTTTAATTACCTTGTCCAGTCTGTTCCTGTCCGATACCTTTACATTACAGCCCCAACAGACCACTGCGTAAAAGATGATACTCGCCACAACAGTTTTACAAGTAGAATGGTGTTACAAACGTTGAAAGACCTGAGCCTTAAAAGAAAGTACAACCGGCTCTGTCCTTTCTTGTAGAGTGCCATTGTGTTGAGTGACCAGTCGAGTTTATTATCAAGATGAACAATGCATGATGTTAAACTAGAAAACTCTAGTTTTCCTGTCCCATTGGCTTTCTTGATGGTTCACGCACAAATCGGCGTTCATGCACGCCGACGAACAGCTTTATTTCAGTCATAAATTCACAATCACATTCCAGCTATTATTTCCAGCCGTGGTAAAATAATGGATGAAATAATTATTTAATGCTGGACACAAACAGCAAAAAAACATGATTATTATAAAAAGCCAGAAGCACTTCGTGTGCATATAAGAACATTTACTAAAAAATAGTTTTCTTTGTTCATTCATGTCTTTTGATGGTGCTCAATATCGACACATTTTTACGTTTTAACGAAAAATATGTTGACATAGTCACAAATCAGGTAGTTAGTTAACACCATCAAACGCACACAAGCACACACAAACTCTCCGTGCAGATACACCATGTGGGAAACAACTGAACACAGGTCTTCACTTCGTAATACACATGTCCATAAATAAAAAGGAATAGACATATACGCTAAATATATTTCACTTAAATATTACAGATTAAAACAAGGAAAGAAGACGTGCTGAGCTTCAGTTCATTGTGATGCAGACAAAAGTTTAGGAAGGAAATGGTTGTCGTTATTTTACAAAATCTGAATATATTCGGTAAATTTGTGAATTACACTGAAAGTATCGACTCCAACTATGAAGTTTGATTTAATTGGTACCATTAAACATTTTGTTTGTATTTATTCTATTTTTTTGCTGCCGAAATACATTTTAGGCAGAGACATCTGCTCGGTCTTGTTAATTCATATTAAACCTCTCAATTCTGAATATGAAAATGTATAATCTTTAATCAAGTTAGCCTAAAACAATATTGTTATCAATGCTGAAGCAAACATGATTTTGATTTTGTTTTAGTCTATTTGTTGAATACAACGCGACAGCACGCTCCAAGGTGAACATCCAGTTACTGTAATCCGGGGCGAACCCTTGTTTCTAGGTCCCAGTGGAGTGGTGCGATGATCTTGGTGGATGAGATGACTGGTGCGGGGTCCGCCTAGGGGACGTCTTCCTCATGTTGTCGGGAGAGGGCGTCGGCTTTGGTGTTCTTGGACCCCGGGCGGTAGGACAGATGGAAATTGTAATGTTCTAGGAACAGTGCCCACTGCACCTTTCTCGGGTTGAGTTGCTTCAGGTTGTGGATCGTGATCAGGTTCTGATGATTGGTCCAGATGATGAACGACTCCCTGGTGCCCTCAAGCCAGTGTCGCTAAGCCCACTTTCCAAAGACCACTTTATGGCCAGCAGCTCGCGGTCCCCTACTCCGTATCGCTGCTGAGTGGAGTCAAATTTTTTGTAAAAGAAGGTACAGGGGTGTATTTTTTGGTCTGGACCTTGCTGGGAGAGAACAGCTCCGGAGCCCACATCCGAAGCGTCCACCTCAACAACGAATGGCTTACTTGCATCTGGGTGGAGCAGAATTGGAGCGGTGGTGAACCGGTGACATAGTTCATGAAAGGCGGTGATGGCGGAGTAGTTGAGACTGAAGAGATGAGTTGATGGTCGAGTCAGAGCGGTTAAAAGGGCGGCAACCGTACTGTAGTCCCGGATAAAGCAACGGTAGAAATTCGCAAACCCGAGAAACCGTTAAAGTTGTTTGAGGGTCTTGGGTAGGGGCCAATGACGCACAACTTCCAGTTTCTGGCCATACCATGGGGGGAAATGACAAAACCCAGGAACTTGGTGGAACGCTCGTGAAAGGCGCATTTTTCCAACTTACAGTACAGTTGATGGACGAGCAATCTCTTAAGGACCGCTCTGACATGCTGGGTGTGTTCTTCAACTGTACGTGAGTAAATGAGGATATCGTCGAGATAGACAAACACCCACCGGCCTAGCATGTCCTTGAGGACATCATTGATGAACTGTTGAAAGGCGGCGGGTGCATTGCAGAGTCCAAATGGGATAACCAAACTTTCATAGTGTCCGGTGGGGTGATGAAGGCCGTTTTCCATTCATTGCCCTCTCTGATGCGCACCAAGTTGTAGGCGCTCCGGAGGTCCAACTTTGTGAAGATGGTGGCAACAGAGAGAGCGTCCAGGGCTGAGTTGGTAAGCGGCAATGGGTGTCGGGTTTTGAGGGTGATGTTATTGAGCCCCCGATAGTCGACACAGGGGCATAAGTCGCCGCCTTTTTTCTTCACAAAAAAGAACCCCACGGCGGCAGACGAGGAGGAGGGCCGGATGGTGCTGTGGCGGAGGGTGTCAGAAACATACTCCTCCATTGCCGCATCTCGGTGGCAGAGAGCGAGTACAGATTGCAGGAAAGAGCCCGGCTGAAGGTCAATTGCCAGGTCTTAGGGACGATGAGGAGAGAGGTGGGTGGCCCGTCTTCTGCAAAACACGTCAGCCAGGTCCTGGTAGGTGGCGGGGATGGTGTTGGTGTCGACATCGGGGGGCCTAGGACCCCCTAGAACACGTCCCAGCCGGGGCCTGCAGGCAGAGTTCGATGCAGGTTGGCCCCCATTGTAGGATCCAGTTTTGTGTCCAGGAGATGAGAGGATCATGTTGAAGCAGCCATGGGTGTCCGAGGATGATAGGAGGAGATGAGGTGGGGGTGAGGTGAAATTGGACCTGTTCTTGATGTTTGTCTATGATGAGGGTGATGGGTTGAGTCTGAGCGGTGATGGGACTGGAGGAAAGGGGCCGTCCGTTGACAGATGTGATTCGAACGGGCTGGGATAACGCCTCAAACTCCACTTCCAGTTCTTTGGCATAAGAAGAGTCAATGAAGTTACCTGCGGCACCAGAGTCAATGAACGCAGTGCTTCTGACCCGTTTGTGGCCAAACTGGAGGTGTACTTGGACCGTGAGACGGGAAACACTGGATGTCGTAACTGAGAGGTTGAGGGGTCCCGGCGAGCTGCCCCGCCTGCTCACCGGGCCTGAGCGTTTCCCGGGCGAAGAGGGCAGATGGCTCTGTGGTGTGCCGCTGACCCACAGTAGGCGCAGAGCCCTTCCCTGAAACGCCGTTCCCTGCAGCGGTCTGCAGCGGTCCAGGAGGCACGTCCAGGAGGCACGTCCTAGTTGCATGGGTTCCCCGGCTCCGGTGTCAACCATGGCGGGAGGTGGAGAACCGACTGATCCTGTGGGTGCAGTATTGAATGAGGGGCGAGCTTCCGGAACAGGCGTACGAGAGAAGAAGGAAGGGGTTCGGGTCGTGAAATGGGACATTAATGGTGTGATGGGTGGCAGGGTGCGAGGAGCTGGATATGGGCGGGTGAGCAGACGCTGGTCGATTCGGAGGGCGAGTTGAATTAAGCCCTCCAATATGGCTGGAAGTTCACGTCCGGCAAGCTCGTCCTTAATGCGGCACGCATTTCAGCCAGTCGTAGTAGGCTATCCGGAGGGCGGAGTCTCCCTGTAGCATGGATGGTAAACCCAAACGCGGAAGTAGCGCGAGCAGGCAGGATAACCACACTGTTTATTTTAAGAACGCTCCCGGAGCGAGAGCAAGTGAAAGTACGAGCCGTGGGTTCACGCATACAGATGAACAGCTTTGTTTCAGTCATAAATTCACAGTCACATTCCAGCTATGATTTCCAGCCGTGGTCAAATAATGGATGAAATAATTTTTCAATGCTGGACACAAACAGCAAAAAAACATGATTATTATTTTTATAAAAAGGACGAAGCACTTGGTGTTCATATTTGTCCATATTTTATTTCACTTTGCGATTTGCACACAATATTTTTGAACACAATGTAAATTGTTTACTTGCTGCTCTCTCCACTACCTCAACCCATACCTTATCACTAAAAAGGTATTTCTTAACTGTAACGTGTTGCGTTGTTGTGTTGTCATGTAGCTCTTTGTTTGCACATTTGCACGTTCCCTTTGTTGTCTGTTGTCTGCTGTCTTTGTTGTCTCTTTTTTGTATAGAAATTGATAGTTTTTTAGGTTAACTTAAAAATGTAAAAATCTGCGTTGTTAAATTTATGTTGTGTTGTTAATTTATGTCGTTGCATGTATGTAGCACCTTGGTCCTGGAAGAACGTTGTTTCGTTTCACTGTGTACTCAACTGTATATGGTTGAAATGACAATTAAAGCCTACTTGACTTACTTGATTTGTTAAAATCATGTGATTGCACCTCAGTGTAGCTAAATTGTTGGCTTGTGTTAACGTGTTCTTGAGAACAAAGCGCCTTCTATTGTTGGCACCAGGTAAATGAATAAATAGAGCTTGAATGGGCGTGTTTACTGTGAAATCTTGGCAGAAGAGGGAGAGGTGACCACAGGGTCCAAAGGGAAGCCGCACGGGATCCGCACGGGATCCGCACAGGATCCCATTCACATGGCCTCGGCTATTTGGTGTGGCTCCTACTGTAGATGCCTTTGATAGAGCAAAGAGAGACCCCGATGATCTTCTCTGCTGTTTTCACTATCCGCTGTAGGGTGTTTTGGTCCGAGATGGCACAATTCCCATACCAGACAGTGATGCAGCCGCTCAGAATGCTCTTGATGGTCCCTCTATAGAAGGTGGTCAGGTTCTGTGGTGGAAGCTGGGCCTTCCTCAGCCTTCTCAGGAAGAATAGACGCTGGTGGTAAATTCAAAGGCGAATCGTAAGACACTAGCAGTTCACTCAGATACTGCGGCGCTAGCATTTTCAAAAGTAGTATTTTAAAATCAATGTGAAATTTCACAGGGAGCCAGTGAAGTGTAGATAACATAGGGGTGATGTGCTCATATCTTCTGGTTCTAGTGAGGACTCTCGCTGCTGCATTCTGAATTAACTGAAGCTTGTTTATGCACCTAGTTGAACAACCAGACAGTAAGGCGGTACAATAGTCCAACGTAGCGGTAATAAAAGCATCAACAAATTTTTCTGCATCGTTTAATGACAATATATTCCTTATCTTGGCAATATTTCTGAGATGAAAGAATGCTATCCTATTAATATTATCTACAGTCATGGCCAAAAGTTTTGAGAATTACATAAATATTGAAAATTGGAAAAGTTGCTGCTTAAGTTTTTATAATAGCAATTTGGATATACTCCAGAATGTTATTAAGAGTGATCAGATGAATTGCATAGTCCTTCTTTGCCATGAAAATTAACTTAATCCCGAAAAAAACTTTCCACTGCATTTTATTGCTGTCATTGAAGGATTTGCTGAGATCATTTCAATAATCGTCTTGTTAACTCAGGTGAGAATGTTGCCAAGCACAAGGCTGGAGATCATTATGTCAGGCTGATTGGGTTAAAATGGCAGGCTTGACATGTTAAAAGGAGGGTGATGCTTGAAATCATTGTTCTTTCATTGTTAACCATGGTGACCTGCAAAGAAACGCGTGCAGCCATCATTGCATTGCATAAAAATGGCGTCACAGGCAAGGATATTGTGGCTACTAAGATTGCACCTAAATCAACAATTTATAGGATCATCAAGAACTTCAAGGAAAGAGGTTCAATTCTTGTTAAGAAGGCTTCAGGGCGTCCAAGAAAGTCCAGCAAGCGCCAGGATCGTCTCGTAAAGAGGATTCAGCTGCGGGATCGGAGTGCCACCAGTGCAGAGCTTGCTCAGGAATGGCAGCAGGCAGGTGCGAGCGCATCTGCATGCACAGTGAGGCGAAGACTTTTGGAAGATGGCCTGGTGTCAAGAAGGGCAGCAAAGAAGCCACTTCTCTCCAAAAAAACATCAGGGACAGATTGATCTTCTGCAAAAAGTATGGCGAATGGACTGCTGAGGACTGGGGCAAAGTCATATTCATATACATGAAGCCTCTTTCCGATTGTTTGGGGCGTCTGGAAAAAGGCTTGTCCGGAGAAGAAAAGGTGAGGGCTACCTTCAGTCCTGTGTCATGCCAACAGTAAAGCATCCTGAGAACATTCATGTGTGGGGTTGCTTCTCATCCAAGGAAGTGGGCTCACTCACAATTTTGCCCCAAAACACATGAATAAAGAATGGTACCAAAACATCCTCCAACAGCAACTTCTTCCAACAATCCAACATTAGTTTGGTGAAGAACATTGCATTTTCCAGTACGATGGAGCACTGTGCCATTAGGCAAAAGTGATGGCTCGGGGACCAAAACGTTGAAATTTTGGGTCTATGGCCTGGAAACTCCCCAGATCTTAATCCCATTGAGAACTTGTGGTCAATCCTCAAGAGGCGGGTGGACAAACAAAAACCAGAATTGCAGAGGTCCTGAAAAAGAAGGGCCAGCACTGCAAATACGGACTCTTTGCATAAATGTCGTGTAATTGTCGATAAAAGCCTTTGAAAAGTATGAAGTGCTTGTAATTATATTACAGTACATCACAGAAACAATGGAAACAAAGATCTAAAAGCAGTTTAGTAGCAAACTTTGTGAAAACCAATATTAGTGTCATTCTCATGCTTTACTACAGTATATATGAAATGGGATGCCAATCAGTGACCCTTTCTCAGCCAGAGAACCAATGGATGAAAATAAATACAGTTGGGAGCTGTTCACACAGGGTTTATTGATGTAACCAAAAACAACTGGATCTATTTACTTTACATGGCCAATATTTCTTCTAAAAATTATTAATTATTTAATGTTTAATATTATTGCATTATAATTTTTTTTTTACATGCCTGCTCTCATTCCATTTGAAAATATATTCTGATCAGGGCAGGCCAGGTCAGATTGTTCTGATTAAGGTGTATAGTGGAAACTCCGTGAGTAACCCAGTTTGCGAGCATTCTGCAAGACGAGCCAAATAAAAAAATAAAAAAGTTTTACTTGAAAAATGAGCATGTGTTGCTTTACGAGTACCAAATATTATGTAGGTTGCATGCGCTTCTTGTTTTGACTTCTCGGTCTTAGTGCGCATCTCTCACTGGTATAATCAACATTCGTGCATGTATATACTGATTACTATAATACTGTGACCACATGTGTCGTCCTTTGTACTGTTTATTATAACTCGCGTGTGTGCGATATTGTGTTTTATTAGAGAGGTTAAAGATCTATTTTCTCTCTATCTGTGTCAGCCTGCACTGCACTTAGTGTGTGTGCATGCGCGTCATTGGACAGCGTGTTACTTCACTCCTCCTCTCACCTTCAAACTCAGACACACATCTAAAAATTTTTGCTCGTCTTTCGGAACACTCGCAAACCAGGTTACTCGCAATCCAAATTTGAACAGTCTGACACAACGCGTGCGCGCACAAGCACACACAAACACATTCACAGTGCGTGCACGCATACACACATACAAAGCATGTGCACGCCCAAACAATAACAGAAATAACAGAGTGAGACATGCTGTCAGGATTTATTTTTTACTTTTTTCAAAGGTAAAATGGAGGATAATTTTTTATTTTTACTTTATATTTTGTATTAATTATTTTTATGGATTTTTTTGGGGTTGTGAAACGAATAATTTGAGTTTCCATTATTTCATATGGGGAAATTTGATATTTTAATTTGTAAAATTATAATTGTATATACTAGCATGCTTCCGGAACTAATTATGCTGCAATCCAGCGTTCCACTGTATTATGATGCATTTTTATTCTGACTAGCAATATGCTTTGATTAGTAAAATATAATAGAACATGTTAATGGATCTACTGCTGGCACATTAATCTGTTTAAGCAACAATTTTAGATCTTTACTGATTATCTAAGTGAGAAGGATTTGAAGTGGACACAGTGGCTTTCGGCAGTGCTCTGTATTTCAGAGTGCACCACCTCATCATTCAAACCATGAATTATATAAGCCATGAAAATTGCTCCATGAATTTAGCTAAACAGCCACTGTTTCCACTTCAATGAGAGCATTCTTGTAAAAAAAAAACTTAATAATACAATAATTAATAATACTTAGAAGAAATAATGGAAAGTGGTAAGTAGCCTCGTGCCCTGTCTCCTGGTATAGGCTCCAAGCCCTCGCGACATTGTACAGTATACAGGATTAGGCGGTATAGAGGATGAGTCAGTGAGTGAGATATGCTATATAAAATCTGGGTGTTTTTTCCGTTAGTTAAATCTAATGACCCCGATAAAGTTAAAACGTTGATCCCTGTAATTAACGAAAACTATAAGACAACCTGTCTTATATACATAACAATTGATGAGGTTAAGAAAGCTTTATTCTTAATGAGAAAAGGTAAATCTCCTGGTCTAGGTGGGCTTTCAGTAGAATTTTATCTCCATTTTTGGGAGTATATTAAAGACCCATTATTTGCCATGTACAATGAATGTATAGAGCAGAAAGAAATGATAACTAAAATGAATCAAAGAATTATCTCTCTTATTCCAAAATCTGGAAAAGATACATTTTTAATTAAAAACTGGAGACCAATTACATATTTGACCATTGATTTATGCAAACAGGTTAAAAATGGGTTTGGACAGTATTATTTCAGAGACGCAATCAGGCTTCCTTAAAAATCGTCATATATCGAATAACATAAGATTGGTACTTGACTTTTTAGATTATTCTGATTTAGTGCATTCAGATGCTCTTATCCTATTCCTCGATTTCTATAAGGCATTTGATACTATTGAGTATCCATTTATTCTGCAAGCTCTTCAATTATTTGGTTTTGGTGATTCCTTTATTGACACTATTGGAATGTTTTACAAAGGAATAAATAGTTTTGTTATAATTAATCGACAAACATCCCATAGATTTTAAATTAATCGAGGGGTATTTCTTGATAGAGAAATAAAGATCGCTCAACTGGCTGATGACACTACTTTATTTTTAAAAGACAAAATCCAACTGACTTTTGCTTTGAAGTTAGTAAAACAATTCTCCAGTGCGTCTGGTCTAAATTTAAATATTGCCAAATGTGTATTATTGCCACTTTAAGAATGTAATTATTCTCATTTTAATAATACTCCAGTGAAACTTACAGTTAAATATTTAGGTATTCAATCAACTAAAAATAGTGTAACTAGGCAAAATCTTAATTTTAATGGAAAGATTGTTAAATCGAAAGTCATTTTCAACGGCTGGCTTCAAAGAGATCTGAGTTTGGTGGGTAGAGTACTTTTATCCAAAGTGGATGGATTTTCTCATTTTGTTTACCCATCCCTCTCTCTTTTTATTAATGATAAATGTATAAAAGATATCAGTAAACTTTTCCTGGATTTTGTAAAAAATAAGCCACATAAACTTAAAAAAGATGTGCTTTCCAGATGTAAAACTCAAGGGGTCTTGATTTCTTAGACTTTGCTGACACCATCAATACTTTTAGAGTTAACTGGATTAAAAGATGTCTTACACATGGTAATTCCTTATGGTTCTTTATTCCAAATAGTACGTTTAACATGATAGGTGGTGTCTTCTTTATCTTAAAATGTAATTATTCCCCTTATAAATTACCAATTAATTTATCCAAATTTCACAAGCATGTTTTTCTCACAACTTTTCTCCTCACAAAATGCTCATTTAGAACAATGAACTAATTATGGTAATAAATCTCTTTTTTCCCCCCATATGGTTCGACAATGACATTTCTAACATTCTTTCTTTATTTGACAAATCTGGCAATATGTTGACATACGAGCAGTTCCTGAATCTCTATGGACTTCCAGTTACTGCTAAACAATTTAATCTGTTAATGAGAGCTATCCACCCCGGTTTACTTGTTCTCATTAAGAGTCACCTAGCCTTTGGTTCACATGAGATCAGACAATCTAAATTAATGTTAGATGGTATTGATATAACTGATAAAACTTTTTCAAACTCAAAGAAGAATTACTCCAAGGGGGAAATTTTATTGGAGATCTTATATTCAAGATATTAACTGACATAAAGCCTGGCTTATGTCTAATAAATACTGTATCTCTAACAAAATAAAATATGTTGATTTTAAGATTCTCCACAAGATTTACTCTGTCAATTCAGTTTTATCTAGATATTTGGAGGTAGAGAATAAATGTTCTTTCTGTGGTTCATTAGATGAAACTTTGATTCGTTTGTTTTTTGAGTGGGAGAAAACAAACAAACAAAAAAACGTAATTCTTTTAAAAGACCACCTCTTGGACCGCCTTAATATGTCTCACTTCTTTAGTATTAAAGATATAATCCTTTATCATGAGAATTTGGAAAATAAACCGCTTGAATTTGTAGTTAATTATTTTGTTTTAAATGAAAAATACTTTATACATAAAGATTTAAAAAGGAACAGTTATATTTCCCTCTTTTCATTATAGAAATGACGGCACTTATTAATTCTCTTAAACTAATTCAACTTAATAAGAAGAATAATAGACTTCTATATTATTATGACATTATTTTTAATTGAAGTAATGTGTCTCTTGCTTTTTTTTCTTCTTTTCCACTGTTTATCATATCGATCCTCTCGTCTCTTTTTTTGGACTGTCAATTTATAGTTCCTTGTCCTTTTTGTTTGATGTGTCATAATTAATGTTTTTGTTATTGTTGTTGTTATTGTTTAACGTGTTTTTTATTCTATTTGTATTGTTTCAATAATAATAAAAAAAATCGAATGATCCTGCAAAGCATTCCAGTAGATGGCGGTATTGCATCTTCGATCTAGTTGTCACCCGGCATAAAATCAAAAGAAGAAGAAAACAACAGCGAAGAAGAAGATTTGGGTGTGCATGGGAGAGAGAGATATAGAGCTGGCTCATAATTAAAAACACTCAGTAGAAATGTATTTCATATGGATGTAATGTTTATGCCTGCATATGAATAAGCATTGAAAGAAACAATCTGCGCATTAGAGCATTACGATCTCGTTGTATAGGGCACTCGCTTATTGCGACTTTTATTGTGTCTTAGCCGAAAGCATGGATGGAGCGCGCTCTATAAGGAAACGGATTCTAATTGTATGGATCGTTGCTGCTCTAAGTTGCGTGTTTATGTTCTGTGAATATGTGGTCTATTTCCCTGTTATACTGCGATGCTCGTGGCCTCAGATTACGGAGGAACAGGACACTGTACGCGCTCTCTTTTTATCTGATCCCCATTTGCTTGGGGCCATCAGGGGACACTGGTTCGACAAACTGAGAAGGTAAGTTTGCAGTTGCGTTGAATGATTAAATAGTTTTTGATTCAGGATAATGGGTGGATGTAAACACGGTGGTTCGCCTTCGTTTAGGTCAGATCAATTTAGATCCAGAACCCTACATTTTGCGTTTTTTTTTGCGACGGTTATTTGCAATATGAAAAAAAACATAATATGATGGACATATGTGGTTATAAGAGAGTTCACATAAAAACATTAAAGAGATAATCTTATTTTAAAACTATAGAACACACATGAATGTTCTCAGGATGCTTTACTGTTGGCATGACACAGGACTGAAGGTAGCCCTCACCTTTTCTTCTCCGGACAAGCCTTTTACAAATATGGTCTTCCTATAACGTCCTACTTTACAGAACGTATCGTAAATGTTAACTGACGCATAATTGTGCTATCTCACGTAATTCTTACATGAAGTCACGATAGTTATGCATCTTTGTTGATAAGCTGTGAAAAGATTCACACGTTTTGCTCAGACACGCTGCCTTATTTGCTTGTTGAGTATAGATGTATTGAACAGGCCAATATAAAAGAGAGAGATATGGATGAGTTAGCACCTTAATAACCAAGAGGAGACAGGAAATGAGTAGTAAGGTAGATTTTACACATTTATATAAAATCTACGAGAAGGACAGTATAAAGGTGACATAAATTAACTACTATAAAGAAATTAGCTAGAAAATGTACAGAAAAGATAATAAAGATTAAATCAGAGACATGTATCATAGTTACAAATGAAATTAATAATACAACGTTAACTAAGTCATTAAGTCAAATGTGATAGATCAAGCTAATACAAAGTATAATCTATATGTGCATGTGAAAAGAGGTGAAAAGAAGAGAGTCCCCTTTTGAGTTGTCTTCAGGACATGCATTGCTCCACTATCCCCTTGATGAGGGCTAGGAGACCTTGTGAGGTAATGGTCGATTATCTCAAGTAAACAAAATTGTCTTCACGTGGCTGGTGTGAATCCACTGTGGCTGTGAGTTTATGCGAGTCATAGCAATTACACTTGTGGGTGTACTGTAAGCCGCATCTCCCACCTTCCTAGGATGTAAACCTTTCTACTTTTTTGTATATAGTTTAGGGCTGTAACTAACGTTTATTTTAATAATCGATTAGTTGGGCGATAATTTTTTCTATTAATCGGATAAAAACTAAACGCTTCTTTAATTTGATGTTTTGCTTATAACTATATAAAACCATAAATTAGGGTATTAATTATGCATAAAACTAAACTTGAAAAAAATGCAAAAGCCACATATAGAGTTGAATGATCTTTAATTTTTACATTTTAAACCTTAAATTAAAAACAAAGTTTTTTTTGAACAGTAAAACTTTTCTAAATATCCAAAATATATGGATATATATATATTACATTATAACATTTATTACATATAACTTTTGTTTATATATATATATATATATATATATATATATATATATATATATATATAATAAATAAATAATAAAGCAAAACAATTGTTGTACTTTTTATTATTTTGGATGGCATCCATTGCGCGAGCGGCTGTGTATTTGTGCATCTTGTGGTCACGCTCGTCAGTAACGTGAGCAGTCCAACTAATCGATAACGGCATTCATTGAGAACGAATTTCATTATCGATAATTATCGACTTTATCGATTAGTTGTTGCAGCCCTAATATAGTTATAAATGTAGTTGTAGTATATAGTTGTAAATGTGATTAGATTTTCTTCTGGGGGTGGCTTATTACAACTTATTCTTCCCATAAGTTGTATGTCAGGTTCATGTCTGCTTTCTGCTAGAGAAATGTGAAGAGTTTTATCAGAATCAGGGTTCATTCTGCTAACACTTGCGTCTTAACACGAGTTGTCTGAAATATCTGTGTAAAAAATGGGGTAATATTAAGTAATTAAGTAATATTAGAGTTACTTGGCTTTTTAAATTATTTATCTGCTACATTAGATGGCATACATCCTGATTTTAACATACTGTGTCCTCCCCATGAGGGCTATGTGAATTTGCCTCAGTGGTGGAAGAATACCTAGGAAAAGCAGAGACAATAGATGACTTAGCAGTGAGAACACGAAAAACATGTATAACCAGTTTGGAATTGGTAGTGAATTTACACTTGCGAATTTTAGTTTTGTCATCTTTAGTTTTCACATTTTAACAGTACAAACCATCCCATTTTGGTTTTAACTCACTCTCAAAAAATGTATTTACCCTTTTTGCCAGATTCTTTTTTTCTCACACTTAAATGATTCAGATCATCAAACTAATTTTAATATTACACAAAGATAACATAAGTAAATACAAAATGCAGTTTTTAAATTTCTTTAAATAAATAGCTTTTGTTCCGGGAAAAAAGCTGTCTGGGTGATTCTTACGAAATCTTGGTTTCAAAAATGTTAAGCATCAAAATAAAAAAATGCTGAATTTGCTTACTTTTTTCCCCCAGACTTTAACAACAAAGTCTGGAGTATTTGTGAACATTAATATAAAACGTTTACTCACAATTTATCACCTTTTTGAACATAATTTCCCCCAAAAAGTCTCATTACCACAACACTCTGAAATCATCAACACTGTTAGAAAAGCAAGTGCATTTTTAAAAATGGATTATTAACAGTCATGCACATGTTTTTAAATAATATTTATTTTTAAATAGTTTTTATTGATTTCTCTCATTACTGCAACAACTTCCACAGTTTACAACCATTTAAAAAATATATATTTTGATGAAACCTGTCATTTTTTCAAAATGACATGACAAACCTGAAAGAAGTAAGTGCAGGCAGGTTGGAATGGGTGGAGAAAGGTGTCAGGAGTTCTGTGTGATAGAAAAATATCAGTGAGAATTAAGGGGAAGATGTACGTACAACTGGGCTACAGATCCTTTCTTTAATGGTAATATGACACACAATCTGTTGTTAATAAACAAAGCAATCCTCCCTCCTTTCTTCTTACTGCTCAGCCTGTAGTCTCTGTCTGAAAGCTGTTGATGGAGTTTTAGTCCGGTTTTTAGTCCGTATTTTATCTGGTATTAGCTCATGTAATCATGTCTTGGTAAAGCACAAAACATTGCATTCATGTGTCAGTTATATCATAGTTATATCATCTTATCAAAAGATGATATAACTGTAGCTTCTGTCACAAGGGACAGATTGTGATGGTTAAGATGTCAGAGGGGTCAGAGCAGCTCCAAATTGGCAGCTCTTGTGAGATGTTCCTGTCTACAATGATCATGACTTATCAAAAGTGGTCCAAGGAAGGAAAACTAGTGTCTCAGAGACAGGATCATTGGGCGGCTCACCGATGTGCATAAAGAGTGAATGCTGACCCATGTAGTCTGATTCAATAGAAGAGCTACCCAATATTATGTGTTGTTGTGTCTGATCAGTAAAATTAATAAATAAAGTAATTGTTTCTTTCCCTTCTTATGATTGCATGTCTTCCTTTAGGGAGTGGCAGATGCAGAGATCATTTCAGACAGCACTTTCTCTATTAAGACCGGAGATGGTCTTTATTCTGGGAGATGTTTTTGATGAAGGCAAATGGAGCTCCACCAAGGTAAAGTCAAATTTAATTTACAGTTGCATGTTTTATAATTCAACCTCAAAAATCTAAGCTCCAAGTGGGGCATTGTTATTAAAAATTATTTGCATTAATGGCTGTTTTATTTAACAAAAAAAAATTCCCTAGGATTGGGAAGATGACTTAAGGCGCTTCAAACTGATCTTTCATCACCCGAGCGACACAGAACTTGTGGTTCTTATTGGCAACCATGACATTGGATTTCATCACGAGTAAGTTTGATGACTGCTAAACAATTATAATTCTTGCCTCAACTGAAAAAAGTGTTTTCATTATCAATTTCTCCCATATAGAATGACCTCCTACAAACTTGAGCGTTTTGAGAACGTTTTCAACGTGACGTCAGCACAGATCTTAACGAAAAGAGGAGTAAAGTAATCTGCTTCACACTGAATTAATCTGTCTGTCAAGATTTCTCTGCACAATATCTTGTACACTGTTTGTGTGTATGTCTTCATAGTTTCTTATTGGTGAACAGTGTGGCACTTCATGGAGATCACTGTCTGATTTGTCAGCGTGTGGAAGACAAACTTTACAGTATTGCGCAGCAACTTAATTGCTCCACACAGGTAAAACTTCATCATTAAAATTAGGGCTGCAACAGTGGTGACATATGTCACATAGTGTGATAATAAAAAAAAAAATGCAGTGTATATAGATTATATGTAACCTTGGATATATACAATGGTATCTCGGTCCTCAAGTATTTAGGAAGACGAGCAAAAAATGTAAATAAAATTTACCTCAGTAAATGAGCAAGGTCTTGAAATACGAGCAGTATTGTGAGTAATCATGTCCCACGCAAGTGTGCGTGCGTCACTTGTATAGTCAATATCAATGCGCACATGTACTGTTTGCTATAACACTGTGACCACAGTGTGTGTGTGTGTGTGTGTGTGTGTAAAAGTTGTCCACAGTAGTCCTCTTCCTCCTCCTCTTCTCTCTCTGGCTCTATGTAATGTAGGGCTGGGAGACAAAACGATATTGTTTGACAGCACCTTATTGTCGATAATGATAGAAAAAATCTTCGGTATGAAGGGCTAGAGTTTTAGCAAAATGCAGCTGGCTAAACGCATGGCTTGCCTGAATCTCAACAACCTAGTGAGTTACTAGCAAACAGCTAAACAGCTTACACAGCCACACTGCGTTGCTCTCGGGTTGGTTTACATCATCGCCAACAATGTTTTATGAAAAATTCTCAAAACGATACAATGATTTAACCTACGCAATCGCGTACTACATTGCCAAAGAAATGCTAGCGTGGTAGAGAAGTCAGTCTTCAACAGTGTAACTGTTTTTGCAACGCATTAGAGTACTTGGATAACTTTTTTGATGTAATGAATAATCTAACTTGTTGGTCCGTCATTTAAATTCTCAGTTATTTAGATAGATTTTCAAAAATTATGTAATCCATGAGCCAGACAGCAGTGATTCCGTTATTGTGTGTGTGAGAATTTGAAAGTCGTCCTACAAGCCCTGCCCCCGATAACCCACTGTTATTTTTGCTGTTAGTAGTTAACAGATTATTTACCAATCTTTGCGGAGTGATGATGGTAGAATAATTATAAAGGTCTTGACTAAAACAACATGCATGAGGAATCACAAAGGAGTTTTCATTTTCTGCAATGGAAAAGTATTCTAACTAGTTACTTTTATCAGAAGGTAATGCTGTAATGTAACTGATTACTTTTTAATGACAGTAATTTTATAATGTAATTAGTTACTATAAAAAGTAACACCCCCCCCAACACTGGTCTTCAAAAGCCATCTTAATTTTGGTTAATCCTCACTGTTGTCCCAGGTACAGGGGTTGGACAATGAAACAAATGCCTGATTTTAGACCACAATAATTCATTAGTATGGTCTTTTTACAGCAAATACAGCATCAATTCGTCTTGGGAATGACAAGTTCTGAACAGTGGCCAGAGGTGGACTCATCAGAGTACAATACATGTTTCACATTATCCACAGCCGAAGATTTTTGCCGCTGACACCATTGAAACTGACATTTGGCAATGGCACGGCCTGTGAGCATGTACCGGCCATGTACGTTGACCCTGTCGGTCCCAATGAACAGTTTTGGTGGAAACAGGAGAGTTGAGGTGCACATTTAATTCTGTAGTGAGTTGGGCACCTGTGGTTTCATGTTTTTTGGATACGATCCGGGTTAGCCCCCGGACATCCCTTTTAGACAGCTTTCTCTTGCGTCCACAGTTACTCCTTTTATATGTGGTTAGTCCTTCTTCATGGTATGCTGACATTACCCTGGATACCGTGGCTCTTGATAATTCACAGAGACTTGTTTTGGTCACAGATGCGCCAGCGAGGCGCGCACCAACCAATTTGTCCTCTTGTGATCTCTGCTATGTCACCCATAATCTTGTATGCATTGCAATATTTTAAGCAAAACTGTGCTATTACTCTGCTAATTAAACCTTTACACTCCTCTTACTGGTGGAATGTGCAATCAATGAAGATTGGCCACCAGGCTGGTCAAATTTAGCCAGGAAACCTCTAACACTAAATTGGCCAGTGTTTCAGTTTGTCTAACTCCTGTATATTACAATGACTAAAATTTCAGAAATTTATTCAGAGTGTAGGAAAGTAGTGGAGAGCGAGCTAGTTTATATATAAGGTCTAGTTGTAAACTTTTCTTGCTGCTAAAAGTGCCACAGTTAACTGTTAGTGGTATTATAACAAAATGAAAGGGATTGATAATGACAGCAACTCCGGCCACTAAGTGGTAGACCACGTAAAATCACAGATTATAGTCAGCGGATGCTGAGACACATAGAGCACAGAGGTTGTCAACTTTCTGCAGAGTCAATAGCTACAGATCTCCAAACTTCATGTGGCCTTCAGATTAGCTCATGAACAGTGTGTAGAGAGCTTCATTGAATGTTTTTTTATGGACGAGCAGCTGCATCCAAGCCTTGCATCACCAAGCACAGCATCGGATTGGAGTAAAGCACACCGCCATTGTACTCTCGGGTATTGAAGATGTGTTCTTTGGAGTGATAAATCACATTTCTCTGTCTTGCAGTCTTATGGATGAGTCTGGGTTTAGCGGTTGCCAGGAGAACAATACTGCTCTGACTGCATTGTGCCAAGTGTGAAGTTTGGTGGGTGGTTGGGTTATGATATGGGGTTGTTTTTCAGAAGTTAGAGTTGGCCCCTTAGTTCTAGTCAAAGGAACGCTTACTGCTTGCTTATGCTCACTTCGAAGCTGCAGCTAAAGACGCTAGCGATGCTAACGCTAGCCGTGCCATCGGCTGCAGACAGGAAGACACTACTAGCACTGGAAACGCGTTCACCATCTCCGAGCATGACGTGAGGAGAGTCTTCAGGAGAATGAACACCAGGAAAGCAGCAGGACCAGACGGCATCTCAGCCTGTGTTCACGGAGATATTCAACCTCTCCATATCTCAGTCAGTAATACCCAAATATCGCCCTGTAGCCCTCATCTCAGTAGTGATGAAGTGCTTTGAGCGGCTGGTCAGAGACTTCATCATCTCCTCACTACCTGACACACCGGATCCATTACAGTTTGCTTTTCGTCCAAACCACTCTACAGATGATGCTATCTCTCATCTCCTCCATACATCTTTCACTCACCTAGAAGGGGGAATTATGTTACATTATGTTTTCTTAATTGACTACAACTCAGCATTTAATAGCATAGTTCCCTCCACACTCACCACAAAGCTGGAGCACCTGGGACCCATCTTTGTGCCAGTGGATCTCCAATTTCCTAACTGGCAGACCATAGGCAGTAAGGATGAGCGGACATGTCTCAGCCACCCTCACTCTCAGTACTGGAGTCCCCCCAGGGTTGTCTTCTGAGCCCCCTGCTGTACTCACTGTACACATATGACTGCGTGGCCACTACCAACTATAACACCATCATCAAGTTCCCTGATGACACTGTCATACTGGGACTGATCACTGACAACGATGATATGGCCTACCTGGAGGAGATTGGAAATCTGGAGAACTGGTGCCAAATGAACAGTCTCCTTCTAAACGTCAGCAACACAAAGGAGTTGATAGTGGACTTTAGTACAAAGCAGGAGAGGAACTACCAAGCCCCCATCATCAACAGGACCCCAGTGAAGAGAGTGGGCAGCTTCAGATACCTCAGTGTTCACATCATGCAGGTTATGGTTCTGTCATGTCAACAAGGAGCGAAAAAGGAGTGGCAGCGTCATCAACCATCTCGGACGCTTGAGAGACTTCAGACTGCCCTCCAGGGTGCACAGGAATTTCTCAGGACTTCTGCACCATAGAGAGTATTCTGACGGGAAACCTCACGCTCTGGTTCGGAAACAGCACCATACAGCACAGACATGCTCTACAGAGGTTGGTGCGATCAGCTGAGCTCGTCATCTGCGCCGTCTCTCAATCAGTACACCACACAGGACTAAACCATTTTGCATATTCACACTTATGGGCAATTGTCTTTTTGCACTCATTCTGGACATTCATGGACACTGCACACCTGCACATTCATGAACATTTACATACTTCTATTTCATTTCCTTGAAGATTACAAATTTTGGACAATTTCAATTTCATTTTGTGGGAACAGTTTGGAAATGGCCCCTTCCTGTTCCAACATGACTGCTCAACAGTGCACAAAGCAAAGTCCATAAAGACATGGTGAGTGAGTTTGTTGTGGAAGAACTTGACTGGCCTGCACCTCAACCCAATAGAACACTTTTGTGATTAATTACTGCAGAGATTCAAATCAAATTAAAATTTTGTCACATACACAGTCACACAGTATGATATGCAGTGAAATGCTTAGGCAACTGCCCTGACCTTAGAACAAAAAAACAAAAAAGTTACTCATATAGAAAGAATATCTATATAGGAAATAAAAATTAAAACAAAAGTAAATTTGAGAAATATATATAAGTAAATTTAACTAAGAAAGAATAAAATAAAATATAAAATATCTGTATGATACAAAATACAAAATATACACTAAAGGAAGATATAAGGAAATTATAAGGAAATGAGAAAAACCTAACTGTACAAGAGAAAATATAGACTTGTGGGAATGGAGTGAACATAAAAGAACGGAATGTCCAGGGGTGTGCAAATATGCAGCAAAGTGTCATGTTAAAGTGGCTTGTGTGCATATTTAAAGTGTCTTATTTGCATAATGTCCATGAGTGAGCAGGTGTGCAGTGAACACTAGTGTGGCGAATGTCCTGAATGTCTAGAGTGATTGAGGAAGCATGTGTAGATGCGCAAAATGGATCAGTACTGTGTGGTGTACTGATTAAGAGACTGTATCGCCTGCGGGAAGAAGCTCCTCCTCAGTCTCTTTGTGTTGGCCTTCAGGGAGTGGAATCGCTTTGCTGACCGCAACAGAGAGAACAGTCCATTGCTGGGGTGGCTGAGGTCATTCATGATCTTCCTGGCCTTGGTCCAACACCGCTTGCTGTTGATCGAGTGTAGGTCAGGGAGCTCGGTGTGGATGATGCGCTCATGTGATCGCACCACCCTCTGAAGAGTTGCTGTTCCCGAACCAGGTCGTTATGTTTCCCGTCAGGATGCTCTCTGTAGTGTAAGAGTAGAAGTTCCTAAGCACCTTAGAGGGCAGTCTAAAGTCACTCAGGTGTCTGAGGTGGTAGAGACGCTGCCAGGCCTATTTCACCACGGTGTTGATGTGACAGGATCATGACAGGTTCTGCGTGATGTGTAGACTGAGGTAACGAAAGCTGTCCACTCTCTCCACTGGGCTATTGTTGATGACGGGGGTCTGGTAGTTCCTCTTCTGCTTTGTGCTGAAGTCCACTGTCACCTCCTTTGTCTTGCTGACGTTTAGAAGGAGGTCGTTCCTCCGGCACCAGTTTTCGAGATTTCCAATCTCCTTCAGGTAGGCCGTCTCATCGTTGTCAGTGATCAGGCCGACCAGAACGGTGTCGTCAGCAAACTTGATGGTGGTGGAGTTGGTAGAAGCTACGCAGTCGTGCGTGTACAGTGAGTACAGTAGAGGGCTCAGAGCACAACCCTGTGCTGATAGTGAGACATGTCCGCCCCTCCTTACTGCCTGTGGTCTCCCAGTTAGGAAATTGGAGATCCACTGACACGGAGATGAGCTGAGTCCCAGGTGTTCCAGCTTGGTGGTGAGTGTAGAGGGAATTATGGTGTTAAATGCTGAGCTGTAGTCGATGAAAAGCATTTTAACATAATTTCCTCTTCTAGTGTCCAGATGAGTGAGAGCAGTATGGAGTAGATGAGCGATCATCTGTAGAGCGGTTGGAATGGTAGGCAAACTGTAGTGGATCCAGCGTGTCCGGTAGTGAGGAGATGATGAAGTCTCTGACCAGCTGTTCAAAGCACTTCATCACCACTGATGTGAGGGCTACAGGTCGATAGTCATTGAGGGGAGCAGGATGGGGTTTCTTCGGAACAGGAACAATGATGGACTCTTTGAAGCATGTAGGGATCACCGACTGAGATCAGGAGAGGTTGAATATCTCTGTGCACACAGGTGCTAGCTGGTCTGCGCAGGCTCTGAGGACTCGAACTGAGATGCCGCCTGGCCCTGCTGCTTTCCTGGTGTTCAGTCTCCTGAAGGCTCGTCAGCTCGTCTGCCAGAGTCATGTCCGCGTTCATCATACCGGATGTTGGTGCTTTATAGTTATTGTTCTTAGTCCCTGCCACAGTCTCCTAGAGTCACTCTGTTGGAGCTGTGACTCTAGTTTCCTCCCGTAGCGCTGCTTCGCCTCTTTCACCGCTTTCCGGACATTATATGACGCAGCCTTGTACAGGTCCATGTCCTCCGATGCAAGTCCCGCATTATAGGCAGCGGTGCGAGATCTCAGAGTGTCGCGGATGGGTTTTATCCACCCACGGCTTCTGATTGGGAAAAGTTCTGATGGTCGTTTTCTGTACGGTATCTCCTGCCAGTTTCCCGACGAATCCCACAACCGCTTCCGCAAACACGCTGACGTCATCGGAGCTTCGGGAACATGTCATCGAGTGCGTCCTGTAGCGCGGCCACCGATTGGTCCGTCCAGCGCGCGACCTCCCCCTGATTTGGATGTTCCTGTTTGAGTCTTTGTTTATATTTTGGCATGAGGAAGATGGCGGCATGGTCAAATTTACCAAACGGTGGACGAGATTGTGCCTTGTAGCCGTCCTTAACTGTTGTGTAACAGTGGTCCAGTGTCCTTTCGCCCCTGGTCGGGCAGGTGATGTGCTGATAGAAGTTCGCCGCTGCGCTTTTGAGGTTGGCACTGTTAAAGTCCCCTGCCACGATAAGCGCAGTGTCCAGGTGTTGTGTCTGGGTTCAGCCATGTCTCGGTGAAGCAGAGGAGATTGCAGTCCCGAATGTCTCTCTGGAACTTTACCCTGGCCTTGAGGTCATCGACCTTGTTCTCCAGTGACTGGACGTTGGCTAGCAGGATGCTAGGCAGAGGTGTGCAGTGTGCACGGGTTCTCAGCCTCTTCCTGACGCCGGCTCTTTTCCCTCGTGGCCGCCACTTTGCGTTGCGTCCTTTGTTCTCCCCCAGGATCTCACTCGGCCAGCTCGGATCCGGAGTTAAAAATGTCGAATTGTGAGTACATTGTAGACCAATAGAAATGAGAGTATCTCTATCGTACTTAATGCACTCAATGGTGATGAATTAGCCGGTTTAAAGTTATTGAAAGTTAACTTAAAAAGCGAAAACAAGGTAAAATAGGTCGGAGCTGTCGTGACGGCAGCCGACCTCACCGGCGCCATCTTGAGTAGACTGTCTTGATTGCGAGTCAGACTTCTCATTCAACATTAGTGTCTGACCTCATAAATGTTTTTTACTTACAGGTCCATTGGGTCTATTGGTGAGATGAACAGTTTTATAAAATTTTTTTGCAAACTGCTGACAATATTCAAAATATAACTATTGTTATTTAGAGTGTATATTTTAAAGAAATTACAACATCACAACCCAAAATCATGCAGCATATGCAGAGCTTTGATAACTAAAACAAAAAAGCAAATCCTCTGTAAAGAAATTGTGTGAATGCTTTGGCTAAATAACGTCAGTATTTGATGGAATAATCCCGATTGTTTTTGGGGTGGGGTGTAACTTTATACTATTCCTTTTTGTAAAGAAGCAAACTGCTTAGCTTTGCTTGATGGTTTGTGACCATCCATCTGAATCAAGTTTTCTGAAGTAAATTGTCTCTTGCCATATCTTTTTTCCAGATAAAAAAAATCCAGATTTTCCAGCTTGTAGATCTACCTTTAACAACAATGACTTTAAATGACTTCATCAGTCTCTCTCTCATTTTGCTCCAAATATTGCCTTAGTTAATTGAGGTTCTTGGACATTCACTTATGCACAGTTCTCTTAAGGTCCCACCACAACATTTTAGTTAGGTTTCAAATAGTTTCAATGTCATGTTGCGTGACACAATTTCGACCAAACTTTAGGATGTCAGACAGATGCCCTTGCATTTGCCTCTAAAATACTCCAGTACTTTGTGGAGTTCAGGGTTGACTCAATGACTGCAAGGTACCCTGGTCATGTGGCGGCAAAATCAAGTCTAAATGATCACCTCTCCACCGCTGTGCTTAACGGTGGAGAGGGTGTTTCTGCTGGAATGCTGTTTGGTACTGGGCATTAAATCAAAACAACTCCACTTTGGTCTAATCTGTTAAGTCAAGTCAAGTAGGTTTTTATTGTCATTCCAACCATATACAGTTAGTACACAGTGAAACAAAACAACATTCCTCCAGGACCAGGGTGCTACATACATGTAACAACATAAATGTACAACATAAATTTTACATTTTTAAGTTACTCTAAAAGAAGAACTTATCAATATCTATACAAAAATACAAAAATAGACAAAGTGCACGTGCAAATGTGCAAACAAAGTGGTACATGACAGACACAACAATGTAAGACATAACAGTACTTTTTTGATGAAGGATGAATTGAGGTAGTGGGAAGAGCAGCAGTAAACAGTTTACAATTTTGACAGAAGTATTGTGTGCAAATAGCAATTAAATATTGTGCAAAAAATTGCAAGGAGCAGCACAGGTAGGTAGGTATGAGCAGATTGGGATGGGTGTGCATCAGTGTGATTGTGCATGTGTGTTTATCAGTTCAGTCCAGATGTTATTTAGTTCGTCTGAGTGATTTGTGTGTGTGTGTGTGTGTGTGTGTGTGTGTGTGTGTGTGTGTGTGTGTGTGTGTATCAGTCCAGTCCCTTTGTGTTTAGGAGACGGATGGCTTGCGGATAAAAACTGTTTCTCAGTCTGGATGTGAGTGCCCGAATGCTTCGGTACCTTTTTCCAGATGGCAGGAGGGTGAAGAGTGTGTGTGAGGGGTGTGTCCGGTCAGCCACAATGCTGGTGGCTTTGCGGATGCAGCGTGTGGTGTAAAGGTCTTCGATAGAAGGGAGAGAGACCCCGATGATCTTCTCAGCTGTCCTCACTATCCGCTGTAGGGTCTTGCGGTCTGACATGGTACAATTCCCAAACCAGACAGTGATGCAGCTGCTCAGGATGCTCTCGATGGTTCCTCTATAGAAGGTGGTGAGGATCGGTGGTGGAAGCTGGACCTTTCTCAGCCTTCTCAGGAAGAAAAGACGTTGTTGGGCTTTCTTATGCAGAGAGCTGGTGTTGAGGGACCAGGAGAGGTTCTCCTCCAGGTGGACGCCCAGGAATTTTGTGCTCTTGACGATCTCCACAGAAGAGCCGTCGATGCTGAGCGGAGAGTGTTCGCTCCGAGTCCTCCTAAAGTCAACAACCATCTCTTTTGTCTTTTCGACGTTCAGAGCCAGGTTGTTGTCTTTACACCAGTCCGTTAGCCTCTGCACTTCCTCTCTGTACGCCGACTCGTCGTTCTTGCTGATGAGACCCACCACGGTCGTGTCATCAGCGAACTTGATGATATGATTGGAGCTGTGTGTCGCTACACAATCATGAGTCAGCAGTGTGAACAGCAGAGGGCTGAGCACGCAGCCCTGGGGGGCCCCAGTACTCAGTGTGGTGGTGCTGGAGGTGTAGCTCCCGATCCGCACTGCTTGAGGTCTTTCGGTCAGAAAGTCCAGGATCCAGTTGCAGAGGGAGGTGTTCAGGCCCAACAAGCTCAGCTTCCCGATCAGGTGTTGGGGGATGATTGTATTGAATGCTGAACTGAAGTCTATGTACAGCATTCTGGCGTAAGTGTCTTTCTTTTCAAGATGTGACAGTGCCAGGTGGAGTGTGGTGGAGATGGCATCGTCCGTTGAACGGTTTGGACGATACGCGAACTGCAGGGGGTCCATTGAGGGGGGGCAGCAGGGCTTTGATGTGTCTCATGACAAGCCGTTCGAAGCACTTCATGATGATGGGTGTTAGTGCAACAGGGCGGTAGTCATTGAGACAGGACACAGAAGACTTCTTCGGCATGGGGACGATGGTGGTAGACTTAAAACATGTGGGAACGACGGCGCTGCTCAGAGAGATGTTGAATCTGTCGGTGAGAACACCTGCCAGCTGTTCTGCGCATTCTCTGAGCACTCTGCCTGTGATGTTGTCTGGTCCAGCAGCTTTACATGGGTTGACTCTGTGTAGAGTTTTCCTCACATCAGCCGTGGTGAGACACAGCACCTGGTCATTCGGCGGAGGGATAGTCTTCCTCGGCGTCACGTTGTTCTGCATGTCGAACCGTGCGTAGAAGTTATTCAGCGCATTTGGAAGGGAGCCGTCACTGTCACAGGCAGGTGATGAAGTCCTGTAGTTGGTGATGGCTTGTATACCCTGCCACATGCGCCGTGTGTCACCGCTGTCCCTGAAGTGATTGTGGATTCTCTGGGCGTGTGCGCGCTTCGCCTCTCTGATGGCCCGGCACAGTTTGGCCCTTGCTGTTCTTAGGGCCGCCTTGTCCCCCCGCTTTGAAGGCAGAGTCTCTGGTTTTCAGTAGTGCACGCACCTCCGCAGTAATCCATGGTTTCTGGTTGGGTCGTGAGATGATGTTCTTGGAGACAGTGACGTCATCGGTGCACTTGTTGATGTAGCTGGTCACTGATGACGTGTACTCCTCCAAGTCGGTGTAGTCGCTGTAAGTTGCAGCCTCCCTAAACATGTTCCAGTCAGTGTTCTCGAAACAGTCCTGAAGAGCAGAGATGGCTCCTGCTGGCCAGGTTTTCACCTGCTTCAGAACCGGTTTTGAACGCCTGACGAGTGGTCTATATGCTGGAATTAGCATAACAGAGATGTGGTCTGAGTAGCCGAGGTGGGGGCGGGGCTCTGCCCGATATGCGCCGGGGATGTTTGTGTAAACAAGATCCAGCGTGTTTTCCCCTCTCGTTGCAAAGTCCACATACTGATGGAATTTAGGAAGCACTGACTTGAGATTTGCATGGTTGAAATCTCCAGCAACAATAAACAGTCCGTCCGGGTGTGTGTTCTGCAGATTACTGATCTTAGTATACAGTTCCCATAATGCTTCCTTAGCATTAGCGCTAGGTGGAATGTACACTCCGATAATGAAAACAGTGGTGAATTCCCGTGGTAAATAAAAAGGTCTACATCTAACAGTCACAATCTCCACCAGCGTTGAGCAAAAGCTAGAAACTAGCACAGAGTTCTTACACCATTTCGTGTTGATGTAGACACACAAGCCGCCGCCGCGAGTCTTACCGCACAGAGCTGCGTTTCTGTCGGCGCGAAACGAGGCTAGTCCGTCTAGCTGAATGCCGGTGTCTGGAACTCTGTCGCTGAGCCATGTCTCCGTGAAAACAAACACACAGCAGTCCCTAACCTCCCTCTGTGTAGCCTGTTGCAGTCGGATGTAGTTCAGTTTATTTTCCAGGGAGCAGACGTTAGATAAGATGATGGACGGAAGAGCCGGCCGGCTAGGATTTGTTTTTAGCCTAGCACAGACTCCCGCCCGCTTGCCGCGCTTCCGCTTCCTCGCACACCGCTTACGATGTCCCCTCCTCCGGCCACGGGCATCAGGCAACGCCGAGGACTGGAGGCCTGGTTCCCGAAGCAAGCCGAGGTCGCGTAGCTTCTCCCGCAGCTCATCTTGAATGAAATATGCGCCGCCATCTTGGCTCAGTCCTGTGCAACAACATCTGTCCATAGGATGTTGATGATTCCTGCAAGCAAAAGTGCTTGGGTCCGCTCATCATTGTTTGCAACTATGTTTTATTTTGTATACTGTTAATTGATTAAAAAAAAACTATTAACACTTTTATTTTTATTTTATCTTTTTTTTTTCTTTGAGAACAGTCAAAGTGCTTGAAACTGGAAAATAAGCAGGCATAAAGATCTCACTGACTTAACAAGTGATGTGTGTGGCTAGATCAGCATCTCAAAAAAATGTAGGTCTTGTGGGCTTATCTCAGTATACAGTGTTTCACATATATCAAAAGTGGTCCAAAGTTATCTTTGATGGATTTGACTGTAATTTTAGCAGTTGACTAGAAATTGATCGTTCCTGGCATTGGTGGCCTAATCTATAAATTAGTGGCATAAAATTTATAAAACTAATTTATAAATTTGTGGCACATTAGTATATGTGAGGGGGCAAACTTTTCAAGATGGGTGGGGACCATGGTGGCCATTTGTTTTTTCAATAGGAAGAGTTTCAAGTGACACATCAAACTTATTGGGAATTTCACAAGAAAGACAATGGTGTGCTTGGTTTTAACGTAACTTTATTCTTTCATGAGTTATTTACAAGTTTCTGACCACTTATAAAATGTGTTCAATGTGCTGCCCATTGTGATGGATTGTCAATGCAACCCTCTTCTCCCACTCTTCACACACTGATAGCAACACTGCAGGAGAAATGCCAGCACAGGCTTCCAGTATCCGTAGTGTCAGGTGCTGCACATCTCGTATTTTCACACCATAGACAATTGCCTTCAGATGACCCCAAAGATAAAAGTCTAAGGGGGTCAGATCGGGAGACCTTGGGTGCCATTCAACTGGCCCACGATGACCAATCCACTTTTCAGGAAACTGTTCATCTAGGAATGCTCGGACCTGACACCCATGATGTGGTGGTGCACCATCTTGCTGGAAAAACTCAGGGAACGTTCCAGCTTCAGTGCATAAAGAGGGAAACACATCATCATGTAGCAATTTCAAATATCCAGTGGCCTTGAGGTTTCCATTGATGAAGAATGGCCCCATTATCTTTGTACCCCACATATCACACCATACCATCACTTTTTTTTGTTCCAACAGTCTTGGAGGGATCTATCCAATGTGGGTTAGTGTCAGACCAATAGCGGTGGTTTTGTTTGTTAACTTCACCATTCCCATAAAAGTTTGCCTCATCACTGAACAAAATCTTCTGCGTGAACTGAGGGTCCTGTTCCAATTTTTGCCCGTTCTGCAAATTCTGTGCGCCGATCTGGGTCATCCTCGTTGAGATGCTGCAGTAGCTGGAGTTTGTAAGGGTGCCATTTGTGAGTAGCTAATATCCGCCGAAGGGATGTTCGACTAATGCCACTCTCCAGTGACATGCGGCGAGTGCTACGCTGTGGGCTCTTGCTGAATGAAGCTAGGACAGCCACTGATGTTCATTAGTGACAGTTTTCATGCGTCCACATTTTTGCAAATCCAACAATGAACAAGTTTCACGAAACTTAGCAAGCAGTTTGCTAACTGTAGCATGGGAGATGGGTGGTCTCGTAGGGTGTCTTGCATTGAAATTTGCTGCAATGACCCGGTTACTGCGTTTACCAGATATCAACACAATTTTGATCCGCTAATCACGTGTTAACCTCTTCGACATGTCAATGGCTGTGAACAAAGAGAAACTTGTAAATAACTCATGAAAGAATAAAGTTATGTTAAAACCAAGCACACCATTGTTTTTCTTGTGACATTCCCAATAAGTGTTGACCACCCATCTTGAAAAGTTTGCCCCCTCACATATACTAATGTGCCACAAACAGGACGTTAATATCACCATCCATTCCCATTTTATTAAGGTGTATCCATATAAATGGCCCACTCTGTAGAATATGGACCTATAAATGGAAGAAATATTTTAATAAAGTTTGATGACTGATGTGGTTACCCCATGCATTATGTTGCTTGTGTTAGGCAGTATATGTTGGGCTCAAGGGGTTAGGGGTCCTGGGGGTACGTGTGCAAAATGTTTTATTGAATGTGTTTGTTAACCGTGTCACATTTGTATTTTGTAGTCTGATGCTCCAAGGCAGCATTGCAAGGACATGCAAACATATCCATCAACAGCTCCCATCATACTTCAGGTAAAATATGGTGTGTGTGTGTTAACATTTATAGTGTTGCACTATGCACTTTTTACCCAAGTCAATGTTTATTTTTATTTTTTTAAAGACTTTACTCATATTAGCAGAATTCATACCAGCATTGCTTTTCACTGTTGACATTGAGACTTTAACTCCTGATTCCACTTGAGACTAGGATCATATGTGACAATGTAATGTAAATCCCCTGCATGTCAGTATCCTTCCTGCTGATAGTCTCTGCATAGTCTGTGTATCATTTGCTAGTTCCTTTATTATTACAAGTTTCCCATAAGGCTTTCACTGGTATTCCCTGAATATTTCAAATACATTGTTTTTGTTATACACAACCATATGCTGTACAATGTGATGTGAAATCCTTATTATTACGATCTGTGGGCAAAAAAAAAAAAAAACATACAAAGTACATTATTAAATAAAATTGGCACTAAAAGTAAACATTTACATTAAGTATACAATTTACAAAAGGAAAAATAGAAGATAAGAAGAGAGAATAGGCAGCAAGTTAACAGGTTTGAGCTGTATGAACGTAAGGTTTTTTTTTTTTTATATCTGATCAGTATGATTAGGTCTTTAGTTGAGTTTTTATCTTTCAACTTCTATCTTTTTACTTCTTTTACCTGTTGAATTTGAGTTTCTTGGTACTGTGAATGTTAAACATATTTACTTCAACACAGCACTAATCAGTATTTGAAGTAGCTTTCCATGATTTACTAAGGTAATATGGGCTATGGAACTTATCAATACTGCGGCTAATGCAGCATGTGGTGCATCCATCTAATCCCTGTTTGGAGTGCAGATTGCTAGTGCAGTGTTATTTTCGGTGAGAGCTCTGTTTATTCCCAGTTTAACTGCTCATTAGAGATGGAGCAAAAACGTCAATTCAGTTATGAATCGCAATTCTTTTGTGTGGCAATTCACAAATCACAACACAGGCGCAAAGATTTTAGAAAAGTTTATTTTTTTACTTTATAATAGAGATAAACCATTCGATCGGCCAATGACCAGAACTCGCTGGTTTTCGGGTTGATTAGCCATGACTGGTGATCGGCAGATAAGCCTCATATATAAACGATTGTGTACCAAGCACAGGGGCTTCCGCGTGGTCCAATAGAACGCATTAACTCGAATTAGTCTCAAACCTACTCTTTATACATGCTTACACCAGTCCCTAACCAAACTTAAAACAAACAACCAAACATTATACAATGGATCAGCCAGCTGTACGAAACAAAACATCTGAAGAGTTTTCTATTTGGACCAGACCGCTCCTCTTGAAAGTCGTGATCGACACCATCAGGAAAGTATTTCAAGACAGGTGCAGAGTTCAGTACTGCTAGAACAACTTCGAAACCAATCCCATATTCGCCATTGACGATGCAAAGGCCATGAACATTCTTTACGATGTTGTCCAATCAACTGGTTTAAAAATCATACTCAAGATGAAAATGTTGACAACGAAAGCATTTCTATGACCAAGCACTGTCTACCTTAATGGTGCACAAACCTAAAGTCCAGGAATTTAAATATCTAGGACACAGGAGTGTGTGGGTAGTGCTTACACAGAAGAAAAGTAACAGCAGCTGCTGTTACTTCAAGGTTTTTCTTCTTTGTGTTTTACTGGCAGCTGGCAGCCAGCTTATACAGTATGTGCATTACAGCCACCATGACTGGGGTACAGAACATCAGGTTGCCAAAAAAACAACAACTGCTAAACCAGTTTTATTTAGATATTTATTCAGGTTATTATATATTCTGCAGGCCATCTCTAGTATCTTCCCTGTCATTTCTAGGCCTGTTTCTTGCATGATTATCTTGTTTTTCCTTGTCATATTTATTGCAGTTTATGTTTGTTTGTTTGTTTGTGTGTGTGTGTGTGTGTGTGTGTGTGTGTGTGTATGTATGTGTGTATGTATGTAATATATACAGAGGCCTCAGGTATTAGTTCATTCTCTCAAGCATTAATGACCTGCAGCTCATCGGCAGATGCACATGATACTGTAGCATATAAATTCAAGCCAAACATTGTAATTAAACGAACGGATAATCACAGTACTAAAATTACAGTACAAATTTAGAATTGAAATTAAATACAGGGTGGGCCATTTATATGGATACACCTTAATAAAATGGGAATGGTTGGTGACATGTTTAAGTTTTTATGCTGAATAGTAGTGCACGCTCACTGCATTACATGTGTGACGGCAAAACGTTATGATTTTGTGAACTTGAGTGGGTGAAAAAATGAACCGAAACTCTGTGTATACTTGCCTCACAAACATGAAAAATATATACTTATTGAATGCGAAATGTCTGCTTTTATATAAACTAATGGAAAACAAATTTCAGATGTTGTAATTCGCATGAAACGTGAATATACTGTAGGCGCATCCTCTGCAGCTGAGATTTCAGTCTTTTTGCAAAATGTCCCTTTGCATCACCTGGCGGTCATTTCAGGGATGACTTTAAAAGGCGAATTATTTAAATCTCTACTGCTGTCGTGCTTCAGTGGTGAACGCAAAGGTAAAGCACATTCTGGTCTCTTACCTACTGTACATGGTATACATCATGTATATAAAATACACGCATGTTTGACCAGTGTTCACATTGTCCAGTTGTGTGTTTGCATATATTGCTAAGACTCTGGTTTAATCCTGTGTGTACTAATCTTAACTATGCTAGAATGATCTCCTCTCTTCTTCTGTTTCTGTCCCATACTCTTCCTCTGTTTATGTGCTTTTGAATTTTGTGCAATATTCACCGGTTTCTTCTTCATCCCATTTTTTTGCAATATTTTTGCTTCTTTGTTTCCTTTTACTCCTGTGTGTGCTGGTACCCATAGAAACAAGATCCTTACACCATTATGGTATAATTCTGACACTATTAATAAGATGTTAGTTAGTAATATTGAACTGCTAGCTGCTTAACACACATTATGACTGAAGATCAATTACTGCTATCCGTTATCACTCAAATGAAGATGGGTTCCCTGTTGCGTCTGGTTCCTCTTAAGGTTTCTTCCTTTTGCCATCTCAGGAATTTTTTTCTTGCCCCTGTTGCCATCGCCCTTGGCTTGCTCATCAGGCACAATCTTATAATTTTGATTCATACATATTTTATACAAACTTCCATAATTTCCTTTCATTATGTAAAGTTGCCTTGCGACAATGAAAATGGTTAACAGCGCTATACAAATAAAATTGAATCGAATCGAATTAATATCCTCACTCACTCTCACTCACTCACCATCCTGTATACAGGGACACGGCGTGCCTGGAGCCTATACCAGGAGACTTGGGGCACCAATCCATCGCAGGGCACACACTCTTATATACTCATTCACACACTACGGTCAAGTTGATTTGATTAGGTTCAACTTTGTCACTGTACATGTATGGTTCAAGGCAATGAAATACATTTAGCATCTAACCAGCAAAATTATTTGCATATGTAAACAGTACACAGCAAAGGTGTTATAGACAATGTGTACAATGATTGATTTTAGAGTGATGCAATTAATGAAGATGTATAACATTATAAATTAATTTGCATATTTAAACAGTACACAGATAGGGAGTTATGCACAATGAGTGCAATGATTATAGATGGATCTATAATCCTTTGTGATGTGTGCTCTCCTGAGGCAACACTTCCTATAAATGTTCTCTATCTTAGGAAGTGAAGCTCCCACAATGCGTTCAACAGTTTTTACTACCATCTGCAGTGCTTCCTGGTCTGACAAAGCAGTTTCCATATCAGCCTATAATACAGCTGGTCAGGATGTTCTCGATGGTGCAACGATAGAAGGTTCACTAAGATGTCTGAAGAGAGATGGTTCTTTCTCAGGTCCACTGTTACGCCCCAGTCTAGGGTTGGGCCGTACTGTAAATGATTGGTTCGGGGTTCTATTTTAAACTGTTTGGTGAATGTGGAACACAGTGGTGTAATGTAACAAAGAACTAGACAGATATGGTAGTTTACAAACAAGTGAGGTTTGTATTGCTTGACAAAAGGAAATAAAAACACAAACACAACACCAGGCTTAGCTTCAGGGTGGACCCAGGCCAAAATAATAAACAAAAAAGGTATCTGTATTTTTGAAGCTAGCTTACCTAACAAACAAAACACAAACAAAAATACAGATACCTTACCTATCTACCTAAACCAAAAACAGCGAACAAAAACCCTTTTCCCCAAAATAATGGGCAGCCACACCCCTACTACCGGTGAGTGCACAAACACAGTGAATTGACAAACAAAAAATATTTACAAAGAGCCAGCAAACAAAGCAAAAATCAAGGTCAAAGGGAAGCCAAAAGTCAAAAGCCAGAATACACAATTCAATCTCAACATTCACAATCACAACAAAACTCTCCAAAACAACTAACACTTCGCATACACGCATCTCCGTTCCCGCGTCTCTCCGACGCGGAATGGTCCCTGAATGATCCGCTGATGATGTCACTCAGGGCCGAAGCGCACATGTGGAAGGTCAGGCAGCTGCCGGTGTAGTGGCAGTCAGAAAACCTGGAGTGAATCCGGATCGGCATGCGACATGGATACAATACACACACGCGACAAAGCACAGCAAAACAGACGCATAAAACACACACAGCGACCAACATGTTGCGGGTTGTAACACCACAGAAAGACGAGGCGCGGGTGAGCCTTCTTTACCAAACTGACACAGATGGTTGTTCAGGAGAGCTCCTCGCCTATGTGGACCCTCAGGTATTTGAAGCTAGTGATATGGTCCACCACTGCTCCATTTATATGAATGTGTGGCTGTGTCACATTTCTCCTTATTGAAGTTAACTATGATCTCTTTGGACTTCTTGGTGTTAAGTAGCAGGTTGTCAGCACACCACACAGCTAGGCGGTCCACTTCCTTTTCATAACCTGACTCATTGTTGCCTTTGACTCCAATCACCATAGTGTAATCCCCAAAAGTGAAAATGGTGTTGAAACCACCTACAGGCTTGCAATCATCGGTGAAGAGGGAGTAGAGAAAGGGACTCCACACACACACATGCCTTGTAGTACTCCAGAGCCAAGTATGAGGGTGTAGGAGGAGTGGTGGTCTACCTGAACATACTGGGACCTGTTGGTCAGAAAGTCCAGCCGCTCATAGCACCTGGTGATGATGGTGTAAGTGCTACAGGGTGGGAGTCATTAAGTCACATTGCGGTGGAGTGTTTTGTTACCTTGGATGTCCCACCACATCTGCTGGAGATTGGAGTTGAAGTGTTCCTTAATACTTAGCTTGTAGCAGTGCTTGGCCATCTTAATGCTCCGTCTAAGATTAGCCCTGGCTGTACTGTAAGCATGTGCATCACCAGATCTACAGGCCGCCTCGCGGACCTTCAGTAAGAGGTGAACCTCTTTGTGCTTCTGATTTTGGTACATGGTGATCTGTTTCTGGGTGGCGACGCTATCTGTCTGTTGTGGTGTTAATATAGTTCAGTATGGAGGAAGTGTAGCTTTCAATGTCCAAGTGGGAACCACAGGCTGTAAACATGTTTCAGTCAGTGTGTTGAAACCAGTCCTGAAGTACAGAGTCTGCCCCCGCTGGGCACACCTTGATTTGGGAATGCCAATTAGCCTAATCTGCATGTCTTTGGACTGTGGGAGGAAGCCGGAGAACGTCGAGCAAAAACCCACTAAGCAACCCAAGGTGACACTAACCCTATCCCAGAACCTGGAGGTGCAAGGAGACCATGCTATAACCACTAGGCCACCATGCTGCGTCTAGTATATCATATCTACATTAATTTCCTCTTTTTAGACTGATAATGGCTGACATGATATCTGATACTATTATCACCAATGCTTGATAAATCTTCTCCACCCATTCATGTGCTACTTGTACTGTATAATTATTAGTTAAACTGTATATACTGACAGTTGGTTTGTTATCCATTTCTTAACTGTTATTATAGAATGCTTTGTCCTGTACAGTGTCTTTTAAGCCAACTGTATAAATATATATTTTTTATGTAGTTTTAGCTATAATTCTATAGATTTACCTTGAGATTTGCCTTCTTATTCCTAATGGCATTTTTCTAATTTCTACTGCTACTGGGGATGTTTTAAAGGCCCCACAACCATCTCTCAGGCCTTGAAAGATTATGTTGATCTGCTTCAAGTTGATTCTACTGCAGACATTTACGCTATGCAACTGTGTCTGAGTGCTGTGCCTATTGATGAAGCTCTATTAAGTACAGGGAGGTGGACAAATGCGGTGAACAATAATGTGCATTTTGATTAAGGTGCGGTAGATTCCGGAGACAGACACACAATCACACACATGTAGTTAATGTCCCTCAGTGCAGTAGTTGAGGGTGGTCGGCAGAAGCCATAAGGAGATGGTTCACACTCGGGATGAGCTGCTTTGCTTGGCAGTGTTGGCCGGAATGGAAGGTGAGTGTTCTGAGGAGGCAGAGCGGGGTCTTGCTGCAATCCGAATCTGTGGGGAGAGGAGACTTGTATGAACACCATGCATACATCATCCTACTCACCGCCATGCCAGCTGGGGCCTTTTTATAGGGAGTGGTTGATAGGTGGATGAATCACCATCGCCGATGCCGGTGAGTTACGGCACCCGACCCCTTTTTGGAACATCCTAGTGCTGTCCGTGATACCTAGATTCTGCTTCTAACCCATAATGCTCCGTCGTCTGCACAGTGACTCATTTCTTTTTCGGAGTGCCATTTTTTCTACTGCATACTTTCTAGGGTATTCTGTCTCCATTCTGACTTCTATTGCTGGATGCTTGTGCCTACATATAGTGAATATGTTGCATATCTTCAGTTAAAAATATTTTTAATATGCTTCCAGCACTACCCTCTGTTTCGTATAAATGATGCCGAGTGCACAGGTGAAGATGCCGCACCACTCAACGAACGTTTTCAGCTTTTTAAGGAACGCTATGATGTGCTTTCTCAGGATGCCTCAAAGAAGGTAAGGTAAAATGTATTTCCTCATGCTTTCATGTATTTAAAACACATTGATTTGACATGTGAAAAAATGTGAAAACCAATTTACTTGGTGTAATATCAACATCAGTAGAGTATTTAACTGAGGGGCCAAAACCTGCTGGTTCACCTCTGGTGGTGGAACAATATTGTTTTTGTTTGTGTTTTTATCTCTGAATTATGCAAATATTACAATGAAGGTGTAGTAATATTATGTAGTAATATGAAACAGTAAGTGAGTTCGTATTATGAAGACGAACATGAATGAACAAAAATGTGAAAAAAATGGGGTCCCCACCCCCCCAAAAAAACAATAATTTTATTGCCAAATTAGTTGCCATGGAATGTAATGGTTTATTACTTGCTGACATGTTAGGCTGTGTGGGAACATTTCACTCTTAACTCGAGCAAAGCAGCCGCTTGAATCAGAGGGAAAGACTTTGTTCTGGCAGGGAGATGGGGCCAAGCACTGCTTTGTGAAAGATGCAAGAGTCGGGTAAGTGGAAAAGGATTTACACCTGAAGAGAATATGAATAACAAGTGACCTTGTGTTGCTGTGAGTCAGGTTATTATTTCCAGTTCTCTGCAATCAACCTTTTTAAATGAAATTTGCACACATTTACATTTAAATTACATCTATGTTACAGCAGGCTGATGCCCTTATCCAGAGTGACTTACATTTTTATCTCATTATACAGTACATCTGAGGAGTTGAGTAATAAGGGCCTTGCTTAAGGGCCTAAAAGTTGTAACTTGGTGGTGGTGAGGTTTTTTTTTAACCACAGACCTTCTGGTCACTAATATAATGCCTTAACCCCCGAGCTACCCCTTAACCTGCCCACCTGCCCGCCTACTCACAGGCATGTGCCATATTCTTCTCAGGTGTGTGTCATTTCCTCATTTACCTCACTCTCATGGCCCTTCACACTTCACCAAGTTTGACCCCGTCCATGCCACTTGATGATGCCTCTTCGCCACAGCTTTAACATTTCAACCTAACTCCCATAATTGCCATCCACCATCTTTAAACTTTAATTTAGAGTTATATTTTACTGTTGCTACTTTGCTTTTCCTTGGTTTCATCAGAAAAGTTCATTAAAAGACATTTTTAAATGATTAAACTTTATTATCTTGATTGTTACAACATTTACAAAAATGTGAAAGTTAAATTTAAAAGCTGGTAACTAAATAAGAGCTATTGAGTAAGTGTGCCATTTGCAATCCGATTAATCAATTAATGTTGTTTTTAGACTTTCGGCTGTTCCTGTTGAGGAATTGCGCAACAAACAATTTTACCACTGAACTAGTATGAAAATTGTAAATAAAAGCAGGTTTTCTCTTTAATGCTTAGTTACTGTGGTGGTTCCAGCCCCGGCTCATTCTAAGTGGCCACACCCACAGTGGCTGTGAGGTTTCCCATGAGAATCGTTTCCTGGAGGTCAGTGTCCCATCTTTCAGCTGGAGAAACCGCAACAACCCTAGCTTCATCCTGGTAACCATAAAATTACATACAATGTACAATCACAATATAGTCACTATTTGGAACATTGGTACATATTCATCCAGTAGCACAGTACAAAAAAGTATGTGGATACAGATCAAGATCTTCAGTTAATGTTTACATTAGAACATGAGAATTAAGGAGAAAAAACATGACCTCTGTGACTTTACCCGTGGCAGGGTTGTGGTGTCAGAAGGGCTGGTCTGAGTTTTGCATGCTGAGATGCTTCTTTGCAAATAAACATTAAACCTTGCAGTTGATGGGCTACAATAGCAGAAGACCACATTGGGATCCACTCCTTTCAGCCAGAAACATGAATCTGAATCTACCCTGAGCACAGGTTCACCCAAACTGGACAGTTGAAGATTTGTTTAAAAAAAAAAAAAAATCAACTAGCCTTTTTCCAGTACTGGACTATACAGTGTGCATGATTCTGTAACCATGATAGCCACATATTCCTGTTCTTGTTCCTGACTGATAGGAGTGGAACCTAATGTGTTCTTTCTTGGAGCATATTCACCTCAAAGTTTGATGGGTTGCGCATTCTAAAAGGCTTTTCTGCTCACCAAGATGTTTCAGTTAGTGGACTCTCCAGTTACAGGATTTTTTTTATTTTGTTCTATATGTTGTTTTTCTATGTGCAAAATCTTGAGTGATCACCTTGGGACTTACATCTCCCATGCAACAAAGGTTTTTAAAATGATCAAACCAGCCCACCTGACAACCACCTAATTCACGGAGATTTTTGTTGATTCTGATTTTCATTGTGTAAGTTAGAGGTTAGCGCTTTTAACTATGGTCTTTTATGTATTACATATATTTGTTCCTTCCTAACACTTCCATGTGTATGTCTCTCTGTGTATAGGGCACCTTTTCTCCATCTGATTTTGCACTGTCTAAGTGTTTCCTGCCAGAGGAGAGCAATATTATTGCTGTATACTGTAGCAGTATGGTCATGATTGTGATGATCACCCTTGGTTATCTGCGTCTTTTCCATGGAATACTGCATGCAGTAAACAGCCTTCTGGGCAAGAAAAAGTTTTTGTGAAACACAGACATCAACATGCACTATGTGTACTGTATACATGGTCAAACTGTACAGTCTTATTTAACCTCTTTAGTCTCTGTGCATTAAGGAACTGATGTTCCTAAAAGACAATATTAGATTCATTATATTCCATCTATATTTTTTTAAATAAATAAAAATAATGTCCACCTGAGTTAATATATTATTTTATTGGTGTTTTCTATTAATTTGTTTTCTAATGGTCCACATGTAAAATTCCCTTTTGCAAAGCTGTTTTCCTTTTCTCTTAAACAAAGACATTCTGGTGTCATATTTGGAACAAGGGCAACAAATAATAGAAAACTCCCCTGTGTATCTGACTAATAATGGCTGCTATTCTGTTCTTTACTGGTTGAATAAAAAAAACACATGAACACTTTTAGAGGTATTTTATTTGTAAAATTACATTTCCTCTGACATTTCCGTTCCAAACAAAGGTCATGGGTATCTAATGTGCCTCTTTATTAACATAAAAAATAAGAAATCAACAAAACATTGAAGGCTGACTGATTTTTTTTTTCTTTCCATTTCTCAGCAAGTTATCACCCAATATGTGAACATGGAGAAGCCTAGAAGTAAGGAGAATGAGCTCCTCTACCAGTGCTGCAACTCTATGTGCCCTGTCTGTCAACCATGTTAATTTCGGGGAAACGGATACAGTCCATAATTTTTTTTCTTTCTCCTAGCTAATTTAATGAATTTTCAGTATGGAAAAATGTGACATAACCTAAAACTCTACATGACCACTGGTTATTTATGAGAATAGTCTTTGTAAGTTTTAATTATATTAATAATAATAAAGTATACCTGTAAGCTAGAAATGCAGGGCATGTCAGGTTAGTCTTTCCAAGAGCAAATCTAAAGTGTTGCAGAATAAAAAAAATTATTATCTATAGTATTATTTGAGGATAAAGGGGTCATACATAACGGTCCAGCCATGATTCTTATGCAGACTGGTCTTTAAATTTAAACAAGCATCCACTCTAGAACTCTTCTTAAGTGTTCTTTTGTTATGCCTCAGGGGGTTGTGGCACTGAGGGTTCTTTGTGAAACCCCAAATATGTTTTTATAAGGTGAAATCTTTATGAAGGCTAAGAACCCTTACCTAACCAAAACAAAGTAGTTTAGGATTATATTGAGAGAGATATGATTCACCTACAATCCTCTCAATAGAGGTCCACAGAAGCCCCTGAGGCATAAAGGGTCCTTTTTAAGGGTCTATTTTAAGCTGCCTTAAGGAAAAATAATTGTGGTTACAATAATTCCAATAAAATTGGCATAATCAATTAGATTAATTTATAGTTTATAGAAGTAAGTAATAAGGACATTCCTCCTACACAAATGAAATGATCACATTTTGACTGACTGCATTACCTTAGTATCTTTTCACACTTTACTGTGCAATCATGCCAGGTAAGGCTCTGCGATAATCTGTAAGTTGTGAGGATGGTGAATCAGTGCCAGCATGTTACTGAATGTTAAGGGATAGTCAAACCTTCAACAGTACACCCTACCTAGATCAATGGTTATGCATACAACCTCACTAGACATTCATAAATATGTATACGCATAGGCACACACAGTTCTATGTAGAATTGTACATATAGGATTGTACAATATAATTTCTGTTGTAACCTTATAAATGTATATGTACACATATAAATATAAAAATGCTGATGTACAACTTGGGTTGAACACAACGGGGATGTGGGTATACACATGCAGGCACACACATGCATACACACATTTACAGCTGTAACCCTGTGTACACACCTTTCATACATTTCATGTTTGAAAAGTTTACTTCCTACTTTGTCAGCAGGCTCAGAGTTTGAACACTTAAAGTGTTTTCCAATGGTTTTTTAAAGCTGTTAACAACCCTTGAAAGTGAAATTAGAAGCAATTTTCTCTTTTTTCATTTTCAACTTTGCAATTTTTGAGTGGTTCTTTTGCATATTGTGTACTAAAATATATACACACACATACAGTATGTATGTATATATGTATGTACTACACACACATACATATTTTTCTATTTATTTATTTATTTAGCCTAATTTCCATTTTCCCCCCACAGATTCCTTTTTTTTTTTTTTTTTTTTAATAAACTAGAGAGAAATGCATTTCCACAGTCGAGCATGTAAAAGAGGGAGAGACAGATTCCCCATCAGCAGGCTGTGCTGCAGTTAAGATTTGACATCAAGCTGTACAGCGCCATCAGAAATGTATTTATGTCTAAATCCTCATTTACAGGTACAGCTGTATTTAAAGGCACAAGGAGCTTCTACAAGTTTTTTTTTTTTTTTTTTTTCAATTAGGATGTACAAAATAACATTACATTTTGCAGGCATGTGCAAGCAACCTTGCACATTCCTTAGCATAATAAAATACCCCCCATCCCCAATATATAGTGTTTGTGTGCGTATGTGTATTTACAGACCAGTATACACATACTATCCCTACATCAAGAAACTCTCTATGTGAAGAGAGCTATTAATTATCATTTGGGCACTCAGTCTTTTGCAGAATATACTGAGGTGCAGAAGACTTCAAGTCCAATGATCCAACATGCCTACACTTAGTCTGTGCTCTTTAAACAATTCCAAACCCCTGGGTATTCCTGCAACATTGCACCTCTAGCATAAAACTAAATTAGAGAAAAGCAAAACACGATAAAAATATACTTAAGAGAAAAGTGACAAGTAATAAATACAGCGGTGCTACATAGTGAATTATGCTTACTGGTCTGTATTTTAAAATATGATGCAAAAGTGCATTATCCATATGTCAAGTACTTCTAAATGACCTTTAAAATATTACAAAGGTCAGGCTTCCTTGCCTAATGTTACCACAGATTATCACTGGGTTGGCTGGTCCACATCCAACCACAGCAAGTTAGAAAATCAAAATTTAAAGTTCTCAAGACTGAAGAGATACAGGAAACAACACACCCACACCTCACTCTTGTATAAATAAGGGGATAAAGTGGAAGAAAACAATATAAGTATAGAAAAAATCACGACATTGTCACTTGTCAGTAGTTCACATATGTCCTGCTGAAATCGGGGAGTGGATAAGAAATGATCTCATTGCAGAATGTACAGGTTGCGCCAGCTGATCACAAAAGCTCATACTGGCGGAGATGCATCCTCTGGATGATGTCACGACAGTCATTGAAGACACGCCGAATATTCTCTGTGTCCACGGCACAAGTGAAATGTGGGTAGCAGTAGTGCTTGTCCGAACCACTTGCTGTGCTGATCCTCTGCAGAGCATACAAAGAGCCTAGGTTACTTTAAGAGTTGGGAAAGTGACTAAACAAATATTGAATGTAAATGAAGTTGCACACAGACATGACTAAAATGCAGTAGAAATAAATGTAATAAATACCAAAGACATGCAAGTCTCACATACAGCTGACTCATAATGAATAACATAAAAATTACCTGACTCAAGCTTTAATAAACACTACTGAAAAAAAAAACTGAGCAAATATTTTTGGAATATTTTATATATTTTGATTGTACCAAAAATTCATCCCGGATGAAGAACTTGGCCCTGGTTACTTTTGGGTCTTCCCCAGCATCGGGGGTCACTGTGGATAAGAACATGCAAATATTAACAAATTATAAAAATTATCAAAGCTGCAGGAAGTGTTTAAGATATTTGAAGCTAAAACAGCTTCTCTTTTTTTTTTTCAACTCCCCACCAAAAATTAAGTAAATACTTTTCATAGATTTCCATTGGATAATGACAGCAGTGATTAATATGGTTCAACTGGCAACTGCCTGATGGCAGACTCAAGTACTTAACCCTAACTGATACAGTTGATAACCATGTCAAAAAACCCACGTGGTAGTGGCAAAGATGGTACAAAGTCTCAGTATGGTCATATTATTAAAGCCTGGAAGGATAGCGGTGAACCATTTTCATCATGGAAAAATATGTGGTCAGAAAAACAACCTGAATAAGCATGATGACTTAAAGGTTTGGTGAAATCGTAAAAAAAATCAACAGTAGAACTCTGCATAGTGAAAGTAAGAGCGAGCTGTGGAGAACTGTAGAGGTTTGATAAAAAAAAATTGTGTGGTTTGAGGGGGGCAGATTTACCCAGATCCAGAATGATGGGCACATCAGGGTAAGAAGAGAGGTGGATTAAGTGATGTGTACATCGTGCCTATTGCCTACTGTACAAGCGGCAGTGTCATGATCTGGGGTTGCTTCTGTTGGTCCCTTCTAGGTTCAGCAATGTTATGTGCCTAAAAAATGAGGTCAGACTACCTAAATATACTACATGAACATATACTTCTTCCCTGATGGCAGACTCATCTTTATGTAGACACATCACTCGTTAATATCAATACAAAGTGGCAGTTTTTTTTTTTCGCTGAGTAGTTAAGTGCAGATTTTCTCACACTACAGTTTCTAGAGTTTACTCGGAACTGTGTAGAGCGTCTACAAACCTTTTAGATGAGTGAGATCAGAGGAGAATAAAGACTAGTTTGAACTGACAAAGCATTTTTGGTATACAACCACAACTCAAACACAACCACATTGGATTCCACCCCCGTCATTCAGGAACAAGAATCTGAGGCCATCATGGGCACGACTCACTGACTCACCTGATTTTTCAGTCTTTAATTGTTCAGTTCTGTCGCCATGGTAGTCTCAGATTTTTGTTACTGGATGACTGGAGCAGTACCATATGAGTTTCTATAGACTTCATATCAGCTCAGCTCAGTCTCGTCATCTTCCTCTGATCTTTCAACATCACTGTGACACAGCATTTCAAAAGTGCCTTAAATAAAACGAGTAGCCAAATGTAAATTGAGTGACCTATAAACTCTGTGACCTATAAATAAAACTTTGTTTACACTTTGCAATGACCATGCTGCTACTTATGCGAATCACTTGAGAAGCATGTAATACTTTTACATTCTGGTGTAAATGGGCTCCAAACAATATAATTGTGGAGACTAACATTCCTTGGATGATTGAAAACCATCAGACATTGAAATGACAAATTAAGATTTATTGTGCTCCCTGCATTTTTGTTAGTGTTTTTGTGTGTTTTGAAAAAAAATTATAATTTGTTTAATTATTATTTAGTGAATAATAAATTATTATTCTTTTAGTGCAAGTTTTTTCAGACACATTTGAAGAGATCTCTCAATTCAGATGGCATTTAGAGGACTGAAAAGGTGCTACCATCAGGTGGGACTGTATAGCGAGTGTACTCGGGGAAGTAATCTTCAAGTTTGGATTTTCCAGCCAGGATCTTTTCTGCCAGCATGTCCTGTTTGTTCAGGAATAGGATCACTGAGATGGTTCGTAAAAACCTGTAATTGTCAAAGAGAGACACACAATCAATTACCTACACAAACCGGTAATCTTTTTCACTGTTTTCCAGATGGCATGATTATTAATTTGTATCCAGTTTTTACCCTGATTAAGTACTTGTGTCATTTTCAAATCAATACTGGTAAAAATAGTAGGGGCTCTTCAGAGGTTCTGGAGTGGAGACATCAGTCTTCATATAAAACCTTTTAAATGCCAATGCCAATATGACTTAAATTGTGATTCGATATTGCATGTTGAATTTTCAATTTTGAAACAAGAAGTCACAATGGGAGTATGTCAGAGATGGAGACAGTTATTATTTGAGTTGTAATCGGGTAGCACATTAACTGACTTATGACTCAACTCAGGCTTTCAATTGTCTCACAACAGGACTCGTTCCTGAGACTGAAGACTCAATTTTATCAAACTGAAATTTAAATTTAGCCTGTATAAAAACCTAAATAAAAAAACTAAAAAAATTTCTTCCTTTTCCAACCTCATGTTAATTTTGTCTTGTTAGTTTCATAAGAGCCATGCTAAGTAATCTACTACAGTCCCATTCACATACAACTTAAAGTGGTTATGTGCAACTCCAGTAAAGCAACAGATGTTACAAAAAGTAAACATGTGTCTTCAGTACATCAATACAGAACTATCAATATTACTGTTCAGTCAGTACTGTACAATCATTCAATGTTAATGAAAATATTACAAAACCTTTAATTTTATTAATTTTCACAAATACTTTGATACTAAAACATATTCTGTTGCAAAGCTACGTTTTGACATTTTTGCAGATTTTAATATTTTGATATCATTGATATTTCATTTCAGTACAACGCTCATTTACTTTACAACTTCAGAAAAAAAATATAGAAAATGGGAATTCCCCTCTCACACACATCCAATTCATCTTCCCTCACAATAGCCCTCAAAATAACTTAACTGTATGTGTACAAGACTATCCGCATATAGAAAATTAGAACATTGTAAAACTAACTTTATAATACAGCACACACACATACTACCAGACAAAAGTTTGGACACACCTTCTACCTCAGCATTTTTTCTTTATTTTGCTTATTGCCGTAATTGTACAAGCTTGGTTTTTCACTGAAACATACTATAAAAGAACATGTATGGAATTAAAAAAATGTTTAATGACCCAGATGTTTTATATTTTAGATTGTTCTAAGGCAAGCACTCGTGGCATTCTCTCATATTCACAAAGGAGACATCTGGAATGGTTTTCAACAAACAGGTGTGCCTTGTCAAAAGTTTGTGAATTTGTGACATTTCTTGCCTTTTTACTGTGTTTTAGACTATCAGTTATCTTGTGCAGAGGAAGGGTGGGTACACAGCCCTATTAGTGCTACTACAACTACTGTTCAAATCCATATTTCTCACATTTCATACAGTTCTGTTCAGAATAATAGCGTGTTGAAAAAAGTGAGTAAAGCTCCATATCCATGTAATAACTTTTCATTTAAATCACACAAATGCATTAGACACCTGCACGTTCTATTCTGAATCACAGCATGAAGGAAAATGTGCTAAATGTATAATTAGGTTACAGAGAGTGAAGAAAAACAAATATTAGTCTTTAAAAAAAAATAGCAGTGTCATCATTCATCTTTACAAATTTATTTATGAATTTATAGTTTAAACAAAAATGATTAAAGTTTAATCTTTCTTGTGCAATTCTGAACTAATATTTAGTTGTATAACCATGGTTTCTGAGAACTGCTTCACATCTGTGACAATTGTACCACAATTCCTCTGCATTTCTTGGTTTTGCCTCAGAAGCAGCATTTTCAATGTCAGCCCACAAGTTTTCTATTAGATTAAGGCCTGGGGATTGGGCTGGCCACTCTTGTTGGTCTGGAACCAAGATGGTGCTCGCTTACTGGTGTGTCGTTGTCTTGTTGAAACACCCATTTTAAGGGCATTTCCTCTTTGGCATAAGGCAACATGACCTCTTTAAGTATTCTGATGTACTCAAATTGATCCATGATCCCTGAAATGTGATAAATAGGCCCAACACCATAGTATGAGAAGCATCCCCATATCATGATGCTTGTGCCTCCATGCCTCACTGTCTTCACACTGTACTGTGGCTTGAATTCAGTGTTTGGGGGTTGCCTGACAACTGTCTGCAGCCACTAGACTCAAAAAGAACAATCTAGCTTTCATCAGTCCACAAAATATTGAGCCATTTCTCTTTAGGCCAGTCAATGTGTTCTTTGGTGAACTGTAACCTCTTCAACATGTCTTTTTTTCAACAATGGGACTCTGCGGGGGCTTCTTGCTGATTGCTTGGCTTCACATAGCCGTCTTCTAATAGTAACAGTACTCACAGGTAACTTTAGATGTTCTTTGATCATGCTGGAACTGATCATGGGCTGAGTCTTTGCCAATTTTGTCATTCTTCCATACATTTGAATGGTAGTTTTCGGTTTTCTTCCATTTCTTTCTGGTTTTGGACTCCATTTTAAAGCATTCGTTATCATTTTAGCAGTTCTTCTGAACAATGCCTGGAACGACCCATTTTACTCTGATTTTCAGAGAGAAATGCACAGGACAACCTTTTCTGCATTTATTCTTAAATAAGGAAAATTTTTGACACCTGTTTTTCACAGAATAATTTAACTCTCCAATTGAACTCCACACTGCTATTATTTCGAACATGCCTCATTTCAATTAATGATTCAATTACACAGAATCAGGTGCATGCAAGTCATGACTGTTGGGTCTGTTGGTTTTCTATTACTCCACTACACATACAAGTAAAATATTTACCATGAAGAAATATAATTTCTCCCAAAAACAATTATTGATCTGGTTACTGATGTTGGACTGCTATTATTTTGAACTGTACATACTGTATTTCCAGAATTTTCTTTTGATTCTGTGAAGCTGCTTTGCAACAATGACCATTGTTTAAAGTGCTATACAAATAAAATTTAATTGAACTGAACTGAAGTTAAGTAAAGACAAAAAAGTCCATCATTACTGAAAAACTACTGGAAAAAAATACTGGAAAAAGGAAGACCAAGAGCTGCCACCACTGCAGAGGATAAGTTTATTACAATGACCATTCCCAGAAGCCGCTGATTTACAGCACCTCAGATTAGACCCCACATAAATGCTTCTCTAAATAGCAAGTTGCAGACATATTTCAACATCCACTGTTCAGAAGAGACTGAGTGAGTCAGGGCTTTATAGTGGAACTGCAGGAAATAAACCATTACTTTGGAAAAACAAGAAGTAGAAGAGACTTGCCAAGAAGCACAGGGAATGTTGAACAGATCAGTGAAAAACTGTCCTTTGTTCTGATGATTCTCAAACCTTTCAACACCTCTGTGAACTCCTTCAAGATTGTTGGAAAACCATTCCAGATGAGTAACTCAAGGCTGACTAAAGAATGTCAACAGTGGGAAAAACTGTCATCAAAGCAAACAGTGACTACTTTGAAGAATGAACAATATAAAACATTCTGTTATTTAACACACTTATGTTGACTACATAATTCCATATTTTATTTAAAAATATATAGATATTTTCAATATTCTAGATTAATACTAAATATTTTAGTATGAAAATATCTATATAAATCAAAAATAATTTCTTTACATTTTTCCGAACTCCTGCAACGATATCTTTACATTTCATACATTGCAGGACCTAAAACCAATCTCAGAAAATTTTCTGTCTGTCTTCTTTATATGTCTGTTCAGCCAGATTTTGTCATAGCATCACGCAAAATTGGCTGGAGAGAATTTCATGAAACTTTCCCACTATTTGGGTATTTGCCGAAGTTAAATCTGTGCCATAAATGACATCAAAATGTTAAGTAGAAAAGAAATTATGATTGATGATTTTGTTCCAAACTACTGCAGCAATAGATATTAATTTGAAAATTTTAACTGAATAACTGATTTCTTAATATTTTCACAGCTGAAATGGTATAAATTATTTTTTAATTGCACTGGAGTAGTTTTAATACTGTAGGATTACAAATTTATAAAATAAATAAAATCTAGGTTCCAACAAAATAGTATATAAACTGAAAAGTTATGTACATTGGGTTTTACATTTTGAGGTAAAGATTATGACATTCTAAGGACATCAAGTCTGGTGGCCCAGGTGTCTGAAACATTAACCTTTTGTTTTTATGTACTTCCTGACCACTGGGTAGGGTCCCAAAGTAAATGTGAATGCTAATCTCAAGGCCAGACTGTGCCTTTGTCTCTATGATAATGTGAAGGTCTGGGCGATACTGTCAGGCTGATTAGATTAGCATCTATGCATTTGAAAGGCAGTGTTATGCTGATGAGATCAGGGCTGGGGAACTTCCAGTACCAGGCTGATTCCTGTACTACAATATGCTTTGTGTAGATTGTCTCCACCTCTTTGTATCCCTCCCCCTTGTAAAGTATAAACTCTCCAGAGCTGAGTTTTAGATAGACTTGGATGACTACAGCGACGCACGGCGGGTTCTCAATAAACAGTAACTTCTGCTTTAAAGATATCCCAATGTCTCCTGGTCTCTGATTCAAGAAAGAAAGAAAAACTCTCAACAATACAAAACTTAATCTGTATTCAATCTACTTTTTCGAGCAGGGAGTGTGTTTGGCTGACGACGAATGGAGTCTAACTTGGCGCAAACAAAATACCCGATCCTATAAAATTTTATTTCTTTGTATTAATAAATTAGGCAGAGAGTTTTGCTGTGCAGAAAGGCAGGCAGACATGCACGTAGGCTTCAACCTGAAATCAGCTTATTTTTAACTTTAAACTACTTTTGCAAACTCGTTAACAGCCAACAATGGGTACTTTGGCTAGTTAAAAATAAAGAAAAAACATTTAATAAAATGTTTTTTAATGTTTAAATAATATGACCATCTAAAGAAAATGGTTAGCAGCTTTTGCCAGCAAAAAACAGTTTTGGGTGTGAAGCCAACATTTCAAACCAGAATATTAAAAGTGGAACATACGAGCAGAACTGATGAAAATGCAGCAATATTTCCAACACACAAGAATAAAAATTCTTTAACTGTTTTTCGCAATCACAAAAAAAAAGAGCTCACCTGACTGGCGCATGTAACCTCTCCTACATCTCTGCATGTAATGTCACCTATTGCAAAATCCTTTTTGTATTTGTCAAGGTGGACACCAGATACCAATATTTACAATTAAATTTTCAGTGTGTAAGTGAATGTAAAAAAATGTCCAAATTCCGGTATATTGTATGTGTATGTGTGTGTGGGGGTGTGGCAGAAATAAGTCTGCCTCACCGGTTTCAGTGAATCAGTCTGGGAGCACGATGATAGAAAATGGCTATCTTGTAAAACTGTCCTGATGTAGAATAATCCTAATTTTGCAAAATCCTCAACAAAACCGAGTTCACAGTCCAATACAATGAAAAGCAGCTGACGAAATGGCATCCGGGATTCCCCTCACGATTTAGAGGCGCAGAGACAACACTTACATTTCAGATACCAGTAAAGCCCTGGATTTTAAGTAACTTAGTTGGCGAGTGTTGCAAGACAAACTTGCTAACGAGCAAGGTTTCGCACTTTTGCACTTAGGCATCCGTGTGCATGTGCAAAAATAGTCCCACACAATAGCACCCCCGCCCCTATTCTCCTCTTTCGTCTCCAGCACACAGAACATGATTCTTTTCAAAATGGTTTCCGGGATTCTCCTCTCTATTTAAAGGCGCAAAAGACAACACTGTGTGATGTCTTAGTGTTTAAGACTAATTTCCTTAGGTGAGGTTACGTTTTTTTGGCCATATGACGGCAGTGTGTAGAACTGGGACATAGATTTAGTCAAGTGGATTGGTATGCTTACATTGTGTCAAAGGCATATAAGACTCACTGTGACTTAAGAACAAATCCAACCTACGAATGTGCACAAAAACGGAATTCATTCGTAAGGAGAGGACTATCTGTATTTGAAAAAACTCAAGTCTACTGCCTGGTAAATATAAGGAACGGTCAAAAATAAATAAATAAATTAATAAATAAACTCCAAGTTACATGATACTGTATTTCATTTTCTTTTAACAACATAAGACTTTTGCTTATTCACATACGATACATACAGTGTATGCATTGTACATGACCCTCAGTTACCAAAATGTTAGAGTTATTGATCAGTAATGCAATAAGACTTGATATTATTTGTATTAGGCCTTATAAGTAAATAAGCACATTATTCAAGCCGGCAGCATTCGGTGACATAGTGGCCTCACACCTCCTTTGTCAAAAGTTCAAGTCCTGCCTCAGGTCTATGTACATGAAGTTTGTATGCTCTTCCTGGGTTTGGTGTGCTTCCTCTGTGTGCTTTGGTTTCCACAACAGTCAAAAGGCAAACAGATTAGGCTTACTGCCATTTTAAAATTGGCCGTAGTGCTTGAATGTGACCTGCCATGGACTGACACCTTATCCTCCTTGTGACCCAGGAGAAATAGGCTTCATGCTTTTTCAAATAGGCTTCATGCTTTCAAAAGATACCTTTTTAAAAAAAATTAAAAGTAAACCTTATTTAATCTGTTCAAAGTACAGGATGTTAGCCAGAACCCAAAACTCTGCTGCACAATCCACTAGGAACTGCACTTCAACCCTTGACCTCTAGGACCCACTATCATACAGTGTCTTGAAAAGCTTCTGATACATTTAGAAGAAAATATTAATTGATTCAGAAAGCTTCATTTTATTATCACAACTACATGAACAAGCTATGCCTGACTAGATGATACTGAAAAGTGATATTTACAGATAATAGAGAACACATCACTGGGCTCAATCTGGACATGTAAAAGATAAACCATAAAAAAATGTTCACCCTTTTCCGAGAGTCAAATCTAGATAAAACAGCATAGGAGGTAAATCAGACATTTAAGCTACCTCCCTGTAGCCACTGCTGTTAATTTTTACTTTTTAAACTGATCACAGGTCACAAAACACATTTTTGTCTAATATAGCACAGTACTGTTAATTATTGAGAAATGACTAATATCAATTAAACTTCCATTTAAAATAATGCAGTCAGATATAAAGAGAATGAAAAAGTGAAATGTAAGGTAAAGGTGGAACCTGTTATTCCAAATACTGCGAAACAGATCTAGGGACTCGCGTAGGCGATTAGTGCTGTTGTCTTCTCTGATCACCATGTTGTAACTGCTGCTGGCTGCCACAAAAATAATGGCCGTCACATCTGGATTAACACATAGCAACAAAACACTGTAACTCAGACGGGCTCATTTGAAATTTGTTGTTAATTCTGAATTTGTTTCAAACTTGAAGCCATATTACTTATACAACATGTTGAATGAGGATTGTTTTGACTGGAAAATATTCTGTGCAACTAAAGTCACAGATGTTAAAAATTCACCATTAAAGCATTGGATCCACTTTCTTCTCTCATCTCTTTGACCACCAACATCAAACATGCTGTAAGACACAGAAAGCAAAGATAATCAGGGACAAAAAAGGTCAAAACAAATGGCAATTGTAATTGTAAAATCTAGCAATTTTGATAATAAACAGAGTACAAAGGTTGACAAATTAGTGAGTAGGTTGACTAATTGAAGAGTTTATAAGAACACCCATGTGGTTAAAATGGGTAAGACATTTGATATCATACTATGCTTTGAAATGACTGCAATCTTTGCTTCAAAGTTTGAATCAATTTAACAGGGTTAACACAAATCCTTATGATCTAACATCATCAAGTCTGCTAAGTAAAAATTACAATTACTTACTGAAAGTTGACCTTGTCCACTTGAAATCGTGTTTCAAAAATACCTGAAGTCAGAACTCGGCACCTAAGCAAATCCTGCACAGTAAGAACACAACACAACACAACAGTAAGCAAAAATGGCAATGAACAACCAATAATGGCCAAAAATAAATCCTGCTGTAAAAACTACTGTAAAAAACAATTCATGGTCTGATCAGAAATTATTGGAACGGAAATACCTCTTTATTATCAATGAAGACATTTGGGTTTGAGATTATAAAAATATGTACAGTACATGGATTAAAAATGGTAACAATGTCAATTTTAGAATCTAGAATCCAAAGATGAAATTTACACAAATTTAAAAAGAGGCCTGAAGCACTGAAGCAGGTCTACAGAAGAGCCTCAGATCCAAGAGGGTCTTAAAGAGGGGAGGGATGCATTTCAGTTGAATGTATAGGTGAGAACAGCTGATTCACACCTGGGAAGGGGTAAATTATTTGCATTTGAATGTTGTCTTACATTGCGAAGCACACACAGTAACACTAAAACAACAACAACCCAGGAGAAATAGGAATAAGAGGCCCTGATTATACTGCATAAATATTATTTAGTACAAAAAAAATTCCTCGCGCTCTGGAAAACTTTGTTTGCGGTTGAGTGCTGATTAGACTAGGTAGGAAATTAAAGACAAGGAAGTAAACAACACTAGCCCACATTTAGATTTAAACCATTAAACTATTTATTTGACTATTTTAGCTCTTACTGTTTCATTTACTTCAAAATAATATTAAAAACAAGAGCAATATATATATTTTTCAATATTATTGATTACATCCATTGCTGCGGAGACGACATTACAGCTGAAACCAAAGAAATTAATTATTAAAATGGCCAGAGTCAGTTTCCTTGTTGTTTTTCCCTGATGCGGCTGAGCGCTGATTAGACTGCGTAGGAAGTTAAAGAGGAGGATCACTATGCCAAATCAAAATCCATTTAAATTAAATAAAATAAAATATTATAAGTAAACAACAATAGCCCACGTTTAAAAAATGTTTAGAAATTCCTTCCGAGATAAAACTGGGACAGTTCTATGCGCAGAATGCCGGGAGATTTCCTGAAGCTCAAATCTCCAAAATCGTTGGGGCATTTTTTCTACATAGACGCTATCTTTAATAACCGATGAAAGTTTTGAGCTGTACACACACGCATTCTCGCCTAAACAACTCTTAAAACTATACTTGTGACACAATAACAATAATATTTTGAACATTTTGCAGGCTGCCGTTTGGAGAAATAAAAGATAAATATATACTATATAAAATAAATACTGATTTATTTTGGCTGCTGTCGTTTTGTCGGCACAGCGGTAATAGACATTCCACTTGTCTACCTACTGAGGCAGATGGAGGCATTGTCAGATTTCCAAAATTGGGACAAGATTCTGCCTCTCTGAATGGGGTGTAACAGTGGTCCAGGGTCCTTTTGCCACAGGTTTTAGGTTGGCACTAGCCCCCCACCACAATGTTGTATCTGGTGCCGGGTGAGACCCTCATGCAGTTTGCATAATTTGGTGTCCAAGTTCACCTGAGATGGAATGTAGACGACTCTGACTATGACCCTAGTAAATTCCTGAGGAAGATAAAAAGGACAGTGGCCAGTAGCTCCAGATTGGGTGTGCAGAAGTGTGTGGATGTACAATGCTCGTGCTATTGCGAATGTCTCTCTGGAACTTAACCCTGGCCCTGAAGTTATGGAGTTTATTTTCCACTGACTTTACTTTGGCTAGCAGAAAGCAAGACAGGGCATTCACTGAGATATGAGCTCTCAGCTTGTTCCTGACGCTGACTAATTTTTTTCTCGGGACTGCAGCTTCGGGTAGCGTCCTTTGTTCTTTTTAGGATTTCACTCGGCTACGATGGATTTGGTTCTAAAATCATTGGATGGTAAGTTATCTTCTACCACTTTGTTTTGCTATATATTTATTTGAGATTTACCCTAGGCTTATTCATAGCACAGACCACATTGGTGGTTGTAACTGACATAGAAGTCAGATTAAATTAAAATTTTAAAATATTCTGTTGGAAGCTTGTAATTTGAACATGCTTTGGAAAGAGCTTTTTAGTAGATACTTTTATTATGACAATCGGACCGAGTGACTCTGCAAGGAAGATGTTTGATCCACATGTTGAGCCTCTTGTAAGTTTCTAATGTTTTTGCATTTATTTAACATGTGAATAATGTGGATTGCATTGTTGTATATATTTATTCTGTTTTGTTCACTTTTGTTCTTTGTATTTTTTTTATGTTTAGTTCTCACAGCATGTTAAGGTTGGATGGTTATCTTGTTGATGAACTCTTTAAGAAATTGCCAGTCTTCAGAGAATCTTCGTGCTCATGAAATTACTAGGGGGAACTACAGTGAGAATTTATCCAGGCCAGGTAGCCGCAAAATTTCTAAACCATCACACTGTGGATTCAGCATTAAACATACATTCACATCAACTACCACACAAAGCTTTATTAATAAAGTTATCAACTCTGATTGGATCGCCATCTGACTCCACAGAACTCGATCAGGCGATTGAATATTTAGAGTCAACATTTCGTTATACCTTAGGCAATGTAGCTCGGGTTAAAATGAGACATAAGAAACTCGCTCCCTGGTATAATGACTATTAAAACAAACCCCTCGAAAATTAGCACGTAAATGGCGTCAAACTATATTGTTAGTATTTCAAATAGCATGAAAGGAGAGCATCCTGAACTATAATAAAGCTGTTAGTGCTGCTAGATCATTGTATCTCTCCACTAGATTTTTATTTAAAACCGTAGCAAAATGAACAAAAAAATCTCCACAACAAAATACAGTAGTGAGGACTTCATGAAATTTTTTCAATAACAAAATCGTAAATATAGTGGAACCTTGGATTGCGAGTAATGAAGATTGCGAGTGTTCCGCAAGACGAGCAAAGATTTTTAATACATTTTGACTTGAAAAATGAGCAAGTCTTGGTTTACGAATACAGAGTATCATGCCACGTGATCACAACCGAGCCAACAGTTTTTTGTGCTGCGGAATTGTGTGAAATCGTCTCTCCTGCTCGGTCTTACTGAGCGTCTCTCACTCGTATAATCAACATCCGTGTATGCGTGTACTGTTTACTATAACACTGTGGCCACGTGTGTGCGCATAAAACATTTAATTTTGTGTTTGTATGCGTGCGTGTACTGTTTATTATAACGCATGTGCGCGCATGTAAAGCAAAAGCAAGTGTCATTACAGTGGTTAAAGATCCATTCTCACTCTCTCTCTGTGTCAGCCTACACTTTGTGTGTGCGCGGGCATCATTGGACACCCCTCCTCCTCTCGCCTTCACACACACACCCCTCCTCCTCTCGCCTTCACACACACACACACACCCCTCCTCCTCTCGCCTTCACACACACACTCCTCCTCCTCTCGCCTTCACACACACACTCCTCCTCCTCTCGCCTTCACACACACACTCCTCCTCCTCTCACCTTCACACACACACTCCTCCTCCTCTCACCTTCACACACACCCCCCCTCCTCTCTCTCTAACGGAAACACTGCTCTGTTGCGATTCTTTTCAAAGGTAAAGTGCAGGTTAATTTGTTTTATTATTACTTTACATTTTGTATTAATTATTTTTATGTACTGTTTTTTTTTTTGGGCAGTGCAACAAATAATTTAAGTTTCCATTATTTCCTATGGAAAATGTATTTGATTTTCGAGTGTCTTGAAATATGAGCCCACTTCTAGAACTAATTATGCTCACAATCCAAGGTTCCACTGTATTAGGCAAAAAATTCAGCTTTGAAACAAGACAATAAAAAAAAAAACTAACCAAATCACAGAACATAGAATACTTTCCTCCCCTTGAATTTCACTCATCTCTTCTGCATATTCATCAACCTCTGATCCTATACCAACACATTTTCTCAAGTGCCAGAATAGCAGAACTCCTGTTGAAAATAATTAACTCCTCTCTCAGCAGTGGGTGTGTTCCAAAATCTTTTAAATTAGCAGTTATTAAACCACTAATTAAGAAACCCGACCTCAACCCGTCAGCTGTCCAATTACAGGCCGATATCAAACCTCCCCAGAACCTATTTGACTGATCGTTATCAGTTTGTAGATCTAAATGGTGACTATTCTGCATGTTCTCAAGTGGAGTTTGGTGTTCCACAGGTTGTAGGCCCACTGCTTTTTTCTCTTTACATGCTTCTGGGCAACATACAGTAATTCGTAAGCATAGTATTAGTTTTTATTGTTATGCTGATGTCACACAGTTATGTGTCTCAACAAAACCAGATAAGAAAAACCAGCTTACTATGTTCAGCAATGTGTGCAGGACATAATAGACTGGATCTGAATTAACTAAGGACTGCTTAATCCTGATAAGACAGAAGTTCTAGTCATAGGAGCACATGCAGCTAGAAGCAATTTTTTGATCACACTGTAACTTTAAATGGCCTTTCTGTTCTATGAAGTGCAACAGTAGAAGTGCAGTCTTGGTGTGATTATAGATTCCAGCCTTTCATTTGAAGCACATGTAAATAATATTACAAGTGTAGCATTCTTTCACCTAAGAAATATTGCCAAGATAAGGAATATGTTGTCACTAAATGATGCAGAAAAACTAGTTCGTGCTTTTATAACCTCTAGGTTGGATTATGCAACGCCATACTGTCTGGTTGTTCAACTAGCGAGAGTCCAGTCTTCTCCACACTGCATTGGCTCTTACGATCCGCCACCCTACTTCGATCAAAGTATGCAGGCTGCTTGTCAGTGCCATGTATTATGAAAACTACAGCTGGGGGCAGAGCTTTTTCTTCCAAAACCCCAAAGTTCAAAGTGGAATAGCCCTCCAATTAATGTTCGGGACCCAGACACAGTCTCAGGGTTTAAGTCTAGGCTAAAAACTTTTTTTTTATTTATTTAGCCAAGCATTTTTGTAAATAGATTTGTCTTAGGTAAAAGAGCAGATCAGGGGGGCTTATGGACAAAGAGAATTATGGTGAACTGGTATGTTTAGATGCTGTCTTCCCCACTCTCATTGATCACTCAAGTTTGTTGATGGTGAAGTGATTGGTCGCTTTACATCTCAGGGAACCCTCATGTCTGTGTTTCCTTCTGGCTCTCCCTTTTAGTTATCTTGTTATAGTTAGTTCTGCCGGAGTCCCTGCTTGCACTCTGCACTAAATATATATTCACATAATACATTGTGTGACTGTGACCAGACCTGTTATCTTTCCAAATTTTTTGCTCTCTCCTCTTCTCTCTCTTCTCCCCTCTCCCTGTTGAGCTATACATGTCACTCCTGAGCTGCCAGTGATCCAGACCCCCTCTGCCCTCTGGACCTGTCTGACTCATCCTGGTGTCCTGCTTTCTGGTTGTAAATCTCGTCACATTGATGCCCCGTGTGGTCTGCTTGGGATGCGTATGGTGACCGGGGACGGTTCCACTTTTCCACGTAGACAGGCCTGTTCTCAGAGAATTTGTGACTGCAGTCACTCGATAGTTCAGGACTGGAGTTTCCTACAGCCTACCAGAGCCTCCAATAACAAACTGGACTCTGGACATATAAACTTAAACACATCTCCTGTTATACTGAACTTCCAGCCTCCTAACACACAGTATGACTGCAAATTTTCCGATTTTCCTTGCCACTGTCGCCATCGTCCTCAGCTTGCTCATCAGGCTCAATCTTATCATTCTTATCAATCTTATCAATTGATTCACATTTCTTATAAACATAAACAATTCAATGTCAATTGTTAAAAGCGCTATACAAATAAAATTTTTATTGAAAATTGATTTGAAATAAGTTAAGATGCTTAAAGTTGACTTATTCTTGATATTTGTTTAAAATAATAATAAAAGTACTGTGTACAATATTTAAATAAGTGCTGGTGTTGTGCTATTACACATTTGGGTTTGAAGAAATTTTGGTGCTAGCATTAAGCTTGAATAAGAGGAAAATTGTTAATTGAAAATGGCAAAAGGTGGTCGGTCTGCAAGGAGTAGAGAAATAACAGAGATTATGCTATCAATGCAGCATGTAACATCCCAGGACTTTGTAGAGACACAAGAATCAGTAACTGTTGTTGATAAAATAAATTCAAATCTGCGAAGACACGCAAGTTAGCTGAGAAGGGTCAAGAAGTACACGATGAAAAGGTTATTAAAATTAAAATCATTTTCAAGTCTCTTATATGAACTGGAAAGCTCTGGCAAGAGACATTAAACAAAAACTAATGGGGTGTCTCTCAAATGATATGCTGCACATTCTTATAGACACAATAAGCTTAGCTTCTAAGGATATAAATGTTTCTTTCTTTTTTTTTTTTTTAAAGAGTTGCGACAAAATTTCCAGACAGTGATAATCCCCGAATAGATACTTGTAGTGCACTAAGTCTGCATGGAGTTGTTAAAGATCAAGATCCTCTTATGCAAGATGGATGCAAAACCTTATGAAATACAAGTGAACCATTAAATTAATTTACAATCACAGTACAGATTTAGAATTGAAATTAAATATGGACATTTCTTATTTGTATCGAATTTAAGCAAAGTAAACATTAACACAGTAAGCCTTTATATTGTGCATCAGAAAAAAGTGGGTGTGCCACAGTTATTGTTAGATAAATGTACAAAAACTATATAATGAAAATATATAAGCTACATTGCCTTTAGTGCTCTCAAAATGACGACAGAACGTTATGATTTTTTAAAATAATGAAAGCAAATAGGGTTTCTATAAGATATTTTTCATGTCTGTGAGGCAAGTATACATGGAGTTTCGGTTAATTTTCTGACGCGCTCAAGTTCACCGAAACCAATAAAGAAAAGCTCACCGTATTTGCTTTCATTATTATTTTTTTATTTTTCATTATTTGCTGTCTGCTTGCAGTAAGTAAATAAACTAATGGAAAACTAATTTTAGATTATGTAATTTGTATGAAATGTGAATTATAGGTGCATTCACTGCTGCGGAGACGACGAGATGAGATTATTACCTTCATCACTATAGCCGAAAACAAAGAAATCACAAATTTATCAATGAATTATTAAAATGGTCAGAGTCGGTCCTTGCTGTTCCCCCACCCCCCCACCCCATATTCATAGTCATTAGTCTACTTCTGCCGATGTGCTCTGAAAATCAGTGTGGTTGAGCATTGATTAGAATTTGTAGGAATTTGTAGGAAATTAAAAAGAAGGATCACGATGCTGGCTCAACATCCCGAGCCCAAACCTTATTTTAATGAAATTAACAAATATTGTAAGCAAACAACAATGCAAAAACGTTTAGAAAAGCATTTTTATTTAAACTATAAATAATAATCCAGCATCTATTTTTCGGTATGCCAGCTGCCACTGTTCTATTACGATTCTTGTAAAATCATGCAAATCAAGTACATCGATATGGATAAATATTTTAAATGTATATGTATCAGGAGCTATTGAACATTTATTTATGTAAATGACTCTGTTCAGATGCAAGTAAATACTCATTGCTGCACTGTTTGGAGGGAGGGACGTGCTGATGATGTTTGGTCCGTCAGTCTCTGTAATCTATTGTGTCGAGTGTGTGTGTGTGTGTGTGTGTGTGGTGTCACCTGAAATAATCGTGGATTATTTAGTGAAACAGAGGCTCTGCTGAAAAGAGATAGGCACATCAGTCACTTTACCCCCAAATAAAAGGTCTTTCTGAGTGTTATAATTTAGCTGTAACATAACAGATATACAAAACCGCACAAACGGTGTGTACTGAATACTAAACCTAAACCGATTGCGCAAATTAATAAACCAAGATGTGTTTCTTAGCCCCACCCCTGTTAAAATGGCGTATTCAGAGAAAGGCCCGCAAAAGGTTGTGTGGGGACCACTGAGCTTCTGGGAATTCCAATATTGACATTGTTACTGTTTTTTAATCACTGGAATGGAAAGATAGAAAGTTTCCTTACCATAACATGCATTGTGTTGTTTTTAAATCACAATATCCATGTATACACTCCATGTATACACAACCCATGATTTTTTTATGCTATATTACAAATGGAAAAAAATGGGATAATATTCTTTGGTTTATTTATTATCATTTTTTTAAGGAAATATAAAATAAAAAAGTCTATTAAAGTACCAAAGAAAAATTTTGTGTATAGAGTAATTAAAAAAAACAATACAACGCATGTTATGATAAGAAAAATCTCAATTTCTTCCATTCCCTGCGTGAATTCTTTGCATTTGAATGTTGTCTGAAATTGTAAAGCAAACACAGTAACACTAAAACAACAACAATAATAAGAGGCCCTGACGGTACTGCATAAATATTATTTAGTACAACAAAATTCCTCTGCGCTCTGGAAAACTTTATGCGTGCGGTTGAGTGCTGATTAGACTACATAGGAAATTAAAGAAGAGGATCACAATGCCGGTGTTTTGCGCCAAAATGCCCCCCTGTCACGAATTGCCCCCCCCCCCACCCCCAACACAATCTCTATCAAATATTATATTAGAGCATAAATTCATAGGTTTATTATTATCAAATATATTACTATTATAATTAACCCTGCACGTGACAGACGTCAAGACCATTCATACAAATTCTCATATACACACGTGGACAAAATTGTTGGTACCCTTCGGTCAATGAAAGAAAAACTCACAATGGTCACAGAAATAACTTTAATCTGACAAAAGTAATAATAAATAAGAATTCTATGAATGTTAACCAATGAAAGTCAGACATTGCTTTTCAACCATGCTTCAACGGAATTATTTAAAAAAATGAACTCATGGAACAGGCCTGGACAATAATTATGGTACCCCTAACTTAATAGTTTGTTGCACAACCTTTTGAGGCAATCACTGCAATCAAACGATTCCTGTAACTGTCAGTGAGACTTCTGCACTTCTCTGCAGGTATTTTGGCCCACTCCTCATGGGCAAGCTGCTCCAGTTGTTTGTTTGAAGGGTGCCTTTTCCAGACAGCATGTTTCAGCTCCTTCCAAAGATGCTCAATAGGATTGAGGTCAGGGCTCATAGAAGGCCACTTTAGAATAGTCCAATGTTTTCCTCTTAGCCATTCTTGGGGGTTTTTAGCTGTGTGTTTTTGGTCGTTTTCCTGTCTCAAGACCCATGACCTGCGACTGAGACCCAGCTTTCTGACACTGGCCAGCACATTTCTCTCTAGAATCCCTTGATAGTCTTGAGATTTCATTGTACCCTGCACAGATTCAAGTCACCCTGTGCCAGATGCAGCAAAGCAGCCCCAGAACATAACAGAGCCTCCTCCATGTTTCACAGTAGGGACAGTGTTCTTTTCTTGATATGCTTAATTTTTCCATCTGTGAACATAGAGCTGGCCTTGCCTTGGCAAAAAGTTCAATTTTTGTCTCATCTGTCCATAGGACTTTCTCCGAGAAGCTTTGTGGCTTGTCAACATGTAGTTTGGCATATTCCAGTCTGGCTTTTTCTGATTTGTTTTCAATAATGGTGTCCTCCTTGGTGGTCTCCCATGTAGTCCACTTTGGCTGAAACAACGACGGATGGTGCGATCCGACACTGATGTTCCTTGAGCATGAAGTTGACCTTGGATCTCTTTCGAAGTCTTTCTGGGCTCTTTTGTTACCATTCGGATTATTGATTTGTCATGAATTTTCCTCGTGCGGCCACGTCCAGGGAGGTTGGCTACAGTCCCATGGATCTTAAATTTCTGAATAATCTGTGCAACTGTAGTCACAGGAACATCTAGCTGCTTGGAAATGGTCTTCTAGCCTTTACCTTTAACATGCTTGTCTATAATTGTCTTTCGAATCTCCTGAGACAACTCTTGCCTTCGCTTCCTCTGGTCGATGTTGAGTGTGGTACATACCATGTCACCAAACCACACAGTGACTACCTGGAGCTCAGTAGGAGCCACATGAAATAGCCGCCTGGAACATGGCGGGTCCCATAGCGAACCATGACAAGTCCATGCACGATCCGTGCATGGAAAGTGATCCCCCGCGTTGACGCAGTTAACTTAGCCCTGCCCCATAAACGCCCCCATGCACTTTCCAATAAGATGGTTGCAATGCTGTATAATCTCGCCAGGTGGAGCATGGACTGCTTCAGTTAACTACAGTGTCCAGGCAGTTTACACAGCATGTCTATATACTGTACAGGCATTGTCAACATAGTTTCATAAATAGATGATATGGTAAAGAAAATCTAATAAAACCGATTAATAAAACAGGAATTTTTTAAAATCACTCAATACACAACCCATGATGCTTGTGCTATTTAAAAATTTCTTAGTAAATAAAATTAGTTATTGCAATATTTTCCAAGACATCCTTAATAATCCTTAAAGACACAGTAATGTGTAATTTATCTATGTCGATAGCTGTAGATACAGAATATAAATGCAGGCTATGTATTTTCCATTACGGTGTATTTTATCGAGTTCCGTTTAATACACTGATAGATAATATTTTGCTGCAAAGTAAAGCTCAAAATGTAACTTCTGCTTGAGTATGTTTTCGTTATATTTTTGATTATGTTTTTTTTTTCGTTGATAGTCAAAAATTGGCATAACAAATTGATTAAGGGCACATAATATCTGGAACAAATATCTGCCCATACGGATGTTACATGGCGCTGTATGGAGAGCCGCACCACGAGATGTTTTTAAGAGCTTTTACTCAGGGCTTGAGAGAGGTTTAACGAAATAAGAGTGTGTGAGCGTGCTTATGATATGCACGGGAAGACCTTTCCGTTTGGATATGGCGTGGGATTATTAATTAGGAAACTTGAAAGTAAACAAAAGAAAACTGATAACACAAAATTAACAAAATTCCTCCGCTCTGGAATAAAAAATAAAACTTTTGATCCTCTCTGCGTTTACCGAGGACCTATGAGAGAGAGTTATGTATTTTTTGTGTTGAGGTAGCAGCCTGCGGATCTGCCCGTTCTGCAAAGTTTATGGGCAGATCTGCACCTCGAGCAACCTGCATCGTTACAACAGATCAGTATTTCTTTTGTCATTTATCCCTGCATAACGTTCCCCCAGCAAAGATCTGATGGTGCATTAATCACTTATCACAACTGTGAATAAATGCGGCAGCAGAGACAGATTAAATCCCCATAAACATTCACACTTGAGAACAATACTAAAACAACTAAAAAGTTCCAGAGATTTAGCGCCTGTTATCGCAGGACAGGGATGACCTACAGTATACTACTTAATCTTTTACTGCTTATATTTTTGCCCTAGTTTCATTTGGTTTTACGCAATTTCATGTGCTGTGTGTTTGAGAGAGAGAGAGCTTATATTGTCTTGGATTACTACTACTACCACTACTATTAATAATAATAATTTTTGTTATGTAAATTAAACCCATGGGACACAAACATCATCATCAATGATCATTTCAGGTGCTATTTGTGTGTGCGTGTATGTGTGTGTGTGCGAGAGAGAGAGAGAGAGAGAGAGAGAGAGAGAGAGAGAGAGAGAGAGCTCATGCGCGCGTAAGAGAGCTTAAAGTATATTGTGATTTGGCCAAGGTTGCTAAAGCCTGGCTTATACTACTAATAAAAATGATTTCAATTATACCTATTTGTCTCAATCACGAATTAAGCCAATGCTGTAAACAGATGACACAACAAATTATACATTTTCATATATACATTTTACAAATTATACATATACATTTTCTATTATAACATTTGAAAATATACATACAAAAAAGAAATAAATGAAAACAATCACCACTTGTTGCTAAAGCCAGCCAGTGGCTGTTCAGGGTCAAGTTTATAAGGGCATTTGTTAATACAGAGTACTGCAATGCATCAAACACTTATTTCCTGGTTTGTTCTATTGTAAATATTGCTTATTAAATATGCACTGTTTTATGGGACATGGCAGTTTCGTAATGTTCAGCAAAATAAACACTGTCTACGGCGAATTTACTGTAAACGTCTCAAAGTCACAGGTGTGTGTGTGTGTGTGTGTGTGTGTGTGTGTGCTCCTGCATTCGTCAGGTTTGCCTGAGCTGGCTTTAACACAAACACATTTGCGCAGGTCGAAAAAAAACTTCAAACACAGCATTTAGCACTAACAGTCAGTAGTGGGGAGAGTCAGTACATTCTCAGTACATTCTCCATTGAGGTTTCTCACCTTACAGATCTGGCCATTAAGAATGCACGTTTCGAGAAAAGGGATCTCGCGCACTTCCGTGGCAGCTCGCAGGCGGCTGTGAAAATTGAAACTGAAGCCGAAAATGTCTCTTATGACAGCAAGCAACAGAGCTCATAAACGTATTTAAATACTGATATGTATTTATTCTTCATTTTCTTCTCTCCTGCAATGATGATACTTCTTTGACTGCGCTTTCTCCATTCAGTATTATTATCATTAGTAGCAGTAGTGAAAACTACCGCTGATTAACTATCTCTGCAGTTGTTAAAACAGCGGATTAATTTAATTTGGGGTATTTCTAACAGGCAATCTACTAAATAATAATAAATAGATAAAATAACCCAGCACTTTAACATTTAACCCAGCAGTTTTTAGAGTGTAACATAAAAAATATTCCATTCGTAAAATAGCATGGGTGAAATCATAGGTTGTGTATAGAGTGATTAAAAACAATACAACAAAGCTTATGGTAAATACATTCTCAGACTCTACATAAAGTATAGACATTATTTTGTTTTAGTCTACTCGCTGACAACATGACCGCGCGCTCCAAGGTGAACACATGCAGACCACCAGTTACTGTAATCCCTCTTCTCACCTTTCATTCACAATAGGTGTGAAGTTATCAAACCGGTTTCTCTGATGGGGGAATTGGCAGAATTGAAGGGTTTAAAACGAATTAACAAGACCGAGCAGACGTCTCTGCCTAAAATGTATTTCGCCATAACAGTGTACTGAAGCTCCGCACGTCTTCTTTCCTTGTTTTAATCTGTAATATTGTGAAATAATAAGTGAAATGTATTGCGCGTATATGCTTAAATATTCCTTTTTATTTATGGACAAATGTATTATGGTTGATCGGCATTATTGCGAGACGCGATGACTTTCTGGGATTTTTATCGATAAATCGCACGGGTTTATCAGCCTTTTGATCAAAACGCTGCCTTTTTGTAAAGTGAAAGTTCACGCACGCCGATGAACAGCTTTATTTCAGTCATAAATTCACAATCACATTCCAGCTATTATTTCCAGCCGTGGTCAAATAATGGATAAAATCCTGGACACAAACAGCAAAAAAAACATTATGTTTATTATTATAAAAAGCCCGAAGCACTTCGTGTGCATATAAGAACATTTACTAAAAAATAGGTTTCTTTGTTCATTCATGTCTTTTGATGGTGCTCAATGTCGACACATTTTTACGTTTTAACGAAGATATGTTGGCATATTCACAAATCAGGTAGTTACACTATCAGACGCACACAAGCACACACAAACTCTCCGTGCAGATACACCATGTGGGGAACAACTGAACACAGGTCTTCACTTAGTAATATACCTGTCCATAAATAAAAAAAAATATTTAGACATATACGCTAAATATATTTCAGCTCCGCACGGCTTGTTTCCTTGTTTTAATTTGTAATATTGTGAAATAATAAGTGAAATTTATTTCGCGTATATGCTTAAATATTCCTTTTTATTTATGGACATGTGTATTATGTTTTATCTGCATTATTGTGAGACGCGATTACTTTCTGGGATTTGTATCGATAAATCGCACGCGTTTATCAGCCTTTTGATCAGCACGTCCACTTTCCTTGTTTTAATCTGTAATGTTTAAGTGAAATACATTTTGCGTATATGCTTAAATATTCCTTTTAATTTATGGACAGGTGTAGTATGTTTGATCTGCATTATTGCAAGAGGCGATGACTTTCTGGGGGAGTATGTCTGTGAAAGTACGAGCCGCGGGTTCACACACACCGATGAATAGCTTTATTTCAGTCATAAATTCACAATCACATTCCAGCTATGATTTGGTCAAATGATGGATGAAATAATTTTTAAATGCTGGACACAAACAGTAAAAAAACGTGATTATTATTTTTGTAAAAAAGCCGAAGCACTTCGTGTTCATATTTGTTAAAATCAAGTGATTGCAACTCAGCGCAGCTAAATTGTTGGCTTGTGTTAATGTGTTCTTGAGAACAAAGCGCCATCTAGTGGTGGCAACCTAGATTGAAGTGTATCACAGTAATAATATACGCACAGCACCGCGCTACCTCCTTAAACGTACATTCACATCAAATACCACACAGAGCTTTATCAATAATCTCCCAGAGTTATCAACTTTAATTGGATCGCCATCTGACTTGACAGAACTTGATCAGGCGACCAAATATTTAGAGTCAACATTTCGTTATTCCTTAGATAATGTAGCTCCAGTTAAAAGGAAAATGATTAGAGATAAGAAACTCGCTCCCTGGTATAATGATCACACACGCACTTTAAAACAGACCGCTCGAAAATTAGAAGGTAAATGGCACCAAACTAAATTGTTAGTAATAGCATGGAAGGAGAGCATCCTGAACTATAAAAAAGCTCTCGGTGATGCTAGATCAACATATCTCTCCACTCTTATAGAAAATAACAAAAATAATCAGAGATTTTTATTTAATACCGTAGTTAAATTATCTAAAAACAAGACCACTGCAGAAATCTCCACAAGCACATCATGCAGTAGTGAGGATTTCATGAACCTTTTCAATAACAAAATTATAAATATTAGGCAAAAAATTCATGCTTTGAAACCAGGCAATTTCACCACATCAGCACCTAGAATACTTTACTCCCCTTGAAGCGAGAGAACTAATTTCACTCATCTCTTCTTCAAAATCATCAATCTGTATATTATATCCTATACATTTTCTCAACACATTTTCTCAAGCAAATAGTACCGGCAATAACAGAACCCTTGTTGAAAGTAATTAACTGTTCACTCAGCAGTGGGTATGTGTCCAAATCTTTTAAATTAGCAGTTATTAAACCGCTAATCAAGAAACCTGACCTTGACCCCTGTCAGCTTTCCAATTACAGGCCGATATCAAACCTCCCCTTTATCTTCAAGATTTTGGAAAAGGTAGTATCACAGCAGCTATGTTCAAATCTACATAGAAATAGCATAAACGAACTGTATCAGTCAGGATTTAGGCCTCATCATAGCACAGAGACAGCACTCATTAAAGTAGTAAATGACCTCCTATTGGCCTCTGATCAGGGTTGCGTCACTATACTTGTGTTACTGGACCTCAGTGCAGCTTTTGACACCATTGATCATAGTATTCTCCTTCACAGATTAGAAAATGTAGTAGGAATTAAGGGAACAGCCCTCTTGTGGCTCAGATCCTATTTGACTGATCGTTATCAGTTTGTAGATCTACAGTAGATGGGGACCATTCCTCATGTTCTCTAGTGGAGTTTGGTGTTACACAGGGTTCAGTTATAGGCCCACTGCTTTTTACCCTTCACATGCTTCCTCTGGGCAACATAATCTGTAAACATGGTTTTCATTGTTATGCTGATGACACACAATTATACGTCTCAGCAAAACCAGATGAGAAAAACCAGCCTACTAATGTTAAGCAATGGTGCAGGACATAAGAGATTGGATGTTAATTAATTTTCTTCTGCTTAATCCTGATAAGACACAAGTTCTAGTCATAGGACCATAAGCAGCTAGAAGTAAGCTTTCTGCTCACACTGTAACTTTAGATGGCCTTTCTGTTCCTTCAAATGCAACAGTAAAACACCTTGGTGTGATTATAGATTCCAGCCTTTCATTTGAAGCACATATAGACAATATTCCCAGGATAACATTCTTTCACCTCAGAAATATTGCCAAGATAAGAAATATATTGTCACTAAATGATGCAGAAAAACTAGTTCATGCTACTAGTTCATCACCTCTAGGTTGGACTATTGTAACACCTTACTGTCTGTTTGTTCAACTAGGTGTATAAACAAGCTTCAGTTAGTACAGAATGCAGCAGCGAGAGTCCTCACTAGAACCAGAAGATACGAGCACATCACCCCTATCTTATCTACACTGCATTGGCTCCCTGTGAAATTTCGCATCAATTTTAAGGTACTACTTTTGACGTATAAAGCATTAAATGGTCTCGCGCCACAGTATCTGAGTGCACTCTAAAAAATGCTGGGTTGTTTCTGTAAATACATTGTTGGGATGTTCATGCTGGGTCAAAACTCTGGTTTACTTCGGGTACTTTAAACACATTGTTGGGCTGGGTAATGCTGGGTCAAATGAGATGTAGTGGGTCATTTACAAATGAACACCTGGTTGGGTTATTTTGACCCAACAACTGGTTTATTCTTTATTTCTCCAAACGGCAGCCTGCAAAATGTTTGAAATATTACTGTTATTGTGTCACAAAGTGTAGTTTTAAGAGCTGTTTAAGCGAGTATGTATGTGTGTACAGCTCAAAACATCAATCGGTTATTAAAGATAGCGTCTATTTAAAAAATTGTCTGAACGATTTTGGAGATTTGAGCTCCAGGCAGTACGAGTGCTCCGCGCTCATGTAGCCGCCCAACATAGCCTCATCTTGGTAGGAACTTCTGAAAATTACCGCTGGTTGTGGTGCCTCTGCAGTGGTTTAAACAGCGTATTTATTTCATTTTATGTATTTCTAACAGGTATTCTTTGGTATAATAAGGTTATGGTATAATATATCACCGCTGTGTGGCGTTCTATTTGCACTATACCCGGTGTCTTCAAACCCTCGAGCGTGCACTTCCAAGTCAAGTCCGCTCTTAGCAGTCTTAGAATTGAGACACGGCATGAGGAACTTTCTGGATTCTTCACTTGTGACGCGAGCGTCACGCCACTTAATGCTGGCAGGATTTTATGGTAAGTTTATATTAATTTTTACCTAAATTTTAAATGTTGTAATTGTGGTAGGAGCAAGCTCATTTTCATGTTTATCCGCTTTTCCACCTTTTTAGTCGCACTTTGATGGGGGTGAGGGGAGGTCATGTTTTAATATTCTGTGCCAACAGCCGGCTATAGTGTATTTTATGATAAAAGTGCGTTTGTAGCACACACAAATAAAAAAACAAAATTTACTAAATGTAATCTTAAATGTAATTTTTGATAAATTACTGGTAATTTTCACTAAAGCGGGGTGTGTGGAAAGTCTCTTGGCATATTTTATAATATTTAATAGGTGTCAGAAGAAGCTATTGGGATATGTTTAATGACAGTCCTAATATGTCGTCTGTTTCTGTCTGTTAAAAAAAATGGTTGTGTTATTTTGACCCAGCAGTTGGTTTATTCTTGGGAGAACTTTATGGATTCTTCACTTCTGACTGGATCATGCTCAGAGCACTCAGTTGTAAGTTAATGTAAATTTGACTTTTTTTTTAGTAACTTGTGGTAGGAGCAAGCATATTTTTGTTGTTTAAAATAAATGCTTTGATATTAATATTATGTGGAATTAATATTGTTTTCCCATTCTGTTTTGTTATTCAAAAAATGAGAAAGCGTCATGGTTAAGTTGTACTATAGTTTAAAACAAGCTTTTTCTTTATCCTTATGAAATATTTATTATAAGTTGTAAATTCACCATTAAATATCATATTCATCTAGTGTTTGTTGAGAATTTAAAAATAATTCAAAATTTTGTATCAAATCCAGATGGAGCGCTGTATCCTGTTATCCCTCACATGTTAAATAGTAAGGTAAATTTGTCAGAAATATACACAAAATTCATGTTCACGTTATGTATTTTTGTGTATTGACGAGAAAAAATGTTTTGCTGTACAAAATGCTCAACGTAAATGTTAGTTATGTTACGTAAATGTTAGTTATATTGCAACACTAAGTGATGCTGTATAATCCATAGGACCAACATGATGAGGATAATATCTGAAAAATATGAACATGACTGGAGCATTTTTCCATGTTTTGGGGATGAGACAAGAGGGACCTGACAGACCTTTTCCATTGTTGCAGGCAATGCTATTGATACAGACTCTTTGGTGAAGGCTGTTTTTTTCGTCGTCTTCTCACCTGGGAGTTTCTCGGGTACTCATCTCGTGTCAATAAATTTTTGAGGACAACAGTTTTGTCAGCCAACATTTAATCAATAATATTCGATAATAGTCAATAATAAACGTTTAATCATTTTTGTTTTTAATGTCATTTTTGAAGGAAATTAAATAGTAATAGTTAAATAACTGATAGTTAAAATATTAAGATGGGAAATGTTTGTGTCATATGGGCATTATAAGATTTGTATTGAAAACTTCAAAATAAAAAGTTTTTAAACATTGTACTAAATGCAAAAAAATGCAGTTGTTTTTGTTTTGCAGAGTATTTATGTTACAGTACATTTATTTTATATTTAACAAATGGTCACCTTGAGATTACAGTGGAACCTTGGATTACGAGCATAATTCATTCCGGAAATGGGCTCGTATTCCAAAACACTCGTAAACCAAATCATCATTTCCCATAAGAAATAATGAAAATTATTCGTTCCACAGCCCCAAAAAACAAATACATAAAAATAATTAATACAATCTATAAAATGAAAATAAAACAAATCTGCACTTTAACTTAAAAAAAAAAGTACAAATAAATCCTGACAGATAAGTGTTTCCATTGGTGCGCGCAGTGTGTGTGTCACCTCGTTTTACACAGTAACACTTCTCCTCCCTCTCCTCACCTCGCTTTTTAAGATTCACAACACACACACACACACACACACACACACACACACACACACACACACAACGGAAACAGCGTTTTAACAGGAAAAAAATTAATCTCTCTGAGACTGGCATGAGCGTATATTAACGGACTCACTTTTTAAGATTCACAACAAACTCAAACAGCGGAAACACCGTTTTAACAGGGAAAAAATGAATCTGGGATGGGGGGGGAAGGTGAGAGAGTGACGCTCGGTGTCAAAATAAGAGTTGCATGTGTGATACATGATGCTCGGCGCTCGTAAACTAATACTTGTTTCTGAATAAAAAATTTTTTTTAATCTTTGCTCGGTTTGCAGAACACTCGTAAACCACGTTACTCGCAATCCGAGGTTCCACTGTATATGGTTTTGTCTGACATTTTGGTCAAAATTAAGTTATTCACATTTTCTAATTCTGTGACAATCTATCTACATTATGTGAAGTTGTGTACATTTTGTATCTTTTTTGAAAATAAAAAAATTAAACGGAATGTGTCAACCCAGCAAGAGTGTTAATTTTACCCACTGGTTGGGTCAAATAAAATAACCCAGCACTTTAACATTTAACCCAGCAAGAGTGTCAGTTTAGCCCACTGGTTGGGTCAGATGAACAACCCAGAAATCTGGGTTAAATGGTACAACCCAGCACTTGGGTCAAAACAACCCAGCGCGCATTCTGTCCAATAGTGACCCAGCAGCTGGGTTATGTTTGGGTTATTTTTTAACCCAGCAGGTCTTAGAGTGTGAACTGCTAGTGTCTTACAATCAGCCACGCCTACTTCAATCAAAGGATGCAGGCTGCTTGTCAGATCCATGTATTATGAAAACTACAGCAGGGAGCAGAGCTTTTCTTACAAAGCCCCAAAGTTATGGAATAGTGTTCCTATTAATGTTCGAGACTCAGACACAGTCTCAGTGTTTAAGTCTAGGCTAAAAACCTATTTATTTAGCCAAGCATTTTTGTAAATATTAGCCTTAGGTAAAGGAGCAGATCTGGGGGACTCATGGACGTAGAGTATTCTGGTGAACTGGTATGTTTAGATGCTGTCTTCCACACTCTCATTAATCACTCAGGTTTGTTGACGGTGAGGTGATTGGTTGCTTTACATTTCAGGGAGCCCTCATGTCTGTGTTTCCTTCTGGCTCTCCCTTTTAGTTATGCTGTCATAGTTAGTCTTGCCGGAGTCCCTGCTTGCACTTTGCAGTAAATATACATTCACCTTATACATTGTTTGACTGTGACCATACCTAACTACCATCTCTCCATCTCTTCTGCTCTCTCCTCTTCTGCTCTCTCCTTTTCCCTCTCCCTGTTTCTCTGTCAAGCTATACATGTCGCTCCTGAACTGCCAGTGATCCAGACCCTTCGGCCCTCTGTACCTGTCTAACTCGTCCTGGAGTCCTGCTTCTGGTTGGAGATCTTGTCGCACGGATGCCCCGTGTGGTGTGCCTGTGATGCGTGTGGTGACTGGGGACGGTTCCACTTTACCATGAAGACTGTCCTGTCCTCGACTGATGCAGACAGCTGTTCTCTGGGAACCTGTGACTTCAGTCGCTCGATAGTTCAGGACTGGAATTCCCTACAGTCTACCTGAGCCTCCAGGAACAAACTGGACTCCATTACACATCGCCTACACATACACACACTACACATCGCCTGTTATACTGAACTTCCAGTCTTACACAGTATTATGCAGATCAATCCCTACTATCCGTTTTCACCCAAATGAGGATGGGTTCCCTGTTGAGTCTGGTTCCTCTCAAGGTTTCTTCCTATTACCATCTCAGTCAGTTTTTCCGTGCCACCGTTGCCCTCGGGTTGCTCATCAGGGACAATCTTATCATTTTGATTCATACACATTCACATTTCATACAAACTTAATTCTTTTGATTGTGTAAAGCTGCTTTGCAACAATGCCAATTGTTAAAAGCGCTATACAAATAATATTTAATTTAATTTTAGTGCATAAGACTGGCTCAAAATCCTGAGCCCAAACCTCATTTAAATTAAATTAATAAATATTGTAAGTAAGCAACAATAGCCCACGTTTATAAAATAATTTTTATTTAGACTATAAAAAATAATCCTGCATCTATTTTTAGGCGGGCCAGCTACCTAAAAATTTGTATAAGATCTTACAAATCTTATAATGCCCATGTACGTTACATAAAACATTCCCCATCTTAATATTTTAACTATTTATTTTACTATTTTAATTATTACTGTTCCATTTACTTCAAAATAACATTAAAAACAAGAACAATAAAACTTTTAAAAATATTACTGTTTAAATGTGGGCTGAAAAAACTGTTGTCCTCAAAAAAATTTAAGAGATGAGGACACGTGTCCATCAATCTGACAATAATGTGCTGGAGAAACTCCAAGTTGGGAAGCCACTGCTTTGTGTAGTTAACAAAAACAAAAACAAAAAGACAAAAAAACATTCTTAAAACAAACATCAATAGCCTTCACCAAAGAGTCTGGAATGCAGAGTACAAGATGTGTCACATAGCCGCGATATATTATATTATAATTTTATTATACCAAAGAATACCAGTTAGAAATACCTCTGCTGTTTTAACCACTACAGAGACATCACAGCCAAGGGTAGTTTTCAGAAGTTCTTTCCGAGATGAGGCTGCATTGGGCAGTTTGTCTAAGCAACATTTAGCAATGTTGAAAAAAAAAAACGTATTATTGTACAGTAAATGTCAACAACTCTGGTTCAGATTTTTCATGTTTGTTGTATAAAGGATTCGGATGTGGAAATTGCCATCACTTTAGTATTTCTTCGATACAACATATTATTATTATATGTATTATATATTAAAAACTGTGGCAATTGCAGCTTTTTTGCAAAATGTCCCTTTGCACCAGCATGCGCGGCGATAATAGGCATTCTGGTTGACTCGCTATTGTACTTTGAATAACTTTATGATGATGGAATTATGATGGCTGACATAAAAGATATGTGTTTAATAAATTTTAAGTTAAATGTTAAACTCTTGAGTTAAATGCTGCTCTCGGTTTTTAATTGAGAAAACTAATGTTATAAGTATTGGGCTTACACATTTTCAGTTTGGTTGTGAAGCCGTTGAATCAATAAGGTATAACATGATGACAACATGTAAAGAGTTAAGATTTTAAAGTTGTAACAAAAAACTAAACAAAATTTGAAAAAAATGTATATTAAATGAGGAGATCTATAAAAACCTGATATGCACAGAAACACAATATAAATAAAATTGCCGCCTAGGTATCAAGATATATCATATCAGGTGGTGACTGGGATTCCCATTCCTAACTGGCTCCCAGTAAAATTTTACATTGATTTTAAAAATACTACTTTTGAACTATAAGGCACTAAATTATCTTGTGCCAGAGTACCTGCATGAACTGAATTGGTTTATGACTGCGGTTACTCAATAGTTTGGGACTGACATTGATATGAATTTTTTTTGTTTTAACCAAAAAGTGACTTGAAAGTGGACTTTATGTTAACTTAAACACCTTTCCTGTTATACTGAACTTTTAACCTTATACCACACAGATATAACGCTGATTTATGGTCATATGATCTGATATTACTACATGAGGATGGTTTCCCTGTTGATTATTTTTTTCATTCCATAAAGCTGATTTGAAACAATAACCATTGTTAATAGTATTATACAAATAAAACTAAATTGAATTAAATTGTATCAACATGCCAGGATCAATCAAGAACTCCCTGATCCTGTTCTCCTCATAAACTATGAAATTCCTTACACAGTCAGAGTCAACAAAGTGAATATTCTTTCAGGCAAGAGATCTGCCTTAGTTCAAGTAAGCTATATGGATGGCGTTGTCCTCTACTGTAAAAGTATATGTGAATTGCAAAACATTCTGAGCAGTCAATTTGATGAGGAGTTCACTAGGTTTGGGCCCATAATCTTGGCAATGAAAAAGATGATGTACTGCAAGGTTGCAATTCAATCTCCAACAAGGAAGGCCAAACATTGCATTTACCAAACGCTGCGGTTCTCTCAGATACAGTATCCAAGCCAGCAAGCTGGAAATTGAATAAACTTCCTTATAAATGAATAAAATAATCTTTAAACTTCCCTAATATTTTTTATTATACAGGGTGGGCCATTTATATGGATACACCTTAATACAATGGGGATGGTTGGTGATATTAACGTCCTGTTTGTGGCACATTAGTATATGTGAGGGGGCAAACTTTTCAAGATGGGTGGGGACCATGGTGGCCATTTAGAAGTCGGCCATCTTGGATCCAACTTTTGTTTTTTCAATAGGAAGAGTTTCAAGTGACACATCAAACTTATTGGAAATTCCACAACAAAGACAATGGTGTGCTTGGTTTTAACGTAACTTTATTCTTTCATGAGTTATTTACAAGTTTCTGACCACTTATAAAATGTGTTCAATGTGCTGCCCATTGTGATGGATTGTCAATGCAACCCTCTTCTCCCACTCTTCACACACTGATAGCAACACCGCAGGAGAAATGCCAGCACAGGCTTCCAGTATCCATAGTTTCAGGTGCTGCACATCTCGTATCTTCACACCATAGACAATTGCCTTCAGATGACCCCAAAGATAAAAGTCTAAGGGGGGTCAGATCGGGAGACCTTGGGGGCCATTCAACTGGCCCACGACGACCAATCCACTTTTCAGGAAACTGTTCATCTAGGAATGCTCGGACCTGGCACCATCTTGCTGGAAAAACTCAGGGAACGTGCCAGCTTCAGTGCATAAAGAGGGAAACACATCATCATGTAGCAATTTCAAATATCCAGTGGCCTTGAGGTTTCCACTGATGAAGAATGGCCCCACTATCTTTGTACCCCATATACCACACCATACCATCACTTTTTTTGTTCCAACAGTCTTGGAGGGATCTATCCAATGTGGGTTAGTGTCAGACCAATAGCGGTGGTTTTGTTTGTTAACTTCACCATTCCCATAAAAGTTTGCCTCATCACTGAACAAAATCTTCTGCGTGAACTGAGGGTCCTGTTCCAATTTTTGATTTGCCCATTCTGCAAATTGTGTGCACCGATCTGGGTCATCCTCGTTGAGATGCTGCAGTAGCTGGAGTTTGTAAGGGTGCCATTTGTGAGTAGCTAATATCCGACGAAGGGATGTTCGACTAATGCCACTCTCCAGTGACATGCGGCGAGTGCTACGCTGTGGGCTCTTGCTGAATGAAGCTAGGACAGCCACTGATGTTTGTTCATTAGTGCCAGTTTTCATGCGCCCACATTTTGGCAAATCCAACACTGAACTAGTTTCACGAAACTTAGCAAGCAGTTTGCTAACTGTAGCATGGGAGATGGGTGGTCTCGTAGGGTGTCTTGCATTGAAATCTGCTGCAGTGACCCGGTTACTGCGTTCACCAGATATCAACACAATTTCGATCCGCTCATCACGTGTTAACCTCTTCGACATGTCAATGGCTGTGAACAAAGAGAAACTTGTAAATAACTCATGAAAGAAAAAGTTACATTAAAACCAAGCACACCATTGTTTTTCTTGTGAAATTCCCAATAAGTTTGATGTGTCACATGACCCTCTTCCTATTGAAAAAACAAAAGTTGGATCAAAGATGGCCGACTTCAAAATGGCCACCATGGTCACCACCCATCTTGAAACGCTTGCCCCTTCACATATACTACTGTGCCACAAACAGGATGTTAATATCACCAACCATTCCCATTTTATTAAGGTGTATCCATCTATGTACTTCCCACCATCAAGACAAAGAGAGAGAGCTGTAAAATGCAATCCTTTGAAGAAGACAACACAAATTGACACTATGAATATACCAGTATATTTCTGGTCACCCCTCCTTACCAATCGGTAATGTCTGCCTGTGTCAACACCTGAAATATAACTCAACCGCCAAATTCAGCTCTGGAAAAAAAAAGTCCTGTTCTATATAAATTAAAAGCTTTTTTCTTATGATGCCTGTAAAAGCTACAGAAATCTTACTGGAGTGTCAGTTATTTATTGTCATAAATGTAGCTCATGCATTATTTTTTTTTCATGCCTGTCTGTTTTGCATAGGGCCTTACCAGGACCGTTGGGGGTTTATTCCTCATGCAATGTTCCTAAAAAACAGTGTTGGGGGACATTACTTTTTAACTAATTACATTAAATTACTGTCATTTAAAAGTAATCAGTTACATTATCTTCTGATAAAAGTAACTAGGTGGAGTACTTTTCCTTTGCAGAAAATGAAAACTCCTTTGTGATTCTTCATGCATGTTGTTTTAATCAATACCTTTAGAATTATTCTACCATCATCACTCAGCGAAGTTTGGCCCATAATCTTTTAACTACTAACAGCAGGAATAACACAGGGGGGCAGATTATCGTGGGCGGGGGCACGGCTTGTAGGACGGTTTTCACACACACACACACACACACACACACACACATACACACACACACACACACACACACACATACACATACACACACATACACACACATACACACACACACTAACGGAATCACTGCTGTCTGGCTCACAGATTACATAAATTGTCTGAATAATGGATTAAATTTCTGAAAATATTAACGACCGAGCAAGTCTTGGTTTATGAGTGCCGAGTATCATGTATCACGCATGCGCTCTTGTTTTGACACCGAGCGTCGTTGACCACAACTGAGCCAATGATTTTTCTCTCTTGCAATGCAAGAAAATTATGGGTAATTGTCTCCCCTGCTGGGTCTTAATGCTCGTCTCTTACTGGTATAATCAACGTCTCCCTCTCTGTTTCAGCGTTCTCCTGTGTGTGTGCGCGTGCGTAATTTGACACTGACACACACACAAACACACACATACACACCCCGACACATGCACACACACACTCTCTCGCCTTTACACCCCCTCCCCAGCTTTACATCCACATACAGACACACACTCTGCTTTACACAGAAAATTCAGCTCTGTCGCGATTCTTTTCAAAGGTAAAGTGCTGGTTCATTTTTATTTATTTTTTTTTTTACTTTACAGCAGTGATTCCTTTAGTATGCGCTCATGTGAGTGTCCTTAGAGAGATTCCTTTTTTCCGTTAAAACGTGTTTTTGTGTGTGTGTTTGTTGTGAAACTTGAAAAGCAAGGTGGGGGGACGGTGGAGGAGTTTTACTGTGTAAGACGAGGCGAGGGAAGGGGCTAATTCCACACACACACACACACACACACACACACACACACACAGACACACACACACACACACACACGCACGCGCCGCCTGTGCGCACAAACAGAAAAACTTATCGGTCTAGATTTATTTGAACTTTTTTTCAAAATAAAGTGCAGGTTAATTTGTTTTATTTTTACTTTATATATTGTATTAATTATTTTTATGTATTAATTTTTTTGGGCTGTGGAATGAATTATTTGAGTTTTTATTATTTCTTATGGGAAAACTAGATTTGGTTTATGAGTGTTTTGGAATACGAGCCCACTTCCAGAACGATTTATGCTTGTAATCCAAGGTTCCACTGTATTTTAAAAAAATAACTTGGTACTTAAATGGCATCTTTAAATCAAAAAAGTAATCCAAGTACTCTAAAGCATTACACTGCTAATGAGCTCTCTGAGACTTGAATGAGATTTAGGTGTTTTCTGCATCTTCTCAAATGTGTCTCAAATATGTCTCATTACCTCTAAATCTCAGAGATATATATAATATAGATATTTATATTTGTCTTGTGGACAACTCACATATACAGAAAAAAATCGTCTTTGAGTCGTGAATAAGATTTTAGCCGTTTTCTCAATTTTCTCAAATGTGGCTTAATACCTCTAAATCTAAGAGATAATTCATATTTGTTTTGTGTATGACTCACATATTTTTTGTTTTTCCCAAAGCAGTGTTTTCCACACAAAGTATACGGTGCTTGTAATCTGTGAAGTTTGATTTTCTGATATGTTGTGTAGAATTAAACTCACCATTACATGTATATTTTACTACTACCAGAATGACAATGCAAAAAATGTTAAATTCACAAAATGCGCATATTATTATATATTATGTCCATGATATAAAATGTATGTTTGCTGACAGAGAGGGTTTTCATCACCTGTCACTTTACTTTAGACTGCATTCTTATTATTATTATTATTATTATTATTATGGTCATTATGTCTTGCCTATATGATCCAGTTTAAAATGTTTGCTCATTCATGTGTGAACCGGTGAGAAAGAACTTTTCAAGGCACAGACCTGTTCTTGTAGCTTTAACATATAGCAAGCAAACAATTTTCCCTTAAAAAATGTTCATCTCCTTTTTGACTAATTCTTTTCACTGGAAGACTGTGACAATGCTATGGCCTTTGTGCAACTCCTGTACAAATTATACTTTGAGTTGAGCAGTGTGACACTTAATGTCTTTGGCAGGTTGTGTGACGTTTTGTAGCAGTATCATCAGTCTGTCTTGATTTGTCAGATTGTGCCAGATGGTGTGTCATAGGGTGTGAATTTCTGTAATTTTTTATAACTGTAATTTTTAAAAAATACTGTTAACCTGCTGGTTTTAATGTGGTGGAGGACAGAGGTCAGTATGAACACTGACTAGCCTCAGGTGGTGTTCAATAAAACTATAATATTTCTCATTTGTGTTTCATTTCTCATTTATATCTGGCTTTAAGTTCATTATGGTCTTAAGTACTGAAGCTCAGCACGTCTTCTTTCCTTGTTTTAATCTGTAATAATGTGAAATAATAAGTGAAATGTATTTCGCGTACATGCTTAAATATTCCTTTTTATTTATGGACATGTGTATTATGTTTGATCTGCATTATCTACTTTCTGGCAGTTTTATCAATACATCCCACGCGATTATCAGCCTTTTGATCAAAATGCTGCCTTGAAAGTGAAAGTTCACGCACAAAACCGAGGTTTACGCACACATTACACATAAATTCACAATCACATTCCAGCTACTATTATTTCCAGCCGTGGTCAAATAATGGATGAAATAATTATTCAATGCTGGACACAAACAGCAAAAAAAAAAATTATTATAAAAAGCCCGAAGCACTACATGTGCATAAAAGAACATTTACTAAAAAATTTATTTCTTTGTTCATTCATGTCTTTTGATGGTGCTCAATGGCGACACATTTTTACATTTTAATGAAGATATTTTGACATATTCACAAATCAGGTAGTTAGTTAACACTATCAAACGTGCACAACAACTGAACACAGGTCTTCACTTCGTAATACACCTGTCCATAAATAAAAAGGAATAGTTAGACATACAGTATACGCTAAATATATTTCACTTAAATATTACATATTAAAACAAGAAAAGAAGCCGTAAAGCTTCAGAAGCTTCAGTTCATTGTGATGCAGACAAAAGTCTAGGAAGGAATATGTTCAGTAAATTACACTGAAAGTATCAACTCCAACTATGAAGTCTGATTTAACTGGTACCATTAAACATTTTATTTATATTTATTCTATTTTTTGCTGGCAAAATACATTTTAGGCAGAGATGTCTGCTCAGAGTGTAATTCACAAAATTTACTGAATATATTCAGATTTTATAAAATAATGAAACCAGTTTCCTTCCTGCACCATTTGTCCGCATAACAATGAACTGAAGCTCAGCACGTCTACTTTCCTTGTTTTAATCTGTAATGTTTAAGTGAAATACATTTTGTGTATATCCTTAAATATTCCTTTTTATTTATGGCCAGGTGTAGTATGTTTGATCTGCAGTATTGCAAGAGGCGATGACTTTCTGGGAGAGTGTCTGTGAAAGTACGAGCCGCTGGTTCACGCACGCAGATGAACAGCTTTATTTCAGTTATAAATTCACAATCACATTCCAGCTATTATTTCCAGTTGTGGTCAAATAATGGATGAAATAATTATTCAATGCTGGACACAAACAGCAAAAAAACATGATTATTATTTTTATAAAAAGGCAGAAGCTCTTTGAGTTAATATTTGTCAAATTGATTTCAACTCAGTGCAGCTAAATTGTTGGCTTGTGTTAACGTGTTCTTGAGAACTAAGCGCCATCTAGTGATGGCACCAGGTAAATGAATAAATAGAGCTTGAATGGGCGTGTTTACTGTGAAATCTTGACACACCTTCCTGGCAGGAGAGGGAGGGGTGACCACGGGGTCCAAAGGGGAACCGCAGGGGATCCACACAGCATTCACACGGCCTCGGCTATTTCGTGTGGCTCCTACTGTATGGCTCATTTGCTTCGCCTTCAAATGCAGTCCTGTTTCTCATGTACATCTCAGATTTTAAATGTTTCTTAAGTAAGTCATGGGTTGTATCTCTTTGTTTCTACTAAGTCAGCTTTAGGAGAAATATAAAAGACAAATTCAAGCTTGTACTGAGAAAGCTCAATTCACTCTCATGAGATTAGAAAAACATGTTTTAGAAGTCCTAAAAAATATATATGTGGAGTGTAATATAAGATGCTCAAAGGCTTGTGGTCACAGAAAATTAATTAACTCAAATATTGGTGAAGATGTAAAAACTATTTGGTAAATACATTAGCACCAGTATATTTCTCCAACTTGTTTAAACAGTGTTTTCCAACACTAATGTATGCACAAACACTTTAGAGCACCCTCACCTGGTCTGTTGGTGTGTAGTCATTCTGCCGCACTGAATCAATTCTGTCCATGAAGCTGAAAATCAGATAATACAAAAATCTGTTTTTGAATTTCAAATCAGGAATTTTTCACATCAGGAAATTATTAGGCCCTATAAAATAATAATACCCTCAATATTAAAATAACCATGTTGATTGTGATTTAAAATAAAAAATAAAAAACATTGCTCAACCTGGTAGTTACATGTAATGCTCCAGAAAGTTCTAAAAAACTTATAATAATTCACATATGTACACATACTTACTGTGTGGCCATGCCAATATGCACATATCGATCATTCAGACAGTCTGTGTGTATGTGTGTAACAGTTGTTTTCTTGGTATGCTGCCTAAACACCAGACTCATGGCATATAAACTCTCTCATATAAACACACACATACATTTAGTATACATTATGCATGCAGGCTCTTACACTCACATGTGCACATACCTTTCTAGGCCTGGTTCTGTATATGGATACAGTACTATAAATGCAATACCCACATACTGTGACAAATTACTTTTGTTTAAAATTAAATTGTCTTTAATTTCAGGCTAGCCTCAAATAACACATACATGACAGTCATTTCATACATCTTTAACATCAAGAAACACTTACTGAATTGGACATGTGATGGTTCTTAAATGAGTACACAAGTTTTGATGCATCTTAGTTAGCACTCACGATTCAGACAATAAAGAATTAAGTGAATAAAGAACTATACATCATTAATTTCTTTTTCAACTTAATCCTTGTGAACAATAAATCGTCTTAACAATGCAGTTGTCCTAATGCTCCAATATACTTAACAATAAATTCTAAATAGTCAACAGTAAATGACTAACACTAGATGTTTAAAAGCCTTTTATGCTCTTTCCTTTCATAGGCTATAAATACCCTGAGCCTCCAGCCCGACCAGTCCATACCCTTTACACATGTCCCCAGCATGCAAACCTATGCATATGTACATGGCTCCAGCATAACTTTTCCATGCCCTTTAGATGTACTCCCAGTACGCAAAGGTTTACCTTTTATAAATGGCTCCAAAATGACTTGCCAATGAACTACAACAATGACATCATGCACCATGCACAGCAAACTACAATAAAATAAAAAGTATATTCACATTAAATGGCTAACAAACAAAAACAATTTCGATGATGTATTTACACAGTGAAAATATGAAGTATGGCTTACACTTACTATTAACCCTAGGATTAATGCATATTTTGGACATCCATCCATATAGGACCCTCTGTAGTCCAACTAGTGACTATTCCCATTTTTCTGATCGTGGTGGGACCTCCAATCAACATTCATACGAGCATTCATACTACAGCCAATTTGGTAATGCCAATTAGCTGTAAAGACTGCATGTCTTTGGACTGTGGGAGGAAACCAGACTACCCGGAGGAAACCCACCAAGCATAGGGAGAACATGCAAACTCCATGTACACAGACCCTAGGGAATCAAACCTGGAGATTATGAATGTAAAGTTTAGACAGTTGTTACGTTTTAGCAGCCATGTGACGACAACAGAGAATGTTGCCATCTTAAAGCTTTTTTGAAACTTAAAGACTGTCCTTCAAGTGGTACAAGTGAAGGCGTCTGGTTTGGTACATGTTAAAAAAGGTTTTCATTGTTTCTTTAGTTTTCTCTTACAGCACTACAGTGTAAATACTATTATGGCTGCAGGGTTATAAAAATTAAATGTAGATAATTTTATTACCTTGTCTTTAATACAGAACAAATTATTTAAATTTTACATAGCAGTAACTACCAAGGTATAAAAATTATATGTTCTGGCCAAAAAAGTCGAAAAACGGTAATATTTTCTTGGACCGCCTTTTGCTTTGATTACAGTATGCATTTGCCGGATTTTGTTTTAATAACCTTATGCAAAGTCACAACATTTATTTCGGAGTCAGATTAATTTCTCTCCAAGAGCTTGTATTGATGATGGGAGAGTTGGGTTGGTGCCTTCTTCCCAATTAGCTTCACTGATAATTGGTTTTCCTAAGGCTTCACATCTGTTTAGTCCCAATCTTTTAAGTTATCTCCTCACTGTGCAGGTCAAAATATGGTAGGTATGCAGGTAGTTAGTGAAATCAAGCAAATATACTGTAAATATGGGATAAGAAGCTTTGCCATTTAAAAAGCATATTCTGAGCATAACCAGCTGAGCATAGGAAAGACCATTGCACAACAAGCTGGAGTGCAGGTTGCAGAAGAATAATTTGAAAGAGGTGATAAGTAGAATGAAAACCATTACTTGATAAATAAAATGAAGGGAAGTTTGGCTAGTGCTAACAAGAAGAATCTTTTTTTTTCTTCTTTTTTCCACTTCTTTAATGAATAACTCCCTCACTGAAGGCACCATCTCTTCCCTTGCACTTTTTTTCATTCTCCTAGTAAGGCTATTCAAACTGACCTAGTAAGAGGAGAACAAGGAAGCCAGCACAGGCACAGGGCAAATGGAATCAGTTCCAGCAGGGTTCTACAGCACATTCTCTCTTTAGACTACTAAAAATATCCCAAGTCTAAAATACGTCTTATATAGTTTCAGTGCCAAACCAGGATGCCCAATACTCTGACAGACTTCACACTCCCTGCAATCATTACAGACATGAAGACACTTTAGAGGCTATTCCTAAAGCAGCTTAGACCAATGGACATGACACACCAAGACTTCATAGTTCTTCCATTTTGGAATGTTCAGTGCTTACTTACAACTTGTAATGGTTGGAGACATAATTGAGACTTCAAAGTGAACATAACCACAAGGTGACATTCTTCTCGCGGATACCTTCGGTTACGGTGAAAGTATTCCTCCAGGGGAAAAAAAGGATTAGAGGGAAAAAGAATGTTACTTGTATTGCATCAGCTGGATTTGTTAACCCAAGACTTTTGTGACAAGTTGTGTATGGTACTGAAACGTTTAATTTCTCTATTCATGTATGAACAACAAGTTAACTAATTTAGACCAACCTCTATTGACTTTCGAACCAGTATTCATTATACAATAAAGTAGAGTTCTAAGTTTCTCCCTTAACTCAGTGTAGTGTTTTTTGTGTTTAAAATGCACTAGCCTCGTTACAAACTGCTGCAGAGAAGTTCATTTAGGATTACCAGGCTCATAAAACACCAATTTGTGTTGTGGCCAGGTCACTATATGATGCTGGTGGTGGAAAACGTTTCTTGACTCGCTCCCCAGAAAGTGGCTCAATAATATTTAGATCTGGTGACTGTGCAGGACATGGAAGATGTTCAACTTCACCTTCATGTTCATCAAACTACTCTGTCACCAGTCTTGCTGTGTGTATTGGTGCATTATCATCCTGATACACACCATCGCCTTCAGGATACAATGATTGAACCATTGGGTGCACATGGTCCTCCAGAATGGTTCAATAGTCCTTGGCAGTGACACGCCTATTTAGCACAAGTATTGGGCCTAGGGAATGCCATGATATTGCAGCCCAAACCATCACTGATCCACCCCCATGCTTCACTCTGGGCATGTAACAGTCTGGGTGGTATGCTTCTCCACACTGTAATTCTCCAGGATGTGGGAAAGACAGTGAAGGTCGACTCATCAGAGAACAATACATGTTTCACACTGTCCACAGCCCAAGATTTTCGCTGCTTGCACCATTGAAACTGACGTTTGGCATTGGCAAGAGTGACCAAAGGTTTGGCTATAGCAGCCCTGCCATGTACATTGACCCTATGGAGCTCCCAACAAACAGTTTTGGTGTAGACAGGAGAGGTGAGGTGCACATTTAATTCTGCAGTGAGTTGGGCAGCTTTGGTTTTATGTTTTTTTAGATACAATCTGGGTTAGCACCCAGTCATCCCTTTCAGAAAGCTTCCTCTTGCGTCCACAGTTACTTCTGTTTGATGTGGTTGGTCCTTCTTGGTGGTATGCTGACATTACCCTTCACTGTCTTTCCCACATCCTGGATCCCACATCACAAATACTTGCTGTCTTGGTCATAGATGCGCCAGCGAGGTAACAACAATTTGTGCTCTTTTAAACTCTGATATCCATAACGTTGTGTGTATTGCAATATTTTAAGCACAACTCTGCTATTACTCTGCTAATTAAACCTTCACACTCTGTTCTTCCTGTTGGAATGTGCAATCAATAAAGATTGGCCACCAGGCGGGTCAAATTTAGCCATGAAACCTCCAACACAAAATTGGCTAGTGTTTGACTTTCATAGTCCAATCCCCATATATATAACTTTCCAACTTTCTGCAGAGTCAATAGCTACAGATCTGCAAACGTCATGTAGTGTTCAGATTAGCGCAAGAACAGTGTATAAAGAGGAATGGCAGAGCAGCTGCATCCAAGCCTTACATCACCAAGTGCAGTGCAAAGCATCAGATGCAGTGGTGTAAAGCATGCCGCCACTGGACTCTAGAGCAGTGGAGACATGTTCCCTAGAGTAACCAATCACGCGTCTTTGTTTGGTGATCTGATGGAGTCTAGGTTTATGGTGTTTCCCGGGAACAGTACTTGTCTGACTCAATTGTGCCTCAAAGTGTAAAGGTTTGTATAAACTCATAGTGGCCTTCAGCTTTTCTGAGCTGTTGTGTCTTCCTCTTCACAATAGCTCATAGATTTTTATGGGGTTTAGGTCAAGCAGGTTTGCTGGACAATCAAGCACAGAGATACCAGGTCCTCATAAACCAGGTATTATACTTTTGGCAGTGTGGGCAGGTGCCAAGTCCTGCTGGAAAATGAAATCAGCATCCTCATATCGCTAGTCAGCATGAAGTGCTCTAAAATATCCTGGCAGACAGTTGCACCTAATGAAACAACACCAGCAGATGACATGGCTTCCCAAACCACCACTGACTGTGTAAACTTGGTATCTGTATTTTTGTTTGTGTTGTTTTTTTTTTTTTTGCAGTTAATCTAGCTACTAAATATAAATGCCATTTTGTTTATTATTTTGACCTGGATCCACCCTGAATCTGATCCTCCTCCTGTTGTGTGTGTGTGTGTGTGTTTTTGTAAAGCAATACAAACCTCATTATTTCATCAGTTAATGACTGAATCTAGTTCTTTCTGCCATATAGCACCATTTCCATACAGTTTAAAATAGAACCCTGAACCATTCTTTTGCTGTACGGCCCAACCCTAGACTGAGACAAAACGCCATATTGATTTTCAAGCACAAGAAACACAACAGGTTTATTATGCAAAGGTGTCCCTTCAGTTAAAAACAACTAGTTTGAGATTTACATCTGCTCATCTTTTTTGAACTACGCTAGAATATCTCATCCCACCCCGCTGTTAAATAAAAAAAGAAGAAAAAAAAGTTACTCAATAACGTTTACTCAGTAAAATTTTTATGAGCTACTTTTTACTTTTACTTGGGTAGATTTTTATAATGGTAAATTTACTTGTACTTCAGTAAAATTTCACTGAAGTAACAGTACTTTTACTTGAGTACAAAATTTTAGTACTCTTTCCACCTCTGCCGGTAACTATATTTCTGGGATGTGTAGTGTGTGTACAATGTGCAGTGTGTCTGTATAGGATGTGCAGTGTGTCTGTATAGGATATGTAGCGTGTGTAGAATGTGCCTTGTGTGTGTATAAGATGTGTAGTCTGTGTAGGATTTGTAGTGTGTGTGTGCAGGATGTGTAATGTGTATGTGTGTGTGTGTGTGTGTGTGTGTGTGTAGGATGGTTAGTGTGTGCATAGTGTGTATGTGTGTGTGATCAATGTGTAGTATGTCTCTGTTTCTAAGGTGCATGTGTGTAAGGCGGGTAGTGTTTTTGTATGTGTGTGTAGGATGGGTAGTGTGTGTGTTGAGATTATATGGGCCGGTTTGGAGAAGATGATAATGGTGCAGGTGCTTGGACCGGTCACTGTTTTAGTGGGATGTGTAGTGTGTGTAGGGCGTGTCGTGTTTGTGTGTGTGTTTGTGTGTAGGATGAGTAGTGTGTGTGTGTGCAAGTGTGTACTATGTGTAATGTGTGTGTGTGTGTGTGTGTGTGTGTGTATGTGTGTGTGTGTGGTGTGTATTTCCCCGTCCTTCTCCACCAGACAGAATGCTGCACAGCGGGCAATTTAAATGTTTGTATAGTTAGTAGTGCTTGCGAAGTGAAGGAATACTATTATAATCTCACAGGCTTTTACATTTCCATTGTTTAATCATTAATAATCATTAATACAATACATGTTATAACAAGTAAATAAATCATTTATCAATGTTGTATTTTAACACAGCAGATCTTACATAGTTGTCCAGGTCATGCACTTTTTATATGCTCCCTAACAGATTCTGTTACTGTAAAGCGCAGGTGATCAGTATGTCTCAGAGAGCGGCTTTCACTAGGAGAACAATTTCTTACAAAAAAAAAAAAAAATTATTTTTTAATTTATTTCTTTAAGACATAGAAGGGAGGATGTTAAATGTGTGGTGCATGTTTACAACATCACACAGCAGGCGCTGGTCTGTTATTGTTGTTTAACAGTCCCGCCACCATTATTAACTCTTAAAATCTTACTTACTATAGTTAAAACATCTTTGTAATTTTAACCGAATCGATTCCTCTTCCCTCGGATAGTAATGCCTGTGCATGTGGCCTTGATGACGTATTTTTGACTTGGTATAACGCACTACATTCGTGGGCGTAATTTAGAAATTCATTCATGTAACAGAAGAGTTGTAAAAACGAGTTTTGTGTCTTGTAAACGGTCAGAGTCGTATATTTCAGAGTTGTAAACAATCTCTTATCTGTAACCTATCGTGGCCGTAGATTTTGGAATCCAACCCGGACAAAACACAGAATTACACACAAATCTTCTTTTTATGCACAAATATTTTTTACAGTGATTTTATTCCATACTTTATTATTTCTTTCTCTTCCTGGCTTCATTGAACCCTTTTGTGTGTAAGGAATCTGAGAGTATATGTGTAAACAGCTAAGACATCAATAGGAGTCGTGGGAAAAACCTGGGGTCACCTAAGCCAGGTCTTATAGGTCAATAGGTCTTATAAATTCATGAAAAGTTGTGGAGTATTCAGTGAAACAGAGGTTTTGCTGAAAAAGGTTAGGCACATCAGTCACTTTACCCCCAAACAAAAAGTTATTTCTGAGTGTTATAATTTAGTTGTTTTACTATGGACATTAGTGATCGGAAGTTTAAATAATTTTAGTGACTCAGTTCTTTGAATCTCGTTCATCAAAATGAACAAATCTTTTTTTGAGTCATTTAGTTATTTTAATTCTTTTGATCAGAAATGAAGTAAAATGTTACATTTTCAATAAACAGACCCCCAACACATCTACATACACAAATTATGGCTATAGTTCCAGTAATATGTAATATGAAAATATTACTGTGCAGCTAAGGACATATTATGATAAACAGAATGAGCAGCTCACCGCTCATATTCTAGTCTGAGTCATTCATTCTTTTGAATCTATTGCACTGCATAGCATCTATGGGAGTCGCGTGACAAAAGAACAAATGACTAGGACTTGAAGACTCATTGAGAACCGTTCAAATCTGTTCTCGGTGTACTGCACTGCATAGCGTGTATGGGAAAAACGTTACATAAGAACGAACGACCCGGACTATAAGATTTGTTGAGAACCGTTTAATTCTGTTTTCTGTGTACTGCACTGCATAGCGTCTATGGGAGTCACGTGACAAAAGAACGAATAAATCGGACCAAAAGAATACTACTCTGTACTCATTTCTGTTTCCTGTACATAACCTACGGAGGTTTTGTGATGCTTTGCGCATGCGCGCCCAGTAGAAAATGAACGAATCACTCTCCGAGACTACTCGTTCTTCTGAGTCAGGTTCAAGACTTGTTCAAAAAGAATTAATTGTTCATGAACGGCCCATCACTAATGGACAACCTAGACTTTCATGAACTCAGTTCTGTGTTCAAAACAATCTGCCAGGATTGTTCATTCTCCTGAGAAAATATACAGTAATACAACTGTCCATAAATAAAAAAGAATATTTAGGCCTACACGTGAAATATCAACAAAAGGTCTAGGAAGGAAAAGGAGATTACAAAATCTAAATATATTAATTAGTTTAATATATGAATACATTTATGAATTACACTCGAAAAGTACCAAATCCAAGTAAGAAGTCTGATTAATTAACAACCGCAGAGGAACTTACAGAAATGACATGCAACCAAATGCATAAAAAGTCTATAGGCTGTTCATTTATAATTAGGGTGGACACATTGAAATAGCTAAGAACTACAGTGTAATTCAAGTCAAGTCAAGTCAAGTCAATTTTATTTATATAGCGCTTTTAACAATTGACATTGTCGCAAAGCAGCCTTACACACACACACACACAAAAAAGATCAATTAGAAGAAAAAAAAAAAAACTACCAGGTGTCCAGTATGCCATATTTTTTATGTTCATTGAATTTAACAAAAAAATATTTATTTATTTTGTTTTGTATAAAACAATGTGTAAAACATGCATGTATTAAAACAATGAATAACAGAATCATTCAAATTTGATTTATGTTTGAGATATACATAAAAAAGTTAAAAATGTGATTCTCACACGTTTATGAGCTGCGTCGCTTACTGTCAATAGGCACCTGAGTGAGATGAATACACTATCAGCTTCAGGAGATACGCAATACCTGAGGTTGAAACACTGCTGCCTCCTACAGGTAATGTACGCCATGTGCCTGAGAACTTCACTGCAGCCCCATCTTAATGGCCACATCTGTATCAAATAACACTTCGATACTAGAGCCATCTCACACAATCACACCAAAAGAAAGCAAGAAGTTGCAGCATTACTTTTGTTTTTTTTTACCACTGTTTCATTTTCTCTCTGTTTTTTTATTTTTTAGAACTAACCTTGTTTTAAGGTAAGATTAAAAAAAGATAAAAAAGAAACACGAATAAGCATTTGTAATATTAAAGGAACATGCTCAAAAATTGTATAACTTTTAAAATAGTACATCTCTGCTTATTATTCGTATACAAACACTGACTTTATCATAAGAGACCTTGTTGTCTGCTCTTTTACATACTTTTCTGTTGGTTTCATATTTCCTGTGTTGTTCTGAGGAAATTACGTTATATTATTTGGATATGGGGCAACATCTTTCAAGTTTATGGAGGACATCCCTGTTGATAGACTATAGAATACTTCTTGTCTAATCAGAATTCAAAAAGTTGTTCTGTTCTATAATGTACAGTTGCAACCAGAGGTTTACAAACACCATGCCAAATGCATTTAAACTTAGGTTTTCACAACAGTTGTTTTTAGTAATTTTTCCTAACTATTAATGTGAAACTGTCTTAAGTCAGTTAAGATCATTACTATATTTTAATGATGTGAAATGTCAGAATAATAATAGAAAAAAAATAATTATGTGGTAATATAATGAAATAGGCCTTTAAATTTAAATTGTTTAAAAGTCACACATATTGGGCAGCCTTACAGTAGCTTCCTACATAAAGCTGTTTTTAGCTGAATTTTAGCCCATTTCACTCTACAGATCTGGGTTTGTAGACCTCTTTGTCTGCCAACAAATTTTCTATTAGACTGAGGTCAGGGGCACTCCAACAGCTTGACTTTATATTCCTTAAGCCATTTTACCAGTATGCTTAAGGCCATTGCCCATTGGAAAGAACCATTTGCAACCAAGCTTCAACTTCCTATCTTGACATATGTATTCAATATATCCACATAGTTTTCCCCCCTCATGATGCCATCTCAGTGGGGCAAAAAGTATTTAGTCAGCCACCAATTGTGCAAGTTCTGCCACTTAAAAAGAGACCTGTCATTTTTAATCATAGGTATACCTCAAGTATGAGAGACAAAATAAGAAAAAAAATCCAGAAAATCACATTGTAGGATTTTTAAAGAATTTTGAGTGGAACCTTGGATTACAAGCATAATTCATTCCGGAAGCAGGCTCATATTCCAAAACACTCATAAACCATATCACAATTTTCCCATAAGAAATAATGAGAACTCAAATTATTCATTCCACAGCCCAGAAAAATAAATATATAAAAATAAAACAAGTTAACCCGCACTTTACCTTTAAAAAAGTACAAATAAATCCAGACAGATGTGTGTATTCACAGAGAGAGAGAAAAACCATTGGCTCAGTTGTGATGATGTGATGCTCGGCGTCAAAACAAGAAGCGCATACATGATATGCGGTACTCGTAATCCAAGACTTGCTCGTTTTTAATGTCAAAATTTATGACATTATGACATTTATTCTGCTCGTCTTGCGGAACACTCCAAAACCGCGTTACTCGCAATCCGAGGTCCCACTGTATTTGCAAATTATGGTGGAAAATTCTGGTCAATAGCAAAATTTTATCTCAATACTTTGTTATATACTCTTTGTTGGCAATGACAGAGGTCAAACGTTTTCAAAAAGTCGTCACTCTAGGACCTTGAAATGCTTCTTACGAAGCAACTTCTTCATTGCCCGGGCGGTGTGTTTGGGATCCTTGGGGTCATACTGAAAGACCCAGCTATGTTTCATCTTCAATGCCCTTGCTGATGGAAGGAGATTTTGACTCAAAATCTCCCAATACATGGCCCCATTCATTCTTTCCTTTACACGGATCAGTCGTCCTGGTCTCTTTGCAGCAAAAACAACCCCAAAGCATGATGTTTCCACCCCCATGCTTCACAGTAGGTATGGTGTTCTTTGGATGCAACTCGGCATTCTTTCTCCTCCACACACGACAAGTTGAGTTTTTACCAAAATGTTTTATTTCGGTTCCATCTGACCATATGACATTCTCCCAATCCTCTTCTGGATCATCCAAATGCTCTCTAGCAAACTTCAGACGAGCCTGGACATGTATTGGCTTAAGCAGGGGGACACATCTGGAACTGCAGGATTTGAGTCCCTGGCGGCGCAGTGTGTTACTGATGGTAGCCTTTGTTACTTTGGTCCCAGCTCTCTGCAGGTCTTTCACTAGGTCCCCCCGTGTGCTTCTGGGATTTTTGCTCACAGCTCTTGTGATGATTTTGTCCCTACGTGGAGGCCTATGATGAAAATTACAGGCCTCTCTTATCTTTTTAAATGGGAGTACTTTTTTTGTAAAGTGCATCAGTCCATCCTGGAGCAAAGCACCTCCCCACAACATGCTGCCAAAAAGGGGAGGCTTGCAAGCCAAAAAACAGCCACCACCAAAGTACATTTCTCCTTCCTGAGCATTATGATGGCTACATGGTCCAATGGTGTTTATACATGCACAGTATTGTATGTGAACAGATGAATGTGGTAACTTCAGGCATTTGGAAATTGCTGGGTGAACCTTATTTGTGGAGGTCCACAATTTTTTCCTGAAATCATAGCTGATTTCTACTGATTTTACCATGAAAAGAAAGAGGCACAGAGTTTGAAAGTAGGGCTTAAAATACAACCACAGACTGACTTAAATTATGTCAATTACTCTATCAGAAGCTTATAAAGCCATGACATAAATCGGTAGATACCGATTGCAGACTTTAATATTATAGTTTTCTAGCATGTTTTGTTCTCAATGCCCCGCTGATCTTGAATACCTGATTATGAAGTGCCATGGATGTAACCTGAGGGAGCCTTTATTTTAATCACTGCAATTTAAGATCTGTTCTGCCAAAATTTTAACACAATGTCTCCTGCTTCACTTGGGGGACACAAAACCCTGATGTATATACAAATGTGGCTGATTTACAAACCCCTGATGTATACACAAGTGTGGCTAATTTCATACCCCTCTCCCACCTTGAAAAATCTGACCATCTTTTATTGTTTTTGCTGCCCAGGTGGGGTGATTTGGTTCTCAGGCTACAACTGACATCTACACCAACTCTGTTCTGGAACACATCCACACAACTGTTAATGTGTCCAGGTGAGCAGCCACTCTCACTCTTTATCTCTGCTGAGAAGGGTGAACACAGAAACAGATGGCCCTGATGACATCCCTGCCATTGTGCCAGTGCCAAAGCACTCAGCTGTAAAAGAGGGTAAAAATAATTAAACCTAAAAATAAAAAATAAAAAAAAGTCTTCAGATATACCAGCTCTTATGATCGGTCCAGATAAAAAAGGGGTGTTTTGCTTACTCTAGCCCATGTGTTCACAAGGCCAGTTTCACCAGCAGAAAGTCTCCATCTCCGTCGTCACAATTTCTTTCTGCTGGTGAGAGGTAGCAGGGAAGAAAAGAACAGGGATGTAACTTCTCTTCTGGAATCCTTTGTGACGAATTGCCTCAAACCCTGTTTCAGAGGCATCCAGATCCACTATAAATTGTAAGGAAGGATCTGGATAGTAAGGATAGGTTGCTGTTGAGTTTTGGAAGGCTTTTTCTGAATCGCTTATGAATCGCTGGGAAAAATTATGAATTGTTGGAGGGTTGGCCAATCAGTGAAGGCTTTCTGCTTGGCAGGGTGCATCTGGATCTTGGACAGTGAGATTCAGCAACCTACTGTATATAATGCATGTTATATTGCACATTATATGAAACTTCCAGCCTCATTTGACAAAGATGCATCATAGGCTGATTTGCATTTGTACTATCTGATACCACCTAAATGAGGACTGGTTCCCTGTCAAGTCTGGTTCTTCCTATTGTCATTTCAGGGAGTTTTTTTCCTTTAAAACTCATCATTATAATTTCCGCACACACACACACACACACACACACACACACACACACACACACAATATGAACATTGTAATAAGTGCTATACAAATGAAATTAAACTCTCATCTGTAAGCAACATTTTCAAATATGTGATGTTTGCTTTCAGTACCAGCCCTCAATGGTGTGTTTGTGTGTGTACAAGCCAGTAGCTATAGTAGCACAAATACTAAAATGCACTTAAATATTGTCTCAGTCTTTCACATGTATCACTTACCAAGTGCAGGTAAGGAAGACAGGATTTATTATGCTAATGACAGAACCAAACATAGGTAAATAGTAGGTGTAGTCAAGAAACAGGAAGGGTCAGTCAATCGGCAAAACATGTAAACTAGGGCAATCAGAAAATCGCAAACCAGAACAGATCAAAGTCATACACAGTGAAGCTAACCCAAATAAACAAGGCTTGGTACCGTGCATGAAAACCAGGAGTGTATATGTGACAGTTGGGAGTTTGTTTCTCCCATGTTTGTATGCAGATACAGCCTTGTCCAAATCATGTGACCGAAGACTGAGTAGAGCTCCCCAGCTCAACAGCAAGTTTAAATATGCTTAAAGGAGACAGTACGGACACCCTAAATTCAACCTGATGCAGGTGCTCACTTTTTCCACTGCTTCAAATGACTCAAGCAGGTGTAGGTGTGTAGCCATTCTCTCCCCCCCCTGCTTGCCTATCCTTCCTCCTTTATATGTGAAACAAATAAGTACACACAAACAGGCCTCTCTGTTTTCAAAAGTGTGAGATAAATCGTGTGACTGGTATACTAAGTGATGGCTGATTCTAACAAGCTCTGAAAATAATGTGACTCCTTAAATCCTTAAAAATGGGCATTTTAAACGTAACATTTTAAGGTATTTAAGCAATTACTTAAAGGCATATTCAAAGGAAACCAGTTTAAAACTTTAAATCCATCGTTCAGTTTTGGAAAGGTTCCAATAATTTTCTCATTAAAAAAACTCAGGGTTTTTAAACTTACTTGATTACTGCTATGTAAATGTAAATTTAAGCATCATTGCAGGCAGCAAGGTGTCACAGTGTAGTCTTGTAGGTCCCAAATTCCTGTTACTGTCTGTGCTATATCTTGTATGTACTCTCCATGGGTTTTTCCGTTTCCCTGTTTTCTTCCCATTCATCATAAACTTGCTGGTATGCCAACTGATTATTCTAAATTGATTTTCGGTGTGAATGTATATTTAAATTGTGCCTTGGTGCCAAAATTCAGGGTGAATTCCCATTGCAAAGGATTATTAGATGAGATAATCAAATGTGGCTTGTTACCTCTAAATCTCAGAGATATTTTATATTTGTCTTGTGTGTGACACACATATACCGTAATGAGCAGTCTTTGAAACTTGAATGAGATTTTAGCCATTTCCTCAATCATCTCAAATGTGCCTCAAATGTGGCTCATTACATCTAAAGCTCAGAGATAGTTAATTTTTGTCCTGTGTGCGACTCATGTTTTTTTCCCCCAAAGCTGTGTTCCCTGCTTATAAATTATATAATGCTTGTAAACTGTGCATTTTGCTTTTCTGATATGTTGTGTAGAATTAAATTCATGGTTACTTAAAAAAAAAAACATTTTACTACTACCGGAATGACGATGCAAAAATGTAGAACTCACAAAATGTGCATATTATTATATTTTATGTCCTTGATATAAAATGTATGTTTGCTAACAGAGAGAGTTCATTACAGATCTGGCCATTAAGAACGCACGTTTCGAGAAAAGGGATCTCGCGCGCTTCCACGGCAGCTAGCGGGAACCTGTGAAAATGCCGTTCATTACCTGTAGGGGGCAGTCGTGTTTCAATCTGAAGTATTGTGTGTCTACTGAAACCAAACATGTGGTCTCTCTCTTAGGTGCCCACTGACAGCAAGCGACAGAGCTCATAAACGTGTCGAGCTCAAACTTTAAATACTGATATGTATTTATTCTTCATTTTCTTCTCTCCTGCAATACTCTCCTACATATTTGACTGCTCTTTATCCATTCAGTATTATTATCATTAATAGTAGTAGTGAAAACTACCGCTGATTAACCATCTCTGCAGTGGTTGAAACAGTAACTAGTAACAGTTAAAATAACCTGTACATTTAACCCAGCAGTTTTTAGAGTTTAACATAAAAATATTCCATTTGTAAAATAGCATAGGTGAAATCATAGGTTGTGTATAGAGTGATTAAAAACAATACAACAGAGCTTATGGTGAATAAATTCTTCCACTGCAGGTATTAAAAAACAGTAACAATGTCAATTTTAGAATCCGTAGAAGCTCTGTGGTCCGCACAAAACCTCTCGCGGAGGAACCTTTCCCTGAATTCGCCATTTTCATGGGGGTGGGCATCTCGGTTTATTCATACAGATGTACAGTACCTATTTACAGTATATGGAATTTTATGGGGTTGTCATTGAATGATTTACCCTGACAAAGAGCAATATAAGAATAGTGCCAGCTGGCACACCTTAAAAATAATTCAGCATCTATTTAGAGTCTAATTTTTTTTCTTACAATATTTTACAATATTACTTACAATATTTGTTAATTCAAATTTTTTATTTAAATGAGGTTTGGGCTCCGAGATGTTGAGCCTACTGTACGTAGTCTAATCAGCTCTACCACCCGTTCGGGTGTAATTCATAAATTATGTTTATTATAATGAAATGAGATGCCCTAAATCGTGCTTTGTAATTAATATACAATTCATTTCAAACCCGTGGCTCGCAGTTTCACTTTACAAAAGGCAGCGTTTTGATCAGAAGGTGATAAACGCATGCGATTTATCCATAAAAATGCAGACATACTGCTTTGATGGATGGATGTTGTTGATAAATAATGATTATTATTATTATAATAATGATTGATTAAATAAATAGCTGTCCATCTTTTTTGTGTTTATCTTTTCGGTTTATTATAGACCTCTGCACCATTTATTATAATAAATAGTTTTAAATGTTAGTAAAGGTACCATGGCAAGAGAAAAAAAATGTATATATATATGGTGTTTATGCTGTAATTTGGTCATGTTCATCCATGGGGTAGCATTCGCTAGTTATCAAGTTGATATACAGGTTAATCCAAGTACCCCTGTCTGCAGCCTGCAGATCGAGATGGGGCTGAATCTGGGGTGGGGCTGCACGTGTCGCCCTGCCCATATATTTTCTTATTGGTTGTAAGCAGATGAACGCGCGGCTGAATCTTGGGCCGGGCTGCATGTGTCGTCCCACCTACATAGTTTCTTATTAGTTGTAAGTACGTTAATGACGTTGACGCAACGTTCCTTCCACAAGTCATCTCATTGGTGGCAAAGTAATGATGTTGAACCTTCCATTTCTGGTGTTTTTTTGCTGCATGGTGAGTGGGTGCACATTTTATGTGTAAATTGTTATTTAGTGTATAAGTGTATAATGAGTACATTAGGTAAGTTTTTTTGTGTTTGCTTTTTAATGCATTTGAGATTATGTGTCTTCCCAGTGCATGCGTTATATGTCATATATGGATATAGATACCATCTATAAATGTTAGTAATTGATGCATATGTATACAATTTGCCATCTGACGCGGATGAAGTTTCACTGTAAACGAGCCTCGATGTAATGTGTGTATCTTTATTACAACAGTAACTGTAAAGGGACTAACATTACTGAGTTTGTTTAAATGTATTTTGTCCTCAGTAAATTTACTCAAATTGTTTAATTTTTAATGTAGTCATTTTAACTTTTACTTTAAAAGAGCAAAATGTTAGGATTTGTTTCTGTGAATAAGATCATTCTGCACAAGGTGCATGAAACGAGGACTTGTTTTCTATAATGCAACTTCTATATATGCACAATTTAAATCATTTGATACTAAAATCAATGATCTATTCCTTCTATTTGCAGAACCTTGATGTTCACATCCCCATTAATATTCCCGGTGCACCATATTTTCTATTTTGTTTAGCTTCTTTTGTTTTGCTGTTATTCTCTAACCCTTACGTTACCCCTCAATTTCTCTCTTTGTTTTCTTCACATAACCCAACAGCTCTTTAAAGAGCCATTTTCCGTGCAAACACGCACAAAACAGTGTTAAGCAAGGGGCAGTGTGAGCAGTATTTAAAAGACTGCTGCAGCAAATGCCCTTTCTGCTCATACACCAGGATGCCACAGTTGGTGTACTATCACATCAAAAACCATTTCCAGTTGGCAGTGCACCATGATGGTGAGTTTAACATTTTTGCTTTTGTCACTTTAGTGTGTTTACTATGGTGCCAAACCGGCCAGTAATGCTCTGTGCATGATTTTTAATTATGCCTGCATTTGTAATGGAGTGTTTGTTTTTATTTTACGGCAATATATCGGCTGATGATTGGTGCATCGCTACTTCATTGATCAAGGACCTTTCATTAAATCACAAATAATTTTGCTTGTTATTTGACTGTCCACAGGCTAGAGTGAAATACAAATTAAAGTTAGTATAGGCAATTGTCTACAAATATATAATAATGACTATTTTTTTTTTTTTTTTCATTTCAGATTTCATCTTCGACCAGATTGTGGAATGTGGAATGTGGTAAAGAGCGATCTTTACCACATTTGTAAAAAGACCATGTGTAGTTTTTTTTTTTTTTTTTAAGTAATGATTTTTGTCTTTCTCATCACAGAAATATTGCACAGATCATTTCTCCTGGGCCTTGGCATGAATCGTGTGTCAACAATATGGTACCAATAATCATTTGAATAAATAAATGTAAAAGCATTTCAAATATTTTTTAAGATAGATTGACTGTGTTTATATGGTTTATATATATATATACATCAACAGGGCCTTCCACGACAACATGTGAGCAACAACTATGGCATCTTTGTCCTGATGGTAAGTTTATAAAGCTGATGTTTTCTTACTAGATTTTGAGATTTTGTTCCAGTATAGAACAAATGTATTTGTAATTTTTACAATTTCAGTATTTCCTGAGCTTTGCAAACGCAGGGAACTTTAATTTTACAGAGGTAAGTAAAACCTGTAATGTATATTTTCCATATAATTAGAAAGTAGTAGTATATATATATATATATATATATATTACATTATACATACTAGGACTGTGCAATATAATAAAAATGATTGAAGTATTGCAAATGTACATATGGCGATGTGCATAATCGGTCATGAACAAAATCACAAAGAGAAACTTTTGTACGATTTAATAAGAATAAGAATCAGTCAATTTTTTATTTCAAAGGCGTAGCACTTATTATTTTGAAAACTTTTATTTACATAATATAAACATACCTCTTATTTACTACTTTTCATTACAGGTCTGAAGAAGAAAGACGTGCAGCAAAGAGACTCAAGAGGCAAACTGAAAATAATGTAATTTAATTACACTTAATATAATTTTTTTTTTTGTCGTAATCTCTTAACATATGTAAAATTACATGTCTCCTCTGCTATCCTTTTTATGCACAAAAGGCAATCATGACTCCTGACTCTTGACTCTCCATGACTCTTTTGGATGTATGTCTCTTAAGTGCTGAAATACTGTCCTGTTTCATTCAAGCAAATGAAGGGTTTATAACCTTTTACATATACTTTACAGTTACCCATGGAGATCTTGGAAATTATACTCTTGGAAGTAGTGCTACAGGATGGAGATGCTGTCTACATGAATCTTTCGCTTTCTTGCAGTTGCAATTCTAAACAGGACCCTGTTCAATCAGAAGGCACACACTATGCATGGCTTGACAGTAAGCGTCTGTCCATTTTTTTTTTAATGTAATTTTGCTTATTGTATTTTTAAAGTTGTATCATGGCTAACAATCCTAGATGAGTTCTGCTTTGTGTGTGTGTGTGTTTTTGGCTACAGGTGTTGTGAACTGGGAAAAATGGAGTGAAAGATCAAGGGCTGAATTACGGGTGCCTTTTGAAATTAAAGAATGCAAAATGTGTAAATCGTTATTCAAGACCTGCTTCGGTGATTCTGGAAATAGGAAACGTGGTTGCCTCAGAGGATTTTATGATGGCACAGAGGACCCAGTCGGGAATCGAACCCGGGTCTTCCGCATGGCAGGCGAAACACTTACCACTGCGCTACGAGTGCTCTGTAGGTTTTTTTTCGCTTACTTATACGATATCTATAGTACTTACGATTACTTAAAATATCAAATTTGTTCAGCTAACTTGAAAAGTGTCATTTCTACAAACTCATCAATACCAAAAAAGTTATGAATACTCAAAAAGGTCTATTAATTTAACCTAATTGCAATTATTAAAGTTAACAGTACTCAATGTGTTTAATTACTTTGAGCATTAAGGTTTAAGGTGCATTTATGTATTTTATTAACAATATTTTTTTTTAAAGCTGTAAATAAACTCGATTGGTTGAGATTTTGATTTGTAGTCACGGATTGCCAGAAATGGGATAACTAAACAACGGAAAGATAAGTCTTGCTTGTAAATGTATGTAACATTGGACCACAAACCAGTCATAAGCGTACATAAAAAAAATATAAAAAAAACTTAATTGAGATTTGTACACATCTAAAAGCTGAATAAATAAGCAAAGAGTTCAGCGTTTGTATAAAATGTATCATTCATAAGTATTGTTTCCAACTGCATTTCCTGTTTATCGTGGCAGCGACTTCAATCCATTTCACTAACTAATGAGATGAGTTGTAGGAAGAACGTTGCGTCAACGTCATTAATTTACTTACAACCAATAAGAAACTGTGTGGATTCAGATTCAGCCCCGGCTTCTTGGTTAATCTTCATCAAACAGAATCTCTCTAAGTAAGTAAGCATAATAATAAATAACGAATAATCATAGTGTCACCCCATGGGTAAACATGACCAATTTACTGCATGAACACTGGAACACGAGGATTTAAGAATTTAAATTAAACAAAAATATACTTAATGTGTTAAAATGTTGGATTTTAATTTAAAAGCCACATTATATATATATATATATATATATATATATATATATATATATATATTATGTGTGTGTGTGTGTGTGTGTGTGTGAGAGAGAGAAATGTATTTATATACAGTATGTGGCATTTTAATTAAAATCCAACATTTTAATGGTTTGTGATGGGTGCATGGGCGTCAACTCGCACGTTCTGTAATATTCCATTGTCATTCATATTGCCGCTGTTTTAGAGCCCTTTACTAAAGCATTCGCTAGTTATCAAGTTGATATACAGGTCAATCTGCATTTGAAAATATTCTGTAAATTTGTGAAATACACTCAAAGTATCAACTCCAACTATGAAGTCTGATTTAATTTGCTGGGGAAATAAAATTTGGGCAGAGACGTCCGCACTGTCTTGTTAACTCATCTAAAACCCCCCTACAAACCAAGATGGCGCCGGTGAGGTCGGCTGCCGTCACGACTGCTCCGACCTATTTTACCTTGTTTTTCCTTTTTACGTTAATTTTCAACAACTTTAAACCGGCTAATTCATCACCATTGAGTGCATTAAGTACGATAGACATACTCTTATTTCTATTGGTTTACAATGTACTCACAATTCAAAGTTTTTAACTCCGGATCCGAGCTGGCCGAGTGAGATCCTGAGGGAGAACAAAGGACGCGACGCGAAGCGGCGGCCCCAAGGGAAACGAGCCGGCGTCAGGAACAGGCTGAGAGGCCATGCACACCGCACACCTCTGCCTAGCATCCTGCTTGCCAATGTCCAGTCCGTGGAGAACAAGCTTGATGACCTCAGGGCCAGGATAAAGTTCCAGAGAGACATTCGGGATTGCAATCTCCTCTGCTTCACCGAGACATGGCTGAGCCCAGCGGTGCCGGACCACGCTATCTAGCCAGCCGAGTTCTTCTCGGTTCACTGCATGGACAGGACATGGGACTCGGGGAAAACAAGGGGAGGCGGCGTGTGCTTAATGGTGAACAGCTACTGGTGCAGCAGCGCGAGCGTTGTTCCTCTTACACACTCCTGTACACCCAAACTGGAACTACTGTCCATCAAATGTCATCCCTTTTACCTTCCTCGGGAGTTTACATCGGTCAGAATCAGTGCTGTTTATATTTCACCACAAGCAGACAAGACACTTGATGAGGCACTCACACAGCACCAGACACCACACCGGGACGCTGCGCTTATTGTGGCGGGGGACTTTAACAGTGCCAAACTCAAACGCGCAGCGCCAAACTTCTATGAACATATCACCTGCCCAACCAGGGGCGGAAAGGACACTGGACCACTGTCACACAACAGTTAAGGACGGCTACAAGGCACAATCTCGTACACCGTTTGGTAAATCTGACCATGCCACCATCTTCCTCTTGCCAAAATATAAACAAAGGCTCAAACAGGAAGTTCCGGTTCAGGACGGACCAATCAGTGGCCATGCTACAGGATGTACTCGATGATGTAGACTGGGACATGTTCCGAAACGGCTCCGATGATGTCAGCGAGGTTACGGAAGCGGTTGTGGGATTTGTCGGGAAACTATCGGATGATACCGTACAGAAAACAACCATCAGAACTTTTCCCAATCAGAAGCCGTTGGTGGATAAAACCATCTGCAACCCTCTGAGATCTCGCACTGCTGCCTACAACGCGGGACTTGCATCGGGGGACATGGACCTGTACAAGTCTGCATCATACAACATCCGGAAGGCGGTGAAAGAGGTGAAGCAGCACTACCGGAGGAAACTAAAGTCACAGCTCCAACAGAGTGACTCTAAGAGCCTGTGGCAGGGAGTAAGAACAATAACAGACTATAAAGCACCAACATCCGGTATGACAAACGCGGACATGACTCTGGCAGACAAGCTGAAAACCTTTTATGCTCGTTTTGAGGCTGCAGCTAAAGACGCTTGCGTTCTTAATGCTAGGGGTGCTAACAGCTGCAGACAGGAAGTCACTGCCAGCACTGGAAATGCGTTTATCATCTCCGAGCATGACGTGAGGAGAGCCTTCAGGAGAGTGAACACCAGGAAAGCAGCAGGACCAGATGGCATCTCAGGTAGAGTCCTCAGAGCCTGCGCAGACCAGCTAGCACCTGTGTTCACAGAGATATTCAACCTCTCTTTATCTCAGTCGGTGATCCCTACATGCTTCAAAGAGTCCATCATTATTCCTGTTCTGAAGAAACCACATCCTGCTTCCCTCAATGACTATCGACCTGTAGCCCTCACATCAGTGGTGATGAAGTGCTTTGAATGGCTGGTCAGAGACTTCATAATCTCTTCACTACCGGACACACTGTATCCTACCGTTCAAACCGCGCTACAGATGCTCTCACTCATCTGGACACTCATCTAGAAGGGGGAATTATGTTAAAATGCTCTTCATCGACTACAGCTCAGCATTTAACACCATAATTTCCTCTACACTCACCACCAAGCTGGAGCACCTGGGACTCAGCTCATCTCTGTGTCAGTGTATTTCCAATTTCCTAACGGGGAGACCACAGGCAGTAAGGATGGGCGGACATGTCTCAGCCTCCATCATTCTCAGCACTGGAGCACCCCAGGGTTGTGTTCTGAGCCCTCTACTGTACTCAGTGTACACGCACGACTGCGTAGCCTCTACCAACTTCACCACCATCATCAAGTTTGCTGACGACACCGTTGTGGTCGGCCTGATCACTGACAACGATGAGACGACCTACCTGAAGGAGATTGGAAATCTGGAAAACTGGTGCCAGAGGAACAACCTCCTTCTAAATGTCAGCAAGACAAAGGAGTTGATAGTGGACTTTAGTGCAAAGCAGAAGAGGAACTACCAGACCCCTGTCATCAACAAAAGCCCAGTGGAGAGAGTGGACAGCTTCCGCTACCTCGGTGTACACATCACGCAGGACCCATCATGGTCCTGTCACATCAACACCGTGGTGAAAAAGGCCCGGCAGCGTCTCTACCACCTCAGACGCCTGAGAGACTTTAGACTGCCCTCCAAGGTGCTTAGGAACTTCTACTCTTGCACCATAGAGAGCATCCTGACGGGAAACATATCGACCTGGTTCGGGAACAGCACCATGCAGGACAGACGAACTCTTCAGAGGGTGGTGCGATCAGCTGAGCGCATCATCCACACTGAGCTTCCTGATCTGCACTCGATCTACAGCCAGCGGTGCTGGACCAAGGCCATTAAGAACATGAACGACCTCAGTCACCCCAGCAATGGACTGTTCTCTCTGTTGAGGTCAGGAAAGCGATTCCGCTCCCTGAAGGCCAACACAGAGAGACTGAGGAGGAGCTTCTTCCCACAGGCGATACGGTCTATTAATCAGTACACCACACAGTACTGATCCATTTTGCACATCTACACATGTTTCTGCACTCACTCTGGACATTCTGGACATTCACTGACACTAATGGTCACTGCACACTCATTGACATTATGACATAAGTCACTTTAAATATGCACACAAGCCACTTTAATATGACACTTTACTGCATATTTGCACCCCCCTGGATATTCCGTTCTTTTATGTTCACTTCTTTCAAACAATTCTATATTTTTCTATTGTACAGCTAGGTTTTTCTCATTTTCTTATATTTTTCTTGTATCTTCCTATAGTGTATATTTTGTATCATACAGATATTTTATAATTTATTATTCAGAGAGACTGAGGAGAAGCTTCTTTCCGCAGGCGATATGGTCTCTCAACCAGCACACCACACAGTACTGACCCACTTTACACACCCACACTCATGCTTCCTGCACTCTTTCTGGACATTCGGGACAATCATCAACACTAGTGGTCACTGCATACCTTCCACAATACTATTTATTCTATTATGCACAATAAGTATGAACACTTTACAGCATACTTGCACACCCACTGGACATTTCTATTTATATTCTGCTCCTTCCCACACAAAAATTCCAAATTCTATATATATTCTATATTTTCCTATGTTGTACACCTGGGTTTTCTTATATTTTCCTTATATTGTATATTTGTTTGGTTTTCTTATATTTTCCTTATATTGTATTGTATATACATATATTTTTATTCTTAGTTAAATCTACTTCTTTTTTCTTTTTTATATTTATTTCCTATTAATAGTCTTTTAATAGTCTTTTATTTTAAGGTCACGGGTAGTCGCCTAAGCATTACCCTGAATATCGTACTGTGTATGACTGTGTATGTGACAAATAAAATTTGAATTTGATTTGAATTACAGTATTTGCCAACAGCGCACCCAGTTGGATAAATTCACACCTATCGTGAATGAAAGGTGAGAAGAGATTCAGCAGAATCTTCTGACACCGTGTTTGCTCTAAAGGACTATATTCGACAAGAATATAAATTGTATTTATAATAAGATAATTAATTAAATAATAAAATTATATCAAATAAGGACTTGATCTAAAAGCCAGACGAAATTTCTCATTCACAACTGAAGTAGTTAATAATGCTTATATTGTAGATACGTACGTTATATCTTAAAAGTACAATTGCAAGTAAATTACAAACTGCACTATTATTTTCTGTTCAAATTTAAAGATGCACACGCGTGTGCAAAAATACGAAGTACAACAAAGAATACGAAAGTGTATAATAATCTTTAATAAAGTTTGTGCAAAAACACAACCCCCCCTCTCTCAAATAAATTCTTGGTAATGGCATAAGCCATTTGATTTAGTTTCCAGAGTCCGTCCGTTCTCGCGTAGCAACGACGGAGCTCTGTTTATTTTTGTGTTTTCAGTTTCCTTTTGTTTCTGTTTAAGTTCTTAATTAATTCCATTCCAAATGGAAAGGGCTTCCCGTGTCTTATCACAAGCACCCTCACATACTCCTATTTCGTTGACCCCTCTAAAGCCCTACAAAGGTACCATTTTAAAAGTACAATTGCAAGTAAATTACAAACTGCATGTAATGTACAATATGAATAAAACAGTATTAGACACACATATATAATATGGTAGTATATACAATGAAAAAAGCACACGAGTGCTCAAATGTAAAGCAAATGCAATTATTAATTTATTCTGTATATTTAATTTCATTCAGCTGTTTAAGTTACATGAAAAAATAACATGCCTACCAGCCCATTATTATTTTTTGTTCAAATGTTTTGTTTTGTTTAATAAAGTTAGCCTAAAACAATATTGCCTCCAATGCTGAAGCAAACATGATTTTGTTTTTGTTTTAGTCTATTCGCTCAATACAACCCGACAGCGCGCTCCAAGGTGAACACCCAGTTACTGTAATCCCTCTTCTCACCTTTCATTCATGATAGGTGTGAAGTTATCAAATCGGTTTCACCGATGGGGGAATTGGCAGAATTGAGGGGTTTAAAAATAATTAACAAGACCGAGCAGACGTCTCTGCCTAAAATGTATTTTGGCAGCAAAACAAACATAAATAGAAACAAACATAATGTGTAATAGTATCAATTAAAACAGAATTCATAGTTGGATTTGATACTTGAGTGTAATTCATAAATTTACTGAATATATTCAGATTTTGCAAAATAACAAAACCCGTTTCCTTCTTGGACCTTTTGTCCGCATCACAATGAACTGAAGCTCAGCACGTCTACTTTCCTAACTTTAATTTGTAATATTTAAGTGAAATACGTTTTGCGTATATGCTTACATATTCATTTTTATTTATGGACAGGTGTAGTATGTTTGATCTGCATTATTGCAAGACAATGACTTTCTGGGGAAGTATGTCTGCAAGTACAAGCCGCGGCTTTACGCATGCCAATGAACAGCTTTATTTCAGTCATAAATCCACAATCACATTCCAGCTATTATTTCCAGCCGTGGTCAAATAATGGATGAAATAATTATTCAATGCTGGACACAAACAACAAAAAAGCCAGATGATTATTTTTATATTTTTATGTTTATATTTGTTCATTCATGTCTTCTAATGGTGCTCGACACATTTTTACGTTTGAACGAAGACATGTTGACATATTCACAAATCAGGACACTCGCATAATTACTGTATATGTGCGCACATCTCACGTGTGTATGCGCGGAGCGTTTGTGTGTATATGTGTGCGCGTTTCATAGGTTTGTGCGCGCGTTTCATATGTAATTGAGTGAGCAGTTAATAGTATATATAGATGTGTGACTGTTTCATATATGTGTATGCAAGTGTTTCACTTGTGTGTGCATGAGTGAAGTTTGATTTAAGCCCAATACGGCGCCGCATAATTTAGGGCATCTCTTTTCATCATTATACGCACATATACTCACATTCATCATAAAATATTATTATTGTAAAACAAAATAATATTCATGCTTCAGCCTTGGACACAATATTGTTTTAGGCTAACTAATTATACACAATTCTGCTTTGTACTTGGTCTGGCTTTTAGATAAAGTCCTTCCATGCGCCATCTGGCAGATATTCAGTGAAGCACAACACATTTATTTAAATTCCCGAATGTTGCTTGAGGGATCTCGCGGCATGTCGTGCGCCAAACTGCAGGAAAAAGCACGCATTCTTAATGGCCAGATCTGTACATGTGTCACTTTATTTTAGACTGAATAGTTAATGTAATTATTATTATTATTATTATGGTCACATGTGATCTTATAAATCTGTTCTATTTCTTGCCTATATAATCTGTTTAAAACGTTTTGCTCAGTCATGTGTCATAGTTAGTTAAAATGAAATAAAATTTAGTTCATTATTTTGCCTAGGCTGTGCTGAAAAATATTTTACTCTATATTGCACAATCTTGACTCCTATATATTCAGTACAACATAGTAATGCAAAGAATGGCTAAACATGATTTGGGGTTTTAGGGCTAGGTGCTCTGACAAACAGTACAATCTACACTAAACAGTTTTTAGTACTTTTTTATATACTTCATCTTACTTCACATATGGGTAGATGGAGGGGAGGGTTAGTTACCGTGGCCGTGAAGTGCAAAACAAATTAACAAAACCCAAAACAAAATAACAAATTCAAAACCAAATTAACAAATCCGAAAACAAAATAAAACCCAAAACTAATTTGTTATTTTGTTATGGGTTTTGTTGTTTTGTTTTTGGTTTTGTTAATTTGGTTTTGAATTTGTTATTTTGTTTTGGGTTTTGTTAATTTGTATTGCACTTCTCGGGCAGTCAGATACGAAGCGGAAAAGGTAGGTATAGTTTGCGAATTAAATTCTTACCGCTGATTGGACGAGACATCTGTCACTCTAAAATATTAAATGAATCGAAAATACACACGTGGACAAAATTGTTGGTACCCTTTGGTCAATGAAAGAAAAACTCACAATGGTCACAGAAATTACTTTAATCTGACAAAAGTACAGTCCTGGCCAAAAGTTTTGAGAATGACACAAATATTAGTTTTCACAAAGTTTGCTGCTAAACTGCTTTTAGATCTTTGTTTCAGTTGTTTCTCTGATGTACTGAAATATAATTACAAGCACTTCATACATTTCAAAGGCTTTTATCGACAATTACATGACATTTATGCAAAGAGTTTGCAGTGTTGGCCCTTCTTTTTCAGGACCTCTGCAATTCGACTGGGCATGCTCAATCAACTTCTGGGCAAAATCCTGACTGATAGCAACCCATTCTTTCATAATCACTTTTTGAAGTTTGTCAGAATTAGTGGGTTTTTGTTTGTCCACCCGCCTCTTGAGGATTGACCAGAAGTTCTCAATGGGATTAAGATCTGGGGAGTTTCAACGTATTGGCCCCCGAGTCACTTAGTTATCTTATCTTATCTTAGTTACCTTATGGCTCGGTGCTCCATCGTGCTGGAAAATGCATTCTTGATCCAGTTAATGTGGGGATTGCGACAGGTGAGGCAGAAGCATCATAGAACCAGAGGTGAGTGGGCATGGTGCATGACTAGGAAGGGGAGGTGTTCGGTATGGTTACCGAAGACCTGTAGAGTTACCGGGATCGAGCAATGGATAATAGCGCGCAGAGGGGTGCCATCAAGGGCCAGAACGGCTAGTGGATTGTCAAGGAGAGTTATTGGGAGGTTGAGAATTAATTTAATAAACATTGCTGCAGGTGATACAAGATCAGCACCTACAATATTTTACTTCACTTAAATAGACTTAATTAATTTCACTAATCTCTTATGCAAAATCATCAACTTGTGTACTATATATATATATATATATATATATATATATATATATATATATATATATATATATATATATATAAACTCGTCACTTTTTGTCACATTCCTACATTCCTAAATCATTTAAATTAGAAGAAACCTGACTCATGTCAGCTGTCCAACTACAGGCCGATATCAACACACCCCTTTATCTCCAAGATCCTTGAAAAGGTTGTAGAGAAGCAACTATGTTCAAATCTATGTAGGAATAACATCCATAAAATGTATCAGTCAGGATTTAGGATTCATAATAGCATAAAGATAGCACTGGTTAAAGTGGTAAATGACCTACTGGCCTTTGAGTTGTGTCTCTATTTGTGTTACTTGACCTTAGCACAGCTTTTGACACAAATGATCATAGTATTCTCCTTGATATGTTAGAAAATGTTGTAGGAATTAAGGGCATGCGGTCTCCTGGTCTTATTTGGCTGATCATTATCAGTTTGTAGATTTAAATGGTGACTATTCTACATGTACTAAAGTGAAGTTTGGTGTTCCACCGGGTCGGTTTTAGGCCCATTTCTATTTTCTGTCTACATGCTTCCTCAGGGCAACTTAATTCATAAGCATGGTATTAGTTTTCACTTTTATGCGGATGACACGCAGTTATATGTTTCAGCAAAGCCAGATGAGAACAACCAGCTTAATAAAATTCAGGAATTTGTAAAGGACATTACACATTGGATGTTAAGTAACTTCATCCTGCTTAATTCTAAACAGACTAAAGTACTCCTACCAGTACCACATGCAGCTAGAGTTAAGTTTGCTGATCACACAGCAACTCTAGATGGCCTTTCTGTTTCATCCTGTGCAGAAGTTAAAGACCTTGGTAGTATTATAGATTCCAGTCTTTCATTTAAAACTCATGTAGATAATATTACTAGTATAGTATTCTTTCATTTTAGAAATATTGCCAAGATAGAAAATATATTCTTACTACATGACAAACATTAGTTCATTCTTTTGTAACCTCTATGTTTGGAGGTTTAACAAGGTGCACAAACAAGCTTCAGTTAAATAAACTTTTCCTAAATAAAGCACTAAATGGTCTTGTGCCACAGTCCCTGAATTAACTAATTATGTTTTATGATCTGGAATGCCTACTTCAATCAAAGGATGCAGGTTGCTTGTCAGTACTTCACATTACGAAAACTACAGTAGGGGGCAGAGCTTTTTCCTACAAAGCCGTAAAGTTATGGAATATGGTTGGGACTCAGACAGTGGACAGGGACAATGTCTGTGATTAAGTTTAGGCTGAAAACCTATTCATTTAGCCAAGCCATTTGTGAATAGATTAAATTAGATAAAGGTGCCATACTCATAGACGTAAAGTATTATGGTGACCTGTATGTTTGGATGCTGTCTTCCCCACTCTCATTGATCATTCAGGTTTGTTGATGGTGGAGTTTCTGGTTGCTTTACTTCCCAGAGAGCCCTTATGTCTGTTTACTTCTGGCGCCCCTTTTCTAGTTATGCCATCATAGATAGTAATTGAGCTAGAGTCCCTGCTTGCACTCTGCACAAAAGATACATTCATCTTATACATGTAACCTTTACTATACCTAAGACAATGGAACCTCGGATTGCGAGTAACCCGGTTTGTGAGCGATCTGCAAAATGTGCGTTCCTTGATTCACAAGTACCAAGTATTATCGAGTATCATGTAGAACGCATGCGCTTCTTGTTTCGACACCGAGCACCACATGATCACAACTGAGCCACTGTTTTTTCTATCTCTCGCGGTGCGGAATTGTGGGTAATCGTCTCACATGCTCGGTCTAAGTGCGTGTGCGTCACTCATATAGTCAACATCCATGTGCGCATGTACTGCGTACTATATCATTGTGACCGTGTGTGCGCCCGTAAAAAATATTAAATTTTGTGTGTGTATATGTGTGGTAAAGTCCTTTCATGCACGCATGTTTATTATAACACGCGTGTGGGTGTGCGTGTAAAGCAAAATCAAGTGTCATTAGGGAGGTTAAAGATCCAATTTCTCTCTCTCTCTCTCTCTCTGTCAGACTGCACTTAGACCGCTAGTGTATGTCATTAGACAGTGTGCCCCTCCTCTCGCCTTCACACACACACTCTTATGTAAACACTGCTCTGTCACAATTCTTTTCAAAGGTAAAGTGCAGGTTAATTTGTTTTATTTTTACTTCACAGCAGTAATTACGTTAGTGTGTGTGCGCACTCGAGTGTAATAGAGATGTTGGTTGTTAATTTTCCTGATAAAGCAGTGTCTCCTTTGTGTGTGTGTGTGAAAGTCGTCCCACACAGTAGCCCCCTTAAATAAGAGAAGAAGGAGGGCTACTCTGTAAGAAGACGAGAGGAGGGAGGGGGGAGAGAGTCGTTCCTCCTCTCGTCTTACTTTAGCTTCACACACATGCACAAACACACAGGACCTGCGCACACAAACACACATCAACAAAGCATGCGTGCACAAACACAAATATACAAAGCATGTGCACGCACAAATACTAACGAAAGCACTTGTCTGTTGGGATTTATTTGTATTTTTTTCAAAGGTAAAGTTAAGGTTGCAGGTTAATTTGTTTTATTTTTATTTATTTTGTATTAATTATTTTTATTTTTATTTTTTTGGGGTTGGAATGAATAATCTGAGTTTTCATTATTTCTTATGGGGTAAATTCGCAATCCAAGATTCCACTGTAGTGCCCATGGTGCTCCCATGGTGTTCCTGAGCTGCCAGTAATCTAGACCATCTCTGCCCTCCGAATCTGTCTGCCCTCTGATCCGGTCATTCGAGTTCCCCGCTTCTGATTGGAGATTTTGTTGCGTGATCTCCCCATGTAGTGAAATCTCAAGACTATCAAGGGATTCTAGAGAGAAATGTGCTGGCCAGTGTCAGAAAGCTGGGTCTCAGTCGCAGGTCATGGGTCTTGCAACAGGACAATGACCCAAAACACACAGCTAAAAACACCCAAGAATGGCTAAGAGGAAAACATTGGACTATTCTAAAGTGGCCTTCTATGAGCCCTGACCTCAATCCTATTCAGCATCTTTGGAAGAAGCTGAAACATGCTGTCTGGAAAAGGCACCCTTCAAACCGGAAACAACTGGAGCAGCTTGCTCATGAGGAGTGGGCCAAAATACCTGCAGAGAGGTGCAGAAGTCTCATTGACAGTTACAGGAATCGTTTGATTGCAGTGATTGCCTCAAAGTTAGGGGTACCTTCATTTTTGTCCAGGCCTGTTCCATGAGTTCATTTTTTTTTTATAATTCTGTTGAAGCATGGTTGAAAAGCAATGTCTGACTTTCATTGGTTAAAATTCATAGAATTCTTATTTATTATTACTTTTGTCAGATTAAAGTTATTTCTGTGACCATTGTGAGTTTTTCTTTCATTGACCGAAGGGTACCAACAATTTTGTCCACGTGTGTAAGTACGCGCTCTTGCTCAAAACAGGAAGTGACGTAATTACAGTTCGCCTCCGTACACTAACAAACGTGGCTGCTGAAGAATCTCTGTGAAGTAATGCGGAAGTAAAGTATTTGATAGAAATTTAGACAGATGAAAATATCCACTACACACAAAAACCCAATATTTACGTAAGTATCCATAAGTATTTAGACGCGCGCGTGTACAGCAGCACTGAGCAATGCTGTGCAGAGTTAAACAAACTTCGGCTCGTGCAGCACACAGCACGCCGTGCGATACTGAAGTGAAGAAAAGATAAACAATAGCATAAAAACCATCCAGTGTGATCGAGTTGGAACCCGTCTGACCCACGACAACATCTACCTTCATCATCCAAACCGGGCAGCGTGGAGCCTGGTCAAGCAGAGAGCCTGCGAGTGAGCGGTAAGTTAATATTAAATACTATTAACTCATGTTATTAACACTGTTCAAGAGAGTCTCATATCATCACCACATCTCCAGGAAATTGTCTGTGGATCTTGTGGTGACATTTAAATGCATAAAATAAGATATACAGGATGATCCTTTCACATTAGCTCACAACAAAGTTAACTTTGAATGCTCCTCATGTCTGCACACTGTAAGGCCTCAGATCATTTCCCTGTTCAGAAGAGTAGAATGTGATGAACTCCAGTGTTGGGCTTATGTAGCTGTTAGAGTTACAGGTACTTTACTCATATTGTATGTATAACCTTGATGTATATTCTCCAAAACATCTCAGAGACACTTATAAAAACTGAGACGCTAATGAGACACATAAGCTCCACACACAATTTCAGGTTATCTGTGATTGCTGTGACAAAATTTAAATGTTGGAAAATTTTAATTTGTACAAGCTGTTATGGTTGCAACTTTCAGCTAATTTATTGCTTTGATACTTTCTTGCAGACAGTCACTGGAGGAAACACAGACTGAGACCACTGACAGTAGCACAAGACCAGCTAACAACAGAATAAAGAGGCAAAACCAGACGTGCAAGAGCAGGAGGCTCATAATGCCTGCATGAAATCTTAAATTTAGATGGAGGAGTGCTGACTACAGATACAGAGGAAGGAACATCAAGAGATCGAATAGGATGTTGATGCAGATGACACACACCCTCTTGCTATGCAAGTACAAATAAATATAAAAATATGCTACATTTTAATGTTTATATTTTTCCTCCTATTTCACAGCTACTTTTGTTACAAAATTTACTTTGATTATATTTTAATTTAACAATGTTTAATAAAACATTTTGCACTCTATCCAGTATTTTGTCTCTATTCCAAATCCCTCACACTCATCTGGGATTTTACAGTATACATTTATAAAAATACAATATAAATACACGGCACACAAAACATGTTAAATGCTAAACATTGATGCATGGTGAGGTTTTAAATTAAATAGTTTCAGCACCTCAGCTAAGTTTGAAAACCTACACATAGCAAGGTAAGGAAAAAAAAAAAAGAGTAGGAATGTTGTTTTCTTAATAGGAGTATTTAGTAGCCATCCCTGGTCTCGCCTGGTCACAAGGACATGCTGCCATCACACACCACCCCTCTCTTGAACCCAGATGATCCTGAGGAGAACAGAAATGCATGATTAGATATTTATTATTCATCATATGTATCTATGCTATTTGTTGAACTTTATTTTAGCAGGCATTATATTTATTTGTAGCATTTCTTGCATTTATTTATTTATTGTTTACATCTGTTAATAATTCACAGTGTACATAAACACTTTAAACACTTTATTTAATTAAATTTTTTAAATAAATAACGCTCTTGTGCTATGACTAAAGAAAGTAATGTTTAATGAGCACTTTATTTCAGTTTGACTCAAAAATCAGAAGAGAATGTAGACAGGACCTGATTACTCACCTTACAGAGTAGAGTTGTAAAGTCATTCCTCAGTGCCTCGTGCTGTATCCGTGCAGCGCGCGGTCATTTCACCCTCTGAGCCATGCGATAGATATGTCAGTAGGCATGTTGTTTAGAGCGCTGTTGTTTTTGTCACAAAAATAAAAACATCCACACGGAGCATTAACAGGTGTCTCACAGTTCATGACTCGAGTGGGTGTTTCTTCTTCTTAGTTTTTTTCAGACGAAAAACAAACCAACTACCTCTCTACCACCACCTACTGTTTCCGGTTGTGTAAATACGCAAGTGTGCCCAGAATCAAAACCAATGTTACAGACCTGTGGGGGGATTGGGGAGGGGGAGAAATCGTGCTCGGGTACAGAACGGAACAGATCGTTCCCAGTGTGAAAACGTTCTGAAAGACCTCAGGCAGTGCGGATCAGGAACTATACCTCCAGTTAATCAATGTGTAGTAGCACCCACTCATAAAGCAGGTCACACATTAGATTTAATATTATCCTTTGGATGAAGTATAAGAAATATAACCACAATTCCACAGTGTGAAGCTATTTCAGACCACTGTCTTTTCTCAATTAAAGTGTTATAGTAATGTACGCACAGCGCCGCGCTACCACATTAAACTTACATTCACATCAAATACCACACAGAGCTTTATTAATAATCTCCCAGAGTCCGACTCCACAGAACTCGATCAGGCGACTGAATATTTAAAGTCAACATTTCGTTACACCTTAGATAATTTAGCTCCAGCTAAAAGGAAATTGATTAGAGATAAGAAACTCGTTCCCTGGTATAATGACCACACACAAACGTTAAAACAGACCGCCCGAAAATTTGAACGTAAATGGCGTCAAACTAAGATGTTTGTATTCCAAATAGCATGGAAGGAGAGCATCCTGAAATATAAAAAGTTCTCAGTGATGCAACCCCTGTTGAAAATAATAAACTTTTGAGTCAGCAGTGGGTATGTTCCCAAATCCTTTAAATTAGCAGTTATTAAACCACTAATTAAGAAACTTGACCTTGACCCTTGTCAGCTGTCCAATTACAGGCCAATATCAAACCTCCCTTTTATCTCTAAGATTCTGGAAAACATGGTAGCACAGCAACTATGTTCATATCTACATAGGAATGGCATAATAATTGAATTGTATCAGTCAGGATTTAGGCCTCATCACAGCACAGAGACGGCATTTGTTAAAGTAGTAAATGATCTCCTATTGGCCTCTGATTAGGGTTGCGTCACTATACTTGTGTTACTCGACCTTTTGACACCATTGATCATAGTATTCTCCTTCACAGATTAGAAAATGTAGTAGGAATTAAGGGAACGGCCCTCTCGTGGCTCAGATCCTATTTGACTGATCGTTATCAGTTTGAAGATTTAAATGATGACCACTCTGCATGTTCTAAAGTGGAGTTTGGTATTCCACAGGGTTCAGTTTTAGGCCCACTGCGTTTTTTCTCTTTACATGCTTCCTCTAGGCAACATAATTCGTAAGCATGGTATTAGTTTTCATTGTTATGCTGATGACACACAGTTATACGTCTCAGCAAAACCAGATGAGAAAAACCAGCCTACTAAAGTTAAGCAATGTGTGCAGGACATAAGAGATTGGATGTTAATTAACTTCCTTCTGCCTAATCCTAATAAGACAGAAGTTCTGGTCATAGGACCACAAGCAGATATAAGCAAGCTTTCTGATCACAATGTAACTAAGTGCAACAGTGAAAGATCTTGGTGTGATCCCAGCCTTTCATTTGAAGCTCACGTAGATAGAATGCTACCCTGGTAATATTTTTACCTCAGAAATATTGCCAAGTATTGCCAATTTTTACCTCAGAAATATTGCCAAGTACCACGTATTATGAAAACTACAGCAGGGGGCAGAGCTTTTTCTTACAAAGCCCCAAAGTTATGGAATAGCCTTCCAGTTAATGTGCGGGACTCAGACACAGTCTCAGTGTTTAATTCTAGACTAAAAACCTATGTATTTAGCCAAGCATTTTTGTAAATAAATTTGCCTTAGATAAAGGAGCAGATCTGGGTAAAGTATTAAATTCAAATTTTATTTGTCACATACACAGTCATACACAGTACGATATGCAGTGAATGCTTAGGCAACTGCCCTGACCTTAAAACAAGACTATTAATAGGAATAATACAAAAAAGTTACTTATCTAAGAAAGAATATCTATATAGGAAGAAATAAATATTAAAACAGAGAAATATATATATATATATATATATATATATATATATATATATATATATATAAAAGTAAATTTAACTAAGAAAGAACAAATTTAACTAAAAAAGAATAAAATAAATTATAAAATATCTATGATACAAAATATACACTATAGGAAGATACAAGAAAAATATAAGAAAATGAGAAAAACCTAGCTGTACAATAGAAAAATATAGAATTGTTTGAAAGAAGTGAACATAAAAGAACGGAATATCCAGGGGGGTGCAAATATGCAGTAAAGTGTCATATTAAAGTGGCTTGTGTGCATATTTAAAGTGACTTATGTCATAATGTCAATGAGTGTGCAGTGACCATTAGTGTCAGTGAATGTCCAGAATGTCCAGAGTGAGTGCAGAAACATGTGTAGATGTGCAAAATGGATCAGTACTGTGTGGTGTACTGATTAATAGACCGTATCACCTGTGAGAAGAAGCTCCTCCTCAGTCTCTCTGTGTTGGCCTTCAGGGAGCGGAATCGCTTTCCTGACCTCAACAGAGAGAACAGTCCATTGCTGGGGTGACTGAGGTCGTTCATGTTCTTAATGGCCTTGGTCCAGCACCGCTGGCTGTAGATTGAGTGCAGATCAGGAAGCTCAGTGTGGATGATGCGCTCAGCTGATCGAACCACCCTCTGAAGAGTTCGTCTGTCCTGCATGGTGCTGTTCCCGAACCAGGTCGATATGTTTCCCGTCAGGATGCTCTCAATGGTGCAAGAGTAGAAGTTCCTAAGCACCTTGGAGGGCAGTCTAAAGTCTCTCAGGCGTCTGAGGTGGTAGACACGCTGCCGGGCCTTTTTCACCACGGTGTTGATGTGACAGGACCATGATGGGTCCTGCGTGATGTGTACACCGAGGTAGCGGAAGCTGTCCACTCTCTCCACTGGGCTTTTTTTGATGATGGGGGTCTGGTAGTTCCTCTTCTGCTTTGCACTAAAGTCCACTATCAACTCCTTTGTCTTGCTGACATTTAGAAGGTGGCTGTTCCTCTGGCACCAGTTTTCCAGATTTCCAATCTCCTTCAGGTAGGTCGTCTCATCGTTGTCAGTGATCAGGCCGACCACAATGGTGTCGTCAGCAAACTTGATGATGGTGGTGAAGTTGGTAGAGGCTACGCAGTCGTGCGTGTACACTGAGTACAGTAGAGGGCTCAGAACACAACCCTGGGGTGCTCCAGTGCTGAGAATGATGGAGGCTGAGACATGTCCGCCCATCCTTACTGCCTGTGGTCTCCCCGTTAGGAAATTGGAAATACACTGACACAGAGATGAGCTGAGTCCCAGGTGCTCCAGCTTGGTGGTGAGTGTAGAGGAAATTATGGTGTTAAATGCTGAGCTGTAGTCGATGAAGAGCATTTTAACATAATTCCCTCTTCTAGATGAGTGTCCAGATGAGTGAGAGCATCTGTAGCGCGGTTTGAACGGTAGGATACAGTGTGTCCGATAGTGAAGAGATGATGAAGTCTCTGACCAGCCATTCAAAGCACTTCATCACCACTGATGTGAGGGCTACAGGTCGATAGTCATTGAGGGAAGCAGGATGTGGTTTCTTCGGAAAAGGAATAATGATGGACTCTTTGAAGCATGTAGGGATCACCGACTGAGATAAAGAGAGGTTGAATATCTCTGTGAACACAGGTGCTAGCTGGTCTGCGCAGGCTCTGAGGACTCTACCTGAGATGCCATCTGGTCCTGCTGCTTTCCTGGTGTTCACTCTCCTGAAGGCTCTCCTCACGTCATGCTCGGAGATGATAAACGCATTTCCAGTGCTGGCAGTGACTTCCTGTCTGCAGCCGTTAGCACCGCTAGCATTAAGAACGCAAGCGTCTTTAGCTGCAGCTTCAAAACGAGCATAAAAGGTTTTCAGCTTGTCTGCCAGAGTCATGTCCGCATTCGTCATACCGGATGTTGGTGCTTTATAGTCTGTTATTGTTCTTACTCCCTGCCACAGGCTCTTAGAGTCACTCTGTTGGAACTGTGACTCTAGTTTCCTCCCGTAGCGCTGCTTCACCTCTTTCACCGCCTTCCGGATGTTGTATGATGCAGTCTTGTACAGGTCCATGTCCCCCGACGCAAGTCCCGCGTTGTAGGCAGCAGTGCGAGATCTCAGAGGGTTGCAGATGGTTTTATCCACCCACGGCTTCTGATTGGGAAACGTTCTGATGGTTGTTTTCTGTACGGTATTATCCGCTAGTTTCCCGACGAATACCACAACCACTTCCGTAAACTCGCTGACATCATCGGAGCCGTTTCGGAACATGTCCCAGTCTACATCATCTAGTGCGTCGTGTAGCGTGACCACCAATTGGGCCTTCCAGCGCACGACCTCCCTCTGAACCGGAACTTCCTGTTTGAGCCTTTGTTTATATTTTGGCATGAGGAAGATGGCGGCATGGTCAGATATACCAAACGAAGGACGAGATTGTGCCTTGTAGCCGACCTTAACTGTTGTGTAACAGTGGTCCAGTGTCCTTTCGCCCCTGGTTGGGCAGGTGATATGTTGATAGAAGTTCGGTGCTGCGCGTTTGAGGTTGGCGTTGTTAAAGTCCCCCATCACAATAAGCGCAGCGTCCCGTTGTTGAGTCTGGTGCTGTATGAGTGCCTCATGCAGCTCGCATAAGGCAGTGTCCGTCTCTTCTTGTGGTGGAATATAAACGGCGCTGATTATGACCGATGTAAACTCCCGAGGAAGATAAAAAGGATGACACTTGATAATCAACAGTTCCAGGTTGGATGTACAGGAGCGTGTAAGAGGAACAACGCTCGCGCTGCTGCATCAGTAGCTGTTCACCATTAAGCACACGCCACCTCCCCTTGTCTTCCCCAAGTCCCGTGTCCTGTCCATGCGGTGAACCGAGAAGAATTCGGCCGACTGGATGGCGTGGTCCGGCACCGCTGGGTTCAACCATGTCTCGGTGAAGCTGAGAAGATTGCAGTCCCGAATGTCTCTCTGGAACTTTACCCTGGCCCTGAGGTCATTGAGCTTGTTTTCCAAGGACTGGACATTGGTGAGCAGGATGCTAGGCAGAGGTGTGCGGTGTGCACGAGCTCTCAGCCTGTTCCTGATGCCGGCTCGTTTCCCTCTGGGCCGCCGCTTCGCGTCGCGTCCTTTTTCTCCCTCAGTATTTCACTCGGACAGCTCAGATCCGGAGTTAGAAACGTTGAATTGTGAGTACACTGTAGACCAATAGAAGAGTATCTCTATTGTACCAAATGCACTCAATGGTGATGAAATAGCCGGTTTAAAGTTATTGAAAGTTAACTTAAAAAGCGAAAACAAGGTAAAATAGATCGGAGCAGTCGTTACGGCAGCCGACCTCACCAGCGCCATCTTGGTACAGTAAACTGGTATGTTTAGATGTTTCTTTCTGGCTCTCCCTTTTAGTTATGCTGTCATAGTTAGTCCTGCCTGGGGTCCCTGCTTGACTCTGCACTAAGAATACATTCACATTATAGATTGTTTGATTGTGACCATACCTAACTGCCATCTTCTTTCTTCTTCTCTCTCTCTCCCTCTTTCCCTCTACCTGTCTCTTTGTCGAGCTATATATGTCGCTCCTGAGCTGACAGTGATCCAGACCCCCTCTGCCCCCTGGAGCTGTCCGACTCATCCTGGTGTCCTGCTTCTGGTTGGAGATCTCATCGCATGGATGATCGTGTGGTCTCATCGTGTGGTCTGCCTGGGATGCGTGTGGTGACTGGAGACGGTTCCACTATTCCACAAAGACGGTCTTGTCCATGGCTGATGCAGATAGCTGTTCTCTGAGGACTTGTGACTTCAGTCACTCGATAGTTCAGGACTGGAGTTTCCTACAGTCTACCTGAGCCTCTAATAACAGACTGGACTAAATTTTAACTTAAACACATCTCCTGTTATACTGAACTTCCAATCTCACACAGGATGATGCAGATCAATCCCTGCTATTCGTTTTACCCAAATGAGGATGGGTTCCCTGTCGAGTCTGGTTCCTCTCAAGGTTTCTTCCTATTACCATCTCAGGGAGTTTTTCCTTGCTCATCAGGGACAGTCTTATCATTTTGATTCATATACATGTTCACTTTTCATACAAATTTATATAATTCTTTTGATTGTGTAAAGCTGGTTTGCGACAATGTCAGTTGTTAAAATTTAATTGAATATACACCACACACTCCATCTGCAAAGCCACCAGCAATGTGGCTGACCGGACACTCCCCTCACACTCACTCTTCAACCTCCTGCCATCTGGAAAAAGGTACCGAAGCATTCAGGCACTCTCATCCAGACTATGTAACAGTTTTTACCCACAAGCCATCCATCTCCTCAACACAAAGGGACTGGACTGATAAGCATACATGCGCACACACACACACACACACACACACACACACACACACACACACACACAAATCATTCAGACGAACTAAATAACATCAGGACTGAACTGATAAAACACACATGCACAATCACACTGATCTACAACCACCTTAAATTGTTCATACCTACCTACCTGAACTGCTCTTTGCAATATTTGCACAATATTTATTTCACCTTGCTATTTGCACACAGTGTCTTTTTTTAAATCAATGCTGCTACTTCAAAAATGTCAATTGTTTACTGCTGCTTCTCCCACTACCTCAACTCGTACCTCATCACAAAAAAAAAAAAGTACTGTACCGTGTTACGTTGTTGTGTTTGTCATTCTGTAGCTCTTGTTTGCACATTTGCACATGCACTTTGTTGTAGATTGTTGTCTCTTCTTTGTATAGGAATTGATCGTTTTTTTAGGTCAACTTAAAAATGTAAATCTGTCATATCTGAGTTAGTCAGCTAATTTGATCTCTTAGTTAGCTAGCTGGTTCCGGTATAGTGCATTGTTAATTTATGTTGTGTTGTTAATTTATGTTGTTGCATGTATGTAGCACCTTGGCCCTGGAGGAATTTTGTTTCATTTCACTATGTACTGAACTGTATATGCTTGAAATGACAATAAAAGCCTACTTGACTTGACTTTGACCTGAGCGGCAGGCCCGTTTACGAGATGTGAGGGGTACTAGAGTTCCAGACCTGCCATTCGCAACCGACTCCACGGCTTTGGCTTGAATGCCAGACGACCGTTGCAGGTGACTCCACTGACACCAAGACGCCGCTGTGAACGTTTGCAGTGGGCACAAGACCATGTGATCTGGACAATGCAGCAGTGGTCTACCGTCCTGTTCACTGATATGTGTCGGGTCACCGTTGCTGGAGAAGCGAGGTGAGCGATACGCTGAGGCCAACATGGTCCCCAGGGTTTGCTTTGGTGGAGGAGGTGCAACAGTCTGGGAGGGCATCAACAGTCAGCGCAAAACAGATTTGGTTATTGTAGATGGCTCAGTCACTGCACGTTCTTACCTCATAGAACCCAACATCATCCCCCAATTCCGCCAGCACACCCCCAACTTTCTGTTTATGGATGATAATGCTCCACCACATTGTGGCAGAATTGTCACAGCTCGACTTTAGGAAGTTGGAGTGTCTCATATGGTATGGCCATTCATGAGCCCCATAGAGCACGTCTGGGACCAGTTGAAGCAGAGACTGGATGATCGTACCCCACCCCCACGTGACCTGGCAGAACTGCGTCTAGCACTTGTGGAAAAGTGAAACCATTGCCTCAGAACATCATGAGGCTAGTGAGGAGCATGTGATGTTGCTGTCAGGCAAATGGTGGAAACGCCCGCTACTGACATTGTTAATTTTTGTTATTTGGGGCTATCCTTGTTATTGTCTAAATTTTGGGGGTAATATTAAACTAATGAAGATGGTGTTTCTTCTCATACATTATTAGTAATATCAAAGGGAACTTTTACTTATTTCATTAAAATTCGAGCAAATAGGAAAAGCACTCAAGTAAATAACATTTAGTAAATCTACTAAATAATAATAAATAGATAAAATAACCCAGCACTTTAACATTTAACCCAGCAGTTTTAAGAGTGTAACATAAAAATATTCCATTTGTAAAATAGCATAGGTGAAATCATAGGTTGTGTAAAAACAATACAACAAAGCTTAAGGTAAATAAATTCTCAGACTACCTATTTACAGTACATGGAATTTTACAGGGTTGTCACTGAATGATATACCTTGACAAAGAGAAATATAAGAATAGTGCCAGCTGGCACCTTAAAAAATATTTCGGCATCTATTTAGAGTCTAAATATTTTTTTCTAAACTTGTGCTACTGTTGTTTACTTACAGTATATATATATTATTATTATTTAAATGAGGCTTGGGCTCCGGATGTTGAGCCTATTTCCTACTGTACGTAGTCTAATCAGAGCTCTACCGCCCGTTCGAGTGTAATTCATAAATTATGTTTATAATAATGAAATGAGATGCCTAAATCGTGCTTTAAAATTAATCTACAATTCATTTCAAACCGCTGCTCGCAGTTTCACTTTACAAAAGGCAGCGTTTTGATCAAAAGGTGATAAACGCATGCGATTTATCGATTAAAATGCAGACATACTGCATTGATGGATGGATGGATGTTGTTGATAAATATTTAAAATTATAATTAAATAGATAGCTGTCCATCTTTGTGTTTATCTTTTCGGTTTATTATACACTTCTGCACCACTTCACATAATAAATAGTTTTAAATGGTAGTAAAGGTACCATTTGGTCATGTACCAATCTGCATCAAACTGAATCTCTCTGAGTAAGTAAGCAAATAATAAATAATGAATCATTATATTGTCACCCCATGGGTGAACATGACCAAATAACTGCATAAACACTGGAACACGAGGATTTAATAATTTAATTAAACACAAATATCCTTAATGTGTTAAAATGTTGGATTTTTATTTAAAAGCCCAATATATATTTATATGTGTGTGTGTGTGTGTGTGTGTGTGTGTGTGTGTGTGTGTGTGTGTGTGTGTGTGAAATGTGTGGCATTTTAATTCAAATCCAACATTTTAATGTGTCAAGGTGCATGGGCGTCAACTCGCACATTCTGTAATATTCCATTGTCATTCATATTGCCGCTGTTTTAGAGCCCTTTACTAAAGCATTCGCTAGTTATCAAGTTGATACAGGTCAATCGTGAATTACACTCAAAGTATCAACTCCAACTGAGTCTGATTTCATTTGCTGGGGAAATAAAATTTAGGCAGAGACGTCCGCACTGTCTTGTTAATTCATCTAAAACCCCCTACGGTATTTGCCAACAGCGCACCCAGTTTGATAAATTCACACATATCTTGAATGAAAGGTGAGAAGAGATTCAGCAGAATCTTCTGATGCCGTAAGATTGTTAATTAAATAATGCAATTATATCAAATAAGGTCTTTATCTAAAAGCCAGACCAAATTTCTCATTCACTGCTGAAGTGGTTAAATATGCTTATACTGTAGATAAGTAGGTTATATTTTAAAAGTCCAATTGCAAGTAAATTACAAACTGCATGTAATGTAAAATATGAATAAAACAGTATTAGGCACATTAGTATATGTGAGGGGGCAAACTTTTCAAGATGGGTGGTGACCATGGTGGCCATTTTGAAGTCGGCCATCTTGGATCCAACTTTTGTTTTTTCAATAGGAAGAGGGTGTGCTTGGTTTTAACGTAACTTTATTATTTCATGAGTTATTTACAAGTTTCTGACCATTTATAAAATGTGTTCAATGTGCTGCACATTGTGATGGATTGTCAATGCAACCCTCTTCTCCCACTCTTCACACACCGATAGCAACACCGCAGGAGAAATGCCAGCACAGGCTTCCAGTAGCCGTAGTTTCAGGTGCTGCACATCTCGTATCTTCACACCATAGACAATTGCCTTCAGATGACCCCAAGGATAAAAGTCTAAGGGGGTCAGATCGGGAGACCTTGGGGGCCATTCAACTGGCCCACGATGACCAATCCACTTTTCAGGAAACTGTTCATCTAGGAATGCTCGGACCTGACACCCATAATGTGGTGGTGCACCATCTTGCTGGAAAAACGCAGGGAACCTGCCAGCTTCAGTGCATAAAGAGGGAAACACATCATCATGTAGCAATTTCAAATATCCAGTGGCCTTGAGGTTTCCATTGATGAAGAATGGATGAAAAATATCTTTGTACCCCATATACCACACCATACCATCACTTTTTTTGTTCCAACAGTCTTGGAGAGATCTATCCAATGTGGGTTAGTGTCAGACCAATAGCGGTGGTTTTGTTTGTTAACTTCACCATTCACATAAAAGTTTGCCTCATCACTGAACAAAATCTTCTGCGTGAACTGAGGGTTCCAATTTTTGTTTTGCCCATTCTGCAAATTGTGTGCGCCGATCTGGGTCATCCTCGTTGAGATGCTGCAGCAGCTGGAGTTTGTAAGGGTGCCATTTGTGAGTAGCTAATATCCGCCGAAGGGATGTTCGACTAATGCCACTCTCCAGTGACATGCGGCGAGTGCTACGCTGTGGGCTCTTGCTGAATGAAGCTAGGACAGCCACTGATGTTTGTTCATTAGTGACAGTTTTCATGCGTCCACATTTTGGCAAATCCAACAATGAACCAGTTTCACGAAACTTAGCAAGCAGTTTGCTAACTGTAGCATGGGAGATGGGTGGTCTCGTAGGGTGTCTTGCATTGAAATCTGCTGCAATGACACCGTTACTGAACTGGACTTTGTTTTAATTTAAATTAACTTCTGTTTATGGAACTTTCATCTGCATAACACACATGATGTTATACAATTTCTGTTATCTGTTATCACCCAGATGAGGATGGGTTCCCTGTTGAGTCTGGTTCTTCTCAAGGTTTCTTCCTGTTGCCATCTCAGGGAGTTTTTCCTTGCCACTGTTGCCGTCACCCTTGGCTTGCTCATCAGGGACAATCTCATTATCTAGTCACATTTTTCTTACACATATATACATTTCCATAAGTCTTCTTTTCATTTCTGTGAAGCTGCTTTGAGACAATGACCATTGTTAAAAGCGCTATAGAAATAAAATTGAATTGAATTGAATTGAATTACTGCGTTAACAGATATCAACACAATTTCGATCCGCTCATCACGTGTTAACCTCTTCGACATGTCAATGGCTGTGAACAAAGAGAAACTTGTAAATAACTCATGAAAGAATAAAGTTACTTAATGGAGTTACTTAATGGAGTTGGTTAAAACCAAGCACCATTGTTTTTCTTGTGAAATTCCCAATAAGTTTGATGTGTCACATGACCCTCTTCCTATTGAAAAAACAAAAGTTGGATCCAAGATGGCCAACTTTCAAATGGCCACCATGGTCACCACCCATCTTGCCCCCTCACATATACTAATGTGCCACAAACAGGACGTTAATATCACCAACCATTCCCATTTTATTAAGGTGTATCCATATAAATGGCCCATGAAAAAGCTATTTACACATTAGTGCTCAAATGTAAAGCAAACGCAATTATTCATTTATTCTGTATATTTAACTTCATTCAGCCGTTTAAGTTACATGAAAAAATAACGTGCCTGCTATCCCACTATTATATTCTGTTAAAATTTAAAGATCCACACGCGTGTGCAAAAAGACGAAGTAAAACAAAGAATACAAAAGTGTATAATTTTTATTAAAAATTAGCCTAAAACAATATTGTCTCCAATGCTGAAGCAAACATTATTTTGTTTTTGTTTTAGTCTTCTCGCTGAATACAGCGCGCTCCGTGGTAAACACATGCAGAACCCCAGTTACTGTAATCCTTCTTCTCACCTTTCATTCACAACAAGTGTGAAGTTATCAAACCGGTTTTGCTGATGGGGGAATTGGCAGAATTGAGGGGTTTAAAAAAAATTAACAAGACCAAGCATTAGAGGAGCGCATCCAGACTTTAGAGAGGGTTAGAGAGCGCAAGAGCAGCGTTATTCCTGTAGCGGAAAGTCTGGGTGCCACAGGTGGAGATAATCATCCCCCAACTCCGGCAGTAGAGCCCTCACAGCAGGGCGAGTGGGTGACGACTCGGCGGCATACTCGTTTAGCCAAAGCTAACGCTAAGGCTAGCCCACCGGAGCACACCTCTTTTTTCGCTTCACGTGTCCAACAGGTTCGCTCTCCTCAGTGATGCACCCGCTGAGAAACCTTAAAGAGCTCTGGTTATAGGAGACTCTATACTGAGACATGTGAAATTAGCTAGGCCTTTAGGGGCGCCAGCGGCAGTGGTCAGGTGTATCCCGGGAGCCAGAGCACCGGACATAGCAGGTAATCTTAGAGAACCTATGCTGACCTAGAGCCCTAAGATAGTGGTACTGGCCTTTTAGGGCGGGACGGTGTCCATCCCACTCGGGAAGGTGCTGCTCTCATTTCTTGCAGTATAGCACATAGTCTCAGAAGAGGCCTAGTTAATCGGTGACAATCCAGAGCCCAGGCCAGGGAGCAGTCAGACAGGCTAAAACAACCATCTGCTAGCTGCATAGAGTCGTCACTCAGGGTTCATCATATTGAGACTGTGTCTGTTCCCCGAGCTAAACATAAACATACATTTAGAAAGACTCAGAAAGTCTGTTTTAGTAATTTTATTAACATAGATACCACAAACTCAGATCACACTGAATGCGCAGCCGGCACCTCTGATCTGAAGCTAGGACTGTTAAATATCAGATCTCTTGCATCTAAAGCAGTTATTGTTAATGAAACTATCACAGATCAGGAGTTTGATATATTATGTTTAACAGAAACCTGGATTAAACAGGACGAGTATGTAGCTCTAAATGAAGCTAGTCCTCCTGCATACTCGTTTAGCCAAAGCTAACGCTAAGGCTAGCCCACCGGAGCACACCTCTTTTTTCGCTTCACGTGTCCAACAGGTTCGCTCTCCTCAGTGATGCACCCGCTGAGAAACCTTAAAGAGCTCTGGTTATAGGAGACTCTATACTGAGACATGTGAAATTAGCTAGGCCTTTAGGGGCGCCAGCGGCAGTGGTCAGGTGTATCCCGGGAGCCAGAGCACCGGACATAGCAGGTAATCTTAGAGAACCTATGCTGACCTAGAGCCCTAAGATAGTGGTACTGGCCTTTTAGGGCGGGACGGTGTCCATCCCACTCGGGAAGGTGCTGCTCTCATTTCTTGCAGTATAGCACATAGTCTCAGAAGAGGCCTAGTTAATCGGTGACAATCCAGAGCCCAGGCCAGGGAGCAGACAGACAGGCTAAACCAACCGTCTGCTAGCTGCATAGAGTCGTCACTCAGGGTTCATCAGATTGAGACTGTGTCTGTTCCCCGAGATAAACATAAATTTAGAAAGACTCAAAGTATATTTTAGTAATTTAATTAACATAGGTACCACAAACTCTGATCACACTGAATGTGCAGCCAGCACCTCTGATCTGAAGCTAGGACTGTTAAATATTAGATCTCTCGCATCTAAAGCAGTTATTGTTAATGAAACGATCACAGATCAGGAGCTTGATGTATTATGTTTAACAGAAACCTGGATTAAACAGGACGAGTATGTGGCTCTAAATGAAGCGAGTCCTCCTGGATACAGCTACATACACCAGCCTCGGCTAACTGGTAGAGGAGGAGGAGTCGCAGTTATTTACAATAATATTCTGACTATCGTACAAAAACACAGTTTTAGATCTAATGCATTTGAAGTTCTCTATAGTAACATAAAGTCAGCTCAGTCGATCCCGCTAATCATCATTTACAGACCCCCAGGGCCGTACTCGGAGTTTCTCTGCGAATTTGCAGATTTCCTCTCAAACCTTGTTGTTTCTGTAGATAAAGCGTTAATTGCTGGAGACTTTAATATTCATTTTGAGAATCCAGAAGACCCTCTGAGAACAGCATTCATGTCCATACTGGACTCAGTAGGAGTAAATCAGTGTGTAGTAGGACCCACTCATAAAACAGGTCACACTTTCAATTTAATATTATCCTTCGGATTAAGTATAGGAAATATAACCACAATTCCACAGTCTGAAGTTATCTCAGATCACTACCTTGTCTCGATTAAAGCGTGTCATAGTAATAATGTATGCACAGCACCGCGCTTCCACCTTAAACGTACATTTACATCAAATACCGCACAGAGCTTTATCAATAATCTTCCAGAATTATCAACTTTGATTGGATCGCCATCTGACTTCACAGAACTCGAATAGGCGAATGAATATCTAGAGTCAGCACTTCATTATAGGTTAGATAATGTAGCTCCAGTTAAAAGGAAAATGATTAGAGATAAACTCGCTCCTTGGTATAACGACCACACCCACGCTATATAACAACCCGCTCGAAAATTTTAACGTAAATGGCGCCAAACTAAATTGTTAGTATTAAAAATAGCTTGGAAGGAGAGCATCCTGAACTATAAAAAAGCTCTCAGTGATGCTAGATCAACGTATCTCTCCACTCTTATAGAAAATTAAAAAAACAACCCGAGATTTTTATTTAACACCATAGCTAAATTAACTAAAAACAAGACCACTGCAGAAATCTCTACAACAACATCATGCAGTAGTGAGGACTTCATGAACTTTTTCAATAACAAAATCATAAATATTAGGCAAAAAATTCAGGCTTTGAAACCAGACTATTTTAATAATTCAGATGATCTAAACACATCACATCAGAACTTGGAACACTTTACTCCCCTTGAAGCGAGGGAACTAATTTCACTCATCTCTTCTTCAAAATCGTCAACCTGTATATTAGATCCTATACCGACACATTTTCTCAAACCAGCAATAATAGAACCCCTGTTGAAAGTAATTAACGGTTCACTCAGTAGTGGGTATGTCCCCAAATCCTTTAAATTAGCCGTTATTAAACCGCTAATCAAGAAACCTGACCTTGACCCCTGTCTGCTTTCTAATTACAGGCCGATATCAAACCTTCCCCTTTATCTTCAAGATTTTGGAAAAGGTAGTATCACAGCAGCTATGTTCACATCTACACAGAAATAGCATAAATGATCAGTCAGGATTTAGGCCTCATCACAGCACAGAAACAGCACTTGTTGAAGTAGTAAACGACCTCCTATGGGCCTCTGATCAGGGTTGCGTCACTATACTTGTGTTACTGGACCTCAGTGCAGCTTTTGACACCATTGATCATAGTATTCTCCTTCACAGATTAGAAAAGGTAGTAGGAATTAAGGGAACTGCCCTCTTGTGGCTCAGATCCTATTTGACTGATCGTTATCAGTTTGTAGATTTAGATGGTGACCATTCCTCATGTTCTCAAGTGGAGTTTGGTGTTCCACAGGGCTCAGTTTTAGGCCCACTGGTTTTTTCCCTTTACATGCTTCCTCTGGGCAACATAATTCGTAAACATGGTATTAGTTTTCATTGTTATGCTGATGACACACAATTATATGTCTCAGCAAAACCAGATGAGAAAAACCAGTTTGCTAAAATTGAGCAGTGTGTGCGGGACATAAGAGATTGGATGTTAATTAATTTTCTTCTGCTTAATCCTGATAAGACAGAAGTTCTGGTCATAGGACCACAAGTAGCTAGAAGTAAGCTTTCTGATCACACTGTAACTTTAGATGGCCTTTCTGTTCCATCAAGTGCAACAGTAAAAGACCTTGGTGTGATTATAGATTCCAGCCTTTCGTTTGACGCACATGTAGATAATATTACCAGGATAGCTTTCTTTCACCTTAGAAATATTGCCATGATAAGAAACATATTGTCACTAAATGATGCAGAAAAACTAGTTCATGCCTTTATCACCTCTAGGTTGGACTATTGTAATGCCTTACTGTCTGGCTGTTCAACTAGGTGTATAAAAAAGCTTCAGTTGGTGCAGAATGCAGCAGCGAGAGTCCTCACTAAAACCAGAAGATACAAGCACTTCACCCCTATCTTATCTACACTGCATTGGCTCCCTGTGAAATTTCTCATTGATTTTAAGATACTACTTTTGACATTTAAAGCACTAAATGGTCTCGCGCCACAGTATTTGAGTGAACTGCTAGTGTCTTACGATCCGCCACGCCTACTTCGATCAAAGAATGCAGGCTGCCTGTCAGTACCACGTATTATTAAAACTACAGCAGGGGGCAGAGCTTTTTCTTACAAAGCCCCAAAGTTATGGAATAGTCTTCCTATTAATGTTCGGGACTCAGACACAGTCTCAGTGTTTAAGTCTAGGCTAAAAACCTATTTATTTAGCCAAGCATTTTTGTAAATCGATTAACCTTAGGTGAAGGAGCAGATCTGGGGGACTCATGGTATTCTGAGGAGAGTATTCTGGTGAACTGGTATGTTTAGATGCTGTCCTCCCGACTCTCATTGTTCACTCAGGTTTGTTGACGGTGAGGTGATCGGTTGCTTTACATCTCAGGGAGCCCTCATGTTTGTGTTTCCTTCTGGCTCTCCCTTTTAGTTATGCTGTTATAGTTAGTCCTGCCGGAGTCCCTGCTTGCACTTTGCACTAATATACATTCACCTTATACATGTTGACTGTGACCATACCTAACTGCCATCTATCCTTATTTTCTGTTCTCTCCTTTTCTGCTCTGTCAATTGTTAAAAGCGCTATATAAATAAAATTGACTTGACTTGACCGAGCAGACGTCTCTGCCTAAAATATATTTCGCCAGCACATTGTACTGTAGCTCAGCATGACTTATTTCTTTGTTTTAATCTGTAATATTGTGAAATAATAAGTGAAATGTATTTCGCGTATATGCTTAAATATTCCTTTTTATTTATGGACATGTGTATTGTGTTTGATCTGGATTATTGCGAGACGCAATGACTTTCTGCTATTTTTATCGATAAATCGAACGGGTTTATCAGCCTTTTGATCAAAACGCTGCCTTTTGTAAAGTGAAAGTTTACGGACAATTCAGGGTTCACGCACGCAGATGAACAGCTTTATTTCAGTCATAAATTCACATAAAATCCACATTCCAGCTATTATTTCCAGCCATGGTCAAATAATGGATGAAATGCTGGACACAAACAGCAAGAAAATATGTTTATTATTATAAAAAGCCCGAAGCACTTGAATGCATATAAGAATATTAACAAAAATATATCGATTTTTTGTTCATTCGTGTCTTCTGATGGTGCTCAATGTCGACACATTTTTACGTTTTAACAAAGATATTTTGTCATATTCACGAATTAGGACATTCGCGTAGTTAATACTAACTGAACAACAGGTCTTTACTTCATAATACACCTGTCCTTAAAAAGGAATATTTAGGCAAATACACTAAATATATTTCATTTAAATATTACCAATTAAAACAAGAAAAGAAGAAGTGCTGAGCTTCAGTTCATACAAAATGTCTAGAAAGGAAACTATTGTCGTTATTTTACAAAATCTGAACATATTCAGTACATTTGTGAATCACACAAAGTATTTGTAACGATGCGGGTCGCGCGAGGGACAGAGCCACGCTTCAACTGTTCAGAACGGGCAGATCCACACGCTGCTACCAACCAGAGTTCTGAACAGCCACCCACGCGGCCATTTATACACGCGACTTCCAGACAGACTAAGCAACAGTTCAGCGTGCGCGCTCAGTTTACTAGTGCCACAACCCCCCGCTCTCTCTTTCAAATAAATAAGGGCATAAGCCCCGAGAGAATACAAATTTTTGCTTTAGTTTCCTGAGCCGTCCGTTCTCACGTAGAGATGCCGGAGCTCGGTTTATTTTGTGTTTTCAGTTTCCTTTTGTTTCCATTTAAATTGTTAATTAATAATCCCACGCCATCTCCAAACGGAAAGGTCTTCCCGTGCGTATCACAAGCACTCTCACATACTCTTATTTCGTTTACCCATCTAAAGTCCTGCGTATAGGTAACATTTTAAAAGTACAATTGTAAGTAAATTACAAACTGCATGTAATGTAAAATATGAATAAAACAGTATTAGACACACACATATGACATGGTAGTATATACAATGAAGAAGAGTGCTCAAATGTAAAGCAAACACAATTATTAATTTATTCTGTATATTTAACTTCATTCAACCGTTTAAGTTACATGAAAAAATAACCTGCCTACCAGCCCATTATTATTTTCTGTTAAAATTGAAAGATGCACACGCGTATGCAAAAAGACGAAGTACAACAAAGAATATGAAAGTGTATAATCTTTAATAAAGTTAGCCTAAAACAATATTGTCTCCCATGCTGAAGCAAACATAATTTTGTTTTTGTTATAGTCTATTTATTGAATACAACGTGACTGCGCGCTCCGAGGTGAACACATGCAGACCCCCAGTTAATGTAATCCCTCTTCTCACCTTTCATTCATGATAGGTGTGAACTTATCAAACCGGTTTCACTGATGGGGGGGAATTGAGGAGTTTAAAAAGAATGAACAAGACCGAGCAGATGTCTCTGCCTAAAATGTATTTCACCAGCAAACCATAAACATAAATAGAAACAAATAAAATGTTTAATGATATCAATTAAATCAGACTTCATAGTTGGATTTGATACTTTGAGTGTAATTCATACATTTACTGAATATATTCACATTTTGTAAAATAACGAAACCCGTTTCCTTCTTGGACCGCACGTCTACTTTCCTTGTTTTAGTCTGTAATATTTAAGTGAAATACATTTTGTGTATATGCTTAAATATTTATTTTTATTTATGGACAGGTGTAGTATGTTTGATCTGCATTATTGCAAGAGGCGATGACTTTCTGCTGGAGTATGTCTGCACCTTTTGTAAAGTGAAAGTACGAGCCGCAGGTTCACGCACGCCGATGAACAGCTTTATATCAGTCATAAATCCATAATCACATTCCAGCTATTATTCCCAGCCGTGGTCAAATAATGGATTAAATAATTATTCAATGCTGGACATAAACAGCAAAAAAGACAGATTATTATTTTTATAAAAAGGCAGAAGCACTTCATGTTTATATTTGTTCCTTCATGTCTTCTGATGGTGCTCGACACATTTTTACGTTTTAACGAAGACATGTTGACATATTCACGAATGAGGACATTCGCATAGTTACTGTATATGTGCACGCGTCTAGGTGTATGTGCACGGAGAGTTTGTGTATATGTGCACGCGTCTCATAGGCGTGTGTGCGCGCATTTCATATGTAGTTGTGTGAGCAGTTAGTAGTATATATAGATGTGTGTGTGTGCATGAGTAAAGTTAGATTTAAGCCCTATACGGCACCTCATAATTTAGGGCATCTCTTTTCATCATTATGAACATAATATGAAGCACATATATACGCAGATTCATCATAAAATATTATTATTGTAAAACAAAATAAAATTCATGTTTGCTTCAGCATTGGAAACAATATTGTTTTAGGCTAAATAATTATACACAATTCTTTGTTGTACTTGTCTGGCTTTTAGATAAAGTCCTTCCATGCGCCATCTGGTGGATATTCAGTGAAGCACAACACATTTATTTAAATACCCGAATGTTGCTTGAGGGATCTCGCGGCATGTCGCGCGCCAAATTGCGGGATCTCACGGGGAAAAAGCACGCATTCTTAATGGCCAGATCTGTATCATAATTAACAAACCTGAAAACTAGGTCTGGAAACGAAGTATTATTTTGTATTTGGGTTGCTAGCAGATGATCAATTAATTAATTAAATATCCAGTTAATCATTGCAGTTCTGGTATGGTTAGCAGACATTTTAGCCACAGACAAAATGATAAAGCAAGTGTCAGTCTCAAGCCGTAAACATGCTCAATAGCCTGCAGCCAAAGACATCGTCAGTTGTTATGAAATGCTTATGATCCAGTTGAAATCCTGGATAACTTCCTCTAGTGAAATATCAATTGTAAAATATACAGTGGCATGCGAACATTTGGCCACCTCCAGAATATGAACAGTTGAAATGATGGAAAGATTTCCAAAAGGCATCAAGTTCTAGATGACACATTCCCTTTTATTTCTATCTTTCACATTTACAAAATAACAAAAAAAAGGCCCACAGCAAAAGTTTGGGCACCCTGCATAGTAAGTACCTAGTAGCACCCCCCTTGGCAAGCATCACTGCTTCTAAACACTTTTTAGCAGGCTTTCAGTTTTGTGAGATTCTTGGCCCATCTTGCATGCACTGCCCTTTTGAGGTTTATCCACAGATTTTCAATGATGTTCAGATCAGGAGAGACTGTGAGGGCCATGACAAAACCTTCAGCTTGTACCTCTTGAGATACAGATGTGTGACGAGCAGTTTTCTAGTTTTGTCGCCGCACCTCACGGCGATGGTATGCATTTGCTGGCTTTTACCACTGAGTGGCACTATATAACTATAGACCGACGCGTCAGACCTTAGTTCATTCTCTCAAAGATTAATGAGCCGCAGCTCCTTTAGAGCTGCACATAGTAGCGGATAAAATCAAGTGTAACATTGTACTTCAACGAATTCATAATCACAGTACTAAAATTACAGTACAAATGTAGAATTTAATTTTATTAGTATCGAATTTAAGCAAAGTAAATGTTAACACAGTGAGCCTTTAAATTTTATCATGTGTAATTAGAAAGCCTACACGTGTACACTGTAAACCCTAATGCTCAAGTAATTAAACACATTGAGTACTGTTAACCTCAATAATTGAATGAGTAATAATTTTGAGTACGTAAGTAACAATAACTTAAGTAAAACTTCCACCAATGTAAAACCTATAGAGCACTCGTGGCATAGTGGTAAGTGTCTCGCTACCATGCGGAAAGTCCCAGGTTCGATTCCCGTGCTGGATGGTTTACAACAATTTTTTTTTATTTGTTCAACAAACTCAAAAATTGGTAGTTCTGTTTACTTAAACCTGGAAACATCATTAATTAAAAAAAAATTATCTAACTGATTACCTCAAATATTTTGAGTTTTGCCAACTTAATCAGGTTTACAGTGTAGGGTTTTAGGTCATCTTAAATTTTGTATTTAAATTTGTAGTAGATAATACCGAAATAAATTAAACTAAATGGCTATAAAATTAAAACATTGTCAGGACGTGCTACTGCGTAAGCAGATGTCGTTGTCATTCAGCCCCGCTTGTGTTTTTGCAAAGTAAATGTATACTTGTGTCACGGCGTGCGTCTGTGATGGGCGTGCGCCCAAATCAATATCGCTCCTCACTCACTTCGAAGCTCACTAGGTAGGCGGCCTAGGTGCAGGGAATGCCACCCTTTGATCTCTGCGAGAGGACAGCGTGTGTACAAGCCTTTATAACACTCCACTTTTATTTAAGTGCACTCACAATGAAGAAAAACCCTTGTGATTTTTTAAATGATGAAAGTAAACAGGGTATGCTAACATGAGCGCGTCAGAAAATGAACCGAAACTCCGTGTATACTTGCCTCACAGATGTGAAAAATATATACTTATAAAAAGCTAAATGTCTGCTTTTGTGTAAATAATAAATTTGTAAATTTTATGTATGTAGTGGTCTGCTTTCTGTGTGTTTTGGTGTGTGTGTTGGGGGGGGCGTCACCTGAGAGGTGTCAATAAGTCTTACATATGAAAAGTCATGGATTATTCAGTGAAACAGAGGCTCTGCTGACAAAAGTTAGGCACATCAGTCAGTCAGTGTGGAAGAGAAGGAAAGTTTCCTACATGCAGTGTAGACCTGAAGCACTGCAGGTCTTCAGAAGAGCCTCAGATCCAAGAGGGTCTTAAAGTGGGGAGGGGTGCATTTTAGTTTCTCTGAATGTATAGGTGAGAACCGCTGATTCACACCTGGGGAGGGGTAAATTATTTGCATTTGAATGTTGTCTGACATTGTAATGCACACACAGTAACACTAAAACATGATTATCTTCATCACTATACTGTAAACCCTAATGCTCAATGTAATTAAACACACTGAGTACTGTTAACTTAAATAATTGAATGAGTAATAATTTTGAGTATTCAGAACTTTTTGGTATTTATGAGTTTGTAGTACTGACACTTAGCTGAACAAACTTAAAAATTATGATGTAACTGATTACCTCAAATATTTTTGAGTTTTGCCAACTTAATCGGGTTTACAGTGCAACAGACCACAAGCTACACTCCTCGCTGTATTTTATAGTGTGGGGAGAAGCCCGGGATCATTAGCTGCGATAGCTCACCAGCCATGCCTAATTCCGTGGCCCTGCTCCTTCCGCACCAGCAGAAGGAGGGGCCGCCTAGCTAGTGAGCGAGCAGCGATATTGATTTGGGTGCAGCCCATCACAGGCGCACGCCGTGACAACTTGTAACACAATAACAATTATATTTTGAACATTTTGCAGGCTGCGGTTTGGAGGAAACAGATAATAAAGAATAAACCAATTGTTGGGTCAAAATAACCAACCAGGTGTTAATTTGTAAATGACTCACTACATCTCATTTGACCCAACATGAGCAACCCAACAATGTGTTTACAGAAACAACACAGCATTTTTAGAGAGTCTTTTTTGACTGCTACACTGTAAACCCGATTAAGTTGGCAAAACTCAAAATATTTGAGGTAATCAGTTACATCACATTGTTTAATTAATGATGTTTCCAATTTTAAGTAAACAGAACTATCAATTTTTGAGTTTGTTGAACAAATAAAAAAAAATTTGTTGTAGACCATCCAGCACGGAAATCGAACCCGGGCTGTCGGCATGGCAGGCGAAGCATTTACCACTGCGCCACGGGTGCTCTATAGGTTTTACATTGGTGGAAGTTTTACTTAGGTTATTGTTACTTACGTACTCAAAATTATTACTCATTCAATTATTGAGGTTAACAGTACTCAATGTATTTAATTACTTTGAGCATTGGGGTTTACAGTGTAGTGTACTTGTTTTAATGTTTAACTTCAATGTTTTTTTTTTACTCATTATTGTACAGCAAATATCAATAGCTCTGATTCAGATTTTTCATGCTTGTTGTATAAAATACACAGATGTGGAAATTACCATTACTGTAGTATTTCTTCGATACAGCATATTGTTTTGATTTTTTTATTACTTAATTATTTTTTTAAAACCGAGATGACAGAAAATGTCACTTTGCGCCACCTGGCGGTCATTTCACGAATTACTTTGAAATGCAACTGATTTATTTAATTCCCCTCTTCACACCTCAGTAGTCTATTGTGGATTTTGAGGTATGTTTAGAATCATTATCTTTTTTTTTTAGAAGCCATCCTTTTTTCAGCGTCAGCTTTTTTTTTCCAGATGGTGTTATGTTTGCTTCCAGAATTTGTTGTAATTTAATTTAAACTCTTCTTCCCTCTACCCATGAAATGTTCCCTGTGCCATTGGCTGCAATACAACCCCAAAGCATGATAGATCCACCTCCATGCTTAACAGTTGATGTTCTTTTCATAAAAAGAACGCAGAAGAGGTTTTCCTCTGATGACTTTTCCATGAAGGCCACATTTGTGTAGTTGTCGCTGAATAGTTAAACAATGTACAAAGTTAATAAAGACTCCAGTGTCTTCCAAATCGTCTTTGAGGTCATTTGCATTTAAACAGGGGTTCTGACTTCCTTTTCTACCAACCCTGCAAGCAGTTCTCTCAGATTTTTTTCTTGGTTTCATTCTTTTTATCTTGACCTCCACTGTTCCTGTTACCTGCCATTTCATATTTGGGAACATAGTGAATTGGTACCCGAAAACACTTTGCTATCTTCTTATAGCCTTCTCCTACTTTGTGGGCATCAATGATTCTCATTTAGAGAGTGCTACACAACTGCTTAGAGGAAGCCATGGCTGCTGATTGTTGGGACTAGGTTAGAGGAGTCTGGATATTTAGAAAGCTTTTAAATTTGCATCACCTGGCCTTTCCTAAAGATGACCAAGAACAAGCCATGACCCTAACAGGCAAATTAAGTAGGATACCTTGGTCAAATTTTATCTGACCAAGGTATCAGACTTAATTTGCCTGTTAGCGTCATATCTTGGTCTGAGAGCTCAAGTCTCCTGGGGTCCCCATTCTTTTGCAGTGTGCTATTTTCCTGTTTTCACTCTAAAATTATAAAAAAACAAAAACAATACACTGATGTTGCTTAAAACACTGCAAAATGAATGTTTTTCGCATGCCACTGTACACAAAAACCACACATTTTGGTGCTTCTAATGCTATTCTCAGCCTGCTCACTCTGGTAAATGACTGGGCTAATCTAACACTTCCATTGCTGAAATGTGCGTGCATCTTTTAGATGACATCATCTGTAAGAGGGTTTATGCCATACAAAGAGCACTCTCAATACGTTTTTCATCCAGTGTGTAAGTAATATAACCACTGATCCAAAGATTCTTATTTAAAATCTCTATAAATCCACTCTCACAGTAAGTGTCCACTGGATGTGAATACATCATCTGAAATTTAACTCCCATTCACTCTCTTTTCAGCTGATTATGGAATAGTGAGTGGAGTGAATGTTAATCACGATGTAACGCTAAGAGAGATAGGGGTGGATCTATTTAGCTATGAATCGTGATTTTTTTTGTGTGGTGATTCACTGACTACAAAATAAGTAAAATATATAAGTCAAGCGCAAAATTATTCATACCAGTGGCAAATTCTGACTTAAAGTTGTTTTATTCAACCAGCAAGTTTTTTTGACCGGAAATAACACAGGCTTCTCCCAAAAGATAATAAGACAATGTACAGTGCATCATTGTGAAAAAAAAAACAGAAGCTCTCTCTTGTTGGTTTGTGGACAGTCATGGCTTAGACAAAGGAGATCACTGAGGACCTGAGGCTGCGCATTGTGGCCACTCAAGTCAGGAAATGGCTATAAGACCATATCTAAATGTTTGGCTACAGTGCAAAGTATTATTTAAAAATATACCGCACTGTGAAAAATCTCAGACAACGTGGTCGGAAGCCAAAATTGACACCTGTGTTGGCCAGGAGGATAGTGAGAGAGGTAAAAAAAAAAAAGAATTCAAGGATCACCACCAAGGCCATCCTGATGAATCTGGGGTTTGCTGGTGGCAACATCTCAAGGCAGACAGTCCAACAGATACTGCACACCACTGGGGTCCACAAATGCAGACCAAGGAAAACACCAATCCTCCAGATAAGGCACACAAAAGCTCGTTTTGGCCTTCTGGTCTTCTGTTTTATGGTCAGATGAAACCAAATTTTACTTGTTTGGTCACAATGATGTAGCCTTCATTTGTAAAAAATTTGAAGCCTTCAATCCTAAAAACCCCATCCCTAGTGACAAACATGGTGGTGGGAACCTATGAGAACCTCCTGTGAATCTATGGAGGAAGCTAAAGATCAGGGTGATGGCAAGGAGACCCTCCAACCTGAAAGAATTGGAGCTCATCGCTAAAGATGAATGGGCAAAACTACCAGTGGGGACATGCAAAAAGCTGGTCATCAATTATAGGAAACATTTGATTGCTATAATAGCCAATAAAGTCTTTTCTATTGATTATTGAGAAGGGTATGAATAACTTTGACAATGCCACTTTTTGTACAAATGTGAGTAATTAAAAATAAATAAAAGATGAGTAATATTTTTTCCACAATATTGCCTCTTGTACATCATCTTACTATCTTCTGAGAGGTCCCTGTGTCATTTCTAATCAAGAAAAACCTTGCTGGTTGAATAAAAGTAAACTTTAAGTCAGAATTTGCCAGGGGTATGAATAATGTCAGGCTTGACATATATATATATATATATATATATGTTTATAATAGAGATGAAATGGTCGACTGGCCGGTGACCAGAATTGGCTGGTTTTCAGTTTGATTGCCCGTGACCGGATTCTGTACAGAACACAGAATCGACCGAGTGGCGCAACAAAAACACAAGTTTATAGTGTTACATTATAAAAATCGAGCACATTCAAAGCATCAAACCTTATCCCCCAAATTCTGTGAGGGAATTAGTCTCAAACCTGCTCATTACACAAGCTTATACCCCTTTTTTATTTATTTTTTTTTTTTACAAAAATCGCATTCATTACAAGCAGCGCAAACTCACGTTAGAAGTCATATGCACCTCCGTGCTCATAGCCGCTAAACCCGCATGCTCACTGTTTAATTTTAAGACTTTTGTGGCATCTGAAGTAGCAAAATGTCATTTATTTATAATCCTATGTAAACTACTTACACACTTTACTCCCTGTGTGGGATGAGTGAATTATTTTCTGAGATTGTTTAGAAATGATAATTATGGCAGATGACAGAGCCTGTCATGCTGCTCAGTTAAATGTTAAACTAATGTTAGTTTGTAGTATTTAAATGCTGCGCTTGCCTTACGAGTGAGAAAAAAACCCTCAAAACTCAAAAGAAAAAAAACCTTCTTAAATTATAAAATTGTAATAAAAATCAGGTGAAAATGTAATTTATAAAATTGCAATGTAAAAATAAATTAGTTTTTCACATGTTTTTCAGTTAATTAGCACAACTCTTTGGGTAGACAGACCAGATTTAATTAGGGAAATCACCTGGTTTGTGCACAGAGAAGACTATAATAAATTGCAAATATTGCACATTTTATACTTTTCTAATACACATTGTACGTCTAATACTTTTCACCACCAGTTTAAGTACTTGTCTCTCATAACTTGTTAGACATATCTACATTTATCTTTATTTAAAATGATCTTAATATATATAAAAGTATACAGTATATACTGTAAAAAGTATACTACACAATGTTTGAGAATAGTACGAAGATGTACTATTTATATAATACTATATTATGAATGTACATAATGTACATATGTACACATGAACCCATAATATGTACATATGTTCCCATAATCTTATTTCACTACCATAGTTATTTATTGTAAATAGGCCACTTCTGCATAGATGCTAACTGCACTTTATTGGCTTTGTACATGTACTTTGCACAATGACAATAAAGTTTAATCTAATTTAATCTAATCTAATTAATCACCTGTTTATTTGTGATTATGACAATGCCACGAGAGAGTCACTGCTATTTCAGGTTAAAAATCATGAAAAACATTTAAAAAATAATAATAATAATAAAAAAAAATTACAATGCATAACCAGCTTACTTCTAACAGTTTAAATTTAATTTGGGTACCACTTCATTAGGGGACCACTGCAACTTTTCAGAAAAGCCAATGTCTGCTGGCCAGGGTCATATAAACTACAATGGCAGTCAACTGTATACTTACTTTTTCCTGGCTTTAACATCTTCAAAAAGTCCCTTGGATGCATTTAGTTTATTCATGACAGCCACAATTTTGCATAGCTCGTAGTTTCACTTCATTTGACCACTTGAAATAGATGTGATTCTCTGCTTATTAATGCAATGTGGCTTATGTATATATGAAATGTGTTCATTTAAGGCTAATTTTTTGCCACAATCTTGTATGATCAAAACTTGTTATAAAACAGTTTGCCAGTATAAGTGAAAGTCTAAAAAATGTGTGTTTAACACGTTTTGCAGCCAAACCCTTCAAATTAAGCTCAAAGAAGAAGTACTCACTACTGGGCACAGTCTATGAGCTGGTACTCGTTGGACCGTTCAAAGCAGGCCTTCACACCTTCATCATCCCAAAGTTGTTTAGCATGTTCGAAAAATTCCTGTTTATAGAGAGAGGGGGGGAAGGAAAAGTTACATCAAGAAAATGAAACTACACTAAAACAAGAAAAGCTATTTTAATAGACCATTCATTGCACCTGATATGGCTATTTCAAACAAATTCTAACAAAATAACTAATTCTAACAAAGGAATAAATGGGAATTTGTACATACTGTACAGCCTTCATTGCGATGTAGATGATAAAATGAACAAAACAGTAAAGGTTTTGGTTAAAGAAACTTTTGTATTAATTAAGTCTAGCTCTTTTACTTCACTTAATTTCATGATTATTCATGAGATTATGATTTAGCATGATGTCTACTTTGCCTTTGCTGAAATAATTTTACAGAATTTAGGTTTAAAGCAAAGTTTTCTAAGCAAGGGCTTAGAGAAAGAATATATGGGAATATAGATGTTCAATGTTGCAAGATGAACATACAAACCTCCCATTTTTGCTTTTGTTGTACAATTGCTGCAAAAGGGGCCCAAACCAACTACTGCAAGTTGCATTACTGAAATAAATCAACTTTTGCACGATATTCTAATTTTTAGAGTTTCACCTGTATACATATATAGGGAGACAGTGCTTAGCGTGTTGCTAGCTTAACGTTTAGCTCTTTAGCATGTTGCTAGATGCCGGAGGGCCCAGTGGCTTAGCTTTCTAACTCGAGAAAGAACCGAATAATGAAATGACACAGATAATGGAGCATTGGAGTTTAGACAGAGTATTAGTTGGAGTATTATAACGTACTCTCACCCTGTTAACAAAGTTATTGCCCAAGTCAAATTTTTCTAATGTGTAGAATAGATATGGCCACTCAACCTGATCAAATGCCTTCTCTGCATCCAGAGAAAGCACGAGGGCAGGGTGATTAGAGTTCTGGTGAAGCTGAATAATATTAAGGAGTCTTCTCACATTATCAGAAGAGTTCCGGCCTTTTACAAAACCCGGTCTGATCCTCTCCAACAATGTGAGGACCTTTTCTAGACACATGGCCAAAAAGAAAGCAGCTTTTGGTCAGAATTTAGTCGAGCTATTGGCCTATAGAAGGTGCAGTATTCAGGACACTTCCCTTTTTTAAGAATCAGAGAAATATTTGCTTATGAGGCAGAATACTGGTTTCAAGGGAATGGTTAAACATAGCCAAAGAAGGGTCCAAGAGAATGTCATTAAAAGTTTTTATAAAACTCATACCTAAAGCCATCTGGCCCTGGTGCCTTGCCCGAATGTCAATTCGTGGATGTCAAGGCAAGCAGTGCTTCCTCTCTAGTGATAGGGGCATTTAACAGTAATTTTTTGAGTCCTGTGGCCAAGAGAGTTTAAGATTCAAGAAAAATGCATGCCTAAGAGTTGAGGCATTGTCTGGCTGCTCAGATTTATATGAATTTGAATGAAACAAAGAAAATTCTTTATTAATGGATTTAGTCTCAAATAGCCTCCTGCCGTTAGAATCTATAATTGAAGGGATCAGAACTTGGATTTGAAATATAATTTTATATTTATATTATTTTTAGGTTAACTAATTTAAATTCGATGATTCTTAGTTTTTCATTATTTTGGCATCTTTTAAATGCCACAAAGGACATAATTAAACCTTGGGAGTATGCCTTACATGTCTCCGACAGGATAGAGGAATTATTAGTAGAGGGTGAGTTAATTGAATAAAGTGCCTTAATTTCTGAAGTAAAATAAGATAAAAAAAATAGTTGTCTTGCAAAAGGGGGGAATGGAATCTCCAGCATCGTAACAGTACTCCTTCTTCAGAAAGATATACTGGGGCGTGATCTAATATATATTACTTATTGTACATGACAAAACCAAAGATATTTTTGAGGAATTAATTAAAAAATAATCAATCAATTCTAGATTAACTTTTATGGGGGGGTGGAGCGTCTGCCACACATCAGCATATCCTATATCTTGACATATAGAAGTGAATACTCTAGCATGTTTTGAGGGTGGGGAAGTACCAGGCAGAAGAAGTCTATCCAGAGATGGATTGAGAAGGCAGTTGAAATCTCCTCCCACAAAGGAGTTCTCAGAAGGCAATTCAATAAACTCAGAAAATGCCTTATATAGGAAATCAAGGTAACAGCCAGGGGTGGGGAGGAATAGATATTCATAAACGTTACAGCATTGCCCGAAAGAACACCCTTTACAATCACATAACAACCTTGTTTATTACACAGTTCAGTTCAGTTATACAGTTACTAACCAGGATGTCCACAACTGCTACTAAATAAAGAGTATGTAGCAAAAGCATGCCCTACCCAGTCCCTCTGCAATTTAACATTGTTTTTATCCTCCAGGTGTGTTTCCTGCAGGAAGGCAATGGAGACTTCCTCTTTTTTCAGAAATTTTAATAGAGCCACTCTTGGCAGGTTTATGGAGACCACGGATGTTCCAAGAACAGAGCTTAAGGGTGTTTAATTTAAATGTGGACATTAAACATTTTAGTTATTATACTGACAGGATGATCCACCCATATAACCAATGCTATTTTATACCCAAGTAGATCTGACTTAAAAAAGGAGAAAAATGTCTCATTAAAATGTGAGTCAACCCACTGACATGTACAGATGTGTGAAGAGGAGAATGTCTATTACTGTCGCGCTCACCGCCGCGACAAAACGACAGCGGCCAAAATAAATCAGTTGCATTTCAAGGCAATTCGTAAAATGACCGCCAGGTGGCGCAAAGTGACATTTTCCATCATCTCGGTTTTTAAAAAATAATTAAGTCATAAAAAAGTCAAAACAATGTGCTGTATCGAAGAAATACTACAGTAATGGTAATTTCCACATCTGTATATTTTATACAAAAAGCATGTACAATAGTGTAATTAGTAAAAAAAAAAAAAAAAAAAAACATTGAAGTTGAACATTAAAACAAGTACACTACACTGTAAACCCTAATGCTCAAAGTAATTAAACACATTGAGTACTGTTGACCCAAATAATTGAATGAATAATAATTTTGAGTACGTAAATAACAATAACTTAAGTAAAACTTCCACCAGTGGAAACTCTATAGATCTCTCGTGGTATAGTGGTTATGTGTCTCGCCTGCCATGCAGAAAACCCCCGGTTTGATTCCCCGTGTTGGACAGTGTACAATTTTTTTTTTTTATTTGTTCAACAAACTCAAAAATTGATAGTCCTGTTTACTTAAAATTGGAAACATCATTAATTAAAAAAAATATATATGTAACTGATTACCTCAAATATTTGGAGTTTTGCCAACTTAATCGGGTTTACAGTGTAGGGTTTTGGGTCATCTTAAATGTTGTGTTCTTTAAATTTGTAGTAGATAATACAGAAATAAATTAAACTAAATGACTATAAAATTAAAGCATTGTCAGGACGTGCTACTGTGTAAGCAGATGTCGTCATTCAGCCCTGCTTGTGTTTTTGCGGTAGTATGGGAATGAAATGCAGTACGATGTTATGATCATCATAAGTTTCTTTAATAAATAATGACCCCGTTGCGCTGTACCACCGCTGGCAAAACCTTAGAAAATATAATCACAGTATTAAAATTATAATAATACATATAGCCGTTTCTTATTTGCATCAAATTTAAGCAACGTAAATGTATACTTTTCACGGCGTGCGCCTGTGATGGGCGTGCGCCCAAATCAATATTGCTCCTCACTCACTCCAAAGCTCACTAGGTAGGTCTCCTAGGTGCACACAGCAGGTATGCGTAGAAGCGGGGCCGCCTAACTAGGCACAACTGGTGAGCTATCGGCGCTAATGATCCCGAGCTTCTCTCCGCGCTATCAAACACAGCGGGGAGTGTTTCTCGGGGTCTGTTAGAGGAAACTGGACTTTAAAAAGCATCTCGCTGTTTACTTACAATGTAACTGATTATCTCAACTATTTGGAGTTTTGCCAACTTAATCGGGTTTACAGTGTAGCAGTCAAAAAATACTCATAAAAATGCTGTGTTGTTTTTGTAAACACATTGTTGGGTTGTTTATGCTGGGTCAAAATTCTGGGCTATTTCGGGTACTTTAAACACGTTGTTGGCTTGCTCATGTTGGGCCAAATGAGATGTAGTGAGTCATTTACAAATTAACACCTGGTTGGGTTATTTTGACCCAACAATTGGTTTATTCTTTATTATCTGTTTCCTCCAAACGGCCTCCCGATTAAGTTGGCAAAACTCAAAAAAATCATAATTTACAAGTTACATCATAATTTTTAAGTTTGTTGAATTTGTTCAGCTAACTTGGAAAGTGTCAGTTCTACAAACTCATAAATGCCAAAACGTTCAGAATACTCAATTATTACTCATTCAATTATTTAAGTTTACAGTACTTTGTGTGTTTAATTACATTGAGCATTAGGGTTTACTGTGTAGTGATGAAGATAATCATGTTTTATAGTTACTGTGTCTGCTTTACAATGTCAGAAACATTCAAATGCAAATAATTTACCCCTCCCCAGGTGTGCATCAGCGGTTCTCACCTATACATTAAGGGAAACTAAAATGCACCCCTCCCCACTTTAAGACCCTCTTGGATCTGAGGCTCTTCTGAAGACCTGCAGTGCTTCAGACCTCTTTTTAATCTTCTGGATTCCAGATTCTAAAATTGAAATTGTTACCGTTTTTAATCCCTGGAATGGAAGACATTGAGATTTTCCTCATCATAACATGAATTGTATTGTTGTAATCACTATACACAATTTTCTTGGGTATTTATTTTTAAATAAAATATAAAAATTTAATACAAAATGAAAATAAAAAACAAAATAGACAATTTGTATTTTCATTAGTTGTGTATAGAGTGATTAAAAACAGTACAAAAAAATATATAAAAATTTAATACAAAATGAAAATAAAAAACAAAATAGACAATTTGTATTTTCATTAGTTGTGTATAGAGTGATTAAAAACAGTACAAGGCATGTTATGATGAGGAAACTTTCCATCTCTTCCACACTGACTGATGTGTCTAACTTTTGTCAGCAGAGCCTCTGTTACACTGAATAATCCACTACTTTTCATGAATATGTAAGACCTATTGACACCTCTCAGTTGACCCCCCCACACACACACACACACACAAACACCAAAACACACAGAAAGCAGACCACTACATGCATAAAATTTACAAATTTATAATTTACATAAAAGCAGACATTTCGCTTTTTATAAGTATATATTTTTCACGTCTGAGAGGCGAGTATACACAGAGTTTCAGTTCATTTTCTGACGCCCACAAGTTAGTGCACCCTGTTTACTTTCATCATTTAAAAAAATCATAAGGGTTTCAACGAAAAAGAACGAAAACGTCATTGTGAGTGCACTTAAATAAAAGTGGAGTCTTATAAGGTTTGTTCACACACTGTCCTCTCGCGGAGATCAAAGGCGGCATTCCCCTTTTTAAAGTCTCTGGGGCGCGTCACATCACCCCGCTCGCGTGCCACTCTCCTTAGTAAATTCCACAGCGACATGCTTTTTAAAGTCCAATTTCCCCCCCAACAGACCCCGAGAAACTCTCCCGCTATATTTCAAAGCACGGAGAGAAGCTCGGGATCATTAGCGCCGATAGCTCACCAGTTGTGCCTAGTTAGGCGGCCCAGCTTCTTCGCATACGTGCCGTGTGCACCTAGGCCGACTACCTAGTGAGCTTCGGAATGAGTGATTTGGGAAAAGTATACATTTACTTTGTTTAAATTTGATGCAAATAAGAAACGGCTATATGTATTACTATAATTTTAGTACTGTGATAGTATTTTCTAAGGTTTTGCCAGAGGTGGTACAGCGCAACGGGGGTCATTATTTATTAAAGAAAATTATGATCATAACATCGTACTGCATTTCATTCCCATACTACCGCAAAAACACAAGCGGGGCTGAATGACAACGACATCTGCTTACACAGTAGCACGTCCTGACAATGTTTTAATTTTATAGTCATTTAGTTTAATTTATTTCGGTATTATCTACTACTAATTTAAAGAACACAACATTTAAGATGACCCAGAACCCTACACTGGAAACCCGATTAAGTTGGCAAAACGCCGTAATCAGTTACATATTTTTTTAATTAATGATAGTTCTGTTTATTTAAAATTGGAAACATACATTTTTGAGTTTGTTGAACAAAAACAAATATATATACATATTGCATCCACCCTGCACGGGAATCGAACCGGGGGTCTTCTGCATGGAAGGTGAGACACATAACCACTGTGCCACAAGAGATCTATAGAGATTACACTGGTGGAAGTTTTACTTAAGTTATTGTTACTTACGTACTCAAACAATTACTTAGATAAACAGTACTCAATGTGTTTAATTACTTTGAACATTAGGGTTTACAGTGTACATGTGTAGGCTTTCTAATTTCTAATTTTAGTATTGTTATTATGAATTCGTTTAAGTACAATGTTACACTTGATTTTATTGATTTATCCGCTACTACGTGCAGCTCTAAAGGAGCTTCGGCTCATTAATCCTTGAGAGAATGAAATAAGGTCTGATGCGTCGGTCTATAGTTATATAGCGCCACTCAGTGGTCAAAGCCAGCAACTGCATACCATCGCCGTGAGATGCGACGGCAAAACTAGAAAACTGGTCTTCACACATCTGTATATACCGAGCGAAATGAAAAAAAAAAATAAATAAAAAATAGTGAAGAACAATAACAAGAACATAGGACACTCAGGAGGGACCTTTCGCCAAACATAAACCCTACAAACTGATAATGAAAAACAAACTGGCACTGCCTAGATTAAGACGGCTGTGAAGAACTCAAAACCATCTCCTTGAGTTATGTATATTACTCAAACTTAAACTTAGAGCAGTCCTGCCACCAGGGTGAAAAGTAAAAGTTGTCAGGAACACATTTTGCAAATTATAAATGAACCTATCCGACAGGATTATGTCTCAGACAGAAAGGTTAGGTAATCACGTGCCAGTTGCGGTGCGTGAAACCTTATCTTGTAGTCACTTGGAGAGTAGCTGGAAATGTTGCGCTCCCGAAACTACCGTTTCACCTCATCAAAAGCCTTCCATTTCTTAATCATTGCAGCGATGAAGTCGTGATAGAACAAAAGCTTGGCTCCGTTGTACGTTAAAACGTCCTCTCCTTGACTAGCATGTCTTGCCGCATCCATCACCGTCTGTTTATCTCTAAATGTGTGAAAACACAGCAGCAGATGCCCAGGCTTGTTTGTCGCATTTAGCCTCATTGCTAGCGAACGTTGTGCACTTTCCAATTTAATACGCCCAGATTTAGTTGTTATCTTGAGAAAACTTGGCAGCCACACCTCAAAGAAATCCACTGGACTCCCTTTCTCTGTGTCCTCTAGCAGGCCAAAAACACGAATATTCAGCCTCCTATATTCAGCCATGTCCAAGCTGTTGGTCAGTGCCCTAACCTGATTCTCCAAGTCACTAATCCTTGGCTTGTGTGTAGCAGTAGAACTCTCCGACGCTGCTATTCTAGCCTCCTCTTGGTCTAGCCGCTTACTAGTAGCCTGGAATTCTGCCGAGTGCTTCTGAACAGGTTGCGGCCAGAGGACCCAGCTTTTCAGCTATGACGTTAATCAGGTTAAAGGCCTTAGCCAGAGCAGGGTCGAGTTCACCTCAGAGTCTTATGAGCCACACTCACCAGAAGGGTCTTTTTTGTCTTTATTCTTTTGGGTTCTCACCATTTTTTCAAAAGATTGTGGCCAGAAGCCTTCTAAGGACATATCATGAAATGTTCATTTTAAAATCACCTTCCCAAATGTATTTTTTTTATAAGATAAACAGGAAAATAAAACCGAGAGGCACAGAGCTCCAGCCAAAACGTAGTGCTCATCTCTCCACTATCACTACACCCCCCTCGATAATGATGTTTAAGAATCAATAACAAGGCGTTACCAATTTTTTTTTTAACTTGCTCTAATTTTCCTCCTGACATTAATGATAAATATGAACACTATAGAATTCACAATGCGACCAAAAGAGGCTATAAGGAGCCGTTACCGACCCCTTGCAGAGCTCCTCAGAGGTCGTAACAAATTTGCATCTGTGTAAATTTGGTAGCAAATTTGGCTCAGTGGAATGGGGGTACAAGGCTGACAAAATCTTAAAATGTCATGCCATTATCTTAGATTTTAAGTCAAATTTCTTTGTATTTTATTACATTTTATTACACCAAAATGTAACCGATTCATTGACTTATAACCTAAAACTAATAATGTTCATACATTAAAAAAAGGAATCACTAGAGTTTATTTTAAAGTAACCTAATGCAATTATACAAAAGACCAAAAGAACAGGTTGTAGCGCAGCCACATAATCGGACGGTTTATATAGGCACCAAAATGGGGTAAATAAAAATTAAACCGCCGGGCCTTATAAACCGACCCCGATATGGTTTATCTTGGTCCAAGAAAGGCATAAAGGCGGAACTGGCAAACAGGTTGGGGAGGAGAGATGAGGATATGCAGCACTGTGTCAGAGAGAGTGAGATTGATTGCTGCGAACAGTGGATTACTTTCCCTTGCTGGATTTATCTTTACTGGACCACATCAATACCCCTCTTTTTCCGTTTTCGAGCTCCCGGATTTAACATCTAATACCGGTGAGACCGAACCATCTCTACCGCCCCTCACCTTCAAACATTCACAATAACACGGACTTTGGACATTGCTTTACATACATACTCACACACACACACACACACTCCATACATTTCTATATTTTGTATATTTATTTGTATATATTGTATTTTTTTTCTGTGCAACTTTTTGTTTAATTGTCACTTAATACACTTTGGGTTTATTTTTTAATCGTTGTGTTGCGTCATTTCTTGTTCGGCTCGGCCTACACCATACCAGAAGTAGATTCTAAGATCCCGTTTTGTGTAACTGAGTATAACAACAAAGCTGAACGTTACAAGGTAATTATAGCTTTTAAAAGAATTATCTGAAATAAATTTGTCAATACAAAGCGGTAGAGATGGGAGAAAAACTTGATTCAGTTATGAATTGAGATTCTTTTGTGTGGACTCCAAAATCTGGAATATATACAGTATATATATATATATATATATATATATATTTTTTTTTTTTTTTTTTCTTTTTTAATGTTTTAAAACCTATTAGGTTTATAATGCAGGCGTACCGGTCCTCTGACCAGAAATGGCCCAGTCAGCCTCGGATATAAACAATTCTGTACCAACCGCTTCCGAGTGGAGAAACAGAAATGCATTGTTATGGCATTATCAAAAATTAGTTAAAAGCCTCCGACCTGCCTTTTTCTTGTAGTTCTGTAAGCAAATGATGTCCCAAACTCACTCACAGAGGTGGGTAGAGTAGCCAAAAAATTTACTTAAGTAAGAGTAGCTGTACATCAAAATAATATTACTCAATCAGAAGTAAAAAGTAGTCATCCAAAATATTACTCAAGTAAGAGTAAAAAACTATTCAGTGAAAAGACTTCTCACATACTGAGTAACTGTATCATCATAATGTCCGATTTATTTTTTTTAGAAATTATGTAAGCAGTCAGAGAAAATTATAAAATAATGTACAAATTGCAACATTTCTAAGTAATAAAATAAGTGAAATAATTTATTTAAATAAAAGAATAAAACTAAATATCTTTACAAAATAACAAATTATGGAATAAGAAACACAAATTTCTTAAATCTCCCTTTTTACAACATAAAGCTTTTGAAATAAATACCTACTTTAGATAACATATGCATGTTAGAACAGTGTAAACTATTTTCTGTGTAAAATATATTGTATATGCAGTTGCCCTACAAATGGCTCAGCAGATAGAAAATAACATTAGAACATGTGTACAAGAGTCTCAGTTAACCATAAACTGTGTCCAGCAGAACAAATATAAGAAAAATTTATATTTTATAGTTTATTTGCTTATTATATCTGTTAAAATTGCAACATTAAATAAAACAGTTAAACTAACCAGCGGCACGGTGGTGTAGTGGTTAGCCCTGTTGCCTTGCACCTCCAGGGTCCAAGTTCGATTCCCGGCTAAGTTCGATTCCCGTCTGTGTGTGCATGGAGTTTGCATGTTCTCCCCGTGCTTGGTGCGTTACCTCCCACAGTCCAAAAACATGTAGGTTAGATTAATTGGCTTTGTCTTACCACTGCTGAAGACAGCCCATTCCCCAACCCCCCCTTCTGTGTGATCATTTGACTCCATGGGGTTATTGTTATTGCATCTGATTGGTCAAACGGAGTCATGCGATTATTGTTACTACATCTGATTGGTGAAACACAATCACGTAGTAGATCCACCGGCTGCATTTCTCTCGCAAACACAAAGAATATCTAAAGTGTCGAATAAATGGTTAGAAAAGTAACGAGTTGAGTGTAGCTAAATGTAGCGGAGTAAGAGTAGCGTTTCTTCTTCACAAACTCAAGTAAGAGTAAAAAGTACAGTGCGGTAAAACTACTCATAGAAATAATTTTTTTTCAAAAAGTTACTCAAGTAAATGTAACGGAGTAAATGTAACTCGTTACGACCCACCTGCTCACTCATTACTCAGACTTACACAAGTCTCAAAACACAGGAAGCGAAAAATTACATGCATTAGAAGCCCTTTTGCCCACGTGAGAATGGGCAGCTGCTCAGCCCGCATGCTCCCTTTTGAGTTTTGAGACTTTGGAGGCATTAGAAGCAGTAAAACATTGATAGTCTTGGAGTGAATTATTTGCCAAGTGGGAATTTTAATTAGGAATAATTAATGCCGGATGACAGAGATACATGCTGTTCTGTTACATGTTAAACTCTTGTATTTGAAGTTAGTTTGTATTGTTTAAAGGCAGTTCTAGGTTTTTAAGTGCGAGAACTAATGTTATAAGGAGCACTCTACATGTAATTCATTGTTAAACTTAAAACTTAAAGGTTGAAAATTTTAATAAAATCAGGTGAAAATGCAATATCAAATCTTAAATTTATCAAATTGCAATACTTATATAATAGCAATTTTAATCGAATGAGCACCCAAGAATCATATCATATTGGGAGGTGACTGGTGATTCCCATCCCAACAAAGTAGGTTATTCATAATAAAATATCTTTCTCTGGAAAGAAAAGTGGAACATGGAATCAGCTTAAATTTGAGCTTTAAGAAAAATTTAATGTGAGTTGAAAATGCATGTTAATTTTAAGTAACAGTGCATAAATTCTGAAGTAGTGCATTTTATTCTAAATTCGAATAAAAATCATCACTAAACTCCTCAGGGGAATTCATCAAGGGAGAGAAACACAGAGGAAAAGAGAGAGAGAATGGCCTTTCAGAACAAGACTTGTTTTTCCGTATGACTTCCTTGGAGAGTAAAGACAGCTATACAGTAATTAGGCCCCTAGTGAGGTCCCATCATATAATCATCACAATACAGCAAAACAAATGGCTACAAAGACAGAAAACAAACCAACAATAGAATGTACGACAACCCAAAAAGAACACACCTTACCCACACACATACTGACTATTGAGCAATGAATATCCACTTTACTGTTGAAATGTATAAAAAAAATATTTAAGATAATATTACGTACATGCTATTTACATATCAGTATATAAAATTCAGTTAATTTAATAGTTTTATAGTACCAGTTAATATTTACGAACTCTCAGCTAATCTGTTAAAAAGACAAATTTCTATGCTCTCACTTTTTGCCCAGATGAATTTCACTGATCAGAAACATTACAATTTTAAAGCTCAAAGCTGTCTTTCTTTTAGAAAGAAAACATGACTAAATAAGAACTAAATATATGAAAACATATATAATTCTATATAATATACAGAGAAATACACACCAATATACTTAAACAAAACCTACTAACTTTTATGATAAATGTTAGCTATTCCACTTAACATTGCCAATACATGTAATAGTAGAAATATATAATAAATGTATAGTATAATATAGTATAATAACGCTATAGTTCAAATAGTTCATAAAGTCAATGACTGTGATTATGACCGATCAACAAACTCTGTGAGAAGAAACATTTTGTTTGCCTAAGCACTGGAAATATTCATAGGTTATTGTTTTTTTTGTTTTTTGTTTTTAATAAAATAGAATACAAAAATGTGATTCTGAAATAGTTCATCATGATCAGGTTTATACTTATGAGCAGCTTAAAATGTAAATTGGTGATTGGTAATAAATTGGTAATAATTGTGAAAGACTGATCAACCTTAGATCTTAGCAAATATATAAACAAATGACAACAGCATGTACCCCCAAATCAATAAATAACCACCAAGTCTTAAACATGAGATAAGAGTGAGTAAACCTTAATAATAATTCTATACAGTATTTCTTTTGAGGAATCCAACATGGCACTGGAACTAGCAACTTGCAGAATGCCAAATAAAAAGACAGAGTAAAAGGGCATATTTTTTGTAGTCTACCAACATCAAGCAGGCTGAGAGAAACACACTTCACTCATCTCAGACATTTCTTGCACACTAAGATGATCCCTTTGGAAAACTTGGTGTGACAAGCCAAAATCTCAGGGGAGCCAAGTGAATGGAAAACATGAAAACAATACCTTAACAACCATTAATGGCCTTTCATTCGGCAGCACAACACTCTACCTGTGCCTTCATTAGTAAAGAAGAAAAGTCAAAAGAGTCATTAGAAGTGAAGCAAAGAAGGACAGCAGAGTACTCAAGAGACAGTGTTAATGACAGCCACTGCTGCTAAGGGCCTCCCTTAGGCTCTACTGTGATGTCCCCCACTAAAAACTGTACTGGAGTTCAGGGACACACCTTTATCTACACAAAGATAGAAAGATACTTATACACACTCGCACACAGACAAACTGCTTAATAAAAATTGCATGTAATTGTTTGCCACTGAACTGTGTAAGATGCATTTTTATACATTAGTAAGTCATGTTTTTGGGTGTCCTCCATATGTGTGACTTTCATTTGTTTATATATCTTTTGGCCTATAACTACAGCTGTAGAGCTGTTTGTACAAAAAAGTTTATTTGCCTCTTTTTTATTTTATTAATAACTGTGTTAACAAGCAACACAGGCAGATTGAGCTACTGGGGGAGGCAGCTTTCATGGTGGAAGATTTTCTTTCATCATACAAAATGCACAGTGTCAAGATTTTTTTTATAATGTCAAATATTAAATCAGAGTGAGCTTTTTCTGTATTAGATCAATAAATATTAACATATTTTTTTGCATTTGTTAATTGTCAGAATTGAGTGAGGGATCATTTCAATGTATTTTTTCACTTTCATCAAAGTCAGTAGTATACATAACCTATGTTTATTGTGTCTTTAAACAAACAAACAAACATTTGTGTGCGACATTTGGCAATGATCCCTAAATCACTTGTTGCACAGTAAAGAATAATAGGGTTTATGCTTTCAAACATGTATAATTTAAGCACTTAATCGAAGAAAAGGCGGGTATAGCTTAAAGACAATGTAGAGAGGAATGTGGGTATCTTATTTGCTGGTTTATTTACGCAGCTATTGAAGCCGATGATGCAAATATAAAAGTAACTTTACCGCAGTCACAAACCGGGTCAGTAGCATACATAGTGGGCATAATAACATCAATGGATAAATTTGTTACATGGACCACAAAAAAGCAGGCGAGTCAGCACTATCAGCCTAATCAACCAAAAAGCCAGCCAAAAAGAAAATATGATGAAGCCTGTCTTGCGCTTGGATTCATGGTGAGAATGGTGGAGGCAGAGGAGAGACCCATATGTGTTCTGTGTCCCAAACCGCTAGCAGCAGACAGCATGAGACCCAACAAATTAGGAAAACACTTAGAGACAACATGCCCCAGTCACATTAATAAGCCTCTCAACATCTTTAAAAGAAAGCTGGCAGAAGAATCGCATGGTAAAATCTGTATCAGTGTACAGCAAAGCACAAATTGCTTCAAAGTTGCATACAGAATTGCCCAGTGCAAAAAAACTGCAAACAATTGCGGAGCAGCTGATCCCCTCCCCCTCCTCCCCAAATTATGCAGAGATAAGTGAAAAAGTATGCCTGTTATAACAATTGCACATGTATTTTATCTGTTTTTAACTTGGTGTTATTTGATATTATTGGTTTAGAAATTGATATTTCAATAAATAGTAAACTTGGCCGATTCAGTTATCATTTTGTTTAACAAGTGGGGCTTGAAATTTCGGTGGGAAATGACAGAAAATGTTTGAGAACCACTGCTCTAGGAGGAGAAAGCCATTACTTCAAAACCACCATAAAAAAAAGCCAGACTATTGTTTGCTACTGCACATAGGGACAAAAATCTTCTTTCTGGGGACATGTTCTGTGACAAAACAAAAACGTACCTGTTCAGCCATAATGATAAACGGTATATTTGGAGGAAAAAGGGCAAAGCTTTAAAGCTTCAGAATGCCATCCCTACTGTGAAGTATGGGGGTGGTAATATAATGTTGTGGGGGTGCTTTGCTGCAGAAGGGACTTCAGAAGGTGCACTTCACAAAATACATGGCATGGCACCTCCATGGCATGGCACCTCCAAATTAGTTACAAAGTGGCTTAAGGACAACAAAGTCAAGGTATTGCAGTGGCCACCACAAAACCCTGATCTCAATCACATAGAAAATGTTTGGGCAGCACTGAAAAGGTGCGAGCAAAAAGGTGTAACGACGCAGGTCTCGAATGGCCAGATCCGCAGGATGCTACTCCGCAGAGCTCTGAACAAGCAAAGGTTGTCAGGCAATGCTGCAATCAGCGTGAACGCACCTCACCTTTGTTAAAAAATAAAAATAAGTTTAATTCTCACTCGAGTGTTTATTTCAAGGGTCCTGATACCTCCGCACTTCATGCGATCATTTAGGTAGCACGGGTAAGGTATCAGGGCCAAAGAAAGAAAAGAGAAAGAAGGAAAGAAAGAAAAGCAAAGACAAAAAAGCACACAGAAAGAGTACAAGACAGAGGCAAAGACCCAGCCACTGACTTCCTAAGACGCCAGTGAATGAGAGAGAGAGAAAGAGAGAGCACGACACGCATTAGTTAAGTATGTAAATTTTTGACTGATAAAATTTTTTTTATTTCATAAAATTCTCCCTTGCTCGATTCAACAAATGCAAAAAAATATGTTAACATTTATTTATCTAAAACAGAAAAAGTTTACTCTGATTATTGTTTGACAGTAAAGGAAAAAATTGTGTTTTTCTCTGGTGCTGCAGAGAAACTGCAACTGTAAAAAATCCTTTAATCCTTTAATTTAACAAAACTAAGGCCTCTCAGCTTCTTGTTAGCAATTGTAACTGACTTCATCTCGTAGTTTCTCTGTCTTTCTCCAACATAAACGGGGTTTGTTTGATAGCGGTCGAAATTAACCAAAAATTTATGGAGCTTAGTGTAGATAGAAAAAAGAGTAAGGTAGAGTTACACAATGACTCTTGGAGCAACTTTTAAACTGCTGATTCAAAATTTAGTTCAAACATACAAGTTACTGGGAGATGTAGCTATTTCGTTAAATTTGTAAAAAGCCCAAAACTGCCATAGTGGTTCAGACCATCAGGAACAGATCAGGAACCACTAAGGCACAGACATGAACTAAAAACCACTGGAACACCAGCGTAACTGTCTACAGTCAAGCAAGTTTTACTAAGACTGCCACCCAAGATAGAAGCCATATTCCAAAAATTATAAGTTTGCAGTTGCCCACATGAACTGCCACCCAAGATAGAAGAAAATTAAAACAACAAAAATGAAAACAACAAAAAAATGTCTTTCAAACATTTGATCTTAGTAGCCCCAAGAACTTTGCTGGTCAGACTGGTTTGATCTGATCAAAACACAGTAACTCCAATAACATCTTGTTATTGAGACATGCCAAAGAGCATCTCTAAATGCACAACGTAGGTAGTTCTCTGTTTAACTTAAAATGTAGCTAGCTAATTAGCAGCTAGCCGGCTAATTAGGTCTACAAGTTAGCTAGTTCGTTTTTTTGTTAATTTATGTTGTTAATTTATGTTGTCATGACAATTTGTCTCGTCTCAGCTAGGCAGCTAATTAGGTTTCTTAGTTTGCTAGTTAGTTTTTGTTAATTTATGTTGTGAATTTATGTTGTATGTCCAGTAGCACCTTGGTCCTGGAGTAATGTTTCGTTTCACTGTGTACTAAACTGTAGATGGTTGAAGTGACAATATACTGTAAATGCTCTTGACTACTTGACATTGAACCTTGAAACAGATGGGCTACAGCAGCAGAAGACAACACCCGGTGCCAGTCGTCAGCTAACAACAGAAAACTGAGACAACAGAAAACAAGATTGGAAAAACGTTGCCTTTGTCTGGTGAGTCTCAGTTTCTGCTGTGACATTCAGATGGTAGAGTCAGAATTTTTTCACGCTGTATCAATAGTTCAGGTTGCTGGTTTTGGTGTAATGCTAAAAAAATGTAATTCAACAGACCAGACTTCCTCTTTCCATTGCTTCTGGTCCAAGTGCCCCTTGCAGGCAATTTTGGGGGTTGACATCAATATGGACACCTTGACTGATCTGCAGCAACGTTGCCCCAATTGCAACAATCTATGATGAACTGTGTTTTCTGACTCCTTTGTATCAGAACTAGCATAAACTTCACATTTCTTAAACCATCAAATGACATATCCTGTGATCATGACAAAGATTCTACTTTTTTTCAGAAGGATTAAATTTTTGTCCTGCATCATGAAAATAAAACAACTAACAAGATTGCTGAAACTAGTAAAATTGGGTTAAGAACTGTAAAATGCATTATTAAAACCTGGAAGCATAGTGGTGAACCAACATCTTAAAGTAGTCGGAAAATATTTCTTAAAGGGTTAAAGAAAATTGTAAAAAAACAAAAAAAAAAAAAACAAATTAGTGGCTATGCCTAATAATGAACGTAAGAGTATTTCTACAACAACAATGAAAAGTGTAATCAAGGGATTGGTACTCAAGTAAACAGCTGTGTTAGCATAAGAAAAGCATTTATCAGCGAGACCAATCAGAAAAGATGCCTTATTTTATATGTAGTGGCAATTTAATCAGTTTCGGAGGCATGTTCTTAAGGCAAAATTTCATATTGCGAAATGCATATATGCTATAATAATAGATGACCAGCTAATGATTTCCAGTCACCCAAAAACATGATCAATATAACCAATTTCGAACAATATAATCATAGTTTTGCATATAAAAACAATCAAAATATTTAGAAAAGACACATGAAAAATAAGACATTAAACCTCGCTTAACCTTAATTTAATGCTTCCTCTTGGCACCGGCTGCTTTTAAAAATCTTAACAAATAAATACGTGAACACAAGCAGAGGTGGGTAGTAACAAGTTGCATTTGTCACAAACAAACGGAGACGGACCAGAAGACTAGCAGTTAGCCCTGTAGCGTGGATGGTAAACCCAAACGCGGAAGTAGCGCGAACAGGCAGGATAACCACACTGTTTATTTTTAGAACTCTCTCGGCACGAGAGCAAGAGTTTACACAAATAAACCCGCGTTCTAATAACACACTCAATCGAAAGCGAAACCCAAGAAAGTGAGTACTCACGATTAGACGGACAAAGCGTCGGCGATAGCATGGGCAAACTCAATGACTGAGCAATGTGTGGAGCCATCTTGTCTCCTTTTATGCTTCCTGAATAACGACCGTACTACTTCCAGGTCCTAGTGCCGGTCGTGTTAGGAGTGCGCATGACAGTACCCCCCCTGGGGTGGAGGATACCCGAAGACGGTAGTCCCGGATTAGCTCGGGTTCGAGAATGAACCGTGCTGGAATCCAGGACCGCTCCTCGGGGCCGTAACCTTCCCAATCAACTAGGTATTGCACGCCTCTGCCCCAAGGCCGCGAATCAAGGATCCGACGTACGGTATAAGTGGGACCGCCCTCAATGATTCGGGGAGGGGGAGCAGGGTGGGTGAGTGGAACCATAGGGGAAGTGGTGAAGGGTTTGAGTTGGGATATATGGAATACCGGGTGGATCCGGAGCGCCGCAGGCAGCTGGGGCCGGTAGGTGACAGGGTTAATCCGGAGGGTGATGCGGTATGGACCGATGTATCTGGGGGAGAGCTTCCGTGATTCTGTCCGTAGCTGTAAGTTCTTGGTAGATAGCCATACCTTGTCACCTATCTGGAACAGTCGTCCCGGGGGGTGTCGACGGCGATGTTGGAGAGTGTAGCGGGTGTTGGAGCGTCGGATGGCGTTGTTTGCTTGGTTCCAGAGCCGTCGACACCGGCGGACCAACTGTTGGGCCGATGGTACTTCAACTTCCGGTTCTTGATGGTCGAACATCGGAGGCTGGAAACCGTAGCATGCCTCAAATGGGCTTAGATTGGTGGCGGAGGAGACGTGGAGGTTATGTGATAATTCTGCCCAAATGAGGTAGCGGGCCCAGGAGCACTGGCGATCAGCGACAAAGCACCTCAGGTAACGCTCCAGTTGTTGGTTGGTCTGTTCTGTCCGACCGTTAGTCTGTGGGTGGTATCCAGAAGACAGACTACAGGTGGAATTGATCAGACGGCAGAAGGCCTTCCAGAACCGTGAGGTGAACTGGGGCCCCCTGTCCAAGACAATGTCCCTTGGGAACCCATGCAGGCGGACTACGTGTTCTAATATCAGTTCGGCTGTGTTTTTGGCTGACGGGAGTCCGGTGAGGGCCACCAGGTGGACAGCTTTGGAGAACCGGTCGACGATCGTGAGGATGGTGTTCTTTCCTTCGGAAACCGGCAGGCCCGTGATGAAGTCGACAGCAATGTGCGTCCAGGGCCGACGGGGAACTTGTTGGGCCACCAGAAGGCGCGTTGGATGAATTGTAGAGTGCGACGCCTTCCGGGGTGACCTGAGAGGAGGGAGGAGTGCCCCCACTGAAGAACCTCTGGCTTGACGATGTTGGGCACATAGAGTCGTCCAGGCGGCACACCTGCCGGTTCGGTCTCCACAGCCTGTGCCTGGCGACCCCTCGTCTCTATGTCCCAACGGAGCGGTGCGATGATCTTGGTAGGTGATAAGACTTGGTAGGTGATCCGCCTGGGGGACGTCTTCCTCATACTGTCGTGAAAGGGCGTCAGCTTTGGTGTTCTTGAACCCCGGGCGGTATGACAGGTGGAAGTTGTAGTCTTCAAAAAATAGAGCCCACCGCGCCTGTCTGGGGTTCAGCTGTTTCAGTAAACGGATGGTGATGAGGTTCTGGTGATCAGTCCAGACGATGAATGGCTCTCTGGTGCCAGGAGTCAGTTTTTGGTCTGGACCTCGTTGGGAGAGAATGGCCCCGGCACCTACATCCGACGCGTCCACCTCCACAACGAATGATTTGTTGGCATCTGGATGAAGGAGGATAGGAGCCATGGTGAAGCGGCGGCAGAGTTCACGGAATGCGGCGATGGCAGAAGAGGTGAGGTGGAAGGGGTGAGATGATGGGCGCGTCAGAGCAGTTAGCGGAGCTGCAACTGTACTGTAGTCCCGGATTAAGCGACGATAGAAGTTCGCAAACCCGAGGAGACGCTGGAGTTGTTTGAGAGTACTGGGTAGGGGCCAGTGACTCACAACCTCCAGCTTCTGCCGGTCCATGGCCACACCCTGGAGCGAGATGACAAAACCCAGCAACGTGGTGGAGCGCTCGTGGAAAGCGCACTTCTCCAACTTACAGTACAGCTGGTGGGCGAGCAATCTCTTTAGAACCACTCTGACGTGTTGTACATGTTCACTGACAGTCCGGGAGTATATGAGGATGTCGTCTAGGTAGACGAACACCCATCGACCTAACATGTCTCTTAGAACGTCATTAATGAATTTCTGGAAGACAGCAGGAGCATTGCAGAGTCCAAACGGTATTACCAAACTTTCATAATGGCCGGTGGGAGTGATGAAGGCCGTCTTCCACTCATCGCCCTCCCTGATGCGCACCAAGTTGTAGGCGCTCCGGAGGTCCAACTTAGTAAAAATGGTGGCACCAGAGAGGGCGTCCAGGGCAGAGTTGGTAAGAGGCAATGGATGTCGGTTCTTGATGGTGATGTTGTTGAGCCCCCGATAATCGACACATGGGCGTAAGCTGCCATCGCGTTTCTTTACTAAGAAGAACCCCGCTTTGGCAGGCGAGGAGGAAGGCCGGATAGTACCTTGGCGCAGTCCACTGGAAACATATTCCTCCATCGCCTGCGTCTCGGTGGCAGATAATGAGTAGAGGTGGCCGCGGGGTGGCATGGAACCTGGCTGAAGGTCGGTGGCAAGGTCATAGGGGCGATGAGGAGGTAGGTGGGTCGCCCGTCTTTTACAGAACACCTCAGCCAGGTCCCGGTAGGCACTCGGGATGTTGTCTGTGTCGACCTCGGGGGCCTCGGACTCCCTAGAACACGTCCCAGCCCGGGCCCGTAGGCAGAGTTCAGAACAAGTCGGCCCCCATTGTAAGATCCGACTTTGTGTCCAAGAAATGAGCGGGTCGTGGTGAAGTAACCAGGGGTGTCCAAGAATAAGAGGAGGTCGAAGAGATGGGGGTGAGGTAGAAGTGAAGCTGTTCCTGATGTTGGCGGATTTTCATGGTGACGGGTTGGGTTTGGAAAGTGATGGAACTGGAGGAGAGGGGCCGACCATCGACAGATGTAATATTTACGGGCTGGGATAACGCCTCGATCTTTACCCCCAGTTTCTTGGCATAAGAAGAGTCAATGAAGTTACCAGCCGCACCGGAGTCGATGAATGCGGTACTTCCGAACCGTTTGTGGCCAAACCGGAGGTGTACTCTTACCGTGAGACGGGAATCATTGGTCAGGGTGGTGGAGAGGGAGATGGAACCTGGTGAGTCACTCTCACTCCTCACCGGGGCTGCGCATTTCCCGGGCGCAGAGGACAGATGGCTCGGTGGTGCGCTGCTGACCCGCAATATGCGCAGAGACCCTCTCTAAATCAGCGTTCCCGTTCTGCAGCGGTTAAGGAGGCGCACTCTAATTGCATGGGTTCCCCGGCTCCGGTGTCAACCACGTCGGGAGGTGGAGAGCCGACGGGTCCGGTAGGTGCAGTAGAAAACAAGGAGCGAGCTTCCGGAACAGGCGTGTGAGAGAAGAAGGAGGGGGTTCGGGGCGTGAAATGAGGCAGTGATGGCGTGATGGGCGGCAGGGTGCGAGGGGCTGGCTTGGGTCGGGCGAGCAGACGCTGGTCGATCCGGAGGGCGAGTTGGATTAAGCCCTCCAATGTAGCTGGAAGTTCTCGTCCGGCGAGCTCATCCTTGATGCGCGCAGCCAGTCCCTCGTAGTAGGCCGTCCGGAGGGCGGAGCCTCCCCAGTCGGTCTGGATGGCGAGCGTTCGGAAATCCGCCATGTAGCGGCTCACGGATGAGCCTCCCTGCCGCAGATGATATAATTTGGAGTCGGTCTCCACCTCAGCAGCAGGATGTTCAAAGGTGAGTTTTAGCTGGCGGGTGAACTCTGTGTAGGAATAGGCTACATCTGAATCAGATCGCAGGACCGCCGTGGCCCACTCCGCTGCCTGCCCAGATAGCAACGAGACGAGAAGAGCAACACGCAGTCGGTCTGTGGAGTATCTGATGGAATTAAACTCAACACAAGATCCAACGCGGTTAAAAAAACACTGCATTTCCCATCCGTGCCATCCCACTTATCCGGTAAAGCAATGAAGACAACAGAAGAAGGGGGGGGAGGGTGGCGGCGCAGCAGCCGCTGCAACGGGCGTGGCAACAGAATGCGAGCGTCGCATTCTCTTGCCGTAGCTCCACCACCTCACGGCGCAGGGCCGCGATGTCTTGGATGCCTTGGCGGAGAACCGCGACTTCGCTACGGAGCTGATTGATCAGCTTAGCATGTTGATCCACCACATTGCAGAGGTGAGCGTAATCCGCTGGGTTTACTGCTGATGGCTCAGTCATTCTGTCACAAACAAACGGAGACGGACCCAAGAAAGTGAGTACTCACGATTAGACGGACAGAGCGTCGGCGATAGCATGGGCAAACTCAATGACTGAGCAATGTGTGGAGCCATCTTGTCTCCTTTTATGCTTCCTGAATAACGACCGTACTACTTCCAGGTCCTAGTGCCGGTCGTGTTAGGAGTGCGCATGACAGCATTTACTCCATTACATTTACTTAAGTAACTTTTTGAAAAAAAAAAAGACTTCTATAAGTAGTTTTACCTCAACATACTTTTTACTTTTACTTGAGTAGATTTGCGAAGAACAAATGCCACTCTTACTCCGCTACATTCGGCTACACTCGATTCGTTACTTTTCTAACCATTTATTCTACACAATAGATATTCTTTATTTTTGCCGGAGAAATGCAGCTATCCCACATCTACCACATGACTGTGTTTCATTAATCAGACATACCAACAATAATCACATGACTCCATCTGACAACTCAGCTGCAATAACAATAAGCACATGTAGTCACATAACCACACACAAACTTGCTGCATAGTGGGGGAAAAAAAATCTTCAGCCGTGGGTAGACAGTAAATGAAAACATAAAAATGCAAAAGAACATCTTCATAATGCGGACTGTCTGCCAGTGCCAAAACAGACAGACATTTCAGTATATAAAAACTCTACATCTAACCTGAGAAACATGTCGCGGTTAGTTTAGCTGCTTTATTTAATGTTGCAAATGTTAACATATATAATTAGCAAATATGCTAAAAATATAATTTTCTTACATTGTTCTACTGGACACAGTTTATGGTAAAGTGAGACCTATTGTACACATGTTCTAATGTTATTTTTTTATCTGCTGAGCCATTTGAAGGAGAAATGGAAAATACAGTACATCTTACACTGACACAAAATAAACTACACATAATTTACTCGACTCCAATACATTAGTTACCTACAGTAGGTATTTGTTTCAAAAGCTTTATGTTGTGAAAAAAGTGAGATTAGGAAATTTGTTACTCTTTTGTTCCTTGATGCTATTTTGTTAAAGTATTTATTTTATTATTTGGAAATGTCAGAATTTGTACATTATTTTATATTTTCTCTGGCTGCTTACATAATAAAAATAAAGAAAGAAATCGGACATTACGATGAAACAGTTTCTCAGTACTTGAGTAGTCTTTTTTACCAAATTTATATTTTAGATGACAACTTTTTACTTCTACTTGAGTAATAATATTTTGAAGTACAGCTACTCTTACTTGAGTACAATTTTTGCCTACTCTACTCAAATTTCTTGGAGAAATGGTTGGCCCCAAAACAAACCATATTTTAAGTTATTTACCACAGTGATTGTCAATGGTTATGCTTCAAGAGCCACATTGTATATTGAAAATTAACTCATAACCCAACACTACGTTAAAGTTGTTCATCATATGGAATAATTTTTTAAATCAGGTTCAATTGTTTCATGGATATTTGTGTTTTCCGTGACTCTTATTTTTTTTCTCCTGTGTAGACATGTGTGTTCTCATCCTCTGTTTTCATTGTGTTTCAGGTGTTTTCTGTTGGTTCTCATTAGAGTCCCTATAAAACTGTCCTCAGCTTCTGTTTTTTTTTTCTTGCAAATTGTACCTCAAGTTTTCTTCATTTTATATTCACAGAGTTTGTAGTTTTATTCTGCATGCCATGCTAAGGCTCAAACAATGCTAACACTTCCTAGCCATGTTTGTGTGTCTAGATTTTTTTAGTTTCTTTTTTTGTTTTGCTTGTCTGTATTTATGTCCATTCTCTTCTTCGGACAGCAGAAGAGAGGACAGCAACTTCAAGGACACAGCAACTTCAAGGACACAGCAACTTCAAGGACACAGCAGACTGTCTATACTTTTGTTTAGATCTACAATTGTGTACATCTGTTCAAAAGCACAACATTTTTAAGAGCCTTCTCATAAGACTGTACGGTGCTAAAATAATATCAAAATTAGCATGCACAAATGAGACACCAGGAGGATTTATAAGAGCTTTGCATGTACGATCTAGGATTTTGGCATTTTTCTAGCATGATACAGCTGCTTGTGTGTTCTACAGAGAGAATGCACAAGTAAGTGAGAGTATGTGTGTGAGCGTGCACATGTGTGTATCTAAACAAGAGTCAAAACATTCACTCATGCTCTCTCTCTCCCCTTATGCCTATGTTCACATCAGCATTCAAATAAAATAATTTCATATTAACAGTTTAGATTGAGGAAGCTGATTGGATTAGAGGCTTTCCATGAGTAACAACACTGAGACAACACTAACTACATGAATCATTCTGAGTCAACTGTTTGTCAAGTGAAAGTAATTTGGTACATTCGGCAGTATTGAGCCGAGAGTAGCTACCTGTTTTTACACAGACATTTAAAATAAAAATTAGAGCTGTAATTGCAATACCCCAATACCATGAAACCATGAGATGCAAAATCTCATACTGGCTCATGCATAATGTAAAGTGTGTCCTGCTAAAGATAAGTACTCTAGTAATACAACTAACCATATAGTGTGATGTTATGCTGAGGTAGACAAGGCAGCAGAGAAGGATGTTGCTAGCAGTGAACAACAAATGCTTGACAAAAGTTTGAAAAAGATTCTTAGCAGTTCAAGTAAAGTGCATCACAACTCATGGTATTTTCAAAAATCTTAGGCCATAGTGTGTTGTGGAAAATAAGTTTTCCATGACATGATGCACTTTAGAGCCAAGCTGTGTCATATCATAAAGATGCTTTTTTTTTTTACACAGCCTATCCAGCATTTACCCCGGGGTAAAGTCACTAGTTAAAAAATTTAATCAGTTTCGGGGGCAATTAGTTAAAGAATTACTGAGTAAAGACAAATGGGTCGCTTTGCCACAAGGTTCATAGACATCAAGAGGCCCTCGGTCCTATATGACATTACAGATGAGTGGTGCATGTCTTCATGTCCAATAAAATAGTCAAATAAAGAAGTCACACAGCTGCAAACATGGCAGAGATACTAAATTACATGGTAGAGAAAGACATTTGCAGAGTTTTTATTATTAGAGTCTGTATTATATACATGATTCAAGCTAGTATGGACTCCCAGCCAGGTTCAATTCCGGCTCTGTATGCATGGAGTTTGCAACTAACTTCTAAAGGTTAACCTAGCCTTCTTCAGCTGTTAGTTGTGTTTTAAATTTTTTGCTGAACTGCATTGGTAGCTCATTGATAAATTTCTCGCCTGCTATGCAGAAGGCCTGGGTTCGATTTCCACCATGCTCAAATCCCAGTCACTGCATGCAGTGCTGGTTCCAAGCCCTTGACGGGGGTAGTGGAAAGACAAACAACCCTCCTGTACTGAGGAGAGAGTAACTGCCTGGCAAAATCCACATTTAAAACCAGTCATAGGAGCATTTCAGCAAGAAAACACATCTGATTCCATCGTCATTCCATTGGCAGCAAGCGACAGAGCTCATAAACGTGTTGAGTTCAAATTGTAAATACTGATATGTATTTATTCTTCATTTTCTTCTCTCCTTCAATGATGATTCTTCTTTGACACTTCTTGACTGCGCTTTCTCCATTATTATTATTATTATTATTATTATTATTATTATTATTATTTGTAGTAGTAGTAGTAGTGGTGCTGTGAATTTATTATTATTTTTATTATTATTATTATTATTATTATTATTACTGTAACGCACCCACGCGTGTGCAAAAAAATGATGTACAAAAAGAAATACAAAAGCCTAAGTTAGCCTAAAACAATATTGTTTTATTGTGTATATTCGTTTTAAATATGCACTAAGCAATAAACCCTGCCTTTTGCATAATGAAAGTGAGGTGCGCGCTTTTTGATCAAAAGGCAGATAAACGCGCGAGCAGATATGAGCAGATTTATTGATAAAACTGCAGACATACTCCACCAGAAATGCAACAAACACAAAATATATGCTACTCGCTGGACACAATGCGACAGCACGCAGAATCCCTGGGCTTTGACTGTGCTTTCTCCATTCATTATTATTAGTAGTAGTAAACTCTAAAAAAAAAAATAATAAATAAATAAATAAAATGCTGTGTTCTTGTAAACATATCGTTGGGTTGTTTATGCTGGGTCAAAATTCTGGGTTATTTCGGGTACTTTAATCACACTGCTCCAGTCCTCCACTGCACAAGACAATCTACCAGGTTTGTTTATTTTCCAGAGAAAGCATAATACAACTGTCCATACAGTAAATAAAAAGAAAAGTATCAAAATCAAAAAGTAACTATGAAGTCTGATTTAATTGCCATCATTGCACATTTTTTTACACACACACACACACACATTATATATATATATATATATATATATACATATATACATATATATATATATATATACACACACACACACACATGGACAAAATTGTTGGTACCCTTCGGTCAATGAAAGAAAAACTCACAATGGTCACAGAAATAACTTTAATCTGACAAAAGTAATAATAAATAAGAATTCTATGAATGTTAACCAATGAAAGTCAGACATTGCTTTTCAACCATGCTTCAACGGAATTATTTAAAAAAATTAACTCATGGAACAGGCCTGGACAATAATTATGTTACCCCTAACTTAATAGTTTGTTGCACAACCTTTTGAGGCAATCACTGCAATCAAACGATTCCTGTAACTGTCAATGAGACTTCTGCACCTCTCTGCAGGTATTTTGGCCCACTCCTCATGAGCAAGCTGCTCCAGTTGTTTGTTTGAAGGGTGCCTTTTCCAGACAGCATGTTTCAGCTCCTTCCAAAGATGCTCAATAGGATTGAGGTCAGGGCTCATAGAAGGCCACTTTAGAATAGTCCAATGTTTTCCTCTTAGCCATTCTTGGGGGTTTTTAGCTGTGTGTTTTTGGTCGTTTTCCTGTCTCAAGACCCATGACCTGCGACTGAGACCCAGCTTTCTGACACTGGCCAGCACATTTCTCTCTAGAATCCCTTGATAGTCTTGAGATTTCATTGTACCCTGCACAGATTCAAGACACCCTGTGCCAGATGCAGCAAAGCAGCCCCAGAACATAACAGAGCCTCCTCCATGTTTCACAGTAGGGACAGTGTTCTTTTCTTGATATGCTTCATTATTCCATCTGTGAACATAGAGCTGATGTGCCTTGGCAAAAGGTCCATTTTTGTCTCATCTGTCCATAGGACATTCTCCCAGAAGCTTTGTGGCTTGTCAACATGTAGTTTGGCATATTCCAGTCTGGCTTTTTCTGATTTGTTTTCAATAATGGTGTCCTCCTTGGTGGTCTCCCATGTAGTCCACTTTGGCTCAAACAACGACGGATGGTGCGATCCGACACTGATGTTCCTTGAGCATGAAGTTCACCTTGGATCGCTTTAGAAGTCTTTCTGGGCTCTTTTGTTACCATTCGGATTATTGATTTGTCATGAATTTTCCTCGTGCGGCCACGTCCAGGGAGGTTGCCTACAGTCCCATGGATCTTAAATTTCTGAATAATATGTGCAACTGTAGTCACAGGAACATTTAGCTGCTTGGAAATGGTCTTATAGCCTTTACCTTTAACATGCTTGTCTATAATTTTCTTTTGAATCTCCTGAGACAACTCTTTCCTTCGCTTCCTCTGGTCCATGTTGAGTGTGGTACATACCATGTCACCAAACAACACAGTGACTACCTGGAGCCCTATATATAGGCCCACTGACTGATTACAAGATTGTAGACACCTGTGATGCCAAATAGTGGACACACCTTGAATGAACATGTCCCTTTGGTCACATTATTTTCAGTATTTTCTAGGGGTACCATAATTTTTGTCCAGGCCTGTTCCATGAGTTTATTTTTTTTTATAATTCTGTTGAAGCATGGTTGAAAAGCAATGTCTGACTTTCATTGGTTAACATTCATATATATTTTTTTTAATTACTACTTTTGTCAGATTAAAGTTATTTATGTGACCATTGTGAGTTTTTCTTTCATTGACCGAAGGGTACCAACAATTTTGTCCACGTGTGTATATTTTATGTTTTTCTTGGGAAATAAATTTTAGACAGAGACGCCCTCTCTGTCTTGTTAACCCCCCTACAGTATTTGCTAACAGCGCACTCAGTTTGATAATCCCTCTTTCATTCATGATAAGTATGAAGTTATCAAACCAGTTTCGCTGATGGGTGATTTGGCAGAATTTAGGTGTTTAAAATTAATTAACAAGACAAAGCAGACTAAAACGGATTTCGCCAGCACTATGTACTGAAGCTCAGCTTATTTCCTTGTTTCAATCTGTAATATTGTGAAAATGTATTTCGCGTACATGCTTAAATATTCCTTTTTATTTATGGGCGTGTATTATGTTTTATCTGCATTATTGGGAGACGCAATGACTTTCTGCCATTTTTATCGATAAATCGCATGCGTTTATTAGACTTTTGATCAAAATGCTGTCTTTTGTAAAGTAAAAGTTTACACACAAATCGGGGTTCATGCACACCGATGAACTGCTTTATTTCAGTCATAAATTCACAATCACATTCCAGGTATTATTTCCAGCAATGGTCAAATAATGGATGAAATGCTGGTCACAAACAGCAAAAATAAGAGTTGACCTACAGTATGAGAGGCGCGCACGGACACACTGTAGGTGTATATGCCCGGAGAGCTTGTGTGTCCGTGCGCGCCTCTCATACTGTAGGTGTATATGCCCGGAGAGCTTGTATGAGACGCGCGCGCAGACACAGACAAACTCTCAGTGCACACACACACAATCTCTCCGTGCAGATACACCGTGCAGGGAACAACTGAACAACAGGTCTTTACTTCGTAATACACCTGTCCATGAATAAAAATGGATATTTAGGCATATGCGCTAAATATATTTCACTTACATATTACAGATTAAAACAAGGAAAGAAGACATGCTGAGCAGTTCATTGTGATGAAGAAAAAATATGTAGGAAGTAAATGGTTGTCATTATTTTACAAAACCTGAATATATTCAGTAAATTTGTGAATTACACTGAAAGTATCAACTCCAACTATGAAATCTTATTTAGTTGGTACTATTAAACATTTTATTTGTATTTATTAGGTGCTCCGATTGATCGGTCGCTGATCATAATCGGCCGATAATAGCTTTGGGAAGTTTGATCGGCAGTCTCTATAATGGCCGATATAGAAAAGCCAATCAGATGACGCAAAACTCGCGAGACATTTTTTTTGCGCGCTGTTAAAATGGCTTCACCGGTCTGGCAGTTCTACGTGTTGTGTGAAAAAGACAATACATTAGCAATCGGCAACCTGTGTAACAAGTCAATTCCACGAGGCGGGAAGCACCCAAATCATTTTAACACCACGAACCTCATCAGACATTTGAAGGTTAGTCACAAAGGAACACGAGCAGTTTTCAAAGTTGGCTAACGCTAAAAGAGCGGGAGAGCTCAGCAACTCGCGCGTCGCCACTGACTCAGCTGTCGGTAATTCCCCTATCTCACGTACACAGTTTCACTCGTGGCCGTAAATACGGTTCATCAAGATTGACCGGCGACTCATGTCCTACTTGTCTGTTATTTTATTACATTTTATACAATCTACAGTAAAGGTGTATTTGTAAAGCTCTAAGCTGCATTCACTGTAATGTGTAATTTACAATGTGTAAAGCCACTGTAATGGCTCATCACTGTAGTTGCTCTGTTTTAGGACTCAGATCTTCATCAGTAAACAGTTGGTAACTTCAATCCAAGTCTCTATCATTTCCTGTTAAATAATTGCACATTTGCCCATACAACGTAAAGTTAAAAAATAGGACTATTTATGGTTGCGTAATCCTGTGCCACATAAATGAGCATAGACTCTCAATTGGATTTGGGTCTGGTTCGTCTCAATGTTTTTTCCTTACATTATCTTATGTCATCTCCGGCTTCTTTCCTTAGAGACAAATTGCTGAAGATAAGAATCTATAAATGGATTGTTTTTTTATAATCCAGAATTTTTCATGTAAAGCTACATTGTGACAGGCTCAATGTTAAAACTTTATTTAAATATGGATCGGCTTGTATGCTGCACCAACCTTCTTGATGAACTCCAGCATCTCTATGACACAGAATTTACCATATTTACACGCGTGGACAAAATTGTTGGTACCCTTCGGTCAATGAAAGAAAAACTCACAATGGTCACAGACATGACTTTAATCTGACAAAAGTAATAATAAATAAGAATTCTATGAATATTAACCAATGAAAGTCAGACATTGCTTTTCAACAATGCTTCAACGGAATTATAAAAAAAAATGAACTCATGGAACAGGCCTGGACAAAAATGATGGTACTCCTAACTTAATAGTTTGCTGCACAACCTTTTGAAGCAATCACTGCAATCAAACAATTCCTGTAACTGTCAGTGAGACTTCTGCACCTCTCTGCAGGTATTTTGGCCCACTCCTCATGAGCAAGCTGCTCCAGTTGTTTGCGGTTTGAAGGGTGCCTTTTCCAGACAGCATGTTTCAGCTCCTTCCAAAGATGCTCAATAGGATTGAGGTCAGGGCTCATAGAAGGCCACTTTAGAATAGTCCAATGTTTTCCTCTTAGCCATTCTTGGGTGTTCTTAGCTGTGTGTTTTGGGTCATTGTCCTGTTGCCAGACCCATGACCTGCGACTGAGACCCAGCTTTCTGACACTGGCCAGCACATTTCTCTCTAGAATCCCTTGATAGTCTTGAGATTTCATTGTACCCTGCACAGATGTTGAAGCATGGTTGAAAAACAATGTCTGACTTTCATTGGTTAACATTCATAGAATTTTTTTTAATCATTACTTTTGTCAGATTAAAGTTATTTATGTGACCATTGTGAGTTTTTCTTTCATTGACCGAAGGGTACCAACAATTTTGTCATGTTATGTGATGACAAAGAAGACCATAACCAAATAATAATTCAATTATTTGTCACATGTACCTTTAGCAGTGAGCTATTTTTTCCCACATACCCCACTTTCTCTCCCAGTGCCATATCTTCTTCATAGCTTGGGTCAGAACACACGGTTAGCCAGGATATAGTGCCCCCAGCTTGCTCAAGGGCTCAACAGTGGAAGCCTGGAGAGGCTGCGGCTTGAACCCCCAATCTTCCGATGAGTAACACAGCAACTCACAGCCTTAACCGACTGAGCCACCACTGGCCCCATAAAAAGACGGTTATAAGAAACAGGAGACCCTGCAAGTCTGCCTTTAAACCAAGGACTGTTAATGTCTTGTGTAGCTGTTTAATGTAATACTTAACAACATGACACTACATAACGGCCTACATCCATTACTTCATGTGCCTTTCCTAATAACAGTCCCTGGGCTTGAACAAATAGAAGCAGCCTTTCATGCAGAAACTAAAGGAGAACAAATAATTTTAGAGATCTACAGATCAGAAGAAAGCTAGGTCAAAGCCTCAGCTAATCAATTCAAAGCAGGTGCAAGCTAGCATGAAGTAGATTCCTGGTTTCAAAGCAAAATACAACATTTGGGGCAGCCTAGAAAGTGTCAAGAAGCTAAAGTTGTTCTTCAGGAGGTTCATCAGGGTACATTAGAGATGGACGGAAAGACAACTTTATGGAGTTGTGTGGAAAAAAAACATCTGCTCCTCAGTGTGGCCAGTACCAAAGAAATTGTGGAAGACTACAGGAAAAAGTGAACACAACCAGCCCCATAAACCCATGGGTTAGTACTTTGAGCTGATTACCATATACAAATACACAACACGCTGGCATGCAATGTCAACTCAAGGACAGTGTAAATATACTGTGCAAATGTCTTGAGCCACCAATCATTTCTTTAAACTAAATTTTATTTAATAATCAAGATATGTGGATTCAATTAAATTTATATTTTTTGCAACCTGCTGCAAAGTTCCTAAAGATAAGATATAAAAACTGATTGCTTATATAACAACCTCAGAAGCAACCTCATTTCCCCGCTCATCTGTTCCAAACAATCAGCATTCGACATCACCAGTATACTAATTACTGGCCTGAATATCTGTCATCATCTGCACCTGCTTTTCACTGATAAAAACCATCAACTTGAGGCCTGTATGTTTGAATGATTCACAGGTCATTGTGTGGATTAAAAAACAAAAAAAACGGAAAGCAGTAAGTGCGCTGTTTAAAGTACACTGTGGAATGGACCACAGCAATCAGCAATCCATTACTCCTCCGGTTATACCCCTGTTATAAAGCCCTTAATATTTTCCACCCAAATTTGAAGGTATTTTTGAACAACAATTTACTAAGGTCAATATTTTCCACTGAACCTTATATACAGTAAATATTTTCAGTAAATTTGTGAATTACACTGAAAGTATCAACTCCAACTATGAAATCTTATTTAGTTGGTACTATTAAACATTTTATTTGTATTTATTAGGTGCTCCGATTGATCAGTCGCTGATCATAATTGGCCGGTAATTGCTTTGGGAAGTTTGATCGACAGTCTCTATAATGGCCGATATAGAAAAGCCAATCCAATGACGCAAAACATGCGGGACAATTTTTTTGCGTGCTGCTAAAATGGCTTCACCGGTCTGACAATTCTACGTGTTGTGTGAAAAAGGAACATGAGCAGTTTTTTAAAAGTTGTCTGGTGCTAAGAGAGCGGGAGAGCTCAGCAACTCGCGCGCCACCACTCACTCAGCTGTCGGTAATTTCCCTATCTCACCTAAACGGTTTCGCGCAGTGGCCGTAAGCATGTTGAGCGAGCAGGGGAGACACTGCACGCACAGAATCGATCTGTTGAGCATGCAGTGGATACACTGCCCGTGCATAGAGTGCTTTATCTGCTCTCAAAATGTCAAACCGCGCGCTCAGAATTGTGGCAGGAATATAACGCCATATAAGCACGGTTCATTATGATTGACCGTGAGTGTTGGCGCTGTGATTACGTTTCCATCTTTCCGTGCGAAAAATTAAACATGTTTTTATTATTTAATTTTTTATTAAATATTAAAAAATTTTTAAAACGTCTTTTACACATGTTTAAGGAAAAAAAAAAACTTTAAATGTTTTGCCGGTCCTCACGGATGCTTGCGGACCTTGCAGAACTTCCAGCGACTCGCGTCCTATTGTCTGTTATTTCATTTAATTTTATACAATCTACAGGAAAGTTGTACTTGTCATGCTCTAAGCTGTTCCCAATTACTAACCAGCACAGGCTGCTATGTTTTAAGATGACGTGTTGCACATGTTGCTTGCCAACAAATACAGTTGGCAATTCATGATATTCCTCTTCTTGTAATTTCAATACTTCATTTACATTTTTGTTAGATATAGTTTAATAAATAATGCTACATGATAAGGCTTTTAGTAGACCCTGTAATCGGTATCGGCCGATACAGGTTCTAGTGATCGGAGATCTGTGATCGGCCCCAAAAATCCTGATCGGAGCACCCCTAAGAATTACCCAGTGTTATTATAGAAGGAGACTCCTCCTTCAAAACACTAACCTCCTCCCCTCCATCCCTATTTCTCTCCTCGATTCCTTCGTCAGTGAGTCTCCCTAAGAAAGGTATGTACATGTAAAAATGTGTTTGCTCTATCCTGTACATTTTTCATTTATTTAGTGCTGTATTATTTTCATATAATTAAGGCTTTTTCGCACCTTGTTTTGTAATATAAACAAAATTAATCAAAAGTTCACATTGGTGGGAAACAGATTCATTCTATTTACATGTATTCTAACGGAAAAAAAATGAATGTGTACAAGGTAAAGTGCTGGTTTATTTGTTTTGTTTTTGTTACTTTACCACAGTGATTCCGTAAGGATGCTCACTCCAGTGTCAGAGAGATATCTTGTTTTTCCTGTTAAAACTGTGTTTCAGCTGTGTTTGTGTGTGTCCGTTTGTTGTGAAACTTAAAAAGTGATTCCGTTAGTATGCGCTCATGCCAGTGTCAGAGAGATTTCTTTTTTTTTCCTGTTCCATGTGTGTGTTTGTTGTGAAACTTCAAAAGCGAGGTGGGGAGAGGGAGGAGGAGTGTTACTGTGTAAAACAAGGCGAGGGAAGGGGCTAACTCCACACACACACACACACACACCGCCTGCGTGCACCAATGGAAACACTTATCTGTCAGGATTTATTTGTACTTTTTTTTTTTTTTAAGTTAAATTGCAGGTTAATTTGTTTTATTTTCACTTTATAGATTTTATTAATTATTTTTATGTATTTATTTTTTTGGGCTATGGAACGAATAATTTGAGTTTTTATTATTTCTTAAGGGAAAATGGTGATTTGGTTTACGAGTGTTTTGGACCACGAGCCCACTTCCGGAACGAATTATGCTCGTAATCCAAGATTCCACTGTATTAAAAGACCAGGCTGCTTTTGGTTTTTGCTTTAGGTCAGGTGATTCTTATCTTCCTCTTGACAATACCCCATAGACTCTCTATGGGATTCAGGTCAGGCTACCAACTGTTTTGCTGAAGATGATGTCAGAGTTGGATAGAGCTCTATATCATGTTCAGCAAATCAGTTGGTAGTTTTTGCACTGTGGGCAACTGCTAATTCCTTCTTGAAACGGAAATTGTCAGCAGATAGAAGCACAAAGTGCTATAAAATCTCCTGGTAGATGGTTGCATTGACTTTGGACTTGATAAAACATAGTAGATCAGCAACAGAAGATGATTTGGCACCACACTGAACTTCAAGCAACTTGGATTCTGTGCCTCTCCAATTTTTCTCCAGTCCCTGGGAGCTTGATTTCCAAATGAAATGCAAAATAGACTTTCATGCTTAGATCAGGTAAGATACTTCTGACATTGTCTCTGGTTACATTGGCTTGAAACTAGGAATGCTAAAGTTGTTTCTTGAAGACATCTGTGCATTGTGGCTCCATGTCCAGTCCAACCCCTTCCAAGTTCTTTAATCAGTTTTGCTTTACAAACTATGTAAGGCTTAGGTCATCCCTCCTTTACCCGTTTTCTTACCACACACTTGCCATCCAGTCATCTTTCTATGAATATTCTTTGACACAGCACCTTCTGTACCACCCTTGTACAGGTTCTGGGTGCTGCAGGTGGAGATAGCCAGTCACCGACTCTGGCATTAGAGCCCTGCCAGAGGAGGTGTTACTAAGTACTGATTATGTAAGTGCCCAAACCTTTGCACAGTGCAACAATAATGTTTTTAGTTTTTATCTTTGTTCAATTTATGAAATAGAAATTAACTATGCACCAATGTTTGCTGAAAATATTGTGCATTTTTTCCATTTCCAAGAGAGACTGTGTTAACATCTTTTCAATGAAATCACCAAAATCTATTCTTTATCAAGGGGTGCTTAAACATTTGAATAAGACTGTAATTGTTCCAATAAGTGCAACAGTAAAAGACCTGGGTGTAATTATAGATCCCAGTTCATTTGAACCACATGTACATGATATTAATGCGATGATATATGGATGTATACGGTCACTAAACAATGCAAAAAAACTAGTTCATGCTTTTATCACCTCTTGGTTGGACTATTGTCTAATTGGATGCCTTACAATCTGGTTGTTCAAATAGGTGAATAAACAAGCTTCAGTTTTTTTCAGAATGCAGCAGCGAGAGTCCTCACTAGAACCAGACGATACGAGCACATCACCTCTATCATATCCACACTGCACTGGGTTCCAGTGAAATTTTGAAGCAATTTTAAAATACTACTTTTGACATATAAATCATTAAATTGTCTTACGTTGCAGTACCTGAGTGAACTGTTAGTGCCTTATGAGTCGCTATGCCTATTTCAATCAAAGGATGCAGGCTGCTTTTCAGTACCGCGCATTATGAAAACTACAGCAAGGGACGAGCTTTTTCTTACAAAGCTACAAAATTATGGGATAGCCTTCCAGTTAATGTTTGGGACTCAGTGTCTCAGTGTTTAAGTCTAGCCTAAAAACCTATTTATTTAGCCAAGCATTTTTGTAAATAAATTTGCCTTAGATAAAGAAGCAGATCTGAGGGTCTCATGGAGTATTATTATGAACTGTTATGTTTAGATGCTGTCTTCCCCACTCTCATTGATCACTCAGGTTTGCTGACGGTGAAGTGATTGGTTGCTTTACATCTTAGGGAGCCCTTATGTATTTGTTTCCTTCTGGCTGTCACTTTTAGTTATGCTGTCACAGTTAGTCTTGCCGGAGTTCCTGCTTGAACTCTGCATTACATATACATTCATCATGTACAGTCAATGACTGTGACCATACCTAACTGTTATCTCTCTCTCTCTGCTATCTTTCTCCCTCTCCCTGTCTCTCTGTCGAGCTGTACATGTCACTCCTGAGCTGCCAGTTATCCAAACCACCTCTGCCTTCTGGATCAGTCTGACTCGTCCAGGTGGCTCCTTTTCTTGTTGAAGATCTTGTCACATGGAGCCCCGTGTGGTCTGTTTGGGATGTATGTGGTGACTCTGGACGGTTCCACTTTACCATGAAGACAGTTCTGGTCTCGGGTGATGCAAACAACTGTTCTCGGAGAACTTTTGACTGTAGTCGCTCGATAGTTCAGGGCTGGAATTTCCTACAGTCTACTACCTGAGCTTCCAATAACTTCCAATAATGTCCAACTGGACACCATATTAACTTAAAGAAATCAACTGTTATTTTGAACGTCCAGCTGCCTAACACACAGTATAACTGTAGGTCAATCCCAGCTATCTGCCATCACCCAAATGAGTATGGGTTGACGTTGAGTCCGGTTCCTCTCATGGTTTCTTCCCATCAGAAACTATCTAATAATTTTGATTCATACACATTCACATTTCAAACAAATTTCCATAATTTTCTTTTGACTGTGTAAAGCTATTTTGTGACAATGCAATAATTCAAGCAGAAGATGAGTATAAGCAAAAAATAAAAAAGACAAAAATTCATAAGCAACAAATACTACACCTTGAAAAGCACTGCATTCTAAGGAAACACAATGAGACCACAAAATCGTGTGATTACCAGGCTAATGCGTAATGTAGTTCTGCTATTTTGGCCCTACCATGATAGGTAACATCTGTTTGTGAACAAACATACTGTCCAGGTTATTTCACAGGCAAAGCAGAAACCCTTTCAGCCATAGAAAGCTTTTGGCCAGGACATGTTGGCACATGATTTGCATGATTCTATTAATTCCGTATCTTAAAATAGTAATTCCACTATTCATCATGCAAAACATAAGGCATGTCTAAATGGCAGGCTATTTTATAAGCTGCACCCATGTAACATACTGTAAAATTAAAACATTACAGATGAAGAAGTGATAATTACAGATGGGAATATTGTTGCATTTAGCATGAAGTACTGTAGAATTGGCACCTCTGTGGTAGGTTCCTCACCTACCATATGAAAGGCCCAGGTTTAATACCCTGCCACTGGCTGCAAATAGAAATGTGAGGCTTGTGTTAGTAAGCAGTGCTGGGGGATGTTACTTTTTAAAGTAACAAATTACATTACTTTTTGAAGACAGTAATTTTGTAATCAGTTACTTTACTGCATTACTTTCTGAAAAAATAACTAGTTGGAGTGCTTTTCCATTGCAGAAAATGAAAAACTCCTTTGTGATTCCCTGCATTTTGTTTTAGTCAAGACCTTTTCTACCATCATCATCAGCAAAGTTTGTCCCATAGTCTGTTAACTACTAATACCCCTATTTCACCTACGCGGTTTCAAGCGGTTTCGCATGGTGGCAGTAAGTACGGTTCATCATGATTCACCGTGAGTTTTTGCGCTGTGATTCGGACGTCGGTCCTCGCGCGCTCACACTCACTCACACTCACTCACACTCACTCACACTCACTCACACTCACTCACACACACACACACATGTGCGTTAGAATACTCATTACGTCAAAAAAGTAATCCGAGTTCTCTTAACGCGTTAAGACTAAAATACATTTCCTGTCGTACAATTGCACTACCATATACAGTCAGGTCCATAAATGTAAAAACAAAAATAAGAATTTGGTAGTTGACCGCTGCACATCACGGCAATGAATTGGAAACATTCAAGGTGTAAGTGAAGTCAAGCCTTTCAGCTTAAATTCATTGGATTACAACCATGTGTGGAATTAACCATTCTTCACATTTACAAAAAAGTATACAAGTACTCTACAAAAAAGATAAAGTGCATGTGTAACAAAAGCGACAACACAACAAACATTACACAATACAATACTGTGGAGTATGAGATAAGTTGAGGTGAGATGAGAACAATAAACATTTCTTATAATTAGCAGCAAAGACATAAAAAAGTCCTTGTCCAAAAGCAGGTAAAGATATTGTGCTAAAAGCAATTTTAGGTTGGTATGTAAGATTTCTGGATGGTTGCTGATCAGTATGTTTGTGCGTGTGTTTATCAGTTAAGTCCCATTTCTTTTGAGGTAACGGAGTTTATCTAAATGAGAGAGTGTGTATCAGCCCAGTCCCTTTTTATTTAGAGATGGATGACTTGTAAAAAAGAAGCTGTTACGCAGTCTGGATGCGAGTGCCCGAATGCTTTGGTACCTTTTTCCAGATGGCAGGAGGGTGAAGAGTGAGTGACAGATGTGTCAGATTTGCAGATGCAGCGTGTGGTGTAGATGTCTTCAATAGAGGGAAGAAAGACCCAGACGATGATCTTGGCTGTCATCACTATTCGCTGTATGGTCTTCTGGTCCAAGATGGAGCCGTTGATGTTTAGCGGAGAGTGGTCGCTCTGTGTTCTCCTGAAGTCAACAACCCTCTTTTTTGTTTTATCAATGTTAAGAAACAGGTTGTTGTCTTTACACCACTCTGTTAGGCTCAGCATTTCCTCTCTGTATGCTGACTCGTCATTCTGGCTGACGAGACCCAACACAGTTGTGTCATCAGCAAACGTGATGATGTAATTGGAGCTGCGTGTCGCTACACAATCGTGAGTCAGCAGTGTGAACAGCAGGGGACTGAGCACACAGCGTGGGGAGCCCCAATGCTAAGTGTGTGGCTGCTAGTGGTGCTGTCCACTGATTGGGTTAGAATGGCAGACTTGACATGTTAAAAGGAAGATGATTCTTGAAATCATTGTTCTTTCATTGTTAACCATGGTGACCTGCAAAAAAACGTGTGCAGCCATCCTTGCGTTGCATAAAAATGGCTTCACAGGCAAGGATATTGTGGCTACTAAGATTGCACCTAAATCAGCAATTTATAAGATCATCAAGAACTTCAAGGAAAGAGGTTTAATTCTTGTTAAGAAGGCTTCAGGGCGCCCAAGAAAGTCCAGCAAGCGCCAGGATCGTCTCCTAAAGAGGATTCAGCTGCGGGATCGGAGTGCCACCAGTGCAGAGCTTGCTCAGAAATGGCAGCAGGCAGGTGGAAGCGCATCTGCACGCACAGTGAGGCGAAGACTTTTGGAAGATGGCCTGGTGTCAAGAAGGGCAGCAAAGAAGCCACTCTCCAAAAAAACATCAGGGACAGATTGATCTTCTGCAAAAAGTATGGCGAATGGACTGCTGAGGACTGGGGCATATTCAAAAGTCATATTCTTGGATGAAGCCTCTTTGCGATTGTTTGGGGCATCTGGAAAAAGGCTTGTCCGGAGAAGAAAAGGTGAGCGCTACCATCAGTCCTGTGGCATGCCAAGCATTCTGAGACCATTCATGTGTGGGGTTGCTTCTCATCCAAGGGAATGGGCTCACTCACAATTTTGCCCAAAACAACAGCAACTTCTTCCAACAATCCAACAACAGTTTGGGGAAGAACAATGCATTTTCCAGCATGATGGAGCACTTTGCAACAAGGCAAAAGTGATAACTAAGTGGCTCAGGGACCAAAACGGTGAAATTTTGGGTCCATGGCCTGGAAACTCACCAGATCTTAATCCCATTGAGAACTTGTGGTCAATCCTCAAGAGGTGGGTGGACAAACTAAAACCCACTAATTCTGACAAACTCCAAGAAGTGATTATGAGCCTTTGAAACGTATGATTATGAGCCTTTGAAACGTATGAAGTGCTTGTAATTATATTTCAGTACATCACAGAAACAACTAAAACAAGGATCTAAAAGCAGTTTAGCAGCAAACTTTGTGAAAACGAATATTTGTGTCATTTTCAAAACTTTTGGCCACGACTGTACACTCCAATAATGAAAAAGGTGGCGCAGTAAATAAAAAGGTCTACGCGCAAAAGTCCACCAGCGATGAGTAAAAGCTAGAAACTAGCATTCCATGATCATGTAAACACAAAAGCCACTGCCACAAGTCTTACCTCACAGAGCTACATTTCTGTAGGCACAAAACAAGGTTAGCTTGTCTAGCTCAATAGCGGCGTCTGGAACTTTGAGCCATGCCTTCGTTAATAAACAAAAATGCAGCAGTCTTTATTTTCAGCAGTGTAGACTGTTGGGAGTCGGATCTAGTCCAGCTTATGGTCCAGGGAGCAGACATTGGACCGAATGATGGATGGGAGAGCCGACCGGATACGGTTTGTTTTTAGCCTAGTACAGACTCCCACCTGCTTGCGGCGCTTCTGCTTCCTCGCGTACCGCTTCTGATGTACCCTCCTTTAGCTACCGGCATCAGGCACTGACGCGGCCTCAAGGTCTGTTCTCCGCAGCAGGCTGAGATTGCGTAGCTTTTTCCGCAATGCATTCTGTCTGTACGAGTTTCTGAATTGCACTGGTTGCTCCATACACCATGTAAAGACAGGCTACAAAACAAAGTAAACAAAAGTAGCACCATTTTGGATTTGGAGTGGGCGCTGCATGCTATTGCCGCACCGCCATCTGGCCATTAAGAACGCACGTTTCGAGAAAAGGGATCTCGCGCGCTTCCGCGGCAGCTCGCAGGAAGCTGTGAAAATGCTGTTCATTACCTGTAGGGGGCAGTCGTGTTTTAATCTGAAGTATTGCGTGTCTACTGAAGCCAAACATGTGTTCTCTCTCTTAGACAGCAAGCGACAGAGCTCATAAACGTGTCGAGCACAAACGGTAATACTGATATGTATTTATTCTTCATTTTCTTCTCTCCTGCAATACTCTTCTCTCCTACTTATTTGACTGCGCTTTCTCCATTCAGTATTATCATCATTAATAGTAGTAGTGAAAACTACCGCTGATTAACTATCTCTGCAGTGGTTAAAACAGTAACCAGTAACAGTTAAAATAACCTAGCACTTTAACATTTAACCCAGCAGTTTTTAGAGTGTAACATAAAAAATATTCAATTTGCAAAATAGCATAGGTGAAAATCATAGGTTGTGTATAGAGTGATTAAAAGCAGTACAACAAAGCTTATGGTAAATAAATTCTCGGACTCTTCCACTGCAGGTATTAAAAAACAGTAACTGTCACTTTTAGCTCAGTGGTCCGCACAAAACCTTTCGCGGAAGACCCTTTGAATTCGCCATTTTCACGAGGGGTGCTCATCTCGGTTTATTCATACAGATGTACAGTACCTATTTACAGTATATGGAATTTTATGGGGTTGTCACTGAACGATTTACCCTGACCAAGTGCAATATAAGAATAGTGCCAGCTGGCACATCTTAAAAATAATTCGTCATCTATTTTGAGATACTTTTTTTTTTCTAAACTTGTGCTACTCTTTTGCTTACACGGTTTGGTTACAATATTTGTTAATTAATTTTTTTTTTATTTAAATGAGGCTTGGGCTCCGAGATGTTGAGCTTGCTGTACAGAGCTTTACCGCCCGTTCGAGTGTAATTCATAAATTATGTTTATAATAATGAAATGAGATGCCCTAAATCGTGCTTTAAAATTAATCTATAATTAATTTCAAACCCGCGGCTCGCAGTTTCAATTTACAAAAGGCAGCGTTTTGATCAAAAGCATGCGATTTATCAATAAAAATGCAGACATACTGCATTGATGGATGGATGTTGTTGATAAAAAATTATTATTATTATTATTATAATGATAATTAAATAAATAGCTGTCCATCTTTTTTGTGTTTATCTTTTCGGTTTATTATACACCCCTGCACCACTTATTATAATACATTGTTTTAAATGTTAGTAAAGGTACCATAGCAAGAGAAAAAGGAAAAAAATTATAATTATATATAGTGTTTACGCTGTAATTTGGTCATGTTCACCCATGGGGTAAACATATGTGGCATTTAATAGCATTCGCTAGTTATCAAGTTGATATACAGGTCAATGTGCATCAAACAAAATCTCTCTAAGTAAAAATAATAATAAATTATGAATAATCCTAATGTCACCCCATGGGTGAACATGACCAAATTACTGCATGAACACCGGAACACGAGGATTTAAGAATTTAATTTAACACGAATATACTTAATGTGTTAAAATGTTGGATTTTAATTTAAAAGCCACACACACATATATATATACACACACGTATATATGTACACGTGTCATGTATATATATATACACTGTATGTGTGTGAAATGTATTTATATATGTGCCATTTTAATTAAAACCCAACATTTTAATGGTTTGTGATCGGTGCATGGATGTCAACTCGCACGTTCTGGAATATTCCATTGTCATTCATATTGCCGCTGTTCTAGAGCCCTTCGCTGAAGCATTCGCTAGTTATCAAGTTGATATACAGGTCAATCTGCATTTGAAAATATTCAGTAAATTTGTGAATTACACTCAAAGTATCAACTCTAACTATGAACTCTGATTTAATTTGCTGGGGAAAGAAAATTTGGGCAGAGACTCTGTCTTGTTAATTCATCTAAACCCCCCCTACAGTATTTATACCCAGTTGGATAAATTCACATATAAATAAATAAAACATGAATAAAACGTGAAGAGATTCAGCAGAATCTTGACACCGTGCTTGCTCTAAAAGACTATATTCGACAAGAATATACTGTAGATAATATAAATTTATAATAAGATAATTAATAAGATAATTAATTACAAACTGCATGTCATGTAAAATATTAATAAAAAAGTATTAGACACATATATAATATGGTAGTATATACAATGAAAAAGCTATTTACACATGAGTGTTCAAATGTAAAGCAAACACAATTATTAATTTATTGTGTATATTTAACTTCATTCAGCCGTTTAAGTTACATGAAAAAATAATGTGCCTACCAGGCCACTATTATTTTCTGTTCAAATTTAAAGATGCACACACGTATGCAAAAAGACGAAGTACAACAAAGAATGTGAAAGTGTATAATCTTTAATAAAGTTAGTCTAAAACAATATTGTCTCCAATGCTGAAGCAAACATTATTGACTTTCTGGGGGAGTATATCTGCACCTTTTGTAAAGTGAAAGTACGAGCCGCGGGTTCATGCACGCCAATGAACAGCTTTATTTCAGTCATAAATTCACAATCACATTCCAGCTATTATTTGCAGCCGTGGTCAAATAATGGATAAAATAATTATTCAATACTGGACACAAAGCAAAAAAGCCTGATTATTTTTTATAAAAAGCCCGAAGCACTTCATGTTTATATTTGTTCATTCATGTCTTCTAATGGTGCTCGATACATTTTTACGTTTTAACGAAGACATGTTGACATATTCACAAATCAGGACATTCGCATAATTACTGTATATGTGCGCGCATCTCATAGGTGTGTGTGCGCGGAGAGTTTGTGTATATGTGCGCGTGTCTCATAGGCGTGTGTGCGCGCATTTCATATGTAGTTGTGTGAGCAGTTAGTAGTATATATGGATGTGTGACTGTTTCATATATGTGTATGCAAGTGTTTCGTGTGTGTGCATGAGTGAAGTTTGATTTAAGCCCTATAACCTCATAATTTAGGGCATCTCTTTTCATCATTATGAACATAAAATATTATTATTATCATAAAATATTATTATTGTAAAACAACATTTACGTTTGCTTCAGCATTGGAAACAATATTGTTTCCGGCTAACTAATTATACACAATTCTTCGTTGTACTTGGTCTGGCTTTTAGATAAAGTCCTTCCATGCACAATCTGGCGGATATTCAGTGAAGCACAACACATTTATTTAAATTCCCGAATGTTGCTTGGGAAAAAGCGCACATTCTTAATGGCCAGATCTGTAGTATCACTATTGAGTATTATGTTTGCATTTGGTAGCAAACTCTCAACATGAGTTCCAAAAAGGTTGTTATGCTCAACACGAGTTCCAAGGAGGTTTTTATGTAGCCAACATATAGGAAAGTCAAGAATGCTCTTTAGGTGTGTCATTTTTAAAGTCTACAATCAAAGAGACAGCTTTGTGAAGTAAATACGAACGCTTCACAAGGTGCTTACGACTGTTAATGCTCAAGGAGAGAAGGGCCAAATTAGACTTTCCAGGAAACATTTGTCAAATTCTTTGGACTGATGAAACCAAAATTAACAAATAAATGATAGAATGAGAAAGATATGAAGAAAGAAAGGAACAGCTCATGATTCAAAGCATACCACATCATCTGTCAAATATAGTGGAGGCAGTTTTCTGGATCTTAAAAGCTTTTCTCTTACTGAAGGACAAGACTGAAGACAGAAAGACCCGCAAACCAGCAGCAGCTGAAGACAGCTACAGTAAAGAAAATAAGAAAAACATGGAAACTCAAGACGATTCATTCCACAACCCAAAAATATTCATATGAAAATAATTAATACAAAATAAAGTAAAAATAAAACAAATTAACCTGCACTTTACCTTTGAAAAGTGTAGTAACACAGAGGAGACAGTTCTGTAATATACCTTTGTTGACAACAACAGAAAGACATGAAATAGTTATAACAAAAACTAATGACTAACTGAATGTTTCCCGCATTCAGCTGCTTGTTCTCCGCTCTTTTTTAACATGCAAATCCTTACCAAATCCTTACCCACTACTGTCATCTAGTGGATAGGTAAACAATATACCCACTAAACTACAAAAAGAATCCTAGCTGCAGTGATTGAGACCAGAGAGAGGTGAGGAGAAAGGGGGGAAGGGAGCTGCTGTGTAGGATGGACACGCCCACCCACATACAAACATACAAAAAAGAAAAACCATTGGTTAAATTGTGATCACGTTACACTCGGCGTCAAAATAAGAAGCACATGCCTGCCACATGATACTCAATGATATTTGGTACTCGTATGTCAAGACTCACTCATTTATCAAGAATCCTATGCGGAATGCTCTCAAACCGGGTTACTCCTATCCGAGGTTTCATTGTATCTCAGTTTGTATCATTTATGAGCTCCCTGTCAGTTGGTGTTTGTGTGTATATATGAAAATAGCTGTAATTCTTAAATATTTAATGCCACACTTTTGCAAAACCACTTGTCACAGTCACATTTAGCTTGCTCATTAGAGATGAATAGGTAAAGTATCCAACACATAATATATAAACTAAATTTCTATATTATGTATAATTCTATAAAATTCTATGGAATAGACATGCATAAATGAGCCTTGGAACACTTTTGGTAGGTACTGACAATTGTCAGTGTCAGTTGGAGACAGGGAGTATCCCTCAAGAGCTGAAGTTTTGGAGTTGCTCTGACCCTGTTGTCTAGCAGTCACAATGTGACTATGTCACAGTAATGTCATAGTAGCTACAATATAATATGTTGTGCTAATGGCACCTGTAAGTGGGTGGTTATCTTAGGCAGCAAAACGTAAAAACGTTTGTGTTTGAAACAGAAAGAACGGGTAAACATAAGAAGTGTCTTTGTGAGAGCTACTGTAGTTCAAATAGCTAGTCTCTATCAAAAGGTGTCAGAACACAGATCATTGCTGTTTGCTGCCACAAGGGGGGTCCTACTCAGTAATAAGCAGGATGTCATAATATTATGGCTGATGGAGTTTACAGTCCTGGCCAAAAGTTTTGAGAATTACATAAATGTTGGAAATTGGAAAAGTTACTGCTTAAGTTTTTATAATAGCAATTTGTATATACTCTAGAATGTCATGAAGAGTGATCAGATGAATTGCATAGTCCTTCTTTGCCATAAAAATTAATTTAATCCCGAAAAAATCTTTCCACTGCATTTCATTGCTGTCATTATAGAACCTGCTGAGATAATTTCAGTAATCATCTTGTTAACTCAGGTGAGAATGTTGACGAGCACAAGGCTGGAGATCATTATGTCAGGCTGATTGGGTTAAAATGGCAGACTTGACATGTTAAAAGGAGGGTGATGCTTGAAATCATTGTTCTTTCATTGTTAACCATGGTGACCTGCAAAGAAACGTGTGCAGCCATCATTGCGTTGCATAAAAATGGCTTCACAGGCAAGGACATTGTGGCTACTAAAATTGCACCCAAATCAACAATTTATAGGATCATCAAGAACTTCAAGGAAAGAGGTTCAATTCTTGTTAAGAAGGCTTCAGGGCGTACAAAAAAGTCCAGCAAGCGCCAGGATCGTCTCCTAAAGCGGATTCAGCTGCGGGATCGGAGTACCACCAGTGCAGAGCTTGCTCAGGAATGGCAGCAGGCAGGTGTGAGCGCATCTGCACGCACAGTGAGGCGAAGACTTTTGGAAGATGGCCTGGTGTCAAGAATGGCAGCAAAGAAGCCACTTCTCTCCAAAAAAAAAAACATCAGGGACAGCTTGATCTTCTGCAAAAAGTATGGCAAATGGACTGCTGAGGACTAGGGCAATGGATGAAGGATGAAGCCTCTTTCCGATTGGTTGGGGCATCTGGAAAAAGGATGGTCCGGAGAAGAAAAGCTGAGTGCTACCATCAGTCCTGTGTCATGCCAACAGTAAAGCATCCTAAGACCATTCATGTGTGGGGTTGCTTCTCATCCAAGGGAGTGGGCTCACTCACAATTTTGCTCCAAAACACAGCCTTGAATAAAGAATGGTACCAAAACACCCTCCAACAGCAATTTCTTCCAACAATCCAACAACAGTTTGGTGAAGAAGAATGCATTTTCCAGCATGATGGAGCACTTTGCCACGTAAGGCAAAAGTGATAACTAAGTGGCTCTGGGACCAAAACGTTGAAATTTTGGATCCATGGCCTGGAAACTCCCCAGATCTTAATCCCATTGAGAACTTGTGGTCAATCCTCAAGAGGCGGGTGGACAAACAAAAACCCACTAAATTCTGACAAACTTCAAGAAGTGGTTATGATAGAAAGTTGTTATCAGTCAGGACTTGGCCCAGAAGATGTTTGAGACCCAATCGAATGCCCAATCGAAATGCAGAGATCCTGAAAAAGAAGGGCCAACACTGCAAATATTGACTCTCTGCATAAATGTCATATAATTGTTGATAAAAGCCTTTGAAACGTATGAAGTGCTTGTAATCATATTTCATCACAGAAACAACTGAAACAAAGATCTAAAAGCAGTTTAGCAGCAAACTTTGTGAAAACTAATATTTGTGTCATTCTCAAAACTTTTGGCCACGACTGTAGAGAGAGAGTTTATCTATCTATCTATCTATCTATAGATAGATAGATAGAAGGGTAATTAAAAACTATATATATATATATATATATATATATATATATATATATATATATATATATATATATATATATATATATAGAGAGAGAGAGAGAGAGAGAGAGAGATGTGTGTGTGTGTTTGCATTAAAAAAAAAGAGAAAAACTGGTGAGACAAAACTCTTGAGGGCTTAGACTTAGTGAGGCTCGTGATACAGTATGAATGAAACCTGTGTGCATTTTACTGTCTTGAACAAAAAGAAAATGAAATCCAAAAGAGGGACTTGGATTTGAATAGTTTAACGCTCTTTACCATAGTCATGTGTAACATATACAGCATGTTACACTTTATTAGCAGTTTACCCTTAATAAGACATAAAATAGTAGCTTTTACACATTCATGATCATTTTATGCAAAGCCTAACTAATGCTGACAATATTACATTAATAAACTGACAATAATTCAACTGGAATTCAGTTCTTTGAAAAAAAAAGTGAAGCTCTGAAGGTGAATGCATACCTTCACTCTAGGGATCAAACAACTAAAAATCAAGTCAGAATTTTGGTGTGATTCTAGGGACAGACCTTAGTTTCAGTAGTCATGTAAAAGAAGTAACTTCAGCATACTATCATCTCAAAAACATTGCAAGAATTAGATGTTTTTTTTTTTTCAATCAAGACTTGGAGAAACGGGTCCATGCCTTTATCATCAGCAGGATGCGATTACTGTCTCCTTACCAGCCTTCCCAAGAAGACCATTTGACAGCTGCAGCTCATCCAGAATGCTGCTGTTAGGATTCTGACTAGTACCAGAAAATCTGAGCACATCACCCCAGTTCTCAGGTCCTTACACTGGCTCTCGCTGAACAACAACATTTTATATGTTAAAATCCAATTTTAAATTTCTAGTTTATTTCAGTGACTGGTCAGCAATACGTACTCATAACTTAAGGACAAGTATAGTACTTTTTTGTTGTCGGCTATGGCCAAGAGCATGAGAAAATAAAAATTCAGTGGATCATCCAGCACTAGGCCCAGCACGTCCTCAGCCCTCTGCCCCATTAGTGAGCCGAGCACTAGCCTTGCCACCACTTCATCTACCCCAAAACTTAATAAAAATGGACGTTGAAGATCTCAAAGGCGGACTGTCTACATGGTCGGATGTAGTGGTCACAATGCAAACTAGTTCCAAACGAATCAGCATCAAGCTCCACCGCATCGGTTTCTAATTTACTGATTGAAGTTCTACAGTTGGACAAGGATCTCCTTATTGACCACTCATATGAAAGGTCCAGTCCCAAGAAGCAAGGAGAAAAACCGCACGCCATTACGCCAAGTTACACTATCATCAGGACTGTGTTGAAGTACTGCGCCATGCCTGGACCCGAGCTCTACTTTGCTTTAATGGGGAACAAATAGCCATATTTCACACTCCAAGTGTGGCCAAGGCTTGTGCGGCATTTACTGGGGGTAGAAAACTCTTACAGGACGGTGTGTATTTTGGCATTTTGTAACCTGTGCAATTTGATATAACCTACAAGGTCGAGAATAAAATATTCACAGATCCAGATAAAGCCATGCACTACAGTATGTTGTAGTAGTCTTTTCTACTTTCTGGAAATTTGAAGCTTCGCTTTTGCTATGAATTTTTGATGAAAAAAATAGGTGTTTCTTCTAGACAGGCTAATGGATGTTTGAATTTTGTAGAATATTAAATCTCTTAACCATCCTGTGAAAAGGAAAATAAATCCTTAATTGATCTGAAATCTTACTACACAAAAAAACTAATTTTATTCTCCAGTACATAATACTTTTTCACGCATAGATTATTTTCTTGTAAATAATAAACTTCTTCCTCTCGTAACAGATTCGGATTATAAAGCCATATTGATATCAGACCACTCTCAACTTACTCTGTCAATCCATATACCCAGTGCAAGATCTAACTATCGTCCTTGGAGATTTAACTCCTCGCTTCTTTCAAATGACAAGTTTGTGATCTTTATGAGATCAGAGATTTTTTTAATGTCAGCCAAACTCTGGGTTTGTCATCCTCAACAGTTGCTTAAAGGCATAAGGTGGCAGATTATTTCATTTTGTGCAAAACCACCAAAGGAGACCACCAAACAATTTACAAAACTAGCAGATAAGATAAAGGAATTGCATTCAATATGCAGTGCATCACCTACACCAGTGTTTTTCAACCACTGTGCCGCGGTACACTAGTGTGCCGTGAGAGATCGTCAGGTGTGCCGTGGGAAATTATTCAATTGGTCTAAAACATGAAATATGAAAGATCAAAAAGACTGTTTTCACTGAGTTTTTGATTCCTATTCAAGACACTTTAATAAGAATGACTGTATATTGTTAATTGCACTTTTTATTTGAAAGAAGAAGAAACATGAAAGATTATGTGTTTATTTGATTCCTGTTCAAGACACTTCGATAAGTAAGGCTGTACAGTATATGGTTAATATAGGCTACAGAGTTTCATTTTTTACAGTTTCGATTGTTGGTGTGCCTTGTGATTTTTTTTCAATTAAAAATGTACCTTGGCTCAAAAAAGGTTGAAAAACACTGACCTACACCAACTATATTTAAACAATGACTACTATTACAAGCAGAATATAATTTAATTTCGACAAAACAAGCGGAATATCTGGTTTTAAAAACACGCTCCTCGTTTTATGAGCACAGGGAAAATACTGTTAGACTGTAAGCCAATCTGTTGCAGCAGGGATCTGCTAAACAAGCTATAGCAGATCATGGTACAAAGTGCAGTGATAATTTAACAATCAATAGCTGTTTCCTCCACTATTATAAATCACTATATACTGCTCCTTCATCCTCTGATACCTGGACATTAGAGGCCTTCTTTCAAAATTTATGTATTCCTACAATAAGTATAGATACAGCATCACAATTAGAGGAGTCTATATCTGATACAGAAATAGCCCTAGCAATCCGAATTATGCAATCTGGTAAATCATCTGGACCAGATGGATATACTTCAGAATTTTTTAAAACAGCTCTCTCCTCTGTTGGCGTCAGTTTTCCAAGAAAGCTTTTCCTCTGGATCATTATCAGTTATCTCCTTAATTTTAAAGAAGGAAAAAGAACCCTCTTGACTGCTGTTCATATCGTCCAATTTTATTGTTAAATACAGATACAAAAATCTTAGCAAATGTTCTGGCCCGCCGTCTGGAGAAAGTTCTGCCCTATGTTATTTCACGTGATCAAACCATCTCTATTTGACAATTTGGAAACAATTATTTCCCTCAATGCTGAAAAAGCATTTGATCGAGTGAACTGAGATTTTCTTTTCTACAGTCTTAGTAAATTTGGTTTCTTTATGTGGATGACATGCTGCTTTTCATATCTGATCCTCTTCAAAGCCTATCAAAACTTGTGGATCTATTGAAAGACTTTGGTGAAATATCTGGCTACAAAGTTAATCTACAAAAAACGTTAAATGATGCCAATTATTTGGGTAACACATAACCATGATGATCTGTGGGACCTGCTACAGTACGAAAGAATAAACACAATTCAAATGAATGTTTCCTAAATTCTTATATCTATTTCAGTGTCTTCCAATCTTTTAAAAAATTAAAATTTTTAATAACTTAAAATTTAGACCTTTTGTCATGCACACTCGTAACACGACCGGCACTAGGACCCGGAAGTAATACGGTCGGGTTTCAGGAAGCATAAAAGGAAACAAGATAGTGATTCACAATGCTCAGTCATTGAGTTTTGCCCATGCTATTGCCGACGCCTCGCTCGTCTAAACGTGAGTACTCACTTGCTTGGGTTTCGCTTTCGATTGGGTGTGTGTATTTAGAACGCGGGTTTATTTGTGTAAACTCTTGCTCTCGCTTCGGGAGAGTTCTAATAATAACCAGCGTGGTTATCCTGCCTGCTTGCGCTACTTCCGCGTTTGGGTTTACCATCCACGCTACAGGGCTAACTGCTAGTCTTCTGGTTCATCTCCGGTTAGTTCGTGACAGAATGACTGAGCCATCAGCAGTGAACCCAGCGGAGTTTGCTCGCCTCTGCAATGTGGTTGACCAGCACGCCAGGTTGATCGATCAGCTCCATGGTGAAGTCGTCTCTCTCTGCAAGGAGCTCCAAGATGTCGCGGTCTTGCGCCGTATCTATTGCTGGGAGCTCTCACTTCCCATCTGTGCCATCCCATTTATCCGGTAAAGCCAGAAAAACATCAGAAGACGGGGAGGGAGTTGGCGGTGCAGCAGCCGCTGCGATGGCCGTGGCAACAGCCGGCTGAGCGGCCGCCCCGCATCCTCGCATTCTCCTTTTCAGGATGATAGGTGGTAACGGAATGGAGGTGATGTAAAGCTTGATCTGTTCCTGATGCTGGTTAATGACGAGGGTGATAGGCTGGGTTCGGAGGGTGATGGGACTGGAGGAGAGGGGCCGACCATCAACTGATGTAATGGTTACGGGCTGGGATAACGCCTCTGTCTTTACCCCCAGTCTTTTGACATAAGAAGGGTCAATGGTTGTGTTAACCACGGTGGGAAGTGGACGTCTGCTCGCTCGCCCCAAGCCAGCTCCCCGTACCCTGCTCACGATGCCATTACATCAGTCTGCTCCTCGATCCACCACTTTCTTCCCCCAAGCTCCAGTCTCCGAAGCCCGATCCTCATTCACTGCTCCACCTACCGGACCCGTCGGTTCTCCACCTCCCACCGTGGTTAACACAGGAGCCGGGGAACCCATGCAATTAGGGTGCGTCTCCTTAAACGCTGCAGAACGAGAACGCCGCTTCAGAGAGGGGCTCTGCGCGTATTGTGGATCTGCTACACACCACCGAGCCAACTGTCCTCTGCGACCGGGAAACGCGCAGACCCGGTGAGAAATGAGAGTGGCTCACCGGGTTCCATCTCCCTCTCCACCACCTTGACAGATGATTCCCGTCTCACGGTAAAAGTACACCTCCAGTTTGACCACAAACGAGTTGGAAGTACCGCGTTCATCGATTCCGGTGCCGCGGGCAACTTCATTGACTCTTCTTATGTCAAAAGACTGGGGGTAAAGACAGAGGCGTTATCCCAGCCCGTAACCATTACATCAGTTGATGGTCGGCCCCTCTCCTCCAGTCCCATCACCCTCCGAACCCAGCCTATCACCCTCGTCATTAACCAGCATCAGGAACAGATCAAGCTTTACATCACCTCCATTCCGTTACCACCTATCATCCTGAGACACCCATGGCTACTGCGTCACGACCCACTCATCTCCTGGACCCAAAATCGAATCCTACAATGGGGACCGACCTGCAACAAACTATGCCTACGGGCCGAGGCTGGGACGTGCTCTAGGGAGACCGAGATCCCCGATGTCGACACAAATAACATCCCACAAGACTACCGGGACCTAGCTGAAGTCTTCTGCAAGAAACGTGCCACCCATTTACCTCCACATCGCTCCTACGACCTGGCGATCGACCTTTAGCCAGGCTCCATCCCACCCCGCAGCCACCTCTATTCCCTATCCAAGAACGAGATGCAGGCAATGAAGGTGTATGTCTCCAGCGGACTTCGCCATGGTACCATCCGGCCCTCCTCATCACCTGCCGCCACGGGGTTCTTTTTTGTGAAGAAACACGATGGTAGTCTTCGTCCCTGTGTCGATTACCGGGGACTCAACATCACCATCAAGAACCGACACCCGTTGCCTCTTACCAAATCTGCCCTGGACGCAATCTCTGGCGCCACCATTTTCACTAAGTTGGACCTCCGGAGCGCCTACAACTTGGTGCGCATCAGAGAGGGCGATGAGTGGAAGACGGCCTTCATCACCCCTACCGGACACTATGAAAACCTGGTCATCCCCTTTGGTCTCTGCAATGCATCCGCGGTATTCCAACAATTTATCAACAACGTTCTCAGAGACATGTTAGGCCGCTGGGTGTTCGTCTACCTGGACAATATCCTCATTTACTCCCGAACCATCAACGAACACGTCCAGCACGTCAGGGCGGTCCTAAAGAGACTCCTCACCCACCAACTGTACTGTAAGTTGGAAAAGTGCGCTTTTCACGAGCGCTCCACCACGTTCCTCGGTTTTGTCATCTCGTCCCAGGGTGTGGCCATGGACCCGCAGAAACTAGAAGTTGTGGGCCTCCGAGTGGCGCAGTGGTTAAAGCGCTCGACCTATCATCCGGAGATCGCTAGTTCGAATCCCGGGTGGTGCTGTAACCTCTCGCAGCCGGAGGTCTAGAGAGAGCTGCGACATTAATCACGGCTCTACAGCCAGTCAGGGTCGTCTTTGAGCTCGCGCAGCGGAGGGAGCGGATAGCGCTGTCCTCCGAGTGTGTTACGCCGCCCCCAACGGTGCGCGAGCGAGCAGTTCGAAAAGATGCGGTCGGCTGGCGTCACGTGGTTCGGAGGAAACATGTGATAGTCTTCGGCTCTCCCGGCTGAGTGGTAGTAGTAGCCTTAATGTGGGAGCCCCCTAGTGACGGGGAGGAATTGGACACGACTAAATTAGGGAGAAAATCGGGGAAAAATCCCAAAAAAAAAAAAAAAAAAAAAGAAACTGGAAGTTGTGAGTCATTGGCCCCTACCCAAGACTCTCAAACAACTCCAGCGATTTATCTGGTTTGCTAACTTCTACCGTCGCTTTATCCGGGACTACAGTACAGTGGTAGCCCCATTAACCACTCTGACTCGCCCCTCATCTCACCCCTTCCATCTCACCTCCACCACCATCTCCGCCTTCTACGAACTCTGTCGCCGCTTCACCACTGCCCCCATCCTTCTTCACCCGGATGCTGACAAACCATTTGTTGTGGAGGTGGATGCTTCGGATGTGGGTGCTGGAGCCGTTCTCTCCCAACGACCATCAGAACCTCATTACTATCCGCACCTTGAAACAACTCAACCCCAGACAGGCGCGGTGGGCATTGTTTTTCAAAAATAACTTCCACCTGTCATACTGCCCGGGGTCCAAGAACACCAAGGCCGATGCTCTATCACGACAGCACGAAGGACCCGCCCCCCGGGCGGACCCCGCGCCTGTCCTACCACCCATCAAGATCCTTGCACCAATTAACTGGGATTTGGAAACGAGGGTTCGCCAGGCACAGACTGCGGAGACCGAACCAGTAGATGTGCCACCTGGTCGTCTCTATGTCCCCAACTCTATCAAGACCGACGTCCTACAATGGGGACACTCCTCCCCAATTTCTGGCGACGCACGCTACTCTTCATTCAACGCGCCTTCTGGTGGCCAAATATGAGGAGGGACGTGGACGAGTTCGTCCAGGTGTGCCAGGTCCAAGGACAGCAACCAGCCATCACCAGGGGAACTTCAGCCACTCCCAGTTCCCCGCCGGCCCTGGACACACATTGCCGTTGATTTCATCACAGGCCTGCCGGTTTCCGAAGGAAAGGACACCATCCTCACCATCCTCGACCGGTTCTCCAAAGCTGTACACCTGGTGGCCCTCCCCAGTCTCCCGTCAGCCAAAAGGACAGCTGAGCTGATATTAGAGCACGTAGTCCGCCTGCATGGGTTCCCAAGGGACATCGTCTTGGACAGGAGGCCCCAGTTCACCTCCCGGTTCTGGAAGGCCTTCTGCCTCTGATCGATTCCACCTGCAGTCTGTCCTCTGGCTACCACCCACAGACTAACGGTCAGACGGAGCGAACCAACCAACAACTGGAGCGCTACCTGAGATGCTTTATTGCTGATCGTCAGTGCTCCTGGGCCCGCTACCTCATATGGGCTGAGTTGTCTCACAACCTCCATACATCCTCTGCCACCAACCTCAGCCCTTTCGTGGTGTGCTACGGTTTCCAACCTCCGATGTTCGACCATCAAGAACCGGGGGTTGAAGTACCGTCGGCCCAAGAGTTGGTTCGCCGGTGTCGACGGCTCTGGAGACGAGCAAACAACGCCATCCGACTTGCTAACACCCGCTACACCGTTCAACATCGCCGTCGACACCCACCGGGACGAATGTACCAAGTAGGTGACAAAGTATGGTTATCAACAAGAAATCTACACCTGCAGACAGAATCACGGAAACTATCACCCAGATTCATCGGACCATACCGCATCAACCTCTGGATTAACCCCGTCACTTACTGGCTCCAGCTGCCTGCGGCGCTCCGGATTCACCCGGTATTCCACACATCTCAACTTAAACCCTTCACTACGTCACCCATGGTCGGTCCTGGACAGGGGTGTACTGTCATGCACACTCGTAACACGACCGGCACTAGGACCCGGAAGTAATACGGTCGGGTTTCAGGAAGCATAAAAGGAAACAAGATGGCGCTTCACATTGTTCAGTCATTGAGTTTTGCCCATGCTATTGCTGACGCCTCGCTCGTCTAAACGTGAGTACTCACTTTCTTGGGTTTCGCTTTCGATTGGGTGTGTGTATTTAGAACGCGGGTTTATTTGTGTAAACTCTTGCTCTCGCTTCAGGAGAGTTCTAATAATAACCAGCGTGGTTATCCTGCCTGCTTGCGCTACTTCCGCGTTTGGGTTTACCATCCACGCTACAGGGCTAACTGCTAGTCTTCTGGTTCATGTCCGGTTAGTTCGTGACACCTTTATTTGGAATAAAAAACAAATCATGTATTAAACAAAGCCTTCTACAGCTACCCTTCTGTAGAATTGAATGGCACTGTCAAACTTCCTTTATTATTACTGGGCTGCTAATGTAAGGGCAATGTTATTCTGGGCGCAGTATGTCGTCAATCCTCTCGTCTGGGTACAGTATAGAGGAAGCATCAATGGGATCAATATCTCTCTTTTCATTATTATGCCAAATGTCACAAAAACAGCCCACATCTTGTTTTACCTCAAACACACGGTTATGCACTCAGTTAAAATCTGACATCAGTTTTGGCTTCATTTTAAGCTTACTTACCTATCTCTGATAGCACCACTGAATAGGCACTCTATGCTTGCTCTGTCTTATATAGATAATGCTTTCGCAGTATGGTTGAAATGCAATGTTGTGTCATTATACGACCTTTACATTGACAATATCTTTGGCTCATTTGAACAACTTTTAACTTTTTACAAAAAATTTACATTCTCAGGACACATTTTTATAAAATCTACAGCTGAGGAATTTCATTTTTTGTAATTCTGACTCTTTCCCTTTGTCTCCTTTCTCCATTCCTCTTAGATTCTGTTTATAGATGTAAACCAGATGCTAAACAGATGATTACTGCTGTATATAAGTTATTAAACAGAAGCAATTCAGCCCCATTAGATGTACTTAAAATTAAATAGGAAAATGATATACAAAAATTTCAGATAAACTGTGACAAAAGAAAATACACAGAATTTACTCATGATCAGTTTGCCTCAAACACACAGTCGTTCAATTAAAAATTGTCGAGGGGCTTCACTGGTCCAAGATAAAACTATATAAGATCAGAGAGAACTTTGATTTCACATGTGACCAACGTAAGCAGGCGCCAGCTATGCTACTACACACAAGTACACGCAAACTCCATGCTCACAGAGACGGAAATCGATCCCGGACTCTGGAGGTTCAAGGTGACAGTTCAAATCAATTCAATTCAGTTTTATTTTTATAGCGCTTTTAACTATTGTCAGTGTCGCAAAGAAGCTTTACATAATCAAAATAATTATTTAAGTTTGTATGGAATGTGAATGTGTATGAATCAAAATGGTCAGATAGTCCCTGATGAGAGAGCTGAGGGCGACAGTGGGCTAACCACTATACCACCGTACCTCCCAACACAAGTCTCGTTAACAGATAAAATATAATAATATCCTTATCACCATTAACAACAACAACATGTTATTATTATTATTATTATTATTATTATTAATACAGCATCACAACAACAAAAAACAGTAAGCACCAGTACTTCAGTTGTTAGTTTAAACACAACCAGAAGTCTCCCACAAAAAGGGGGCTATTCCATAGTGCAAAATAAGTAGTATTTATTTACCACATGGGCAAAAAAAAAGTCACATACATTTTTTTCCCTCTACATTTGATTATGGTCAGCATTCAACATTTTTTCAACAATGTTCTGTAATTTCAAAACATTTATATCCAGTCGGGGGAAAAAGTGCATTCATTTTGGCTGAGATCTTGACCTGACATCCCAAATAATTTAATTAGATTTTTCTCAGTCCACTCATTCTACTTCTGAGATACGAATGATTGACACCTTCAAGTGTCTAAACCATGTCTCCTCATATGGAGACCACTCACTGCTGCTGAGAATGAGGATGATATGGGGTGCCTAAATATACATTTAAAAACTGATCATGGTTCCACTTGAAAACCATGATGGCAGCCTAGGATTGCACAAATACAAACAGTTGTTCAGAGGCTTATGACTGCAACTGTTTCAAAAGGTGTGCGACTAGAATTATCAAACTATTTTACACCAAAGTCTCCATAAGTCAAAAGTTTATAACCTTAAAGTAGATTTCAACAAAGTGCTATATGATTCCACATTTGTCCTTATTCACTACTTGCAAAAGTACCCCAAGAATTTTAGAACATTAGAACTACTAATTGCATTTTTGTAGGATTTTGTGTGATAGACCAACACAAAGTGGCACATAATTGTAAAGTTAAAGGAAAATTATAAATGGTTTTCGAAATTTGTGTGGAGTGCATTTACTGATACACCTAACTACAATTCAGTGGAACCAATTGCCTTCGGATGTAACCTAATTAGCTGTGAAGCCCTCAGAGGTTTGTTATGAAACATTAATGAACAATCAGCATCATGAAGCCCAAGGAACACACCAGATAGGCCAGGGATAAAGTTGTAGAGAAGTTTCAAGCAGGGATAGATTATAAACAAGTATCCCAAACTTTGGAGATCTCATAGATAGAAGTAGAAGTAGATAGAAGTATTCAATCAATCATCTGAAAATGGAAAGTGTATGGCACAACTGCAAAGGTACCATCCACTTGAACTGAAAGGCAGAGCAAGGAGAGCATGGCAACTCTAGAGCAGCTGCAGAGATCCACTGCTCAGGTAGGAGAATCTGTCCACAGGACAACTATTGGTTTTGTACTTCACAAATCTGAACTTTATGGAAGTGTGGTAAAAAAAAAAAAAACATCCAGTTTACAGTTTGCTACGAGTCATGTGGAGCACACAGCAAACATATGGAAGAAGGTGCAATTAAACTTTTTGGCCTAAATGCAAAATGCTATGTGTCACAGAAAACTTACACTGTGCATTGTGTGTGGCAACATCCTGCTGTAGAGATGCTTTTCTTCAGCAGGGACAGGGAAGCTGGTTAGAGCTGATGGGAAGATGGCGACCAAATACAAGGCAACCTGTTAGAGTTTACAGAAGACTTGAGACTGGAGCAAAACGATCCTAAACATACAGCCAGAGCTACAATGGAATGGTTTAGATCAAGGCATATTCAGTGTTAGAATGGCCCAGAAAGTCCAGACCTAAATCCAATCGCGAATCTGTGGCAGGACTTGACAACTGCTGTTTACAGACGCTTTCCCTCTATTATGACTGAGCTTGAGTTATTTTACAAAGTACAAAAACTTGCAGCTGTAATTGCAACGAAAAAGTGGTTCTACAAAGTATTGACTCAAGGGGCTGAATACAAATGCATGCCACACATTTTAGATATCTATTTTAAAACCTTTCATTTTCCTTCCACTTCACAATTATGTGATTACCTTGTGTTGGCCTATCCCAATGAAATACATTTATGTTTGTGTTTGTAAATTTTCAAAATTATGGAAAAGTCCAAGAGGTGTGATTTTGCAAGGCACTGTAGCACATAGTTACAGAAGGGATTCATTTACAGTATGATCACATTTTCCTTTATCCTCATATGAGGTCTTTTCGAGTCTGGTTCCTCTCAAGGTATCTTGCGTTGCCACTCTCACCTCTGACTTGCTTGTTAAGGACAAATTAACCAAGCTATAAATCTACGCATTTTTAGCTATTTAAATTTTTTTTATATCAAACAAAAGGTTTATTCATCATGTAAACATTTGCATCAAATTATTTTTACAATACCAATCAGCATGTGTGTTTGCATCAAGATGCACTACTTCAATACAATGGTTGTATACTGTAAACAGTTTATTTTACTGATTTTCGACTTTAGGAAAAATGGCAAGGCAGAATAGGGGGAGATGGTTTGTGGGAATATGCATCTGTCCAGAATTAGTGTATTGTGGTATACCTTTTCCCCTTCATCAATATAATATTTGATTCATTTGTAAATATGTCAAAGACCTGTTTTTGTTGTTTAAATGTTATTAGTATTTTCTGATATTTTCCACGTAGCTATTATTGTATTTAACAATATTATAGTATTTATGTTATATATTGTACAAATTGTTGAGGAACTTGTACTGCTGTACTATTATTTTTTGAGTTACTATTATTGCTATTACAGACAGTCCCAAAATTCCTGTTTTCCTGATTCCGGACTAGCCGACTATAACACTCGGAATTTTTTTCACTCACCTCAACAAAACTTGCATCGTAACATTTGATCTGGGCTATGAATCAAAAATATACGATAACCGTGTCAAACCACTTTGAATCCCTGACTCCAAGCTCACTTATTTTTGATCCGACGGAAAAAAAGAGACATGGTACATTACAAAAATGAGGTTTGTAGAGTGGAATAACTAAACAAACCAACTTTGGAACCACTTTGGAAAACTGCCATCTAGCATTAAATTTTTGAAATACACACATGAAACCTGACACTGCACACTGCTCAACCCTAACCCTAACCCTAACCCTAGTTCCTCACATTTACATGTCTCCTCCTATCTTTCTATCATTGCACTCTTCCTCAATCCTTATATGGCAATACTTCCTATGATTCACAGCCATCTATAAAACATCCTGTCACGAGCAACCGAGGGATGAACAGAAAAGCCTTAGCAGTTAGCCCGTGTAGCGTGGATGGTAAACCCAAACGCGGAAGCAGCGCGAGTAGGCAGGATAACCACGCGATTAGTTTCAGAACTCTCTTACACAAAGAGCAAGGATCTACACAAATAAACCCGCGTTCTAGCAACACACACTCAATCAAAGAAGCAACCAGAATTGGTGAGTACTCACAGAATAGTCGGCGAAGCGTCAGACAAGGCATGGGCGAACTCAATGACTGAGCAATGTGAAGCGCCATTTTGTCTCCTTTTATGCTTCCTGAAAACCCGACCGTATTACTCCCGGGTCCTAGTGCCGGTCGTGTTACGAGTGTGCATGACACATCCCCTCTTTGTTTCCCTATATATCTATAGAACGTGTGAATGGCTCATGCTTCTTAAAGAAGTGAATGTACTCCTCACATAACTTGCATCGTGATCAGTGATAGACCATGTATTTGCTTTTACATTTGCTTATTTATTTAGGGAATTGACTTAGGACTTATGAAACTCTTTTCTGTGAATAAACCAGAGAACATTTGACACTTCATTGTGTGTCTGTGATGGTGTCTCTCCCGCTCAGCAAGTGTGAAGCACAGCACAAGAACCAGTGGTTAATTCATTAAATTTTAGAGTAACAATTTTTCTTTCAAGAACTATGTGGATTTTATCCACTGTTGTTTTTTAAACAAAATTCCTTAGAATAAAACTTTTTGAAGATGATTTTACTCATTTTGATAAAGTCAAAATTCGAATAATTGCTTCTCACACCATATGTTGAATCAAGCTATAATTTGTTGTGCTGCATTGTTCTGCTAATCTAAGTTGATTTCTGTAAACTAGATTGAAGCTGTGCAATTTAATTGATTATGCAATTTTATTTAATAACTTTTGTTGGTCAATTAAGTTAATCAATTAATCGATTATTTAAACCAACAGGCCAGTTTTGAACTCAGGGTTGATTTCATGCTTTTCATATAAACTTTCAAACATTAAATGGTGTAAAATTAAACTTAAGTATTTGACCAAACCTCCTACAAACATCAAATTTGTTTTACATCGTACATCAAATATCATATAGTATGGCCTATGATGAAAATTCTTGTTTTGCTACTTCTCTCCTTAACTGTTCTTAAAGGGACATTAGTTCTTAGTGATAGGCATCCTTCTGGGCCTGGGTTTGAGTCCTAGCCAATGACCTACACCCAGCTACAGGCGATGTAAATCCTTTCGTGCGTTGTATACAAGGGTATAACGTATATGTATGATATATATAATATATATTATATAGTATAATGATAAGGTGGCATCAGTGAGATTATTTGGCATAGCTCCCTAGCATGCAAGAAGACTACAATGTGAATAATGGTAGAATAGAACTGATAGACACCAAAATTAGGGTAGTTTCACATAAGGGAGGACAAGTCAAAGTCTGGTATGTTTGAGTTGTGTAAACATTCCATCCTCTATCCCATCCTTGAGTACACTTGAAATTATGAACAAGGTAAGGTGTTGATTTGGCATTGTTCAAATCAGATATGAATGCTAATTGTACCAAAAACTCAGAAGTGGACTGCTGTTTATGATGCACTGTCATAAAGGCCGTCTCCTCCAAAATCCTCAGTCTCATCCTCTGAACTGCATAACCATAGAAGATAAATTAGGAAAAAACAATACACATTTTCCTTTTAAAATGGGTTTGATTCTGTTAGTCGATGTTTGTTCTCAATATTTAACTTCTTCTAGACATTTGGTCGTGCTCTTGCTCTTTTTACACAGGATATTGCTAAACCTCTTTTAAAAAAGTGTAATCTTAATCCATCTGTGACTCAAAATTACAGACCAATTTTACAGTCCAAACTTCCTTTGCAACAAAAACAATTTACTGTTTTTGTTCAGAATTACCTTGTAATGTACAGTCGTGGCCAAAAGTTTTGAGAATGACACAAATATTAGTTTTCACAAAGTTTGCTGCTAAACTGCTTTTAGATCTTTGTTTCAGTTGTTTCTGTGATGTACACTTCATACGTTTCAAAGGCTTTTACTGACAATTACATGACATTTATGCAAAGAGTCAGTATTTGCAGTGTTGGCCCTTCTTTTTCAGGACCTCTGCAATTCGACTGGGCATGCTCTCAATCAACTTCTGGGCCAAATCCTGACTGATAGCAACCCATTCTTTCATAATCACTTCAAATTCAAATTTTATTCGTCACATACACAGTCATACACAGTATGATATGAAGTGAAATGCTTATACGACTGCTAACTGATCTACAATAAAAATATAATTAAAAAAAAAACACATTTACATAATATACAGAATAAGAATAAAATGAAATAAAGTATTTGAATAAGATAAATATAAGAAGTTAAAGAATATCTAATAAAATGGTGGATATATACAGTAATGAAATGTAATGGAAATGTGATGTAGTACAGTCCAGAATGTAGTGAAGTTCAACTTCACAGTGTGCAAAAAGTGCAAGTGTGCAAATGTTCCATGTGTAAACCGGTTGTGCATGCTGATAAAAAGTCTGCAGTCCTGAGGTGTGCAAAATGTGCAAGTGTGTGAGTTTAGTCCTATGTGGTGTTGTGATTGAGAGCTCGTATCGCCTGCGGGAAGAAGCTCCTCCTCAGTCTCTCTGTGTTGGCCTTCAGGGAGCGGAAGCGCTTTCCTGACCGCAACAGAGAGAACAGTCCGTTGCTGGGATGACTGAGGTATTTCATGATCTTCCTGGCCTTGGTCCAGCACCGCTTGTTGTCGATCGTCTGAAGGTCAGGGGGCTTGGTACAGATGATACGTTCAGCTGATCGAACCACCCTCTGTAGGGCTCTTGTGTCCTGCATGGTGCTGTTCCCGAACCAGGTTGTGATGTTTCCCGTCAGGATGCTCTCTATGGTGCAGGAGTAGAAGTTCCTGAGCACCTTAGAGGGTAGCCTAAAGTCTCTCAGGCGTCTGAGGTGGTAGAGACGATGCCGGGCCTTTTTCACAACGGTGTTGATGTGACAAGACCATGACAGGTCCTGCGTGATGTGAACACTGAGGTATCGGAAGCTGTCCACTCTCTCCACTGGTCTCTATTGTTGATGGCGGGGGTCTTGTAGTTCCTCTCCTGCTTAGTTCTAAAGTCCACTATCAACTCCTTTGTCTTGCTGATGTTCAGGAGGAGATTGTTCCTCTGGCACCAGTTCTCCAGATTTCCAATCTCCTTCATGTAGGCCGTCTCATCGTTGTCAGAGATCAAGCCCACCACGACTGTGTCATCAGCAAACTTAATGATGGTGGTGGAGTTCATAGTGGCTATGCAGTCATAGATGTACAAAAAGTACAGGGGGCTCAGAACACAACCCTGGGGGGCTCCAGTGCTGAGAGTGAGAGAGGCTGAGACATCCTTACTGCCTGTGGTCTCCCAGTTAGGAAGTTGGAGATCCACTGACACAGAGATGAGCTCCCAGGTGCTCCAGCTTGGTGGCAAGTGTGGAGGGAATTATGGTATTAAATGCTGAGCTGTAGTCGACAAAGAGCATTTTAACACAATTCCCCCTTCTGGTGTCCAGGTGAGTGAGTGATGTGTGGAGTAGATGAGAGATGGCATCATTCGTGGAGCGATTCGGGCGGTATGCAAATTGCAATGGGTCCAGTGTGTCTGGTAGTGAAGAGATGATGAAGTCTCTAAACAGCCGTTCAAAGCACTTCATCACCACTGATGTGAGGGCTACAGGTCTATAGTCATTGAGGGAAGCAGGATGTGGTTTCTTTGGAACAGGAACAATGATGGACTCCTTAAAGCATGTGGGGATCACCGACTGAGATAAAGAGAGGTTGAATATCTCTGTGAACACTGGTGCTAGCTGGTTCTTGAAGTTTGTCAGAATTAGTGGGTTTTGTCCACCCGCCTCTTGAGGATTAACCACAAGTTCTCAATGGGATTAAGATCTGGGGAGTTTCCAGGCCATGGACCCAAAATTTCAACGTTTTGGTCCCTGAGCCACTTAGTTATCACTTTTGCCTTATGGCACAGTGCTCCATCATGCTGGAAAATGCATTCTTCTTCACCAAACTGTTGTTGGATTGTTGGAAGAAGTTGCTGTTGGAGGGTGTTTTGGTACCATTCTTTACTCAAGGCTGTGTTTTGGGGCAAAACTGTGAGCGAGACCACTCCCTTGGATGAGAAGCAACCCCACACATGAACGGTCTTAGGATGCTTTACTGTTGGCATGACACAGGACTGATGGTAGCGCTCACCTTTTCTTCTCCGGACAAGGCTATTTCCAGATGCCCCAACCAATCAGGAAGAGGCTTCATCCGAGAATATGACTTTGCCCCAGTCCTCAGCAGTCCATTCGCCATACTTTTTGCAGAAGATCAATCTGTCCCTGATGTTTTTTTTTGGAGAGAAGTGGCTTCTTTGCTGCCCTTCATGACACCAGGCCATCTTCCAAAAGTCTTCGCCTCACTATGTGGGCAGATGCGCTCACACCGGCCTGCTGCTATTCCTGAGCAAGCTCTGCACTGGTGGCACTCCGATCCCGCAGCTGAATCCTCTTTAGTAGACGATCCTGGCGCTTGCTGGATTTTCTTGGACGCCCTGAAGCCTTCTTAACAAGAATTGATCCTCTTTCCTTGAAGTTCTTGATGATCCTATAAATTGTTGATTTAGGTGCAATCTTGGTAGCCACAATATCCTTGCCTGTGAAGCCACTTTTATGCAGCGCAATGATGGCTGCACTCGTTTCTTTGCAGGTCACCATGCTTAACAATGAAAGAACAATGATTTCAAGCATCACCCTCCTTTTAACATGTCAAGTCTGATCTCCAGCCTTGTGCTCATCAACATTCTCACGTGAGTTAACAAGATAATTACTGAAATGATCTTAGCAGGTCCTTTAATGACAGCAATGAAATGCAGTGGAAAGTTTTTTTTTTTAGGATTAAGTTAATTTTCATGGCAAAGAAGGACTATGCAATTCATCTGATCACTCTTCATAACATTCTGGAGCATATGCAAATTGCTATTATAAAAACTTAAGGAGCAACTTTTCCAATTTCCAATATTCATGTAATTCTCAAAACTTTTCGCCACGACTGTATAGTGATGCAGGAGAAGGTTCAGTGCTAGTTCTGCTGAATCTCAGGACAGCATTTGATACAGCTGACCACCATATCCTTGTTAAGCAACTTAATGGGTTGATGTCTGTTCTAGAAAGGTTTTCATTCTACTAGAATGACAGGAGTTTTTCATAATAAAAAATTACCAATAAATATATATTTTATGGAGAACTGACAGTTTCTTACAGCTTAATGCTGAGAAAACTTACAGGTGGTCCAAAATGCTGCAGCAAAACTACTGACTAAATAAAAAATGGTTTCTGTAACACCCACCTTGAGATGACTGCACTGGCTTCATACAAGTTATTATATTCAGTTCAAGATTCTGGTACAGGTTGTCCCCTCCTTACGAACAAGTTCCGTTCCGAGAGCACGTTTGTAAGACAGTTCCGAGAGCAGTCCTTAAGTCCAACAAAGGGAATCTTATACACCTTTGACAGATCTCTGTATCAGCTGGTATTCCCTTACCCAAACGTAAAACAAAAGGTGACTGTGCTTTTGCAGCTGTGTCTCTGTTAGGGAAAGCTTTTGGTTTGGAAACAGTATATGTACCTTGTGAAAATTTCTAAAAAGTAGCTGAAGATGCACCTTTTTAAATGTACATTTAATTAGTTTTAGCATGTATCATATTCTTTTTCATTTTAGTTCATTAAAAATTTTAGTTTTTTATTTCTATATCATACTGTTTTACTATCTTTGTTAGTTTTGTAAAAGTAATTCTGAATTGCCTTCATATTGTTTTATTTACGCCTAAAGCAGGCTAAAAAATCTAAGAAGCTTTCATCACAAGGCTGAATCCCAAATCACTCCCTAGTCGATATTCAAGAAAATATAAAGAGAATTTATTAGATTTACAGGAATATTCACCACTTACATGGTTTATTCTCCTCACCTTTTGACTACATAGTATAGGTTAAAATTTAAACATACTTTCACCTGTTAATTACATCAAACTGTCTGCATGTTCTTTTCTCTTCAATTTATGTTGTTTATTCCTGTGTTTGAATAAACAATCCTGTGTTTGTGCCATGGTTTTTGTGGTTTGTGACTTATGATTCAAAACTTACGTTAACCTCACCTCAGGACTGCATTTCCCAGCATGCTCTAAATCACATGATTGTAACTGTATCCACCTGTAACCTGTTTATTTGATTAGTCTGTCCATGTATAGTCATTGTTTGAGTTGGTTACTTTGTTCAGAGTCTACTCTATTTGATTTGCCTTGGTTTCCAGTCGGGTTTACTGGTTTCGTTCACAGTAACTTGCGTTAGTTTGTGTTAGCCCCAGTTCCTGTATTGATGTCCATATATTTCTACTTAAAAAAAAAAAAAAAAAAAACACCTTCTGCACTTGCATCCTGCCTCTCCTCCACAAGTGACAGAACCCAAGACTAATTACCCAAAGATGCAGTGGATTACAAGGAGGGCCATGATGCCAGAATCGAGTTTTTCGGGGGAGTTCATGCAACTCTTCTACATTTTTTTTTAACATCCTCTACACGACTCTGCTCCAGACCAGACCCCAAGCTACACTCCTCTCCTTGTTTTTAATCATGTGGGGAGAAGCCCACGATCCGTTAGTCAAGTCAAGTCAATTTTATTTATATAGCGCTTTAGCACAGAGTACTTCGCAACCGTGCCTGTTTCCAGCGGCCCCGTCCCTTTGCAGACTTGCAGTAGGGCAGGCCGCCTACCTGGTGAGCCTACGGAGTGAGCAAGGAGATAACAGATTGAGGCAAACGCCCATCAGTGGCGCCCACTGTAACACTCCCCAAAGGATTTGTGGGAGAATTCCATACTTGAAGCCACAGGAGCTGAAATATAGGTGCTCAGAGTAGAGCCAACAGGGCAGCAGCTCGCAGCACCGAACCTCAAGGAGAGTCTGACAGCACAGAGCCCCAGGAGGAGGAGGCAGAGAGAGCAGAGCCCCAGGAGGAGGCTTCCAAGTCATGCTGTCAACACCCTTTTGGGGTCAATACAATGGCATTGTATTCAAGGTTAAAAGTGTGTCCTGTCGCATGCTACGAGATGCCCTGAATCGTGTCCTGTCGCATGCTACGAGATGCAAGGAATCGTGTCCTGTCGCATGCTACGAGATGCAAGGAATCGTGTCCTGTCGCATGCTACGAGATGCAAGGAATCGTGTCCTGTTCCATGCAATGCCTGAGTGGTAGTTCTGCTCGAAGATATCCTGTCCTGCCTTAAACATACTGTACAGTGTCCCAGCTATGCCATGCCCCTTTCCTAGCTGGGCCCTGCTATGTCCCTTGGTTCCAAAAACACTCTGCTTCCAACTTCAGAAACACATTGCTGTGTTTGTGCCAAGATCGAGCTCTGTGCCAAGCTCCACCTCAGATAAAGTTTTGTACTTAGCTCTGGCCCTAAGACAAGTTTTACCCCATGCCTGTGTCAAGTCACCCAGTCATCATGTTCAGTTTCGGAGTGTGTACTTTGCTCCATCCCTTGACACCTTTGCAGTCAGTGGAATCGACATGATAGGATGGAGCAGATGCCCCAGACCCCATGTCAGGTTCCTCAGGATCTGCGCCTGGCGAGAGCAGTTCTGTCATGGTTCTCTTGTATTTGTCCTTTTTTTTGGTGACTTGTGTTTCAGTACTTTTATCTTGACATTCACCTCCTGTTGCATTTCCCAGTATGCACTCCTCCATCACATGGTTACAACTGTATTCACCTGCATTTTGTTTAGTTGATTAGTGTATCTCTAAATATTGTCCTTGTTTGAGGTGGTTCCTTTGCTTTGTGTCTGTTTGGTATCCTGTTCAGTTGTGTTTATTGGTTTTGTTCACTATGTTTGTTTATCTTGAATTGGTTAGTATTAGCCCCAGTTCCTAGCCATATTTCTTGTATTCATGTTTGTGCATCGAGTTTATGTTTAAATTCCACTTTAATAAACCACCTTCTGCACTTAAATCCTGCCTCCCCTCTGCACATTTCATTTTTTCAAGGTTTTTTTTTTTTTTACTATCAATTTGTAATACCATATACAATGAAACTAATATTTTCTACGGCGGTTACTAAATTAAATACTGTGAAAATTTCATATCATTGCAAACCTTCTGGCACTATCAACTAAACCACAGTTAAAATCATAAAAACGGTGTGAACATTACCTGAACCTCTTGACCTGTATGACAAGCATGAGCTTGAATACTGTGCTGCTGCCAACTGATCAGCTAAGGATATACATGAGCACACGTAAAAGGTAAAAAGGGGACAGTTAATGTAAATATGAGGGATGGAATCATCCCCAATGTATCACAATACCAAGAATCTCGTTTGACTTGTAAAAGCATCATGATTTTACCTCCGCCATAGCCACATAGGAAATCTTTGGCTCGACAGTTGCCTTGACTTTGGACTAACACAAACAGTGGACTAACACAAAAAGATTATATGGATTCTGTGCCTCTCCAATCTTTATCTAGACTCTGGAAGCTTGATTAACAAATAAAATGATTTACCTTTATGAAGAGTAATTTAGAACACTGAGCAATAGCCCAGTTTTTTGTTTTTTTCCTTAGCCCAAATAAGACACTTCTGATGTCTCTGGTTCAGGACAGGGATTAATACTAGGAATGCAACAGCTGTAGCCCATTTCGTGATGTAGGAGTTATAACCAATTTCACTCCTCTCCTTGTGAAGCGCTCCTTAGTTTTTGAATTAGCTTTGCTTGACAATCGTTTTAAGGCTATGGTCATCCATGTGGCTTGAGCATCTTTTAATATCATACATTTCACCTTTCTATACAGTATACACAAACACAGATGCTACACAACACATCCCACAGATGCTTGACTGGATAGAGAACTGGGAAATATGGAGGCCAAGTAAACAACTTGAACACCTTTCTCAAAACTTTGCTGAACGTTTTTTTTTGCAGCAGGACACATTCTCCTGCTGAAAGACAATAAAAAATACCATTGTCAGAAAGGGGCATATGTGGTGTGCATCTCCAGTGTTTGTGTATGTGCTACATGTCAAAGTAATATCCATATGAATGCAAGGGCCCAATGATGATCAGCAGAGCACAATGTAAAAGTAAATGACCCAGGCACCTTTTCTATTGGTCTTTGGTCCAGTTATTATGCTAAGCATAGTACTAATTGATAGCTAAAATGTGCTAAAGACTAGCTAATGTTAGCGGCTAGTGCATGTTTAATGCACTTATTTCACAGTTGCAACTATAGTATTTGCGTGGTTTATGACCAAATTTATGTTGTTAAAAAGAGGTACAATTGGTAACTTTTTATATTTGTATTATTTATATATTTTATTATAACATTTATTGTTTCAATATTTCCATGCTTTTTTCAGTAAACATCTAAAACTAAGAGAGCTGCTTCTTGGGTGTTTATCCCTAGTGTACTACAAATACAGTGGAACCTTGGATTACGGGTATAATTTGTTCAGATTGTGAGTGTTCCGCAGAACAAGCAAAAATTTAGAATATATTTTGACTTGAAAAACATGCAAGTCTTGATTGAGTACCGAGTATCATTACGCGCATGCACTTCTTGTTTCGACACCGAGCGTCACATGATCACAACTGAGACAATGTTTTTTTCTCTCTCGTAAGATGGGGAATTGTGGGTAATTGTCTCCCTTGCTCGATCTTAGTGCGCGTCTCTTACTGGTATAACCAACATCCGTGCACGCGTGTACAGTCGTGGCCAAAGGTTTTGAAAATTACATAAAATATTGAAAATTGGAAAAGTTGCTGCTTAAGTTTTTATAATAGCAATTTGCATATACTCCAAGATGTTATGAAGAGTGATCAGATGAATTGCATAGTCCTTCTTTGCCATGAAAATTAACTTAATCCCGAAAATAACTTTCCACTGCATTTCATTGCTGTCATTAAAAGGACCTGCTGAGATCATTTCAGTAATCGTCTTGTTAACTCAGATGAGAATGTTGACGAGCACAAGGCTGGAGATCATTATGTCAGGCTGATTGGGTTAAAATGGCAGACTTGACATGTTAAAAGGAGGGTGATGCTTGAAATCATTGTTCTTTCATCGTTAGCCATGGTGACCTGCAAAGAAACGAGTGCAGCCATCATTGCGTTGCATAAAAATGGCTTCACAGGCAAGGATATTGTGGCTACTACAATTTATAGGATCATCAAGAACTTCAAGGAAAGATGTTCAATTCTTGTTAAGAAGGCTTCAGGGCATCCAAGAAAGTCCAGCAAGCGCCAGGATCGTCTACTAAAGAGAATTCAGCTGCGGGATCGGAGTGCCACCAGTGCAGAGCTTGCTCAGGAATGGCAGCAGGCAGGTGTGGGAGGCGAAGACTTTTGGAAGATGGCCTGGTGTCAAGAAGAGCAGCAAAGAAGCCACTTCTCTCCAAAAAAAACATCAGGGACAGATTGATCTTCTGCAAAAAGTATGGCGAATGGACTGCTGAGGACTGGGGCAAAGTCATATTCTCGGATTAAGCCTCTTTCTGATTGTTTGGGGCATCTGGAAAAAGGCTTGTCTGGAGAACAAAAGGTGAGCGCTACCATCAGTCCTGTGTCATGCCAACAGTAAAGCATCCTGTGACCATTCATGTGTGGGGTTGCTTCTCATCCAAGGGAGTAGCCTCACTTACAATTTTGTCCAAAAACACAGCCATGAATAAAGAATGGTACCAAAACACCCTCCAACAGCTTCTTCCAACAATCCAACAACAGTTTGGTGAAGAAGAATGCATTTTCCAGCACGATGGAGCACCGTGCCATAAGGCAAAAGTGGATAACTAAGTGCCTCAGAGACCAAAACGTTGAAATTTTGGATCCATGGCCTGGAAACTCCCCAGATCTTAATCCCATTGAGAACTTGTGGTCAATCCTCAAGAGGCGGGTGGACAAACAAAACCCCACTAATTCTGACAAACTACAAGAAGTGATTATGAAAGAATGTGTTGCTATCAGTCAGGACTTGGCCCAGAAGTTGATTGAGAGCATGCCCAGTCGAATTGCAGAGGTCCAAAACGTTGAAAAGAAGGGCCAACACTGCAAATACTGCCTCTTTGCATAAATGTCATGTAATTGTCGATAAAAGCCTTCGAAACGTATTAAGTGCTTGTAATTATATTTCAGTACATCACAGAAATAACTGAACCAAAGCAGTTTAGCAGCAAACTTTGTGAAAACTAATATTTGTGTCATTCTCAAGAAGAATGCATTTTCCAGCACGATGGAGCACCGTGCCATAAGGCAAAAGTGGATAACCAAGTGGCTCAGGGACCAAAACGTTGAAATTTTGGGTCCATGGCCTGGAAACTCCCCAGATCTTAATCCCATTGAGAACTTGTGGTCAATCCTCAAGAGGCGGGTGGACAAACAAAACCCCACTAATTCTGACAAACTACAAGAAGTGATTATGAAAGAATGGGTTGCTATCGGTCAGGACTTGGCCCAGAAGTTGATTGAGAGCATGCCCAGTCGAATTGCAGAGGTCCAAAACGTTGAAAAGAAGGGCCAACACTGCAAATACTGCCTCTTTGCATAAATGTCATGTAATTGTCGATAAAAGCCCTTGAAACGTATGAAGTGCTTGTAATTATATTTCAGTACATCACAGAAATAACTGAACCAAAGCAGTTTAGCAGCAAACTTTGTGAAAACTAATATTTGTGTCATTCTCAAAACTTTTGGCCATGACTGTACTGTTTACTATAACACTGACCACCTGTGCGCGTGTAAAGCATCTTTTATTATGTGTTTGTATGTGTGTGTGTACATTGTGCTGTACTGTTTATTATAACACAGTACGTGTGCGCACGTGTAAAGCAAAAGCAATTCGCATTAGAGAGGTTAAAGATCCATTTTCTCTCTTTCACTCTCTTCCAGCTTGCACGGATTCCATTAATGTGTTTGCACGCAAGTCATTGGACACCGTACTCCTTCCCTCCTCCTCTTGCCTTCACACACATCCCCCCCTCATCCATACACACACACACTCTCTAACAGAAACAGTCGTGATTCTTATTAAAGGTAAAGTGCAGGTTAATTTGTTTTATTTTTACTTTACAGCAGTGAGTCCATTAGTGTGTGCACGCACTCGAGTATCAGAGATGCTTCTTGTTAATTTTCCAGATTAGGCAGTGTCTCCGTTACTGGGTGTGTGTGTGTGTGAGAGAGAGTGTGTGTGAGAGAGAGTGTGTGAGAGAGAGTGTGAGAAAGAGAGAGAGTGTGAGAAAGAGAGAGAGAGAGAGAGAGAAAGCCATTGCGCACAGTAGTCCTCCCCCCTCTCATCTGGCAACTATATTTTTTCACTTGCGATTAAAGGGTGCTGGTACAAATCTTTCACACTAGGATAAAATGGTATTAGGTTGTAATTTTCATAAGTACACAAAGTAACTTTGTACACTCACTCATTCATCTTCTATACCGCTTTATCCTGTATTGAGGGTCACAGGAGGCCTGGAGCCTATCTTGGGAGGCTTAGGGCACAAGGCAGGGTACACCCTGGACAGGGTGCCAATCCATCTCAGGGCACACACATACACTCACTCACACACTACGGCAATTTCCCAATACGTTTGATGTGTCACATGACCCTCTTCCTACTGAAAAAACAAAAGTTGGATCCAAGATGGCCGACTTCCAAATGGCCACCATGGTCACCACCCATCTTGAAAAGTTTGCCCCCTCACATATACTAATGTGCTACAAACAGGACGTTAATATCACCAACCATTCCCATTTTATTAAGGTGTATCCATATAAATGGTCCACCCTGTATACACACACACACACACAAAAAATACACACATACGCTACTTTGCTATTCAAACAGTACATACATATAATACACATGACAACAACATTTTAACTGATTTCTTCCTAGCTTAGTCAGTCACCGTTAGAAAAATTTTAATCCCTGCAAAAGTGTTTCCCTAAGGTTTTCCAAAGACCTAACAACATAAAGTCCAAAGCTAAATTCATCTCTTACTTTAACTCACAGTCATACAGCGATCAGACATTATGGCCAATGTTGTGTAGGTAACCCTTGTGCCACCAAAACAGCTCTAACCCCACAAGGAATGAATCCACAAGACCTCTGAAGGTGTCCTGTGGTATTTGGCAGCAGGACATTAACAGCAGATCCCTTAAGTGCTGTAAGGTGCAAGGTGGGGCTTCCACGGATCAAACTTTGTTTGTCCAGCATATCTTAGAATGAGATCTGGAGGATTTGGAGCCAGATAAACAACCTTGAACTTATCGCCCCACAAACAGTAAACTATGATGCACTGAATGTTCTAATATCCATCATAGTCAGCATTACCTTTTTCCAGCAATTTGTGCCATGTTAGCTTTTCGATGGGATCAGATCAGTCAGGCTAAATGAGCCTTGGGTGTCCATGATCCTGTCACTAGTTTACTGGTATTTACAGTTTCATTCAAAATTATACAACCCCCACTGAAAATGAAGTATTTTGCCCACAATTAGTAACTTGCAGCTGTTTGTAATAACTACAGTATTAAAATTATTCAACCCCTTGATGAAGAACATTTATCTGTTGTGACCTACTGCAAACTTTTTTGCATACGCTTTGTTATTTCTTCTACAAACATACCGTTTGTACCCAAAAAGGTTTGTACTTTTTTTTGGTAGCAGCATTTGATAGCTTCCTCTTTCTGCCACATCCAGGTAGTGTAGCCAATGCTAATGCAGTGAAATATCTCAATCAACAAAATCTCTAGAAAGTCCAGGTATTTGATGTGTTCCAAATCAAGTAAACCCGAGGTATCTGAAATTATATTAGGCGTGTTGAAATTACTCTTGTTTCACTGATTTATTATAAACAGCTGCAAGTTAGTAATTGTGGCGATAAACCAATTGTTCAATGGGCATTGAATCATTTTGAGTAAAACTGTACTTGATAATCAATGTTAATGGTATAAAGTGTTTAAAACAAATAAAACTTTATAGCTGATGGGTGTTTATTGCTTAATTTAGTTAATCTATATTAATTTTGCTATCTGGTCCTAGATGAACCATATGGAGAGATACATACAAGCATCTCATATGCTGTAAGACAGTGAGCTGGCAACAGGTCAGAAAATAAATAAATAAATAAATAAACAATATACCAGTATATGGCAAACCTAATTAATGCAGCGAAAGCATCTCTTACTGTTCTATTTTAAAAGACAGTGTAAAATGTACCCAGTCACACAAATTCTATGACGACTACAACCACAAAAAGTCCACAATTGCTATTTTATTAAAGTTCATTTAAATTGCCCAAGTTGGTAGTCTCTTCCCTATACAAAGGTACTACTCAACAGTCTTCATCACAAGGAATGCGCCATTGCTGAACCCAACACCAAATTCATCAACATGCTCTTTGAAAATCCTATGTTGCAGTCTATGGTCTCTCACTGCATGGTTGGTCTTCAATGCTGGTTTCCCCTTTTTTTAAACTTCTTTATCCACCTGTGTCAATGGTGTCTTCTCTGTAAACATTCCCTAACATACTGTGACAAAGGGATTTTCAAAGAGGATTCAAGGGTTGGGTTCAATGAGGGAGCAAATACATTGTTAAGGATGGAGACTATGCTGCATAGTATCTTTATATAAAGGAAGAGTCACTCTACCAACAAGTGCAACTTGAACAATATATTTCAGTTAATTAAAAAGATTATGCCCATGTTTTCCTTACTTTCAGCAAATCATTCCTTTATTAGACCACAGAGTGTTTCATGCCTAAGAAAAGTAAAAACTTAGCTACTCTTTCAACAACAAAATAATACAAATCTGCAGAAATTATTAATGAACATTAGTCTCATTTACACAAGGTACACAAATGATATGACTTATTTCCTGTAACCGGACCAAAAGATGAATGAAAGTGTGAAATATGATTCTTGTTGCAACTTAAGCCCAGATCACCAGAATCTGAAGAAGATACACAGATAAAGAGCCCATGCATATGGTTTACATAGAAAGGATGTTTTAAAAAAAGGGAACTCAAAAGGGAATGCTAATAAACTACAGTGATTTCTTCAGAATTTATACAATAGTCATAAGCAAAGCGATGAATGTTAACTCTACCCCTACCATAATCATATATTATAGAATTTTTATAAATTTTCCCCTGTGAATTCTTATAAATTAACTCATTTAAATTGGAAATATTGACACCATGTCAGATATTACAAATTGTCTATGTAATTACTTTAACATTTATTTATTTTAAAATTTTTCTGGTTTTATTTTTTCAGGTCTTTGCACTTTACATTTTGAAAAGCCTTCTTTTTGAAAATGGTGTGTTAATGGAAATGCCGGTAAATAGCAACAACAGGAACAAAAACAGGAACAAAAACAATATAAGAGTGACCTATGTTTATGTGATAAAGAACAAAGTACAACGGCATTGTAGTCACCTTTGGACCTTGGAATGAGCCACATAAAATTCACAACACCTCTCACACATTTTAAAACTTAACTGTTTTAATTAGAAAAGGCACCACAGAAATTTATGAATATAACCACTCTCTGCCCTAATCCACTTTCAGTCAGTTTGTCAACTACAAACTTTTCAGTGCCAAAACGAGCAAATGTTTTGCAATGTCCTATAACCAAAAATCTTGTGCCTTATCTTTTGCATATCTGTGCTCACTGTACCAAACCTTGCCTAAAAAAAGAATGCTGTTTAAATCCCAATGCAAGAATAATATTGTTCAAATGTTGTTGTACACCAGTTACAAAAACAAACATATTTTAAGATAAATCGTGAATTTCATACATGTAGTGAAATTGTACATTTCGATTTAGTTAAAAGGCCAAAAAGAATGTTATTCAAAATCCATGTAATTCATAACATTGTCAGGTAAATTATCTGCTTGTTTTCTTCATTTCAAACTTTTGTTTACATTTTGTTTACATCAACTATGCAAACATGACTGAGCAAATGGGTCACAAAGGGAAACAAATAAGCACAGATTCATAAAATCATGTGTTTTCAGATATGTCTGTGACTGTAATAAAATAATAGTAATTATATATATGCATTTGGTGAATTTGATGTTTGAGTTGCCGCTTGAGTTTTGTGGGTTAATCTTTATGGGGTTTTTTAACCCAGGTTAACACAATTTTAGGTTTCACCATGCAAGACTGTGTTTCCACATGCAACTGTAAGTACACTCTTCTTATTCTTTTTAAAAAGGCTGGCATCCATTGCATTTACTGTCTCTAAGTACACTGCTATACTTAAAGACAGTCCACTACTAGTTAATCGATCGCAGATGGCATCTTTTTCCCCCAGACAGATTTTTTAAAAGTGTGGGCATATATACTTGGGCAGCCATCAATCTACTTGGGCACCCGCGCAAGTATACTGTACAGTATGAGTGGGAAACACTACCTTGCAGTAACATTTCTACCACATTAACTGTAACTTTCAGAACTGTTCACTTTAAAATCATGGTCCTAGTTAACATGAATACATTATGTAATTCTGTAAATCTCCAATTGTACCCCATCCCAAAAGTGTCCCATTGAAGAACACTGTACTTAAAATAATGTTCAGTGAGCCAGTTTAAAATGACTCATGCTTTGTGACATGGTGCATTATTAAGCTGGAACTAACCATTATAAGATGAGTAAAGGTTGGCAATAAAGGGATACACACAGACAGCAACACTATTAGATAGACTGGCATTTAAAAATTCCCTGCACTCCTACACCAAATTCTGGCCCAATCATCTGCATCATGCATCAAGGTCATTTTAAGATAGACTTTTCTGCCGACTGTAGTTGTAAAAAATATTATTTAATTGATCGTAGCCTTCTTGTCAGGTCAAATTATTCTGGCCATTCATTATGACCTCTCTCATCAACAAGGTGATCTGCTTGCAGAACTGACACTAACTGGCATTGTTTATATTCCTCAATAGAATCTACTCTTGCGCTTGAAAATCCCAGATGATCAGCAGTTTCTAAAATACTTAATCCAGCACATCTGGCACCAACAACCATGCCAAGTCACTGATGAGTGATTTTGAGTGATTACATTAAATGACATTCTTCACCTAACAGTTTTTTGCATTTTTAGGTGTTGGCACATGACTGGCTGATTCCATGAATAAGAATGCAGATAAGAATTATACTAAAACTGTGAATGTCTGTGGTGCATCAAGAGACCACTATATGTACTGGCAAATGGTGGACACAGAAAAGATGATGACATTGGCAACAACCATCACCACTCCCAAGTCTCAACCTTCCAAGCCAAAAATTATCTAATTAAATAAAAACATTGAAAAAAAAACTGAACAAATGCATGCCACCTACAAAATTATCCAGATGTTATAGTATATATAGGATGAACAATTTGTCAACTTGAAGCTCATTTCCTTCATTTACCATACATAGTAGTGTGCTATCCACTACACCACCTGCATTTACTTACATAATATATAATTAACACTCAGACCAGAACTAAGATATCAGACCCCTTACCTCTGTGTAGTCGAAGTCAGAAAGTGGTGCTATGCTTTTTATATAGTCGGCTCGAAACTGATTATCCGGGTTGGCAAGTGGTACTGGGGGTATTAAAGTGCTCATGGCTGATACTATTGTCTAGAAAAGAAAAAAAAACATAAAGCAGGACAAATGTGGAATTAATTGCATTGCTAACCAAATGGGATTACTTGATGCAACAGCCACTTATAGCACACAAAAAAACAGTTTTTAACTTTTTTTAAAAATATTTTGCATGTTTTGAATTTGGAGAAGGACTTACTACAATGGCATCCTTCACATTTTTTCGGATATCCAATATTTTCTGCTTCTTTTCTCTGGGGAACAATATGAATCACCAAGTGAACAAACTATAAAACACAATTATTCAGAACTGGAATGAATCAGTATAAGAATATTAAGGTGGCTGTAAAAAGGTAAGATAATGAAGTACAATGACTAGAATGGAGATAGGCTTACAATATTATTAATATTAATCAGTTCTTTTACAATTATCCTAATGGAGAGGACTGGTCACAGTCAGAGCAATAACAGTATTAAAAAGTGATTCATTTAGAGGTTTCAAATAAAAGGAAAAGACGTTTGAAAATATTCTGAGTACGGTCATCTGCATCAGCTGAATATGTGCTAAAGGTTGTATCTGTATTTTATGTCACTAATGAGCACACAATAAAACTAAAGTTTCATTACTGAACCTGGTGCTAGTTAGAAAAGAAACCTTGAAATTTAGCTATACACACACAGCACATAAACCACCGTGAGGCCTTTATCTAGCTGACAGCTATTAGTAATAAGTCGGACAGAGCTAGCCTGTCGCCATGCTGGAAGACTCGAGCACTAGATTAAAAATAAAGCGCCATCCAATGCGGCGCGTATTATTCATTTTATAGCAAATGATGACCGAAGGCCAAATCTGGGACCACACCAGGATTAAAAATGGATAACAAACACCTACTCTGCGTTAAAGCCGTTGACGTGCAAGATCCTCATCTGCTTGACAATCGTACTCTTTCCGGATTCTCCAGCCCCTGTGACAGAAAAATAAATGAAAGGAAACAATGTAAAATAATAGCAACATAGTAATGTCAACACGACATAGGTCAGTGCTGTTCTCTTGCCACTTTCATTGGCATGGTGAAATTGGAAAATGTATGTCAGTTGTCCAATCCTTTGCATTATTCAAGACCTGTTCATGGCAATATCGATAAGGAGCGACCACACAACATATCGCTTCGTGCGCCCATCTGGAGAATCTTACCTAGTAAAAGCAGCCGGTGTGTGGCTTTGTATGCCTGCCTTTCCTTCTGCAACTGTTTCTCGATCTTTTTATTCGCCTCTCTTTGAGCCTTCTCGTCAATGCGCTGGTCTTCGGTCTTGCTGTTCCCCAAACAGCCCATCTTCCTCCAAGCTCTCCACGAAAACGCAACGTTACAGAATGAGCGCTAATGTAAAATATTAGACCAAAGACCTATCACGCGAAAGAAGGGGGGAAAAAAACAGGCGGAAAAAAAATCTGTCGCTTGTCCGTTGCCGTCGGTAAAAACACGGTTTCACTTTACCTTAAGCAAATGCGAGCAGATTTAGTTGGAGCGTATAAAAACGTACATCATCTTAGAATAAAGAAAGACTCGCAAATAAGTGGGAGTAATAGGAAGCAGATCAGGGCTGAAAATGCATACATCCGACGGCTCTGCTTTCGCTCCTCTTCCCCTGTCGCTGCTTTTTTTCGTCTAACGTTAGCTGGGCTTTTTCAGGCTCAGCAGTGCTCGCTGTGGCTGCAGGAAGTAACGTTCAAAACCACACGCAGCAACAATACTGGTTCAGTGACTCAAACACTTAACCACTGACTGTAACTAAAGTTTGTAGAAACAAAATATCACTATATATTGCACTTTATGTCATTTTACATCAATTTCTATTAATAATTTATAAATCAATACAAATAAAACAAATAATTACATTATATAATTAACATAAAATATATTTACACTGTCAAGTCATCCCTTTATGACTCAATTTTAAGCTCTCTTGCAATGTAGACCTTATTAACACATTTTATGATGTCCGAAAAAAAGGATATACATCAGTTATCCTGTTGAGAATCAGTGGGTAGGATGGTTTATGGTAGTCTATACATGGCTTGTAATGTTTTTACGGTGAAGTAAAGTGTGTGCATTGCATTTATTACTGTCCTATTTTAATTTGAAAATATTTTAATTTTAAAACTGTGGAATGTGAAAAGAATGTAAAATGTTCATGTAATTATATACTGACATGTTGTATAAAGTCAATGAAATTAATTAAAGACATGTTACATCAAACAAGTAGGTGCAGATTAAAAAAAAAAAATACTACTTTTAAAAGAGCCAAATATAATTTATTTTCATCATGTCAAGCTTACAATCTACTGGTTTTTATATTACAGATGAAGTCCATAGTGCTAAAAGTCATCAGAGAGATAACTGTATGTTTAATATAATATGGACTCCAGTACGAGCCACGCTTAAAAAACGGACCTGTTGCAAATATGCAGGCTGTCATGCAAATGTGGATCTGGTTTTGCATAGATACAGCAGTAGCATGTTCCACTATAAGATACTGATATATATGAAATTGCTTTTTTCCAAGACAGAATAGGGCTGTTTGTAGTTTGTTTCATGCCATAGGTAAACCTGTGATCAGGCATATAATTTAGCTGTAAACCAAATGTACCTGGTTTACAATCAGACTAAGTATGAATAAAAGATTTTTTGTATTTGGCACAGGACCATTTTCTATTGTCGGGAGAAACAGGAGCCAAGTATTTTTAACTAGCATTTCTTTAAAGTAAACCTATTTTTAAAATGTCTTAAATTTTATATTTATTTATTAAACATGTCAAAATTATGAAATATGTTTGCTATGCCCCTAACCATGCTTGTCCCAAACCATATTTACTTTTAGATATTTAGATTTTGTGGAACAGTATAAAATATGTTCGAAACTAGGGATAACAACTTACCACAACAATAAGCAAAATATTGCCAATGATACTAACTTATTTTAAGATACCTGAGTTTTGTCATTTTCAATTAACCAAAAACTATACATGCAAAAAGACGTACTGTTCTATGGGCATTTTAAGAGCTGAGTTTTATCTAATCATGAAGGGGACTCACAAAAAAGAACACCAGTGTCATGTGAACAATAGAACAATTTTCGAGCGCCAAAATGGAAATGAGATGCAAAGTTGATCTTAAAGAAGTTTAAGGCCATGGACTGGTTCCAGATCATGCAAACGAACAACCCTGTCATCTGTGGGGGGAAAAAAGGTTTCATACAAATGGAATGACAGGTTTGTTCTTATTTTAGAATTTTCTTATCATTTATTTAATCTATCCATCAACAATGCCAGATCAGTGCCATGAAACAAATATTAAAAAATCAGCCTTCATTCAAAGCTAGCAGTGAAAATGTTTTAGCAAACAAAACAGAAACAACAAAATGACAGGATTATTAGTTTATGGGGCATTGGTGTCTCAGTGGAACTTTTCTCAGCTGCCATGCAAAAGGACTGGGTTCAGTTCCCACCCAATGCACAAACCCCAGCAACTGTATGCAGTGCTGGTTCCTTTGCCAAGTTGTGTGGATCAGATGATCCGTTGTGACGACCCCTTAATGGGAACAGCCAAAAGACCAGCAACATTAGTTTATTTGTGCCAGGAAATCTACATTTATAATAAAAATAGTTTTATTGAATTAGGTAGAAAGAAAGTTGAAGAATTAGGATACTTACTTATTAGGATTATAACTAGATACTTATAATAGTAATTATACCGAATATCCAGGTAGGAATACATATAATATACAGGAATAATATACAGGTAGGAATACAACTACTACTGGTTTAGGAGCACATACAGCTATATTAAAAAAGCTTTTCTCACACAGTAACTCTTTATGCCCTTTCTGCTTCATCATGTGCAACAGTAAAATACCTTGATGTGATTATTGATTCCAGTCTTTCATTTGAAGCACATGTAGATAATATTGATACAATAGGCTTCTTTCATCTCAGAAAAAATCCCAATATAAGAAATACATTGTCCCTACATGAAGCAGAAAATTAACTTAGCTGTTTTTTATCTCTATGTACTGCCTTACTGTCTGGAAAACCATAGGTGGGGGCAGAGCTTTTTTTTAACAAAGTGCTAAAGTTATGGACTAGCCTTCCGAATAATATTTGGGACTCAGACACAGTCTCAGTGTGTACGTCTAGGCAGATATTTAATTATTTAACGTCTTTTGTGAATAGATTTGTTTTTGGGACTCATGGTTGTAGAGTTTTATGGTGTTTTATGGTTTTAACTGGTATGTTTCGATACTGTCTGCACACTAATTGATCACTCAAGTTTGTTGACACTCAAGTGACTTGTTGCTTTACATCCCTGGGAGGCCTCAATTCTGTGGTTCCTTCTGGCTTTCCCTTTTAGTTATGCTGTCATAGTTAGTCCTGCTAGAGTCCCTGCTTGCACTCTGTACAAAATATACAATTACCTTATCTGTTATGAGACTGTGAGTATACCGTTCACCCTCTCTCTCTCTTTTGAGTTACACATGGCCCTTATGAGTTGCCAGCGATCCTGACCCATCTGGATCCTCCGATCCTATCTTGGTGCCCACTTCTTGCTGGAGTTGTCATCACATAGAGGTCTCTGGTTTGCTGCTGAGGATGCCAACTTGTGATCTGCTTGGGATGTATGTGGTGACTTGTTTCCACTTAACCATGAAGAGTGGCTTAGACTCAGCTGATATGGACAGCTTTTCCTTGATGGCCCTACAGTCACTCAATAGTTTAGGACTGAAATTCCTGTCACACCTTTGGGGTTTGAATCTTGCCTCTGATCAATGTTCATTGAGATTGCATACTTGGTTGGATCTTCTCTTGGTACTCCAGTTACCTTCCCCAGTACAAAGAAATGCAGGCTTATTTCAATTTGTAAATTGTCCATAGTATATTTGTGCGTGTGCCCTGAGACCCTACACAAGATACTCAGTATAGATAATGGATGGGTAGATGGAATTACTCACTCATCACTCACTCATCATCTATACCACTTAATCCAGTATTCAGGGTCATGGGGGGCGTGGAGCCTATCCCAGGAGACTAAGGGCACATGGCAGGGTACACCCTGGACAGGGTACCAATCCATCGCAGGGCACAGACACGCACACACATACACTCACTCATTCACACACTACGGGCAATTTGGCCAGTTAGCCTAAAGCATGTCTTTGGACTGTGGGAGGAAATCGGAGTACCCGGAGGAAAGCCACCAAGCACTAACTGCTAACCACTACACCACCGTGCCGCCTAGATGGAATTAATTTTTTTCAATTCAATTTTATTTGCATAGCACTTTTAATAATTGTCATTACCGCAAAGCAGCTTTACACAATCAAAAGAAAATTATGGAAATTTGTACGAAATGTAAAAAATGTGAATGAATCAAAATAATTTGATAGTACCTGATGAGCAAGCCAAGGGTGATGGTGGCAAGGAAAAACTCCCTGAGATGGCAATAGGAAGAAACTTTGAGAGGAACCAGACTCAACAGGTCTCGGGTAGATTGTAGTAAATTCTAGTCATGAACTAGTCCTGATTCTAGTCCTGAGTGACTGCAGTCACAAGTCCTCAGAGAACAGCTGTCTGCATCAGCCGTGGCCAGGACCATCCTCATGATAAAGTGGAACCCTCCCCAGTCACCACATACTATACATCCCAAGCAGGCAATATGGGTCATCCATGTGATGAGATCTCCAACCAGAAACAGGGCACGAGGATGAGTCAGACAGGTCCAGAGGGCAGATGGAGTCTGGATCACTGGCAACTCAGGAGCAACATGTGTAGCTCGACAGAGAGAGAGAGGAGAGGAGAGAGCAGAAAAGAAGGAGAGATTACAGTAAGGTTTAGCCACAGGTGCTGTACGTAATGTATATGGTGAATGTATATTTAGTGCAGAGTGCAAGCAGGGACTCCGGCAGGACTAACTATGACAGCATAACTTAAAGGGACAGCCAGGAGAAAACACAGACATGAGGGCTCCCTGGGATGTAAAGCAACATTTTACCATCAAGAAACCTGAGTGATCAATGACGGTGATGAAAACAACATATAAACATACCAGTTCACCATAATACTCTATGTCTATGAGCCCCCCCATATCTGCTCCTTTACCTAAGGCAAATCTATTTACAAAAATGCTTTAAAAAAAAAGAGGCCTAAATGGTGTCTGATGCAGTTAATGTATGGTATTTCTATGTAGATATGAACATACTGCCATACTGATCACATCTTTTCAGACGCTTAGAGATAAAGCTTTTTTTATAAACTATAAAATAATTTTTAACTGTCATTTGTAAAAGTCATGCTAATTATTATTCTATATATTAGGCTTTTCTTGCCATTTGGTTTTTGTGAGGGTTCACCACCAGAGGGCACCATGTTTAGTTTTGTAGTTTTTGTTTGTAGACTCAGTTTCCCAGAAGGCACCTCGGTTACCTAATTAGACACCTTAGGCTAGCTAATTAGACATTCTATAAATAGCTGTTTGTTCTGGGAAACTGGGTCAAGCATTATTATTGTCAGTTGGGCTTTCCTTTCCTTTCCTTTCCTTTCCTTTCCTTTCCTTTCCTTTCCTTTCCTTTCCTTTCCTTTCCTTTCCTTTCCTTTCCTTTCCTTTCCTTTCCTTTGGTTTGGTTATGGTCTGTTTTAGTTAAGTTGGCATATGTTTTGTGGAGCTGTCTTTGTTAAGTGTATTAGTTTGTATTGTAGTCTGTCTGGTTCCCCCTGTGTAAGTACCATGGTTGTACCATAGTCTGTCTTACTACTAACATGGTGATACTAACCTGCCTAGTTCTTAGTCTGTGTAGTCTCCTAGTTTGTCTAGTCTCCATGTCTGCTTAGATCTTAGTCTGTTTAGATACTAACCTGCTAGTTCTTAGTCTGTCCCCTACCTAGTCTGCTGTGTACCCAGTCTGTTTACCCTTAGACCTCTGGCTACTAGTCTGTTAGCAACTAGTCTGATTAGCTAGCAACTAGCAGCTAATTAGCAGCTAGTGTGTGTAACAGCTAGTAGGCTAGGTCTCCATGTTTAGTCAGTCCTCCTGTCTGTGTTAAATATTAGTCTGTCTGTCATTTGGTTAATATTGTGTCGTGCTCCAATCCGTAAGCCAACAACCTTTTGTTTGCAGGTTTTGTTCAAATAAAAGGACTGTTTCACACAACTCCTCTGCGTCTATGCCTGCCTTATTTCAGCCCAATGGCTACCAACACAAGCCATTACCAGCAGGTTGTGACAGTTTTCTTTCACATTGTACCTGTAATCTAAGATTATTTCTGATTCTGGGATATTGACGCTGCTCTTCCTGATTCACTATCTCATTTCGATTCACTGGTTACATTGCAAGGTTTTAATTATTGTGTTTTGAATTTTGTGAATAAACTTGCCTAACAGTTATTCACATTTTGTCTCTTGTCTTAGTTTATTACAATCATGTGATGGTTTCAGGCATGCAGTGCCATTTAAGTTTAAAATATGGTATAATTTCAGTAAATGAAATAGCTGGGGTGTCTAAGCAGGATGTTCTGATATAAAGTATCTTGACTAAGAATTTCAAACAAAGGGGGGAAAAAAAGATTCAGATTTCTGGTGTATTTTGCCAAATATAAAATTGTTTCTTAGATTTAAAAATAATTAGTTGTAAATGTTTGACAATGTACAAGTAAATCTGAAAATAAATCTAAGTTGGTCTCTTGTATATAGATTCATTAAGCACATCCAGGTTATGCCTTTATACCTTTTACCATGTACATCAATAATGTATAGTAGGTATACTATATTTGTATTGTTGGTATATACTAATAGTTTGTGGTCGAGAATTGGTGGGAGCACCCGAAAGATTATCAGCAACTAATAGGTTGTAGTTATGCCCAACTGGTCAGCCTCCCTTTAATCTTCCATTAATGGAATGATACCACAAAAGAGAGACACCACATAAAGGGAAGGTGATTGCTGAAACTACAAAAACTGGCTTAAGTTCCAATACAGTAAAATTAAAATCTGGAATGATGGTGGTGAACCATTATCTTTGAGAGAAATGTGATCAGAAAAACATTCTAAATGAGTGTGAATAGAGATCATGCAATGATTAACAAAGTAAGCATTTCCACATGCCACTACTACTATACCCCCAATGAGAATTTTTGGGATGGCTTTACGCAGAAGTCCAACTCTCAGATCATCAATACAAGATCTTGGAGAGAAATGAATGCGACTCTGGATGTGACATTGCATAAGATTGATGCAAAATTATGCCATTGCCCTATTCAAAGCAAAAGGCAGTCCAATAAAATATTAGTGTGAATTTCTTCTTGGTGGTGTGCTTCATTCTATCTAACTTGGACCTATTTGTCATCAGTAGAAATTTTGTAGTGCTATCTAGTGGTAGTAAGAGTACACCACACTAATTAGTAAAAACCCGGGGTCAAGTCAGCGAGATCTGCTGTGGAGTCCAAGATATAAGTAGAACAGGTACAAAACCTCATAAAAATGTATGGTTAAAACCTGTTTATTTATACCCAATAAGTTTTGTAGTTTAACATGACATACAAATTTGACAAGTTTTGTTAATAGTAACTATAGTGGATGCTGCTAATGCTTGTTTGAGGACACTGGGACTTTGTAATGCTAAGAAAGAGCAAGTAATGGCAGATAGGTTGGAAAGATTTGATACGATACTAACAGTGTATGAGTGAATAATTGCTTGCTTTTTAAAGATTTATTAGTTTTAAACCAAATGTCCACATCTGAGGACATCACACACACACCCCCCCTTTCATGCATATATAATGTAGTCAAGTAACCATATACAGTTTAGGACACAATGAAACGAATCAGAACCTAGATGCTACATACATGTAACATAAATTAATAGAAACTGACTAGCTAACTAAGACACCTAATTAGCTGACTAGAACAAACCAAATTGACACCATAAATGAAAAAAAAAAACTATTCTAAGTACTATACAAAAGTCAACACGATGCAATGTACTGTGATCGTGAGTTGAGGTAGTTCAAATAAATGACATGAAAGACAAAAAACAAACATTTATTGGAACAGCAAAAACAGGAAAGGGGACTTGTGCAAATAGCAGCTTATAATATAAATATTTTGCAAAAAAAAAATTTCAGGTTGGTGCGTGACATGCTAGATGGTTGTAGATCAGTGTATATGCGCATGTGTGTTTATCAGTCCAGTCCCATTCTATTAAGATGAATGTTTATATCTGAGAGTGTGTATGTTTGTGAGTGTGTGTACAGTATCAGTCCAGTCCTTTCTTGTTAAGAAGATGGATGGCAAGTGGGAAGAAACTGTTGCACAGTCTGGATGTAAATGTTTGGTACCTTTTTCCAGATGGGAGAAGGGTGAGGAGTGAGTGTGATGGGTGTGTCCGATCCGCCACAATGCTGATGGCTTTGCGGATGCAGCTTGTGGTGTATATGTTTGTGATAGATGGAAGAAAGACCCAATGATCTTCTCGGGTGTCCTCACTACCGCTGCAGGGTCGTGCCGTCCGATAATGGCACAATTCCCAAACCAGACAGAGATGCAGCCGCTCAGGATGCTGTTAATAGTCCCTGTATAGAAAATTGTAAGAATTGGTGGTGGCTGGGCCTTCCTCAGCCTTCCCAGGAAGAAAAGATGCTGCTAGGCTTGTGCAAAGAGCTGGTATTGAGGGACCAGGTAATATTCTCCTCCAGCAAGGAATTTGGTGCTGTTGACGATCTCCACAGAGGAGCCGTTGATGTTTAGTGGAAAGTAGTCACTTCATGTCCTTCTGAAGTCAACAACCATCTCTTTTGTTTTATCGACCTTCAGAGACAGGTTATTGTCTTTACACCAGTTCATTAGCCTCTGTATCTCCTCACTGTATGCTGACTTATCATTCTTGCTGATAAGACCGACCACTGTTTTGGCATCACAAACTTGACAATGTGGTTGGAGCTGTGGAACAGCAGGGAACTGAGCACACACCCTGTGCACACCCACAAGTGTGGTGAATGTCCAGGATCCAGTTAAAATATGGAATATGTTACAAAAATGGATCTGCGTTTTCATTTTCAGATCCATAGATTCTTTGTCTGTTAAATCACATTTTGAACATCTTGCCATCAACAGGCACAATCAGGCGCAATAATTAATGGTGACTGGTCTCATTAGCTGACATATTGATGAACTTTACTCAAAGAATATGCTGAAAAGACTGTGGCACAACTGTTTATATCACTACAACTCCACAAAAGATAAACTATCATGTGTTAAAGTCCATGCCATACTCATAACAAGGATAAAGGTAGAACAATTAATATAAAAAAAGAGTCCACTAACAGTGTTTGCAGTTTAGCTGTGGACAAGAGAGTCGCTTACAAATTCTCTCGTTTTTTTCTAATAATAATAATAATAATAATAATAATAATTTTATGGATCATATTTGTGAGTAATCATCAAATAAATATGTATATATAAAAAAGAGAATGGTTAGAAAGAGTGGGTTAAAGGTGAAAGGAAAAGCCAACATACTTAGTAAAAGCAACAAGGCTTGGTTTCAATTTTACAATTCTGAAACTGTACAAAGTTAAAATCTGGAAATTACAGCAGCCATAGTGTGACTTACCATTCAGGAAAAGGTACGGGAACATTTGCACCAGAACCAGCAGGTTCAGGTCCAGCTTCTTTTCCCCACAAATGTCACCCTGCTAAATGCTACGCTACATTGTTAATACTCTGTACAGTACACCTTATCGTCTACCAAATAAAAATTTGGTAGTGTACATGGATATACAATTTAATTGATTTCACTAAAATAATTATACAATCCTGTTCTTATTAATATTTTTTTTTATATTCTGATGATAAATTACAAAATGACTTTTCAAATCCCTGTAACGGAAATGTATTTTACTGATATTATTCTTTATATTAGAATAATATACATAGAGTAAATAGAATTTAAACCTGTCCATAAATATAAAATTAAAACTCTCCACAAGAAACTGTTGTTCAGACAAATCACTAGATGGCGATATTTTTTTTTTATCAAAAAGCAGTCCAATTCAGTGTACTGTACAGGCATTGTGAGCATACAGTGTAGTGTCCTTTTACTCCCATTGTGCACTGTTAAAGACCTTTCTGCGTCAAAATGGGAGGTATCGTTTAAAAAAAATGTCTGGAGCCCTAGTCTGTACAGCAGAGACCTTGAAAAAGCCAGAGCATGAAAATTAGATACTGTACAACCAATTAGAAATGTTGCCTCTTGTCTACCCATAATATTGATGACATTACCTGAGCATGCATGCTATTTAATTGCAATAATTATTATATTAACTCGTGGTTTAACAAATAAAAAAAATCCTGCATATACAGTACGCACAAATTAGTCAGTGTTGAAAAGTCAGTGCAAGTTCTGCTCCGAATTCGCCAAGAACAACACTGGCTGCCCCACGTTCTTTTGTGCGCCCTTCCACCTCTGCCTCCAACGTGCCTCCTGCTCCGTGCTACTGGGCCAGATGGGCTACTGGGCCCATCTACTGGGCAAGGCTCACCTGCTTGCCGCGACTCTGCAGCAAGCTATGCCCTGAGGACCTGCACCTGAACCTGAGGTGCCCCACTACTACATTAAAGCTATGGAGTATACACCTGGGTATCACAATCATTAAAGAGAAGCTGTTCATTGAGCATGTGTAAATAAAGAAGAAAGAACACTTTGTTTTTTGTGGACCTTGGGCTCTATTTTTTTCTCCCTCTTGTCAACAGGCTACGCTGATGTACCGGAATAGGGCCCACAAAGATCCCCAGAGCAATATCTGGGTCATCACCTTGAAACCAGCATTCAACAGGAGGCACTCCTGGAGTTGTGACAAGGTCTGCAGTTGACGGTAGCCGAGCTTTCGTCGCGGAGCCAGAGAAGTGGACAGCACCTATTGACCAAGCTCATGCCACATAAGGACATTTCTACACACCTTCAAAAAGACTGTGGAGCAGGAAGACTGGCCTCAGCAGGAGTGAAGCAGCATCCTTATCTCGCTGCTCACAGGTGAACCACAGTGTGTCTACTTCTCCTCCCGCGTGTGCATTATCTCGTAGATCTACTGGGGAAGGCTCAGTTGATCTCCAATTTAGATCTGATCAAGGGCTACTGGCACAATGCCCCATCCTTACGCCGAAGACTAAAGAGAAAACTGCCTTCACTACTGACCAGGGCCACTAACAGTAACGGGTTCTCCCCTTGGTTCTACATGGTTCCCCATTGATCATCTGTACACAATACTATAGGTATAGGATCGGATGTGGGCTGCTAGAACTGGAAGAGAAATATGTGGAGGCATAGTGATCATACCCACAACTAAAGACCAAAAACATGTTTGTTCTTGGGTTTTGTAAATTATTATTGCCGTTTTGTTCCCAGCTTTTCCTCTATGGCAGTACCCCTCACACATCTAAATCTTCTCGCTCAATCCTGTCATACAAAGCACACAGAGCATTTCCTGCTTTCGGCTGCCAAGAAGGAAGCTGCCTGCCACACACTCTGGTGCCTCCAACGTGCCTCCTGCTTCATACTCAATGCCCTGACGTGCTCAGCTTGCTGCGACACTGAGGACTTTACCTGCACCAAGCTACGCCCCATGGACCTTGGACACAAAATTAAAAAAATGCTTTATGCGCACAAGTGATAACAATGTTAGAGTTTATCATCTTGTTCACCAAGAAGAGAATATGCTGCGCACGCAGGATCACGAGCTGAACTTGTGGATCAGTTCGCAGAAGTGTTTTCCACCGAACCGGGGCTCACACACCTTAGTCACACACTGAACCATTCACACTCGGAGGCCCGCTGTCATGCCATTAATGCTGAGGTGAACAGAATCCTGCGACATGGCATTATAGATGAGTCAAAAAGCCACCAAGTGACGATGGGCCCCGTGACGATAGGCACTGTGACAATGGTGATTTAAGATGAGTTAATAGACAAATGACAAAACAATGAACTACTCAATTACACCTTCATTACCGACTGCCGTCAGGCACCTACACGCACAAATTTTTTTTTACATCCGTAACCCCCTGAACATTTTCTTACACACCCCCTCTTCACAATAAGAGCCCTCATTTACCACAGGTAAATTATAGCACACATATCTTTTATACCAGCAGTTATATGGAACTTAACAAAACTCCATCTTTTTTTAAATTATATATATACCCAAAACATGTTCCCCAAGACAACTACTCTTTTGAACAAGAAAGCATTCCCTATATATATATATATATAAAAAAAACAGTATTATTACTCCCTTTTTTTTTTCTTTTCTTTTTTTCATTGGATTCTGATGAAAGTGCATAAATGTGTGCATATTTTATTCAAGTGTCCATTGTCCCAAACTAAGTGCTTTAAGTACCTGGAGAGTTGAAGCACGCTTTTTTGTAAGGCAGTCTGCAAGTTGTTCTTTTGTGCTTGATCTTTTGTGCTTGGATAAGTTTTTGATGCTGCTTATTTCAAGACATAGTCATTTTTCAGCAACTGATTTTGTGGATTTTAGTGCATCAACAAATGAATGATTGTCTGTGACACAGATTATTGGTGGCATATGGTTAGCATCACCAGTAGTCAGTTCAGAAAACAGTGTAGCCAGAAATATGGCATTATCAATGCCATCAGACATCACCAATGTTTCTCCAGCAAGTGTACTCCGCACAATCCTCTTCACTCTTTTTGACTGCCAAGAAATTGGGGAGAACTTTCCATTTTCACCCATTAGAACAATTAAATGTCCTCCCTGAGTTCCTCCATCTGAAAGATTTCCAAAGGAGGCATCACTGAACACAATCATCTTAAGAGCATCGTCACTCCCCAGATGTTGATAGTTCAGAATGACATTTTTAGACTTAAGTTTGCACACAACTCTGTTTGCTTCCTGAATTATTTGCACAGTTGCATTTTTAATGCTTGAAGCCAAGTTGCTTGCATCAAACATGACATCTGGTCTGCTCTGTCTTGCAACCCAAAGAATTTGACACACCTTGGATCTGAGTGCTTCTCTTTCTTCCTCATTAAGGGGTGAGTCTTGTTCAGCAGATCGAGATGGGTCCAAATGTATGGTGTGCATATGCTGAATGTAGCTTTCTTGATGTATTTGCAACTTTTCATCCACAGTTTCAAAGTCTATTCCCAAATAACAAAAGTTCTCATGTTCCTCACGTCCTACCTCAAACATTGCCCGAAGGAGAGGTATTACAGTAGTAGTGAAGCTTTGTGTGCCACCCCAAATAAAGTCATCTACATGACAAGCAAGTACACCAGTCACAGTGGAGTTCTTATCAAACCAATAGAAAACAGCAGGATCTACTTTGGATATCTTTCCTCCTGCCTTTATTACAATTTCCTTTACTCTGTTGTACCAGTATAGCGAAGCATCAGCTAAACCATATACACATTTATTGAGCTTCCATAGTATTTCTTCACAGTTGGCCTCAGGAGGAGGCTTGACAAAGATGTCGCGTGACAATTCCATACCCTGAAGAAATGCAGATTTTATGTCCATGGAATTAAGAGTCCATTGTCTTTGACAGATCACTGCCACAAGTAGCCGTAGCGCTTCTGAAGCACATGTGGGCGAGTCCTTTTGCAGATCTGACATCTCCAACTCCTCAAAACCTCTAGCCACTAGTCGTGCTTTTGGTACTGGTCCAGTAGGTGTCTCTTTGAGGGTACAAATCCATCTAGTGGAAATATACTTCTGACCCTGATTCTGCACTTCCTTATATACCTTGTTTTCATTCCAGCTCTTTAGCTCATTTTGTTTAGCCAAGTCAAATATTGTATCCTTTGTATGTCCTCACAGACATCTGATGTACTTGTTACAGTAGGTTCTACCTGTAGGTCTTCTACATTTGACATGTCAACGGACTCCATGGTGCCTGCAACATCACTGGGCTCAATAAGCATCAAATTATACCAGCTCTTATATTTACCTGTAGCTTTACCTGCACGTCCCAAAACTTCAGCTCTTTGTAGTACACCCTTTTCTCTGTCCTTATATTTCACAATTTGTCCGTTTTTTAAGCTGAAATCACTTTTCTGTCTTGTTGTAAATGTCTCTGTAATGTCAAGTGGGTGGTGTTCTGCTTCACTCAGCACCCTAGAGGTTACTTCTGTGTTCTCCAATTCTCTCACCTCCTGCTGCATCTCGATTGGTGCTTCTCCTGTCCCTCATTTATCATAATCACCTTCTGTATTTACTTTTCTCAATCTGAGATGATGTACCCTAATGCATGTTCCTCCATGTCTGACAAACACCACCGCACCATCCTGACCAATAACAATTCCTGGTCCTTTCCACTCTGGACAATCCACACGCTTGTAGTACACTTTGTCACCCACTTATACTTTTCATCTGTGTGGCGTAGTTGCTTTCGCAGTGCTCTTCATATTCTTTCTGAACATTCAGCTTCTGTAAAAGCCTTTCTTGATGCATGTAATGCAGAAATGTGTCTTGCCACCCACTCACTTTTTGTAGTTCCCTCCAAGGCTGGAGGTTGATCAGAGGGTAGGTTAGGATTCTGCCCAAACACTAGCTGGTGACGACTGTAACCATAGACATTTTGCATAGTGTTCTTTGCCATAAGAGCCCAGTCCATCGCAGTGTTCCAATCACAACCGGTACTTGTCTTCACTTTCATTATGATTTCACTGAGTGTTTGGTTGTGTCGCTCCAGGAGACCATTGCTCCATGGGCTGTATGCTGCTGTAGTCTTTATTTCTATATTAAAGTTCTCTGCCATATCCCTCACCTCATCATTGTTAAATTATCCACCATTGTCGCTGAACAGTTTCTGAGGTGGGCCATGCACACTTATCCAGTCATGGACAAAATGTTTTACTATTTCACAGGACTCCCTGCACTAAACCTTGTGAACTGATCGATAATATAGAGATACCACACACCTTGTTCAAGTTCATGCAGGTCTACAGCCACAGTTTCATTGTATTGAGATACTAGTGGTAAACCAACAACCGGTCTTGCTTTATTTTTTTCCGTATCTTTGACACATTTCACATTCACTGACAATTTTTTGTAAGATGATGTTGCATTCTGGGTCTTTGTTGCCCGAGCTGCTAAGAAGCCTTTGTAATCTCTCAGCAGAAGCATGACCGAATTGTTTATGAAGCTTCATCAGGATTTTGTTCTTTTCTGCCGAGTTCATAGTTGCTGTAACTGTCAGTATCTCATCCTCATCCTTCACGTCCTTGGAAATATCTTCTATAATTGCTAAGATCTGCTCATCACACTGAATATCTTTAATGTTGCCTCCATTGCCCCCACTGTTCACACAGTAATGGCCAGAACTTGTAAACTCAAGTTTAACAGGTTGGCTGAACATTATTGCTTTATCATTTTCCATGTCAAGCACTGTTCCTGCTCTCTTCAGAGAGACTTTGCTCAAAAGCAATGGAATGTCTGCTGGGACAACCTCAGTCTCTATGTTACACTTAGTCTGTCCAATTTTTGCAGGTATTTTGAGCCTTTTGGTAGAATATATCACTTTTCCATCTCCAAATCTAAATGGTCTATGGCTCTGTGTTTCAGTTTTGTTTACTTTTTTTATTTCATTTTTATTTAACTCAGTGATGTAATTATCTAGCCATTCTTGTCCACACACAGTCCGGGTGCATGCTGTGTCTATTATAGCTGCACCAAAACACTCTGTCAGAAAGACTTCTGCTTCAGAAACCAACTCTTTTGTGTACAGTATAATATTGCATTCTTCCACATTTTCTGTTCCACTGTCCTCAGTTAGTTTAACTTGTTCATCTTTGTGTGGGCAGTCCTTTGCCCAATAGAACGTACTTTGACATATAGCAGATTTAGATCTGCGCCCATACCTGTCCAGTGGGTTTGTGCCAGGCAGTGGTGCCCTGGGTTGTTTATTTTGGTGCCATGGTGTGCTTCTCTGTCTCCTCTGTTCTGTCCATGCACTTTCCTGATTCATTTCCACTGCTTTAGCACACGCATTTCCTGCAAAAATTCTTTTTAACGCCGACTTCATTGACACAAAAGTCAAATCTGCACATGCCGTTAACGCTAACTGTCGGTCTTTCATTTCTAAGCACGCAGTATCTAGTAGTTTAAAAGCTAGTACTGCATCGGGAAGCTCCATTTTGTACTTGCGCATGCGTGTGTAGCGTTGTTCAAAATCGATGATGTAATCCGTCATTGACACACCGCTATCTCTCTTAATTCGGTCAAAGTTCGAGTAAGCTTCATAGGTTCGGTCCTTTTCTTCCTTTAGAAACAAACCATGTTTGGTTTGTTTCCAACATACCGGTGGGCGATTTGAATAGGAACAGCGGCATGGCAACATTACTAACGAAACTTGATAGTTTGTTTCTAAAGGAAGAAAAGGAAGAAAACTTCCATCGTAGTTTCCCTCGCTCTTCCGGACAGCGCCAAAGCCACCGCAAGAGCCTGTTTACTTTTTTCAAGCTCAGTAACTCTAATCCAAACTCCAACTTCATTCTTCCAGCTCTCGTAAGGTTTTCCTTCATCAAAGGTTGGTGGTATTCTGTAATTGCTAACCATCCTCTGCTACCAATGTTAATAGACAAATGACAAAACAATGAACTACTCAATTACACCTTTGTTACCGACTGCCATCAGGCACCTACACACACACACACACACAAAAATTAACATCCGTAACCTCCTGAACATTTTCTTACACACCCCCTCTTCACAATAAGAGCCCTCATTTACCCCAGGTAAATTATAGCGCACATATCTTTTATACCAGCAGTTATATGGAACTTAACAAAGCCTCATGGGTCGATCAGGCTTTGTAACGACTTCCAGAGGCCTAACGCCAAATCCACCTTTGATGCGTACACGCTTTCACATTTTAACCCACCTGTTCGTGTTACATTTAGGTATAACATTCCTCCTTTCCATTAGGGGCCGCTAATCTACTATGTAGCTTATTTATTGAAGTAGATAGCATGAAGAAGTCAGTTTGTGTATGGGAGAGGAAGCAATGGTTTCCTCACGCTCACATTTCTAAAGCTGATGGTCCTAAGATTTTATGGATCTTTTACAGTATGTTTAAAAGAATCTATCAATCATCGATTGGAATCGTGTGGAGTTGTAGCTAATGCAGCCTACAGAGTTTGTGGTCGCTTACCATGCTAGCCACATGCTTATATGCAGTGGCCTCTCACGTGCACTTCAGGGAGTCTTGTGGATATTACCATATTGCATTATTGTAATTTTTCTCGATCAACTCCTTTGTCCACCTGGAATAACTCTAGCTATCGTTTTCTTCATTTTCATCAACTTTCAGCTACAGTAAGTCTGTACCATGAATAACATATTCCAGGTTGTCCATCCTGCTTACATATATAAAACCCATAGGATTTTTTTTTATCCAGGGTTGTTGTTATTATACTTATTTTTAAATGGTCTTTTCTTATTTTGAGTTTTGTAAATATTTACATTTGTGAGATAACTTGCACCCTTAGGATGAATACATTTTTCTAAATTTTTTGAGCCTAAGCAGTTTATGGTTATACTAAATCCATTTATACCAAAGTGTTAAAGGAACATTTTGGATCCCCCATTTTCTGTGTAACTCAAAAAAGCCCATTTTAGTCAATCATTGCTAGTCAACACAATTTGAAAGGGGATGTACGTACTCAACTTGTGACTTTGTCACAATGCCTATTAGGGCACATCAAGAAACCCTGAAAGACCTCAACAATACCAATTACTGTAGGAGACCCTGATGATGAAGACGATTTTCCTCCTCCTCCTGAGACCTATGGTGAGTTAGAAACTAACTCAAATATAATCAAATAATGAACTGACAAGCCGCCTTTACACTCTACAGGAGAATGTCAGTAACATTCAACAGCAAGTGCAGGACCAAGTAATTGTTCATGCATGTGAAACAATCTGTAAATCTGTTGTAGAGAGGTTGTCATATAGTATTGATTGTGAATGTGGAAGAGTGAGAAAACATCTGGAAGTGCTTATCCAAGACCTGGGTCAGTCTGTGGTGGATTGTCTTAAAAGGAGGGACAAGCAAATAGACCGTAAACTACAGGCAAGTAGCCCAACAATTTCTACTCCCCATCAGCCCATTCATAGAACTGTCATTCGTAGAGGCGATAACGATTATGCTAGTACCTTACCAACTGTTGATTTTATCTCAGTAAGTCCCTACAACCCACCAGTCAAGCTTGGGAAGACCCACTTACTTTCATTGAACAATGTGAAGAATATTTTGCTGTCCGGCCATTGAAAATTATATGAGGAAATTATATCTTCTCTGACTGCTGTTTTAGGACACACTGCAAAAGTTTGGTAGCCTGCTGAAAAGAAAAGCATCTACAATTGGCAGCAGTTTAAGGAGTCTTTTCTTCAGGCCTTCTTAAGTACTTAAGTAGATAGTGAGTACTATGTAGACATTGCAGAAAGAAAGCTCATGGAAAGAAGACAAGGAGTACCAGAGTTTTCTTTCCATTATCGTTCTGTGTCTCCTGTAATGAAAGAAAATGACTGCAAGAGAGGTGATTCAGGACATCTTATGTAACTGCAACCCTGAGTAGACTAACTGGTCAGAGTCCAATAAACACTGGAACCAGATGAACGCTGTTGAGCAGAGAAAGAAAAATGTTACACATCAACAGTTGCAATGTAAAAATCCAACATCCAGCACTAGAGTAGGTCAAACTGAAAAAGAAACAGTACAATGTAATCCCCAAACCTTGCCCCTCCACTGCATATTGATGGTAAGCAAATTATAGCATTCATTAACATGGGTAGTACTCTGCCTTTAATGCAAAAGTCAAATTGGCAGCAGCTGTGCAAAGATGAGGTCCTTTTGTCAAGTGGACGACAAACGTTTCTACTTGCCAATGGCCACCATCAGGTGACTGTGGGGAAGGTACTGTAATCTGGATCAGTAGAGACCAGGAGAGTTGCTTTGAGAGTTGAATGGCAAATGCTTTATGATCTACATTGACGATGTTATGATATACTTCAAAAATGAGCAGGAACACTTCCAACACATCCAACTTGTTTTCTAGTGTCTAAAGCTGGTCTCACACTTAACCTACACAAATGCAATTTCATCCAAAAGTTTCTAATGTTTCTAGGTAATATTTCATAGTTCCTGAACATGGTATAAAGACAGATTCCTCTACAGTCTCAGCTGTAAGTGCATTTCCCACACCACAATCTTTGAACGATGTACAACGGTTTTTGGGATTAGCTGGGTGGTACCACAGGTTCATTCCACATTTTTCAGAAAAAGCAGCACCCCTACATACTTTTAAACAGAAGAACTCTACATGGACTTGGACAGAACAGTGTCAACAATCATACAAACAACTCAGGCTAGATCTGACAAAAGCACCCGTCCTGGCAACTCCCGATATTTCCAAACCACTTAAAGTACAGACAGATGCCAGTGACATGGGTTTGGGAGCACTTAACAGAACTTAATGTGTCATAGCCTATGCTTCAGGGTTACTGAGAGTGGAAAAGCCCTATTCAGTATCGGAGAAGGAGTGTTTAGCGGTTGTATGGGCTGTGGAAAAATGCAACCGTATCTGGAAGGAAACCTGTTCGAGATTGTGACTGACCATGCTACACTAACATGAGCTTTTCAGCACCCCAAACCATCTTCATGTTTAATCAGGTGGACTATTCGCCTTCAAGGATTTCATTTTACTGTCAAGTACAGGAAGGGCCAATGCAATGTAGTACCAAACATACTTTCTGGAACACCATGTCCTGATAGGTCACTTAATCTCTTGGCTCTTGCAGAAATACCTATCTCTGATATGCCAATTGATCTGACACAAATTGCCATTGCCCAAAATAATGATCCAGAGATGATTTCTACAATCCATAAACAGAAGCAACTGCCTGATCCAACTAGAATACACCATTTAATTGAAAATAGATTTCTCTTTAGAAGTATCGCAGGTAGACAACAAGGTCAGAGACTACAACTCGTCATACTGTCTGTACACCATAAAACCTCTCTTTAGTATGTTCATGACAACTCACTTAGGGTTGGGTACGGGCACATCCCCAATCCAATGCTGAAGATGGCTTTACAGCAAAACTATCAGCCAAGTGGAAAGATACAGTCAGGGTTAAGAAAAAATTAGGGCCTGTGAATTACACAGTTGTTTTTCTGTCTGACCCTGACAAATGTGAAATGTTGCATGTACAAAATCTTAAAATTTGCCTTGGTTATGGCAAATTTTCTCCTGAATGGAGGGGTATGTAACCCACCTGTTCCTGTTACATTTAGGTTCACTTTTCTCCTTTCCATTAGGGGGCACTAAGCTACTTAGTAGATTAATGTAGATTATTTATTCAGGTATAGTGTGAAGAAGTCAGCTTGGGACTTGAATGTTTGGAAGAGGAAGCAATAGTTTCCCCACACTTACATTTCTGAAGCTGATGGTCCTAAGATTGAGGATTTGTTTTCCCCTGCCAATCTGTAAGTGTACCATTTGTTCTGTATTTTGTACATATTCATTGGAATGTATTTTTTTTTTTTTGGTATGGTGGATACAAATCTGTCAAGTAAAATATGGAATCTGATATGAAAAATTAAAGGAGAAAACAACGGTCCACAAATACAACACATCAAATAGAATGATTCGATCTTGACAGAGAAAAAAGAAATTGCAAACATAATAGCAAAAACTTTCAAAAAGAACTCAATTGAAAACTGAATTCTGGCTTTTAGAGCCTTCCACAATAAACAGAAGGGAAAAAAAAATAACTCTAGTCTCTAGTAAAATCGAGCCATACAACCAACTTTTTTTTTCAATGGAAGAACTACATCGAGCCATCAAAAACATCCCACAACACACCTGTTGGATCAGATGATATTCACTATAAAGAACTTACCTCACCTTTTTCTTTAAAAAAAAACTTCTCAACATTTTTAACTCTATCTGGATATCAGGAAATATATCTGCTTGGCATGAAGCAGAAATAATTCCTATCCCAAAGCCAGGAAAAGACCATAAATATCCTTCTAATTATTGCTCTATTGCTTTAGCCTATTCAAAACAATGGAACGGATGGTCAATGACCACCTGGTCTGTTTAGAGTCAAAATAGCAAACACATTATTAGAACTGCACAAACCAGAACTTGGAGTACCTCAAGGAAGTATTTTATCTGTAATTGTTTTTAGTATTAAGATTAATAGTATTGTAAAAACATTGCCTCTGATGTTCTTTGTAGTTTATACTGTATGTAGAATGCAATCTTGGCAGAATGGCTTCAAGTTCTCATAAACAAAAACTGTTTGCATGCACTTATGTCAGCTTCCGTCACTACATAATGAACCAGCGTTGTTTATGGATGGAACCCCCATTAAAGTTGTTAAAGAGACCATTTCTTAGTGTTACTTTTGACAGCAAAGTGTCTTTTATTCCACACATTAAACTGCTTAAAAATAAATTTTCAAATCCATGAATATTTTAAATGTTTTATCCAAAACCAAATGGGGAGCAGATAGTTTATCTCTGATAAATATATAGAGAGCTTTGATTTGATCAAAACTGGATTATGGAAGTATAATCTTCAGCTAATGGTTCAGCCAGGAAATTATATATACGCCTTCTAGACACTGTACAGTACAGACAAAAGTGTGAACACACCTTCTCATTCAAAAAGTTTGCTTTATTGTGTTCTTTAGCCCAAACAAGTCTCTTCTGCTTGTTGCCTATCCTTAGCAGTGGTTTCCTAGCAGATATTCTACCATGAAGGCCTGGTTCACACAGTCTCCTCTTAACAGTTGTTCTAGAGATGTGTCTGCTGCTAGAACTCTGTGTGGCATTGACTTGGTCTCTGATCTGAGCTGCTGTTAACCTGCGATTTCTGAGGCTGGTGCCTCGGATGAACTTATCCTCCGCAGCAGAGGTGACTCTTGGTCTTCCTTTCCTGGGGCAGTCCGCATGTGAGCCTTGATGGTTTTTGTGACTGCACTTGGGGACACTTTCAAAGTTTTCCCAATTTTTCGGACTGACTGACCTTCATTTCTTAAAGTCAAGTCAAGTCAATTTTATTTATATAGCGCTTTTAACAATTGACATTGTCGCAAAGTAGCTTTACACAATAAAAAGAAGTAAGTTTTTATGCAATGTGTATGAATCAAAATGATAAGATTGTCCCTGATGAGCAAGCCGAGGGCGACGGTGGCAAGGAAAAACTCCCTGAGATGGTAATAGGAAGAAATCTTGAGAGGAACCAGACTCAACAGGATAACGGATAGCAGGGATTGATCAGCATAATAATATGTACTGGAAGTTCAGTGTAACAGGAGATGTGTTAAAATTAAAATTAAAAGGAGTCCAGTTTGTTCCTGGAGTCTCAGGTAGACTGTAGGAGATTCCAGTCCTGAGCTATCGAACAACTGAAGTCACAGGTCCCCAGAGCATCAATCGATGATAGGACAGTTTTAATGAAACCATCCCCAGCCACCATACGAATCCAGGTAGACCACATGGAGCATCCATGCGACGAGATCTCCAACCAGAAGCAGGACTCCAGGACGGGTTAGACGGCTCCAGAGGGCAGAGGGGTCTGGATCACTGGCAACTCAGGAGCGAACATGTATAGCTCGACAGAGAGACAGAGAGAGGGAAAGGAGAGAGGGAGAGAGAGAGGAGAGAGAGCAGAAAAGGAGAGAACAGAAAATAAGGATAGATGGCACTTAGGTATGGTCACAGTCAACATGTATAAGGTGAATTTATATTAGTGCAAAGTGCAAGCAGGGACTCCGGCAGGACTAACTATAACAGCATAACTAAAAGGGAGAGCCAGAAGGAAGGCTCTGCCCCCTGCTGTAGTTTTACTAATACGTGGTACTGACAGGCAGCCTGCATTCTTTGATCGAAGTAGGCGTGGCGGATTGTAAGACACTAACAGTTCACTCAAATACTGTGGCGCAAGACCATTTAGTGCTTTAAATGTCAAAAGTAGTATCTTAAAATCGATGCGAAATTTCACAGGGAGCCAATACAGTGTAGATAAGATAGGGGTGATGTGCTCGTATTTTCTGGTTTTAGTGAGGACTCTCGCTGCTGCATTCTGTACTAACTGAAGCTTGTTTATACACCTAGTTGAACAACCAGACAGTAAGGTGTTACAATAGTCCAACCTAGAGGTGATAAAAGCAAGAACTAGTTTTTCTGCATCATTTAGTGACAATATGTTTCTTATCTTGGCAATATTTCTAAGGTGAAAGAAAGCTATCCTGGTAATATTATATACATGTGCTTCAAACGAAAGGCTGGAATCTATAATCACACCAAGGTCTTTTACTCTTTGCACTTGATGGAACAGAAAGGCCATCTAAAGTTACAGTGTGATCAGAAAGCTTACTTCTAGCTACTTGTGGTCCTATGACCAGAACTTCTGTCTTATCAGGATTAAGCAGAAGAAAATTAATTAACATCCAATCTCTTATGTCCTGCACACACTGCTCAATTTTAGCAAACTGGTTTGTCCTGACTGATACAGTTCATTTATGCTATTTCTGTGTAGATGTGAACATAGCTGCTGTGATACTACCTTTTCCAAAATCTTGGATAAAGGGAAGGTTTGATATTGGCCTGTAATTAGAAAGCAGACAGGGGTCAAGGTCAGGTTTCTTGATTAGCGGTTTAATAGCGGCTAATTTAAAGGATTTGGGGACATACCCACTACTGAGTGAACAGTTAATTACTTTCGACAGGGGTTCTATTTTTGTTGGTACTATCTGTTTGAGAAAATGTGTCGGTATAGGATCTAATATACAGGTTGACGATTTTGAAGAAGAGATGAGTGAAATTAGTTCCCTCGCTTCAAGGGGAGTAAAATGTTCTAAGTTCTGATGTGATGTGGTTAGATCATCTGAATTATTTAAATTGTCTGGTTTCAAAGCCTGAATTTTTTGGCTAATATTTATGATTTTGTTATTGAAAAAGTTCATGAAATCCTCACTACTGCATGATGTTGTTGTGGAGATTTCTGCAGTGGTCTTGTTTTTAGTTAATTTAGCTATGGTATTAAATAAAAATCTCGGGTTGTTTTTGTTATTTTCTATAAGAGTGGAGAGATACGTTGATCTAGCATCACTGAGAGCTTTTTTATAGCTCAGGATGCTCTCCTTCCAAGCTATTTTGAATACTAACAATTTAGTTTGGCGCCATTTACGTTCGAATTTTCGACTCTGCACCTGCTGAGGCACAACCCACACAACCGTCACCGAGATAGCTGTAAAGACTATGCTTTCACTTTATGTAGCATACGTCACAAATAACTACCTACTTTGCTGCTAAACCAAAGCTTTCAATAAAGAACTGTTGTTGAGAAGTTGACACCTGCTTTCTGTGTGTTCTGTCTGTGTGCCAGACCTGTTACAAGAACTTTTAACAATGGTCGCAAAGTAGCTTTACCGAATAAGAAAAAAGAAACAGGTTCAAAAATGTAAGGAAATATGTACAAGTTATAATGATCACTTTGGAGCTTCTTCCCGCAGGAGATACGGTCTCTTAATCAGTACACCACACAGTACTGATCCATTTTGCACATCTACACATGCTTCTGCACTCACTCTGGACATTCAGGACATTCAGGTCATTTGCTCACTAGTCCTCACTGCACACCTGCTCACTCATGGACATTATGCACATAAGACACTTTAAATATGCACACAAGCCACTTTAACATGTCACTTTACTGCATATTTGCACACCCCTGGACATTCTGTTCCTTTATGTTCACTCCATTCCTATATTTTCTATTGTACAGTTAGGTTTTTCTCATTTTCTTATGTCCTTATATCTTCCTTTAGTGTATATTTGTATCATACAGACATTTTATATTTTATTTTATTCTTTCTTAGTCAAATTTACTTATATATATTTTTCTCAAATTTACTTTTGTTTTAATATTTATTTCCTATATAGATATTCTTTCTTATTCCTTCTTAGATAAGTAACTCTTTTGTTTTATTTTTGTTTTTTTTGTTTCTTTCTTGTTCTAAGGTCAGGGCAGTTGCCTAAGCATTTCACTGCATATCGTACTGTGTATGACTGTGTATGTGACAGATAAAATTTGAATTTGACTGTAATCATAAGCCATCAGAAGAAACCTCAGTGAGTCATAGACTCTTCACACCTAAAATGATGGTTGGCAGTTGAAATGCTGGTGGAAAATGCGCCATAGGAGAAGTAGTGAAGAGCTTGAGCTGTGAAGTATGGAATACTGAATGGATCCAGAGCACCGCTGGCAGCTGGAGCCAGTAGCTGACAGGGTTGATCCGGAGAGTGATGAGGTAAGGGCTGATGAACCATGGTGAGCACTTTCGGGATTCCGTATGGAGGTGCAGGTTTTTTGTTGGTAGCCATACCTTGTCACCCACATGGTACAATCATCCCGGAGGGTGTCGACGGCGGTGTTGGACGGTGTAACGGGTGTTGGCATGCTGGATAGCGGTATTTGCTTGGTTCCATAGCCATCCTCACCGGCGGCCCAACTGTTGACATGCGGCATTAACCTCCGGTTCTTTGTGGTCGAACATAGAAGGCTGATAACCGTGGCATACCTCAAATGGACTTAAATTGGTGGCGGATGATACGTGAAGGTTGTATGACAATTCATCCCAAATGAGGTATCCAGGCCCTGGAGCGTTGGCAATCGGCGGTGAAACATCTCAGGTAACACTCCATTTGTTGCTTGGTCCGCTCCGTCTGACCTTGTCTGAGGATGGTATCCGGATGATAGACTACAGGTGGAATTGATCAGACAGCAGAAGGCCTTGCAGTACTGGGCAGTGAACTGGGGTCCCCTGTTCGAGACGATGTCCTTGGGGACCCCATGCAGGCGGACTACGTGTTCTAGTATCAGCTCGGCTGTTCTTTTTGCTGATGGGTGTCCGGCAAGGACCACCAGGTGCACAGCTTTGGAGAATCGATTAACTTGTCAGGATTCCGATTATGGATGTTGATTGAATTTTGGTGATCAGTCCAGACGATGAACGGCGCCCTGGAGCCAGTGACGCCATTCCTCCAAGGCCCACTTTATGGCCAGCAGCTCGCGGTCCCCTACTCCGTATCGCTGCTGAGTGGGGTCACATTTTCTGGAGAAGAAGCTACTGGGGTGTAGCTTTTGGTCTATACCTCACTGGGAGAGAACAGCCCCGGCGCCCACATCCAAAGCATTCACTGCCGCAACGAATGGTTTACTTGCATCTGGGTGGAGGAGAATTGGGGCGGTGGTGAAACGGTGACGCACATCCTCTAGCTTCTGCGGGTCCATGGCCACACCCTGGGGCGAGATGACAAAACCCAGGAATGTGGTGGAGCGCTCGTGAAAAGCGTGTTTCTCCAACTTACAATACAGTTGATGGGCGAGCAATCTCTTGAGGACTGCTACATTTACATTTACATTTAGGCATTTGGCAGACACTCTTATCCAGAGCGACTTACAAAAAGTGCTTTAAAGTTTACATTACTGGATATATACTTACACTAGTCCTGTAAGTACTGGAGAAATAGATAAGTTTTGAGTCACCGTTTAAAGATAGTCAAAATCTCTGCTGTACAAACATCTAGAGGAAGTTCGTTCCACCACCTAGGTGCCAGAACAGAAAATAGTCTGGATGAATGCCGCCCTCGATCCCTGAGAGATGGTGGGACGAGGCGAGCAGTGCTGGAGGACCGGAGGGAACGCCGCGCAGTGCGTGGTGTGATTAGAGGTAAGTGGGTGCTGGGCCATTTTTAGCTTTGTAGGCAAGCATCAGTGTTTTGAATTTGATGCGGGCAGCTACAGGAAGCCAGTGCAAGGAGCGGAGGAGTGGGGTGGTGTGGGAGAACTTGAGAAGGTTGAAAACAAGACGTGCTGCTGCATTCTGGATCAGTTGCAGAGGACGAGTTGTGGACAGAGGCAGGCCAGCCAGGAGTGAGTTGCAGTAGTCCAGTCTTGAAATAACAAGGGACTGAACAAGCACCTGAGTAGCCTGTGAAGAAAGAAATGGGCGGATTCTTCTGATATTGTAAAGAAGAAATCTACAAGAGGGAGTAAGGTTAGCGATGTGTGGGGAAAATGATAGATGATTGTTCATGGTTACCCCAAGATTGCGGGCAGTGGCTGAAGGAGTGATTTGATTGTTGTCCAGGGATATCACAAGATCTTGACCTGGGGATGAGTCACCAGGAATGAACAACAGTTCGGTTTTACTCAGATTGAGTTTCAGCTGATGAGCTGCCATCCAGGATGAGATGTCTACCAGACATGCTGAGATCCGCGTGGAAACCCGAGTGTCAGAGGGAGGAAAGGAGAAAACAAGTTGAGTGTCATCTGCATAACACTGGTATGAAAATCCATGCGATAATATGACCTTACCAAGAGACCGGGTATAGAGGGAGAACAGAAGAGGACCAAGTACTGAGCCCTGCGGAACACCAGAGAGTCTACATGGAGCAGATGTAGATCCCCTCCATGTCACCTCATATGACCTATCTTCTAGGTAAGAAGCAAACCATTGCCACGCTGTTCCACAAATACCAAGGCTTGTGAGAATAGATAATAGGATCTTGTGGTTCACTGTGTCAAATGCAGCTGACAGGTCCAGGAGGATCAGGACAGATGACAGTTTAGCAGATCTAGCAGCATGGAGCTTCTCAGTGACTGACAGAAGGGCAGTCTCTGTGGAATGTGCCACCTTGAATCCAGATTGGTTGGGATCATTAAGGTTGTTCTGTGAGAGATAAAGAGACATTTGGTTATAAACAGCCCTTTCAAGAATTTTGGAAATAAAAGAGAGAAGTGATACCGGACGATAGTTGATAACTTCTGATGGGTCCAGGCAGGGTTTCTTGAGGATGGGAATAACCCTTGCTTTCTTAAAAGCAGCAGGAACATGACCAGATGATATGGAATAGTTGATGATGGTTGTGGTGAAGGGCCCTGATGTGTTGGACATGCTCATCAACTGTGCGTGAATATATGAGGATGTCATCGAAGTAAACGAATACCCACTGGCCTAACATGTCTCTGAGGACATCATTGACAAAAAAGGCTGCAGGGGTATTGCAGAGTCTGAATGGGATGACCAGGCTCTCATAGTGTCCAGTGGGGGTGATGAAGGCTGTCTTCCACTCATCGCCCTCCCTGATACGCACCAAGTTGTAGGCGCTCCGGATGTCCAACTTTGTGAAAATGCTGGCACCAGAGAGGGCGTCCAGGGCTGAGTTGGTAAAAGGCAACGAGTCTCGGTTTTTAACTGATGTTGTGGAGCCCAATAGTCACCACACGGGCATAGGTTGCTGGTTTTCTTTTTCACAAAGAAGAACCCCATGGCCGCAGGTGAGGAGGAGGGTCTGATGGTGCCATGGCAGAGGGCGTCATATATACTCCTACATAGCCTGAGTCTCAGTGGTGGATAGGGCGTAGAGATGGCCGCGGGGAGGGATAGAACTCGGCTGAAGGTCTTATCCCTAGGTCATAAGGGCGATGAGGTGGAAGGTGAGTGGTGCGCTTCTTGCAAAACACTTCAGCCAGGTCCCGATATGCGGCGGGGATGGCGTTGATGTCGACATCGGGGGCCATCGGACTCCCTAGAACACGTCCCAGCTGGAGCCCGTAGGCAGAGTACAGTGCAGGTCGGTACCCCCTGCAGGATCCAGTTTTGTGTCCAAGAGATGAGAGGGTCGTATTGAATTAGCCAAGGGTGCCCGAGAATGATGGGGGAGGGTGAGATGGAATTGAGGTGGAAAAGGATCTGTTCTTGATGCTGGTTTATGATGAGGTTGACGAGTTGAGTCTGGGTGGTGATTTCACTCCCAGTTTTTTTGGCATAAGAAGAGTCAATGAAGTTATCGATGAGAAGTGTTAGTTGTGGTGGTCAAGAGGTGGAGGGGACCCGGCGAGTCACTCTCATTACTCACCGGGCCTGTGCGTTTCCCGGGAGAAGATGACAGATGGCCCTGTGGTGTGCCGCCGATCCACAATACGCACAGAGCCCCTCTCTGAAGCGTTGTTCTCGCTCTGCATTGGTCAAGGAGGCGCGTCCTAATTGCATTTGTTCCACAGCTCTGGTGTCAACCACGGCGGGAGGTGTTGATCTGACAGGTCCAGTGGCGGTAGTGGTGAAAAAGGGACGAGCTTCAGGAACCGGAGTGTGGGAGAAGAAAGTTGAGGATCGAGGCATGGCATGAGACAGTACAAAAACACTACACTTCCCATCCGTGCCATCCCATTTATCCAATAGAGCTAGGTAAACATCAGAAGCAAAAGAGGGAGGCGGCGCAGCCGCCACCACGATTGGTGGCAGGCTAGCCGAGAGCAAGAGTTTTCACAAAGAAACCCGCGTTCTAACAACACACACTCAATCAGGAAGAAGACCCAAGAAGGTGAGTACTTGCGTGAAATTCGGCAAAGAACACATTGGCGAACTCAATGACTGAGCGATGTGCAGCGCCATCTTGCCTCCTTTTATGCTTTCTGAATCGCGACCGGTTGCGCATGACAGTGATAATGTTTTTGGATCACTTAAGCCTCCTTGTTTTGAAGCAGTTATTTTAATGTTTGTTCAGCTCAGAGATTCGCATGGATGCGGCTTGTGTTTCGTTTGTGTCATGATCAGTGGTGGGGAAATGTATGAATCTGCTTATAAATCAACTAAAGTTTTATTTAATATTGGCTGCGTCGCCAGCTATGACAAACCCAAATCATCAGTGTTGCATCATCTTAGTTTTTGTGGAGAAATCATACTATCTGTGATGAAGCAATTGCATACCACACAAAATCTGTGACAAAAATAATACAAGCCTAAACAAGATAAAAAAGATACTTTTAATAAACTCAGTGTGAAATTTTGCCCTTCTCTTACCTGGAACACGGGGGGGGGGGGCGTTATGCAGTTATGCCGTTATGTTAAACGTGCTATACAAATAAAATTGATTTGATATAAAATGTTTTTGCTTATAGCTGTGATTTCTACTGCTGGCTTGTTTACAATGCAACTTCAACTGATTTCTGATTATAATCATTCTTGATTTTTTTCTGATCAAATTTCTTTTGCAAACTTGTTCATAAGTAAGAAAAATACACAAATGTCAGGACATGTCAGAACTACTTCAGGGCCCATAAACCTGCAGACCCCTAAATAAAGAGTGAGGGCCAAGCTCACTCATTTGCACTCCTGTGGTGTGAAAATAACTGTGTGAAAGTGTCCCTGAGTGGTTGGTCTCATGTTTTGTTTTTATTATTTTTTAATCGAAACCTATTTGCTGTTCATTGTTAAATTATCATATTGTTACAAATGTGCATATTGTATATATTGTTACATATTACACAATGTTAATATTGTTTGTGTTGGCCAATAAAGCTGATTCTGTTTTATATTGTACATATTGGATGACAATCTTCCATGTGTTCTGGCTTTTATACTATACCAACATTAGATGGGGTGGTGAACAACATAGTATCATGGCACTATAATGCAAAATATATGCTGGTATGCTGTGGACCAGCTTCAGTAAAGTGACCAGCATACCAGCACCAGCATACCAGCAAAATGTATGCTGGTCACCAGCATACCAGCACCAAAACACAACATATGCTGATATAATGTTAACCAGCTATGCTGGTCTATGTTGTTTTTTTCAGCAGGGAACATTGTTAAAGATCAGAAAGAAACTGCTGCTTACATTAGCAGCACTAGAGTTAGCACTTCTACCTATGAGGTGCAATTGTTACCAGTGCTATAGTTCAAGAGTCCGAATGTGTAACAGATTCCACCTATTGAGAACATCTGCAATATAGACTTATGACATAGGACATACCACAGTATAATTTTTTTCATGTATTCCACACCCACTAAAACTGAGTTGATAAATGAAAAGAAATACAGGCAGTCAAAGGAGGAGAGGAAGAGAAAGATTGTTTAAGCAGCATTTTTTTGTTATTATTTCTGTAACTACATTAGTGACCGCTATTGTCTTTTATGTGATCTTCTGACTTTAATAAAACAAAGCAGAAGGCATCATCGTCTGATGAGAGATCCTGCTATCAAAGATCCTGCTAAACAAAAAAGTAATTGTTGACAATAACACAGCTTCCCTGTGAATTTATTTATTTATTTATTATTATTATTTTATTTTTGGAATTTCCCATCAATTTTCTCCCTAATTTAGTCGTATCCTAAAGGGGACTCCTACATTAAGACTACTACTACCAGTCAGTCAGGGAAGACTATTACGTGTTTCCTCTGAAACACGTGATGCCAGCGGACTGCATCTTCTCGCTTATGCACCATTTGCGGCGGCATAACACACTTGGTGGACAGTGCTATCCGCTCCTTCCGCTTGATTGAGCTCACAGAGGTCCATGATTGGTTGTAGAGACCCATGGCTGTGTTTGCCTTGGGCCCCCAGACTGCTAAATCCACCACTGGCAATAATTACACCCTAATGAAACACACTAGCATAATTTCTACAATCACTTGAAACATCTTTTAACATGGTTATTAAATAAACCAGAACCTAATCACTGAATCAGTTAAAGATGCAACAGTTAATAATTGTTTTCAGCTGAAAAGCAGCTTGCAAAGCAAGGAATTGAGTATGTATGACAATAAATATAAATCAAAATGATAAGATTGTCATTGAAGAGCGAACTGAGGGCATCGGTGGCAGGGAAAACTCCCTGAGAATGCAAAAGTTTTTAGAAACTAAGAACATTTGGTGTCCACTAGTGCTGCACGATTAATCATATTGCAATCGCGATGTCAGCCTATGCGATTACATTACAGCAAATGTTGCGATTATATTAAATAAACAAATGCATTCGTGGACGTAGTAAGACATTAATTCGAAGAGCTGTATGGCCATTTTTTAATGCCAAAAAAAAAAAAAAAACAGTCAGTCTCGTGTAGTGCATGTGCTTGTGGTCACGTGACTCCGCAGCACGGCGTGGAGACGGGAGAAAATGGATACAGAACAGACCGACACTGAACTTGTGCCCAGAAAAAATGCTACCTCGTTTATTTGGCGATATTTTGGTTTCAGGATATCGGACACTGAGCAGAAAGAGGTACTGTGCAAAATTTGCAAAACTAAAGTTGCTACATCACGTAGCAACACGACAAATTTATATCAGCACCTGAACACAGAGAAAAGTATGATGAATGCCTGGCGGTAAAAGCCAAGAGTAGTAAAGAGACCGAACAAAACAAAGCACAACCCAGTGTGATACAAGGAAATCACTGACTCCATCACGCACTGCTTGGCAAAAGACATGATGCCCATATACACTGTTAGCAAAGAGAGATTTTAGAGATTCGCACACTGGACAAGAGAAAACGGTTGCCCTCACGAAACTACTTCTCTCAAGTCGCAATACCTGAAATTTACAGTAAGTGCTGTAGCGAGGTTCAAGTTGAAATAACTGCAGTGAAATTCTTTTCAGCCACTACTGACCTTTGGTCAATCAGGATGACCGAGCCATATATTAGCCTAACCGCGCACTTTGTCGATGATGAGTTTAAACTGAATAGCCGTTGCCTGCAAACATCGTATTTCCCTGTCGATCACACGGGAGAGAACATAGCCGCGGGTTTGAGAAAGGCACTGGCTGCATGGGACCTCCTGTGAGGATGTTTTGGTCGCTGTTACAACAGACAAACGCACGAACATCGTCAAAGCAGTGACGCTTAATCACTGGACTAGGTTCCAGTGCTTCGGGCATAGATTTCATTTGGCCATCAGGAAGTTAAATTAATTTAATCTTTTCATATTTAAAGCTACTTAACTGTACCTTAAAGAGGACAGCTATTAACAGATTTATTTAAGAATAAATGGAAATACATCTTTTTAAAAGAAATATACAAAGTACTGTATATGTTACATCCTGCTTAAATGTCCCTGTTTTGGGACAAAATGTAAAAGAATATATATTTTCAATGGTTAATTGTTTTATTTATCTGTACTTTTTAAATTTATTTGAAAGTTAATTTAATGTAATTTAATTCAGTAACGAAAAGATGTTACTTTTATTTAATTTTGTACAAAAAACATTGTTAATTTCTAGCATTGTATACTGTATCTCAGTTGAGAAATACAAATTTCAGCATTATTAGTAATCTGTCTGCATTTTCCTTGATTACAAGTAAGTTGAGTCCACTTGTTTATCGTATCGCAATCGTAAATCACAATTTTGACCTTAATAATCGCAATGTGACATTTTTCCCAAATCGTGCAGCCCTAGTGTCCACTTTATTGGAGGCTCAAGTACAAGTACTGTTCGGAGTAATTTCTGTCCTAAACTATTGAGTGACTACAGTCGTGGCCAAAAGTTTTGAGAATGGCACAAATATTAGTTTTCACAAAGTTTGCTGCTAAACTGCTTTTAGATCTTTGTTTCAATTGTTTCTGTGATGTACTGAAATATAATTACAAGCACTTCATACGTTTCAAAGGCTTTTATTGACAATTACATGACATTTATGCAAAGAGTCAGTATTTGCAGTGTTGGCCCTTCTTTTTCAGGACCTCTGCAATTTGACTGGGCTGCTCTCAATCAACCTTTGGGCCAAATCCTGACTGATAGCAACCCATTCTTTCATAATCACTTCTTGTAGTTTGTCAGAATTAGTGGGTTTTTGTTTGTCTACCTGCCTCTTGAGGATTGACCACAAGTTCTTAATTGGATTAAGATCTGGGGAGTTTCCAGGCCATGGACCCAAAATTTCAACGTTTTGGTCCCCGAGCCACTTAGTTATCACTTTAGCCTTATGGCACGGTGCTTAATCGTGCTGGAAAATGCATTGTTCTTCATGCGCTCACACCTGCCTGCTGCCATTCCTGAGCAAGCTCTGCACTGATGGCACTCTGATCCCGCATCTGAATCCTCTTTAGGAGACGATCCTGGCGCTTGCTGGACTTTCTTGGACACCCTGAAGCCTTCTTAACAAGAATTGTATCTCTTTCCTTGAAGTTCTTGATGATCCTATAAATTGTTGATTTAGGTGCAATCTTAGTAGCCACAACATCCTTGTCTGTGAAGCCATTTTTATGCAACACAATGATTGCTGCACTCGTTTCTTTGCAGGTCACCATGGTTAACAATAAAGGAACGATGATTTCAAGCATCACCCTCCTTTTAACATGTCAAGTCTGCCATTCTAACCCAATCAGCCTGACATAATGATCTCCAGCCTTGTGCTTGTCAACATTCTCACCTGAGCTAACAAGACAATTACTGAAATTATCTTAGGAGGTCCTTTAATGACAGCAATGAAATGCAGTGGAAAGTTTTTTCGGGATTAAGTTAATTTTCATGGCAAAGAAGGACTATGCAATTCATCTGATCACTCTTTATAACATTCTGGAGTATATGCAAATTGCTATTATAAAAACTTAACCAGCAACTTTTCCAATTTCCAATATTTATGTAATTCTCAAAACTTTTGGCCACGACTGTACAGCCACAGGCCAAGTCCATCGTCATGGGAAAGTGTAGATTTTTTATTGGGGTAATGTGTGTATATTTGGTGCCCTGTAAACTGTAAACATGAGAAAACATCTAATGTGGACCAATAACATTCAATCAACACCCACAGGATACGGAGACATTTACATAGGCATGTCAAATCAGAAAGCTCATCAGCTTGCTTAGCCATGCTTAATGTAGGCCATCTGTCTCTCTAGGAAACAAAAGTGGAGCATAGGTGACAGAGGTGCTGCCCCTTCGCTCGCACAAGCACACACACACGTACGCACCAGAGCGCGCAGACACACAGACACACTCCGATAGACACTTTTGAATCACGGCTATTTCAACGCTTGCTGTGTTGATTTCTTCATTTTAAAATGTTATCATATATTTCCAAAATTTCTTAGTAATAAATTGTTAAAATGTAAGAGTAAATGCGTAATGACAAAAGTGGTCTGCGTGTCTGTGAGCTGAGAACGATAACGTAATCAAACCCGGGCAGCCTTTAACCCCGTCTGTTCACCAGTGTGTTCTTATCGGTTTTCTTGGCACGCGCACCCCTCTTCCGTAGGACGACCAACCAGAGAGCATGAGCAGCGTCACCCCACATTATTCGCCATCAGCCCACCGCTCTGTAGCCATTCACGCGCGCGGCCCAATGGACTTATGCCAATAAGCGCGACCTTGGATGTGCGCATGCTCGCGCTGGAGGCTCCAGTTCGTGGAGATTCGGACACGCACTGCATAGAACTTGATGGTCTATTTTAATAACATTTGTTTACATTGATGAATGACAAATATATTGAGTGTTGCATTGCTTAATTGTTCCAAAAAATAATAATTTTAGGATTCACACATCAGCCCAGGGTTATATTCTTTACATATAAGCTATATATATATATATATATATATATATATATATATATATATATATATCTATATATATCCTTAAAATATGTTTCTATTTATTCGCTCCCATATATTTTCATAAGGTAACTTTTCCACAATAAATATGTTAGATTAGATTAAAAAATTTACGCTGTATATTATTATAGTCTTCTCAAAAGTTTAAGTTTTCGTAGGCAACTTAATTAAAAAAGGAGAAAACTACTTTTAATGTGTTCGGAAAGAACTTTTACGTGTTCTCCGAAAGGCCAAACTGAGAACTGATTGCTTAAATTAATAGCGCTTTTTTTTTATCACCACGGTATGGTAGGTGGTCACAACCTATTTCGGTATGAGTAATTCTATCTATTGTTATTGTTTCCATGTTGTGTTATACACTGGATCAGAGTTTATACACGGAAGCATGGGTTGGATAAATGTTTCCTATCCAGTATTTTCTCCCAGAAAACGTCCTCGTACCCTCTAAAGACCTCTGATTCAGTCGCCCCGCCCACCACACCTAATATCCCGCAGCACCGCAGGCGCATGTCACAACCACGGAGGAGAGATATAGAAGCGCCCTTAAGAACGACATACAGTTACGTCAAGCCGTATCGTTTTGTAGTCTAAAACCGACTAATAGACCCATCGGCATGGATTTTATTGTAAAGGTAGGAAACAGTGACTTGCAAGAGTAATATTTGCTGTTTCAAATCTGTTCAGTGGACGTGCTGGATCGGTTCTGCTACTTTAAGTTATGCATGCTAATTGTCTTGAGTCAGGTGTGATGCTAGGAAATATATAATTAAGATCTTACATATTAATTATATTACATCTTGCAGCATTAGTATGTACTGATTGTACACAGTCCCAGTTACTTAATATTTTAGGTAAAGCAGGTCCATATACTTGAGCAGTTTCCTAACTTAATGACTGTATGACATGGGATTTTAAAATATTTCACTATAATCTGAAAGTTCATGTTTATGCAGTCAGGAAAATCAGGCAACCTAAAAATAATTATCTTGATACATTAGTATGTATGCTGTACAGTAAATGGGTGAATCTTTTCATTTGGTTACCATATAATAGGAAATATCAGAAGTTGGCCATTGGTGTGACTACAGAACCAGGGATTTTACATAATCTACAAGCTTGTATTATTTTATTTTGCATTGAAAATTACTGATTAGATACCACAGCCTGAAATAAAAAATAAATCGAAACAGTTGAATTAGTAAAAGCTAGTGGTTGGTTTGACTATAAATTCTCCATAAATTTACTTAAAGTGTATTGTTCATGAAATTGTAAAGAATGTGTCATAGCTAATCACTGGCTCTGTGATTAATATTATACGTAATATTTAGTGTCTCTCATATAGGATCCAACATGGATATACACTTGTAAAACTTCTAAATTATGATTTTAGTTTGGGGGGTAGGATCCTGTTCTTAGATACATATTTAATAAATCAGCAGAGCACCATAAAACAAAATGTATCTACTGATGAGTCACTTGACCAAAATATAAGCTTGGGTCCATTTCCATAAGTGTATTCAAGACAGTTTATAAAGCATCATATTGGAGTAACAGGTGACATTGTTCCCTCATAGCTCCACTAAGAGTCACCTAATTCCATGGTCTTTTATGGGTTTTAGTTTACCTCCCATTTTGCCACCAAGTTTGAATGAATGTATACATAGTGCTCTGTGTTGGACTGGTGTCCAATCTAGTGAGCATTCCTGACTTGTGTCAAAGTGTTTTAGGTTGGAGTAACAGGTGACATTGTTCCCTCATAGCTCCACTAAGAGTCACCTAATTCCATGGTCTTTTATGTGTCCATATGGGTTTTAGTTTACCTCCCATTTTGCCACCAAGTTTGAATGAATGTATACATAGTGCTCTGTGTTGGACTGGTGTCCAATCTAGTGAGCATTCCTGACTTGTGTCAAAGTGTTTTAGGTTAATCTCTCGTGACCCTAACCAACATGAAATAGTTGCTGAAGATGAACAAATGAATGAATTAAATAGTTTTTTTCTTTTCCATATTACTATTCTTTCTTTGTCTCCAAAGTTGTACTGTAGTAGTCTTTATTATGAATATAGTTTTACATGCATCAGATATAAGGCATATGATCATACCTTACAATTGTGCTGAGCAGAAAACATTAAACATTAAGACACGTGGGTTAGAAGAGCAGAAGTCCACATTGAATTCCACTCTTGTCAGCCTAAGGAATTTGAGACTTTCAGGGGCACAAGCTCATCAAAAGTGCACAGATCTTATCCACAAGGTGTTTTAGCATGCAGACACTCCTCACATATGATGTATTTTGCATCATTCAGTGTAAACACTAGAGACTGCTGGGTGTGAAATTGCCAGGAAATCAGCAATAAATACTCTGAAATACTTTAACCATCTCATGCAGCACCAACAACTACGCCATGGGTAAAGTCCCCATGATTTATTTACTGGATAACTGCATAAATCAGCAGGTGTACAGGTCTCCCCATTAAAGTAGACAGTGAGTGTACATACAAAAATAAACAAGTAAAAAAGGGAAACATGCAAAAAACGACCAGATTTTCTAAGGGTTATGCATGTTCTCAGATCTCCTATTTGACTTACAGTAATGGAACTACATAGTTCCTACTAGTTCATACTGCCTCCTTTCTGTCAGTTCGAACAAGGTCAGGCTACCCACACTTTGTCATGATATACCTTTTATTGTGTCCAATCAATGAACAGTAAGGTTCTTAGAAGGACAATGTGGCACTGTTTTAAAATGGCCACTCAGAGGAAAAGCTCTCTCTGTGTGTGCATGTCTAAAAGAGAGAGAGAGAGAGAGAGAGAGAGAGAGAGAGAGCTGGGCACTGACCTATAAAATGAAAAAGGATATTCATGTGCAGACCATTTGTGTTACTTATTATCTGCTTTTTTGTTGCTTAAGACTAAACATGACCAACCGAGGATGTTCATAAAAAAATATAGATTGAACAGAAAATAATGGCTTTAAAAGTGATTTAAACTTGGTCAACTGTATAATAAATTTTAATTTACTTTTAATCATCCACAAACACCCTAGGTATATATCACTATTACAGAATGATTGAGTTAAATGTCAGTGTTGCTTATACACAACATATTTGCAGTGAAGTTTTAGAGTTTTTCTTCTGGCCAGCATATTTTATTATTGGAAGATTAGAAACATCCAAGACAACCTACCAGCAATTCCCACGCATTTCTTTTTACTTTTTATGCATTTCAGAACCATTTCTATGCCATTGACACATGGTTAAATTCTGCAGTGGATAAACTATTTGGAGAAAGAGGTTTGTGATTTTTTGTCTCTTTTTATTATCTGTTCATTCTCAGTCATTCAAATACCTTTCACCTCTGACTTCTTGTGACTGTTTCTTTAACCTTCCTTATGTAGTACACCAATTCACTAAATTCATATCCACTGCAATACCATTATACATTTGAAGTCAGCAGTTCACATCAACTTTAACCAAATACATTTAAACTCAGTTTTTCAAAATTCCTGACATTTTAATCCTGTCACACATCCTAGTGAACGTTTTGTGAAACTGTCTTAGGTCAGTTAGGATTATTACTTTATGTTAAGAATACGAAATGTTAGAATAATAGTAGAGAGGTTTCTTTCATTTTTTTTTCTTTCATTACATTCTCAGTGGGGCAGAGGTTTACATACACTTAGTTAGTATTTGGCAGTAAATTGTTTAACTTGAGTCAAATGTTTCAGCCCCCGACAACTTGTAACAGTAAGTTACTTGAATTTTATCCCATTCCTCCTTACAGAACTGCTTTTTCCGTTCTGCCCAAAATTTTTCTATAGGATTGAAGTCAGGCTTTTGTGTTGGACACTGCAATAAATTAACTTTGTTGTCCTTAAGACATTTTGCTACAAATTTTGAAGTGTACTTGGGATCATTGTACATTTGAATGAACTATTTGTGACCAAGCTTGAACTTCCTGACTGACCTAAGATGTTGCTTCAATATATCCACATAATCTTCCTTCTTTATGATGCCATCTATTTTGTGATGTGCAGCAGTCTGTCTTGCAGCAATACATCCCAGAACTTGATGTCCCCGTGCTTCATGTTTTGGATGTTGTTCCTCAGTGTGCAAGCATCTCTAAGTTTCCTCCAGACATGATTGTTAATATGGCCAAACAGTGAAATTTTTGTTTCATCAGATCAGAGGACAGTTAAAGATCTTTATCCCATGTGCAGCTGCAAACTATAGTCAGGTTATGTTAATATACTGTAGCACACATTTTGCTATGAATATAGATCCCAGGCACCGGTTTCTTCAAGTGTGTCAATTGTCATTTGCTGTTGTTCTGGCATTGATTTGTAGGTTTTGTAATGTGTCTCCTTCCTGACCAGTAAGATGGTCATGTGGTCCCATTGTGGTTATACTTGACAAGTATTGTTTGTACAGATGAATGTGACTTCAAGCCTTTGGAAATTGTTGGATGAACAAAACTTGTCTTGACTAACAGATCTTTGTTAATTTCTTTTGATTCTCCCTTGTACACAAAAAAGAGGCACTGGGTGTGAAGGTTTAAAATTATATGGAATTTTCTAAGTTGTTTAAAGCCACATTTCACGGAATGTAAGTAAATTCTGACCCACTGGAATTGTAATATAGTGAAATATAAGTTAAATAGTCTACCTGTAAGCAAGTGTAAATAAAGTACATGTCCTAACTGACAAACTAAGGTTTGTTAATATGAAGTCTGTGGAGTGGATAAAAAAAGAGTTTTAATCCAAATGCCTAAATACAATATCTAATTGAACATTTTCATGGAAATTTGGCCACTGTAAAAGCTCTGCCAAATCAGAGATGTCTTGTATTTGTACTATTACAGTATGTCCTTTCAAAGCTAAGTGTGTTAAAAGTCATATAACCATCTAAACCTTTTTAATTATATAAATGCAGGAGGAATGCTATTTGTGGGGAAAAGGGGCCAATCTTATTTGATCTGTGCTACAGTAATTTTCCAAGTTCATGCTTTTAGTATTAAGGTATTAATATTTATACTTACTTAATGTGTCCCCTATTCATTCTCTCTTGAACACCACCACACAGGAATATAAATTAAACATTAAAGCTTCTAGTTACTGCTAAGATTTCAGGATATTCATTAACAGAGTATCTGGAAAAGAAAATCAACTGGTCAAAGACAGACAGACAAAGAGGAATCCCTATATTACCATCCATATTAATTCCACTATTCAGTTAAATCTCTTCTGTTTCATGTTTAACAGAACCAGTGACTGCTTATTAAATGTTATGAATTGTGACTCTCAAGTACATCTGAGATTTACTGATATACAAAAGAATTTTATAGTCATGTAAGGAATACAGGAGAGCACTACATGTTTGGCCTGACTTTCAAACTATCAGAACTCCTCCAGGCCGCTCAGGTCTTATGGTACTGGAGAAGTCTATAAATTTACTGTATAAGAAGCTATTCTTTCCTGTTGTCGGGATACAATAGAACCATTGAAATTGACAAGTCAGCATTACCACATGTAAAGAATAACAGACTCTGTGTTAAAGAACAGGAAACAAAATATGTTTTAAAAAAGTGTAAGATTTGTTATTTTGTAATTCTGATTACAGTTGAACATAACTGTAACTAGATGAATGTGTTTTATTCTGATAATAATGGTGTTTTAATAATAATTAGTATGTGTTTATTGGTAGATTCAAGAGTACGAGGTTGGCTGCTACTGGACTCCTGCACACCAACTCTGGTCTTCACCTTCATCTACCTCCTGATAGTCTATATAGGACCAAAGTACATGAAGAACAAGCCGGCTTACTCTCTGAAGAATGTATTGTTATTGTACAACTTTGGGGTCACCATGCTGTCCTTCTACATGCTAGTGGAGGTAAGAGAAAGGAACAGAGCTACAAATCTAAGAATAATAAAGGATGAGAATGCAAATAGAAGCACTAGAATGAATAAAAGAACCAGGTCAGTGGTGGCTCAGTTGGCTAACGCTGCGGGTTACTGGGTTGATGGTTGGAAGGGGATTACGGACTTTGAACCCCAGCATCCGCAGGGTTACACTGTTGAGCCCTTGAGCAGGGTTCTTAACCATATTGGTTGGAGAAAAGGAAAGTGACAAGACTAACAATGAGAGAGAGGGAGAGAGTGTTGTCCATAATGACAGGAATATTTGGCATTATATTTAAATGATTAAACAAGGCTAAATGATTTTTAATTTCTAGACAAGGCCCCAGAGTGGCACAATAGTAAAGATTGCTATATCATCTCATCTGGAGATTACTGATTCGATTCCCGGGTGATGCTGTAGCCTCTCACAGCCAGGACCCATCTCTCAGCAGGGTGGGACATAGAGGCACAATATGCTCTCACATTATTCATGCCTCTACAGTCAAATCATGGGCATCTATGAGCTCGGATAAAGCTGCCCTCTGAGCATATCACAAAAAATGCAGTCCGCTGGTGTCATGTGGTTTGGAGGAAACATGTGATGGCCTTTAGCTCTCACAGACTGACTGGCATTAGTAGCCTTAATGTGGGAGTCCCATAGTGACCGGGAGGAATTGGATGCCACTAAATTGGGGAGAAAATCAGGGAAGGAAAAAAAAGGAATAGTTAAATTTAATTATGTGTGAAAACTGCTCATACATACAGATTGACTGCATCATACAAGACGTATACATAATGGTAGTCTATGTCCATATGGCCTATATAAAGAAGAAAAGAATAATATAAAAAACGATAAAGAAAGGCATTCCCTCTTTATGTTTGATACTTTTTCCTAGCACATGTTCAACATTTTTAGCACTTGTGGATAATGTTTTAGTCTCTCTCTCTTTTGTGTTTGTCTGTGTGTGAATTTGGTAGCTTATTTCAGCAAGCTGGTCTGCAGGCTACAAACTGAAATGTCAAGGACTGTTTGATGCAGGAGAGGGTGACATCAGGGTAAGTCAGAAAAATCACAAGTCTGCTATGAGCATCAGTTTTTAATATCAATTAGCTAATCAAGTTATAATGTTTTGCATGATACTGTTCATGAAGGTCCTCTTATTAGAATAAATAATCTAATTTTGTAAAGTTGCCTTTAAAAATTCTCTACATACATTGATGTCAAAAGTATGTTATTGCAAAGCACTCATTAGTTGTGGTGCTCTTGATGCATATTGTTCTCAGGGTTAATTCAATTACTTAAGGTGTATTTAAGATCAGTATTAAATGTATGTTTAATGTGCCTTCTGAGAATGTATTGTAATGCATTGAGCAGAGAAAACAGCACACAAACTCAAAACGAATGTAAGGGACAAGGAGAGCGGTGATGATAAGGAAGTTGCAGAAAGCACGGTTCCTTGGCTACAGAAGTTGGCAGCAGACTTCCTGAACCAGGGGATGGTCACTGTTGACAGAGAGTGAAGACAAGGGACTAGAAGAGGTAGTTGAAGCACAGTCGCACCCAGCACCTGTCACAGCACCCCACCACAGCCTCGATCTCGTCTGGGGCCAATGAGAAGAAGGTTTGACGTCTGCAGAGCCCATCTGCTTGACATGTTTTGACTCATGCAATAGAAGGAGAGCAGGTGATGAGAGGTTTGATGTCTTTATCCCTTGCCATCTACTTTCTGGGGTTTCTTTTGCTCCTTTAACAGCCTTGGCCAGTATTGTCCTAGGAGGAGAGGAGCAGGCAAGTTAGGCACTACACCAGCAGTGATAGAATGTTTTCCTCTTCAGTCCTCCACAGTGATAAGGGCTACCGGGGAAGTCTTTCCAATCTCCACATACACATGTAATCAGGACAGCCCTTACCGTGTTAAGGAGGGCCAGCAGTGAAGCTCTCCCAAGGAAGAGGAGGGAAGTGGGTTCATCATCATCGCTGTGGTCATCGGCCCAAAACCCTAGGATGGTGGTGTATCTGGTTGGTACAGGTTTGGTGAGCGCTCCAGCAGATGTAGGAGTGCCTCCAGGTCTTGTCAGATGTAGAATGTAGAATGTTCAGCACACACTCAATCTCACCCACTATTTTTAACAGCAAGGAAAGGGCTTCCATGCCCACTGATTTTGTGGGGATGGGAGCACATGAACTAGTCAATCATGACCATCTCAGTGACTTCTTGTTGGGTGCCTGGGCACTGAAGAGGCCTCCTAAAGAAGATCTCCTTCTTTAGCAGGTTGTAGTTGTTTGCTTCCTCAGGGGTGGGAATGAAGTATGCTTGCTGTGCCGCCACAGAGAGTAGAGGGATCAGGTTGCACTCCACTCCCGCTGCTTCTCTCCTTCCTGCTCGCTGGCCTTTCAAAAGGTACAACTCTACATTGTCATGAGGCGTGAGCTTGCTGAGGAGGCGTTGGATCAAATAATGGAACATCAGATCAACCGCATTGCTGTAGCTTAGTGAGCTCAGCTGCCATTGCTTGGAGGCCCTGATTTAGCTGCTGTAGAAGTGCCATTTGTTGGATGCTGGTCTGGAGCAGGTGGCTAGGTAACTGTGTGGGGTGTTTCCACCACGGTCGGACTCTGAGACTGGGTGAGTGTGAGAGTGTGTGTCATATGATGGACTGTGCCCTAATTCTCCAGGGCTAGGCCCCAGGACCCCGCGTTATATGCAGAATAAAGCTGTATAGACTGTAAGTGAATGAGTGAGTAAATGTAAGAGCATCTCCATATGCACAATGTGAGGAGAACTCAAAGGATTAGGACTAAACAGCAGTGTGGCCATAAGAAAACTACTTATTAGCCTAATCAGAAAAATATCTTCAAGTTGCTTGGCAACATAAAGATTTTGGAGCTATGATGAAATGCTCTGTGGTCTGATGAATCAGAATTTCCTGATTCCAGAGCGATGCACCCATTATTTATAGTGTCCACTATACAAACGTCTGGAGGGTTATGTAGGAATAACATTTAAGTTATTTGAGAGCCTGAATGTACTAAATGACCAGGATGACACGTGAATATTTCAGGACGATATTGTTAGTATTCATCAAGCATCGTGCTGGATAAGACGGATAAGATGGAGTAAAACTCCATCAGTAGTATGACCCACCTGCGTGGTTGATATATCAATATCACCATTGATATAGCTTCCTCCGAAATATATCCATTGAGGGTCCTGCTACTGAGGTTAGCTTCAATAAATTGAGACTATCCAGTCCTTTTGGTGTGTTGATCTTAAAGGTAGACATCCTAGGGACTCTCACCAGCATGTTGACCACAGTGTGTTCCTCACTGTGACTCCTCACAACTCAACTCCTGTGGCTTCATTTGCTGATTATGGGAATTACTATAAACTTGTTCTTGTTCATACTCGTTCAGTCACAAACAAAGATCCTTTAGGCAACAACTTCGTCATGAATTGTAAGTGGGACTTATGTCTCACAGAAACCTGGCAGATGTACAATGACTTCCCTGAGTTAAAAACTGGGTTTTTTTTAGACATGCAAATTACATTGCTCTGACAAAGGAGGCAGCCACACAATGGTCTGTTGCGAGATTGCAAAATGAACCCCATTGTCTCTGCCTCATCATTCAACATTTGAGGTAATAGCTGTTCAACTCCATGGATCAGTACGATCTGTTATTGGCATTGTATACAGACCTTAAATTATTATTTTTTTTTTTACCGAACTCTACTTTTTTTAAAACTCTTATTTTATTTGGACTCTTCTTGTTGAATTGCAATGTGTCCCAATATCATTTTAATGGGGGACTGATAACATTGCAAGTATGCTCACCAAATATTTGACATGTCATGCTAAACAGCTGTGGTCTCAATCAGTTTATACTCTATACTTACTGTAGGCTGCTGATCAGGACTCACACCACATAATATTACTACAGTTGCATCACCATATCAGATGACAAAGTTGTGCTGTTTGACACTTGCATACCACTGCTTAAATAAAAAATGTCATGTCATCGCAACATAAAAAATGTTGATCCATAGGACCTTATTTATTCAAACCGTGCTCCTGTTTCCACTTCCCATCATGAACACTTGATGGGTTAATACAATAACTGCCTAATCCTTGTGCTCACCACCTTAGAGGCTTTGACAACACAAACTGACCTATTTACACATTCTGCTGCTTGGTTTAAACAGAGAGTTGTTTTCTTAACATATACTTCACTACATAAACACTCTTGCTATGACTTACCCTTCCTGTTATTCTAATATCATTAATGCATCACCAGTTCTCTTTTGACAGGAACAGTTTTCCCCTAAAAATGGCGATTGTTAGACCTGTCTTGAATAAACTTTGATTAGACCTCAATGAATGAATAACCCATTTTCACGTCTAAAAGGGTAGTCATGTCTTTCACTTGAAACAATAATCTAACCAACAATTTAAATCAGGTTTTCACCCAAACACGAACTACAGAAACTTCATAATCGAACCAACAATTTAAATCAGGTTTAAACCCAACCACAGAAGTTTCTGTAGTTCGTGTTTGGGGTTAAACCTGATTTAAATCGTTGGTTAGATTATGACGACCTCTGTACACCAGACTCTGGTCTACTCCATCCTCATCCAATTTGATCTCAGTGCCTTTTATAAGAATCTCATCAAATACTTCTGGAATGTCTAGCTAGCATTGGAGTTCATGTCACAGTGTATCAGCGGTTTACTTGCATACTTCACTGATAGACACGATTTGTCCTATTACTAAAGTATAGTTATGGGGGCTCAACAGTCTGCCACAGAATCCTACAAGGATCAGTGTTGGGGCTACTTCTTGTTTATCTTTCATCTTTGGCCTTATCTTGTTCCATTTTTATTGTTATGCTTTCTCTGTGTATGCAGTCCATTTTTACTCTTCTTGTCTTCATTGCCTCAACACATGGACGACAAAAAATAAAAATAAATCAAACAGCACAAACCTTTCATCACTGGTGCTAAGATACTGTACAGTGGAACCTTGGATCTCAAGTAACTTGGTCTTCGAGTGTTTTACAAGACAAGCAATTTTTTAAATTAACTTAATAATAAAGCAAGAGATTGATATATGAGTAGTATGCATGCACTTTGTCTGCTAAGTGTCACATGATCACAACTGAGCCAGGGTATTAGTCTCCCTTGCTCAGTCTCAGTGCGCATTCATCACTTGTATAGTCAAAATCTGTGTGTGCGTGTACTGTTTATTATAACATTTATTACATTTATCATTTATTTAATGTTTATTATAACTGTGATTCTTTTCAACGGTAAAGTGAAGGTTAATTGTTTTTTATATGAATATTTCTGGGCTGTGGAATGAATCATCTGAGTTTCCATTATTTTTTATGGGGAAATTCGCTTTTATATACAGTACGAGTGTTTTGATATAGAAGCATCCTTCCAGAAAGAATTATGCTTGCAGTCTAAGGTTTAACTGTGCCTAGTTCCACACATGTCAAGAGCCTTGGTGTTATTTTGACAACATCCTCTTCTTCCTGCGTATAGTCTCTAATTCTAGAGTATATAATATATAATAATATATTATATTATATATAGTATAATAATATATTCATATTTGTTTGTCAATGTTCTGCTCTGTCATCATCTCCTTTAACGCTTTCATCTAGAACTCTGTAGCACGGATTATTATACTGTCCAAATCGTGTGTCTAAATGGACCAATTATAAAAGTAAGACTTATATTATTAATTAGATATAAATAATTATATAGCAATTTTATACTATACATTTAAAGATATTCACAATCTTGCCCCGGAATATCTTCAGATACAGACCTTCTTCAGACCTCATCATAAGGTCACTTTCTGTACTTTGGAAATCCTTTTTGCTCACCTGACCCCATTACCAGATTTACAACTTTTCAAAAAATTGCTCTACTCACTCTGAACTGCATTTCACCATGTTTTGCTTTTAAGGTTTAAGGTGACCTAGAGTATAACCATAGAGTCCATGAAATACAATCTATTATTAACTCCCATCATCAATCCAAGATTTTAGACATTGTTCAGAATGGTCCAATCACATGAGCCCAAATATTTAAAAACAATATTGATTCGCTAAAAACAAAAGTGGAAGGGTTCGGGGCGCACAGTGGTGCACCCCAAGGATGATTTGAAAAGATCCAATTAGAGCTCTGCCTCAAATCACATGCTTTTCAAAAATTTACTTGCCTACATAGACCGGTTAGTCCGGCGCCCCACGTACACGAACACAAAAGAGCGTAATAGTTTAGATTTTTTTTTTTTCATTGCAAATAAATTATATAAAGAAATACAGCGGAATATTGTGACTAAATGACTTTCATTATTAAAATAAATAATGATTATGTTAAATAGTTACATGTTAAAAAAGCATTCTTCTCTGGCTAACTTTAAGGGCCGCCACTGGTCAGGATTGTGATAAAAAATAAAAAAAAGACTAAAATAGCACATAATCTCCTCATTTAAATGTGAATTAATGAAATTCTCAGTAACATTTCAAAATAGATATCACATGGGGTCGTGACTCCTAGTTTGGTAGTCCCAGCCTTATTTTTCCTGTAGCAAAAACGCTGTTTCTGTACAGTACACCGTGTAACAGCATAACAACAGCTTGTATGACATGTTCATACAAGCAGACCAGTAATGTAGCAACAATTATAACACTATAAAATGATGCTCCAGTTGAGTGAATGTCCAAATGAATGTTCTGTGTGTTGGCATGGTACACAATGTAGACAGGATTAATTATTATACATTTATAGATTTTTTTTGATTGGCTTCATGTTATTGTATTTGAGCAATTTACCGTACCACTGTTTTCCCTCTGACAATTTTTTTTTTGTCTTACCAGGTAGCAAAAGTGTTGTGGTGGTACTACTTCTCTAAGCTGATTGAGTTTCTTGATACAATCTTCTTTGTACTAAGAAAGAAGAACAATCAGATCACATTCTTGCATGTATATCACCATGCATCAATGTTTAATATCTGGTGGTGTGTTCTAAACTGGATTCCCTGTGGACAGAGTAAGTATACAATTATGTTGAAGTTGGAATGTAACATACGTTTAGGTTTTAACAGATTTTTTTTTTTTTTTACCACACTGTAAACCCGAATAAGTTGGCAAAATCGGTTACATAAATTTTTTTAAGTAATGATGTTTCCAATTTTAAGTAAACTGAACTCAGTTTTTAGGTTTGTTGTACTCATTCATATCAATCATTATTTACTTGCATTACTAAGTAGCCTAACTCTTACTATATACTTTTTAGTTGTTGCAAATTAAATAAATTGCAGTTGGTCTTTCGCCTGCTCCTGGCAATGGGTCGCCACAGCGGTTTGTCACAAGTTTTTAGGCCAGATGCCATCCTGAACACAACCCTCCCATTTTTATCTGGGCTTGGGACAGGCACTTCATCCAGAGGCTGGGAATCTAACCCGGCCCTTTTGTATTGCAGGCGAAACACCTACAACTGAGCCACCAATGCTCTGTTACAAATCAAAGTATTATTTGACAACTTTATGGTGCCCAGATTTGTAAAGAATATACTTACAGCATCATGTAAAGACAGACCAATCCACCATCTTAATCAAAACAATTTAATGTGGGCAGTTTACATGTGCATTGATTATGTCAGACACAAATTCGCTAGGCTGAAAGATTTTAAATTGGTGGAACTTTTAAGCCACAGTAACTGTGTGTTAAATATTAAACTTGTTCAGCTAACTTGAAAAGTGTAATTTCTACAAACTCAAATACCAAAATGTTCTAAATACTCATCAAGGTCTATTAATTTGAACTAATTTGTAATTGTTTAAGTTAACAGTACAATATGTTTAATTACTTTGAGCATTAGGGTTAACAAATTATAGTTTTGACAAGTTGGTTAGGACATCTACTTTTTCCACGACAAGTAGTTTTTCCACCTGTTCACAATTCCAGTTGGTCAGAATTTTTTATACATCTTGTTTTGTAACTGTGCCTATAAACAGCTTGGGAAAACTCCATAGAATAATGTTATGGCTTTAGCAGCCCCTGACTTTAGAGATAATCGACTTCAGTCAGTTGGTGGTGTACAGTATCTGTGGAACCATGGGGATATCAAAATAAATCAGCCAAGATCTGAGAGAACAAAATTGTGGACATGCTCATGACTGGTTTGTCATTGGGAACAGTTTCCAAATGCTTGAAGGTAAAACATTCACAAAAAATTCTAGACAAGTAATAAAAGCATATGTTATAGCAACCATCTCCCGCTCAGGTGGGAGGAGTATCGTGGCTCCTAGAGATGAACGTACAGAGAGTTTAAATCGGTATCTAGGAGAACACAAAACTGATGCACACCGTGAGAAACAAAGGAGTAAATTTACAAATGTGAATGGAGGTGCCCTCCAATTGTCTATGGTGGATGACTAGATAGATAGATCGATACTTCATTGATCCCAAAGGAAATTCCAGAATTTTCTATTATGCCTGATTTTAAACACATTATTTTCCAGCTGAAATACAACTCGATTCATCTATTTTGGCAAGATGTTAATTAGCTGTATAGTTAAATCTGGGCCTCTATTTCCTAAGCATCTCAGAATCACACAAGAGTCAGAGTAGGATATAAAACCTATTTATGAAGCTTCCTATTCTTACTTTCGGGGAGGAGTAGGACTGCGCCAAAGAAAGCGTGTGAAGTAAATTTTTACAACACAGAACCGCAAAAGTGGGTAGTGTAGTTTTTATAGGTTTTTGTATTTTTAAACGGTGGAAAAGCGAGATGGTGAACTCAGCGGCAGTTGTGTGAAAGATTTTAAAAAATATTAAAACTTATAGATGTGATCCAACTGCATCATGTTATCCTAATTAGACTGCTCTAATCACAATTGTTTAAAGCCCCAATAATAGAGCTGTGTAAGACTGTCATAATCTGATGAAAATGATTACGAAAAGAAAGTGAAACTAGAGAGAGGATGAGAGAGTTTTGATTGCAGAGGAGGGAGTAAAAGTAAGGAAATAATTAAAGCAAAATTCTGCCCTACTTCTACCTCTAAAGATAAAAAGTGAGTGGAGGCAATTTGTGAAAGCATCAGGGGCACCTGTCAGTTTGCCATACATACACCAGAGGAGTGTGAAACGTGGGGATACCCTATGATAATGAATTGATAAATTGCTGCTTACTGTATAGCAGATTCTAAAATAAACTGTTGTGCACACTTAATTTGATACAAGCATATAAAACATACTGTTACTGTTTATAATAAATATAATTATTTTAATGTGTGTGCCACGGATGATGCCCATACCTCCAGGACACAGGGCTGCATTATAACTACTCCACAAAACTGCTATAGTAAATATTTATACTTCCTCTGCATGCTAAACAGGCTATTGTTGGCATAATTAGCCTTGCAGTGTTCCTGCATCTGGCAGTTTAACACACCCACTTTAAAATAGTAACTCAGTGTTGGGAATTGAAGGTGAGTCACAGACAGTCAGAACATATACACAATATTTTTGCCTCCCCGGATCTAAATTGGCAACAAATCATTCGCAATATAAAATGTCTTTCAAATTCCAAACAACAGTATTGAACATTTTAGCTTGATCTAATTTATTATTTGAATGAATAATGGCTCTTAAACATGGGTTGATGTGCTCCATGGTTTGTGTGCAGGTTTCTTTGGACCCACACTGAACAGCTTCATCCATGTGTTGATGTATTCGTACTACAGCTTGTCCACCATTCCTTCAATGCACAAGTACTTGTGGTGGAAACGCTATCTCACACAAGCCCAGCTGGTTAGTAAAATAATCCAATTTCATTTTTTTCACAAATATTTATGTATAATTTGTCTGATAAACCTGAAAGGTGATGTTTTTATAGTTTCAATCCATATTTCTGAGATGCACAGAAGCATGGGTATAAACCCTAATGGAAAGTTTACCTTCCAAAATAACAACCCCCCTCCCCCCATTTACTGTATAAAACACTTTGGTAACACTCTTTGCGACTGTGTTGGTTTTTTGCTATACAAAAGATGGATAAAAAGCTACCTTTGAAAACTTTAATTGTTTAAAATTGTAGAAGGAATAGGAGTATAAATTATATCATTAGCAATGTTTATGAAAAGAAGGATGTTTTTAAAAAAATATTTACATCCATTTCAGAATTTGTTAGTGTTTGGTATGTTCCTTTTAGCTTTCAAGGTAGTGTGCAGTCAAATGGACACAGATCAGGCTCTGTAGCTGCGACCAGCCGCACAGTAGGCTGCATGTTATGGTGTGTTGTAGTTTTGACCGTTTTTTGTTGTTTTAAACGGTGAAAAAGTGAAATGCTAAAATCAGCAGCAGTTGTGTGAAAGCTTTATGCACACTGACAAAACCTATACAGTAGATGTGTGACTAGGCTCCATGACATCATCCTAACCAGACTGCTCCAATCACAAAAGCTCCTATAATATAGCTGTATAGGACTGTCAATCTGATCAAAATTATTTTGAAAAGAAAAGAAAACTGGAGATAGGATGAGAGCAGTTAGTTAGCGATAGAGGTAGAAAAATGTAAAGAGAAATTCAAGCAAAATTCTGCCCTACTCTTACCTCTAAAGATCAACCCTCGGAGTCACCTATCCATTTGCCGCGCATCCCCCGAGGACTGTGAAACAAGGAAATGCTGTGGTAATAAAGTGATGAACTGCTGCTTATAACAAAAAATCTAAAATAAACAGTTGTGAACACTCAATTTAAAATGCATATATGAATGATTAATTTAATGTGTGTGCCATGGATGATGCCCACAACTCCTGAATGCAACTCGTTTTTTATTGATTTCACACGGTGTGTGCATGATTTGCATAATCTGTGCATGATTTGTGGTGCTGTAAGAGCAGAGTTTAATTTATTATTTCCGACACTATTACTGTGTCACTGTTTCAAAGCTGCATCTTCACTGTTACTAAAAAAACTGTGCAGTATCAGTCACTGTCAGAGACACGGAGACATACTAGTTCATTATTGGACCAGTTGCACACCGAATGCAATGTTTATATATATTTTTTTTATTCCATTTTTGTCCAAACGTGTCTTTTAGGAGCTCTGCGTCACTCAATGTCACTAAAACGTTTCTCCGAAACGCCATTCCCTCACTACTCCTAACCAGTTAGGACACCTCCAGAGCTCTCCTGCATTTTGGTTGAGATGGGAGTAATTTCCTATTTTAAGAATCTTGATAAATAGCTCTTACTCCCACTTCTGAAGAATTCTGAGAATTTTTTCCCATTTAGGAGTGATTTCCTACACTGAAACGATTAGCAAATCTGGCCACAGGTATATACTGTATAATTAATTTAATTTTGAAATAAAATATTTTACATTTTTAGTTTGAAAAATCTTTGAGTACTGCATTCTTGTAGGTCTATTGACATTAAACTATGTCCACCTTTTCTTTTTCATTACATCATCTATAATAAAAAGACAGTAACGTCAGTGAACATAAAGGCTAAAATTGTGTTTTCTTATGGTTTTCATTTCAGGTTCAGTTTATATTAACTATAACACACACATTAAGTGCAGTGGTTTTTCCCTGTGGTTTTCCTCTGGGCTGCCTTTTGTTTCAGTCCAGTTACATGGCTACACTCGTTATATTGTTCATCAACTTTTACATGCAGGTAAGTTGCATTGCATTTAATAAAAAGTGCCAATTATACATATAGAAAAAATTACATTGCAAGTTTCTGCAAGTATAATTTTTTTATATGTCGTGTACAATATACAACTTGCAAACTAACTATATAAGGCATGGATAATTAAAATATTGCATTTATGTAATGAAAGTGAATGCTATACATCTTTCTTAATTTCTTACTCTCTTCATTAAAGGCATACAGAAAAAAGCCAGCCAAAGATGACAAAGCAAGAGATTTGATGATAAACCACCTAAATGGCATCTCATCCTATGTTAATGGAGCCAAACATAAACTGCAGTGATGACAAATCATAACTTTTCAAAATTCACTTTTCTTGTTAACTAATCTAATAGCAGGGATAATCCTCTTTAATTGTAATAATATAATTAAGTTTTTTGTATAGAATACTTTTTAAACCTTTTTTATTACGCAGTTGTTTGTTTCTCTCAGGACTTGACAGTGTTAATGGTTTTAGTGCTGTACTTTACCTCCTTATATAGAAGCAGTACTCTGGGCATTTGTCAATAATCTCAAGTATATTGTACAAGTAATTTGAGATTATTTCTTTGCATTGTATTTTCCCAAATAGTGTCACAGTAGCTCCAGGATTAGCATAGTTCTCTTAACCTCTTTCAAATCTCCCCTTTCTCGCCAATATCCCTCACAGTCCAAAGACATATGTTGTAGGCTGTTTGGGTTGCTTAATTTTGGCCTGAATTCCAGCCACAAACCCAAGTGCTAAACACCTCTATGACCCTACTTAGAATAAAGTTGTATGGAAAACGAATGAAAATTTTCAAATTGATTCTGGAACTTTGAATTTTAAATGTTATAAATTGGAATAAGAAATAGTGTCTTCTCTCTTCACAAACGCCTCTACAACCACTTGGATGCCATGTTGTGAATAGTGTGTGATCATATGAAGACACATAAGAAGACACAACCTGAACCCCCAAAACACTGTGCCTTGCCAAGGTATCAAAAGTATTGACCTTAATTTGACCCTAGCATCATGAATATCAAAATCTAATTTATAAAACCATTGCATAAAATCACAACTGTGTTTATATTGCAAGCCATGGAATCTTAAAACTACCTTTATTTACACTGAACATTGGCCGCTTGGATTAATGTCAAGGTTAATTGTATTTTTTTACTCAGATTTTTACAATTCCCATTATTCATTCCATTTGTATTAATTCCCTTTCTGTACAGCCTAAAAGACTGCTTCAGTTTCCTCCTACTGTTGTATATACACACAGGTATACCTACAGGTCTTACTTTCATTTTAGTACTTTGCAAATAGCTTTCAAACATTTCTTGAATCATCCTTAACATTTTCAGAACAGTAATTGCATTTCTCAAAACAATTTGTACATGCCATCATCCAATGGATTATCTGCAAAAGCCCATATCTTGCTCAAAATCCTAAGGTTATCTCTCTAAAATATTTGTCAATGGACATTCCATTGTCAACAGAATGACAAGTCCTTGAGTCATTGTTTACAAACAAGATAATTAGGTATTTGCCATGTTGTTAATGTGTACTGGATATTCTGATAAAACTAAGGTTTAGGATGGTAGTGACTGAAAATGACAAGGTTGATAATGCTGTATAGCATATTTTAATTTTAGCAGTTCAACGATACATGGTACTGTATCTGGGATAGTGCCAGATGCTATCGTTATGTGGAAAAAGACTGTTTTATAGCACTGCAAAGCATAAATAATAATAGAAATACAAAGTTAGAAATTTTAACTGTTGGCCCACGGAATCCAATCCACATCACAGTAAATATCTTTCCCATCAATGCAGCATGGAAAAGCATGGCCTCTAATTATCTGCTGCTGCCTCACATGTATCCATGACAGCCATCTATTTAGAACTAGACAATCATTGTTGATCTAACAAGTCAACCATTCCCCTGGGGACAGTGGTAGCGCATTCGGGTAAATTTTTGTGTTGCTGATCAGAAGGTCAGTGGTTCAAGCCACATCTGCCACTTTTCCACCCCTGAGGAAGGCCCTTACCCTGTCTGGTTTATAGGCACTGTATCATGGTTGATCCTGGTCTTTGACCCATGGTTCCTACCTGGGACATGTGAAGAAAATTTCACACTAAAATGTAAGAGAGTGTTAAAATGTATAGCTGCGTGACAGCCATTTTGCATTTAATGACATTCAATTTACTAATACCTCAATGGGGAAAAACTGTTCAACAGAGGACCAAAACAAGATGTCAAGATCTTCACAACATAAGCAATTGATAGTGTAGCAAACAAAAGAAAATTGTACATAATCATTGCCTGAATAAACCAACACATGTGCAATTTGCTCCAAAGAATAAGACATTGATTTTATGTGCACAAATAACCAGATGGATGTTGAGGTTGTACAAATTATTTTAAGAATTTGAATTCTGAAATCTATCAAAATTACTGAATATAAAACTTCATTTCAAAATTGTGTGTTAAATAGAATTAACAATAGCTGTACATCATACCTCTAATATCAATGGTTTACTGTCGATTAGTATTAGTTACTGTATCTGGATACTGTATCCTATTTTTATTTACGGCAAAAAGTGTACTGACTTTTTTTATTGCCCTGAAATGCATCATCATACACAAACTTGGTAGACTTTGCATTTTTATAAAGAATAATGGACTAGTTCTCTGGATTGTAGCAAATTTTCTTTCTTTTGATTTTTTTTAAACATCAATAATATTTAGGTCTGAGACAAAATCAAGGTAACCTGACAATACATACTTGAGTTTGGTAAATAGGATATAATTTTTTTCTTACTCAACATGTGCTTTTGTTTGTCTCAAAATAAACTAGTATTTGCCAAATAAATATTTTCTGGTATTTTGTCTAAATTCAGTCTACATGCTGAAATACCTTGTTAATGACGGGGACCAGAGGAGAATGTCAAGAACCATAGTGAGCAGAAAAGTGTCTCAGAACACACATAGACCCTAAAGGTAAATGGGCTCCGATAGCAAAAAATCCACAGCCAAGAACAAGAACCTGAGGATATCAGGGTCAGGACAAGACTGCTGAAGGCTGGGAAAAGAAAAAAAAACTTCTCATCTTTAACTGTTTTGAGTGAGTCTGTATATGAGTGGATCTCAACATGGTATTCTGCTGTACAATCCATCCAAGGAATGTTTTCTGAATACAAATTTGCTTTCCGTCTCAACACAGTGGTATAGTGATGCTATGAATTATTAGATACACCCACAGTTAGTTTGTTTATTTATTCATTTATCCTTTAACATCTTGTATAACCAAGTGTAACTGGTTCGACCCGATGTGTACGGGCGGCACCATGAAGCACGGACACGAGACGAGGTCTTAATGGGAAAAAGGATCATTTTATTTAGAGAAATGGAGAAGGAAAGGGTTAAATGAGTGAGGATGGAAAGGAAGGGATGAAAGTGAAAAGTGCACGTGCAGGTCCGAGGCAATGCCCAGCTGGCATGCGAGCACACGGCTGGCGGTGGGCGAAGTGGCAGAACGGAGCACGCAGAAGCAGCGCTCCCTCAACGGTGCTTCTCCCGCTGTCGATGGCCGGCCTGGCCCCTCCCAGCTCTCTCTGGGCGCGGCCTCAGGCGGGAGTCCTCGCTCACGTCCGTCGGCTGGGCGGCTTTCCCGGCTGGGATCGGCCTCCTTTTCCTCTTCGGCGGCGGAGATGCGAAGGCGGGCGCGGCGCGGAAGTGAAGGTGCCGTGGGACCTCGCGCAGGATGTTCACACGCTGTCCTCAGCGCGGATATCAAAGGGCGGAATTCCACTGTCCTTAATAAAGTCCCTGGGGCGCGTCATATCGCCGCACTCGCATGCCACTCGCTTCCGGCGTTACGCACTTAGCGGACCAACTCCGCGCCTCGCTTTTATAATGCGGAACATTATAATGCGGCCTACTTAGGGAGCCTACGAACTGAGCGAGGGGCGATAAGAGATTTGGGCGCACGCCGTGACACCAATACAGACTGGTGTGTGAGAAAATAGATCAGCATTCTCTGAAAAGCTCAGACAAGCTCATGTGATGCCAATAAGCCTGCCACGGTTAGAGTCACACAGATCACACTCTATCCCGTTTCTGCTGTTTGTGTAAACATCAACTGACGGTCTTGACCTGTATCTGCAAGGTGTTGGGCATTGTGCTACTGCCACATTATTGAATAAGTGCATACGTAAGCACATATCGCTATTTCCTTCTTAATTGCTGCCATAATCCTTATTTAATTCAATGAAATTGTTAGATTACTTTTTGGAGGCTGGTGGAATAAAGCCTAGAGTTCAGGGACTAAACATTCTCAGAAGTAATACAGCACACTATTTACAAATGTACATGAACAACAAATATTTTATTTTACCACCATCAAATTGGGTTTTTAGTTAGTCAATCATTAACCAATTTTATTCTTTATAACTCAGGAAACAACTTTTGCATTTAACTGCTTCTGTGCATGCCGGAAGGAGACCGACTTTAATCTAGGAGATAAAAATGTTTGTTTTAGGTTTAAGTCTGGTAGAAAACTACTGTATGAGAAACATACATTAGACAGCTCGTCTTTATGCATGTCTCATGATCAGTAATCAAATAAATATATATTTATTTATATATATATATATATATATATATATATATATATACATATATATATATATACATATATATATATATATATATATATATATATATATATATATATATATATATATATATATAAAAACACATTAGTTTTTTAAAATAAAGGGGTTCAAAGTGTAGGATCAAAATAAAAAAGGTTGAGAAATGTCAATTGGCTTTTTTTTCTCGCGTTATATAAGATTTAAACAAATAGAATTTTTATGTGAACAAATTGTATGTAAACAAAATTTAAAAATATTTAACGTATGCAATGCTCATAATGGTTTTTAATTAGTCATGGTTCATTTCTGTTTTCTGTCTGGGATCTGCAGGCAGTGGAAAAAAAAATTACTCCCTTAGGGAGTCTTAGTCTTCGGTCCCTGCAACTGGATCTGCAGTGGAATAATAACAGTTATTTTCACTATTAATAGGTTTAATACTTAAAATGATGCAAAGTCTATAAAATAATCATATTTCTATAATTTGTTCTATAAATCCACTGTACATCTTCATTGTATTTTTCTGCCTGCTATTTCATTCATGATATGAAAGCATAATACAGTCGTGGCCAAAAGTTTTGAGAATGACACAAATATTAGTTTTCACAAAGTTTGCTGCTAAACTGCTTTTAGATCTTTTAGTTGTTTCTTTGATGTACTGAAATATAATTACAAGCACTTCATACGTTTCAAAGGCTTTTATCAACAATTACATGACATGTATGCAAAGCGTCAGTATTTGTAGTGTTGGCTCTTCTTTTTCAGAACCTCTGCAATTTGACTGGGCATGCTCTCAATCAACCTCTGGGCCAAATCCTGACTGATAGCAACCCATTCTTTCATAAATCACTTCTTGGAGTTTGTCAGAATTAGTGGGTTTTTGTTTGTCCACCCGTCTCTTGAGGATTGACCACAAGTTCTCAATGGGATTAAGATCTGGGGAGTTTCCAGGCCATGGACCCAAAATTTCAACGTTTTGGTCCCCGGGCCACTTAATTATCACTTTTGCCTTATGGCACGGTGCTCCATTGTGCTGGAAAATGCATTGTTCTTCACCAAACTGTTGTTGGAAGAAGTTGCTGTTGGAGGGTGTTTTGGTACCATTCTTGATTCATCGCTGTGTTTTTGGGCAAAATTGTGAGTGAGCCCACTCCCTTGGATGAGAATCAACCCCACACATGAATGGTCTCAGGATGCTTTACTGTTGGCATGACACAGGACTGATGGTAGCGCTCATGTTTTTTTTGGAGAGAAGTGGCTTCTTTGCTGCCCTTCTTGACCCCAGGCCATCTTCCAAAAGTCTTCGCCTCACTGTGCATGCAGATGCTCTCACACCTGCCTGCTGCCATTCCTGAGCAAGCTCTGCACTGGTGGCACTCCGATCCCGCAGCTGAATCCTCTTTAGGAGACGATCCTGGCTCTTGCTGGACTTTTTTGGACGCCCTGAAGCCTTCTTAACAAGAATTGAACATCTTTCCTTGAAGTTCTTGATGATCCTAGAAATTGTTGATTTAGGTGCAATCTTAGTAGCCACAATATCCTTGTCTGTGAAGCCATTTTTATGCAACACAATGATGGCTGCATGCATTTCTCTGCAGGTCACCATGATTAACAATGAAAGAACAATGATTTCAAGCACCACCCTCCTTTTAACATGTCAAGTCTGCCATTCTAACCCAATCCGCCTGACATAATGATCTCCAGCCTTGTGCTCGTCAACATTCTCACATGAGTTAACAAGATGATTACTGAAATGATCTCAGCAGGTCCTTTAATGACAGCAATGAAATGCAGTGGAAAGTTTTTTTTTCGGGATTAAGTTCATTTTAGAAGTCTATGCAATTAATCTGATCACTCTTCATAACATTCTAGAGTATATGCAAATTACTATTATAAAAACTTAAGCAGCAACTTTTCCAATTACCAATATTTATGTAATTCTCAAAAACGGCCAGGACTGTACACTGCCTTACCAAAAAAAAAAAAAAAAAAAAAAAAGTCACATTTTATAAGTATTTCATTAAACAAATTCTGCTTTGTTTGGCATGGCATTATTTTGAAAACCTCATTTATTCCCATCCAGATGACTTATTTGAACTTTTTTTTTTTTTTTTTGCTCCATCAGAATTTTGTAAAATATGTCCCCTTTAAATCATAATAGTTTTTGACCAGGCAGTAATTATGTAGCACAAAATTAGGTGCACTTGATTTTAATAAACCGCTTTCAAGTTCTTCCAATGTCGTCAATGCTCGTCATATACTATAGATAATATGCACGTCCCAAAAATGCAGTGAGACATGTTATGCCTACCATGGTATGCGTTGCTTCTGTTCCCTCTGCTTGCCTCTGTGAGGCTTGGGCACCCTCTGAGAATAACTCTAGAGAATCCAACCTAGAAGAAATAGAAAAACCAAACTAGTTTTAAAAATAATATAGGCCTAATATTTTGACCATACTCAATGCCATATTTTAGACTACCTCTTTTGCTGTTTATTACAGAAGGCCTTCATTGCATCAGCCTCTGACTGCCAAAAACCCTGGGGGAAAAAATGGCAGTAAAACTGAAGCACAAAAGTGTTATACAATGAATAAGTATGATTCCAATGTGACTACTTTTGACAAAAAGGAACACAATTTTGTCATCTATTAATGATATTTTCAATAAAAACAGACATCTTTCTACTAGCACTTATCAACACCTGAACATCTACCAGTACTGCAACATTGTTCTCTCTTAGTACGCTTTTATATCCAAGACCATAGTGAGATCATTGAAGCTTACTTTGGATTTAACAGAAAAAGCTACTCTGATACATCACACTTTGGTTACAAAACTGACTTCACAAAACAAACCATATATTGTGCAACACTTAATTCATTTTATTCAACGATTAAAGTATTTTGGCAGAGCAGATACGGTATGCAAAGTTCATTTGACATAATTTAGCTGAAAGGAAATGGCAGGCAGATTTGTAATGATGTGGAAAGGGGTGCAACCATGGGTAAAATGTGTGAAAAGCATGTGGTGCACACTTTGCTAAACTTACTTGGGCAGTAATACTACCTCTATAGTATACTACCTCTAGCCCTTGTTCTCCATGTGCATCAGTGACCCTTGCATGCCCATGACCTTGTAACTAGTGTTACTAGCTACTGCATACCAGGGAACAACTTACAAGGCCTGCCATGGTAACCCAGATGCCCCAAGGCCCCTTCATGCAGAAATTTCAGTAAAAAGGCTAAAAGACACCTTCAACATGTTGCTTTCCCTGGAGTTCAGTAATTCATGTAAAATCACAGATTCTGTGATGGTTCTCTTTTGAATGAGGTGCTTAATCGTAGTAAAAAAAAAAATAAAAAATTACATACTAGAGTGTTAAAGCTGCCTTTAAGTTATGCTTTAACACTCTAGGTTTGGTTAGGTCTCCAGAAATAGCCACTCATAGGCGAAGCTGAATTCGTGTAAATAATCATAAAACAGACACAATACAGCCCAGCACCATCAATGGCACTTTGAAAAACAAATATTTTTTAATGTAATCCAAAAATAATTACTGCTGATCAGGCTAAATCTCAATGATCTTTGAATGAAAAGCTGTTTACTGTACATTACCACATTAAACTCTTAGCTGAGGGTTTTGCTCATCTATTTTTTGGAAGATATCCCAACTCTCACACACTAAATTACCACACAAACAGTTATACAATATATATTTTATTAGCCCTTACAGTATCCTTCCGAGTTACCATTTTTTCTTTTACCCTTCTTACCGTGCTGCAGGAAACCATTGAAAACATTGTATCATCTTAAATTTCTCAATAAATTTCAGAGGAAGTGTAAGAGATTAGGGGGGGGCATTAAATTGGGTAGTTGTAGTCAGCTGTTTGCAAAGCTGTTAGCATAAAGGTTTTCCCATTATTTATCATTTAGGGTAATAACTATGACATCAGCTGTGAAACTGTATCAAACAGGTTTTTAACAGATTACAATGATCATATAAGGAACGTATGTATCATTAGTTTACTCTGTTTACTCTTGCAGCAGAGTGATCAAAGCTGCATCACATTTTCCATCCCATAGATTTTTTCATTTCACCACACAGAAAGGTCTTGAAAGGTAGATTTTAAGCTCTGGTGACCAACATGCTAGTGGTGAGTATCTAAAGGGTGTACAGACCATATGATTAATGTTAACCTTATGAGGCAATCACCTGTAAAGGTTTTCTATCAATCTTGAAGTAGTTCCCTGAGATCTTGAGTACTTATTGGCTGGTCTTCCTTCACTCTCCAGTCTAACTTACCCTGTGGAGGCCAATCATCTTTTTGTACAAATAGCTCTTATATACTTAGAGGTGTGCTTGTGTTTATTGTTCTGTTGGAAAACAAATGATGGTCCAAATAAGGGCAAACCAGATGGGATTGTTAGGGTTAGCAGCAAAATGTTGTGGTAGCCATGCTGGTTAAATGTTCTCCACAATTTGACCAAGTCATCAATAGTGTCACCAGCAAAGCCAAACACCATCTATGCCTCCTAGTGGGAACCACCCATTCTGGAACCATCTGTTCAACCTTTGTACGTTTAAAAAGACGCAGCAGTTGAAACCAAAAATAAAAAAATTGCACTCAACAGACTTAAGGACAGTTTTCTACTGATCTACTTTCCATTCCGTGTGTTTCTTGGCCAAGACAAAGCTCTTCTCCTTGTTTTTATTCTCATGTAATGGTTTCTTTGCTGCAATTTAATCATATCAGAGATGTTGCAATCTATGGGGCTTTAAACCAGTGATTTCTGAGGCTGGTCATTCTAATAAACTTATCCTCTGCAGCAGAGGTACTTGTAGCACTTGGTTTTCCTGGGAAGCGCCAGTTTCATTATAGAGTTTAAAGGTTTTGGCGACTGCATTTGGGGAGACATTCAAATGTTCATATTTTGTTCAGATTGAAGTAATGATGGACCGCCTCTTCTCTTTACTTAACTGATTCATGCCATAATATGGATGTTGAATAATTATAGTAGCACTAATACGGCTACTGACCTTGTACCCACCCTTCCTCTACAGAAGACGACAGATGGCCTAAAACACATTAAAAGGACAAGAAATGTCACAGATAAACTGATGACAATGCAAAATGTAAAACTATTTTAGATGACTATCCCATGAATCTGTTGAAACAATGACATGAGTGTGCCAAGGTGTCATTAAAACTAAATATAGTTATGTGGATAATCTAAAACATAAAAACTATTCTGGGTAGTTTATGTTTACATCATTCCATACATGTTATTTAATAGTTGATGTATTCAGTATTAAGGAACAATGTAAAAAAAGAAAAAAAAAAAAAGAAATAAAAACCACTGAAGATGTGTTCAAACCTTTGTCTGGTAGTGTGTGTGTGCGTGTGTGTGTGTGTGTGTGTGTGTGCTCGTGCATACGCACACAGTCTTGGTCAAAACTTTTAATTCTATGTGTTTTTGTGTAAAAAGCAAGATCTATAAAGACATGGATCAGTTTGGTGTGAAAGAACTTGGCTGGCCTGCAGAATCTTGATTTCAACCTGATAGAACACCTTTGGGATGAATTAGAGCGGAGATTGCGAGCCAGGCCTTCTCGCCCAACATTAGTATCTGACCTCACAAATGGTCAAAAATCCCATAAATACTCCTAAATCTTCTGAAAAGCCTTCCCTTCAGAGTTGAAGCTGTCATAGCTGTAAAGGGTGGGCCAACATCGTATTAAGAATTAATATGATTAAGAATTGGATGTTAATGATGTACATACAGTATGCATGTGAAGGCAGCCCAGCGAGACACACCGGATATATTGAATAAAAAATAAAAATCCCGAATGGTCCTACACAACCAGAGCAAATTGGCTTTCTACAAAAAGATAATTTGAAATAACTAACAAAACCAACACACAACATATCCATAAGCATCAAATCACAGTATCTATGATCATATAGTTTAAACTGTTTTATAATTATTTAAATGTATATTCCTTTGCATTTAATGCTATACAACATAACATTATAGCATAAAATTTAATAATAATTATTATCCAAACCACACATTTTAAAGTACATGGTTCATTTCACAGGAATTCTCTCACCCCAAAGTATTTTATAGTTAAACCTTGAATTTTGCTCATAATTCTTTCAGAAGCATGCTTATATATCAAATAAATTTCCCCCTAAGAAATAACTCTGCTGATTCGTTCCACCACCCAAAAATATTCATATAAAAATAGTTAATACAAAATATAAAGTAAAGATAAAACTAATTTACCTGCACTTTACCTTTGGAAACAATAGACCAGATGTAGGGGTGTTTAGTTAAAATTTTTGCTGGTCTTGTGAAACACCCTGCGTGTGCGGTAACAATACACACTGAAACCACGAGATGCCCTTTGATGAGGTCAGGTTCCATTCAATACAGTACAGGTAGTTCCCGTCTTAAACAAGTTTGCAGCATGTTTGTAAGTCAGATTTGTACTTAAGTCCGACAAAGTGAGTCATTAACAGAAGTTTATCTCGGTCATAATCAGTACTGTTTATATTCCACCACTAGCGGACATGGACACTGCCTTATGCAAGCTACATGAGGCACTTACACAGCACCTGGACAGGGGACAAAGGACATGAATATTTTAACACCACAACAAAAGATGGCTACAAGGCACAATCTCGCCCTCCATTTGGGAAATCCGACCACGCCACCATCTTCCTCAAAATATAAAACGAAGGCTTAAAAAGGAAGTTCTGGCTCACAGGGAGGCCACGCGGTGGACAGACCAATTGGTGGCCGCGCTACAGGTTGCACTTGATGCAGACTGGGACATGTTCAGGCGCAGCTCTGATGACATCAGTGTATTTATAAAAACCGTTGTGGGAGTCATCGGGCAACTAGTGGATTTTATCGTGAAATACATGTCAATCTGAACATTTCCCGATCTGAAGCAATGGGTGGATAAAACCATCCACAGTGGCCTAAAATTTCACACTGTTGCCCATTACTCTAGAAGCCTGTGGCAGGAACTAAGGACAATAACGAAGGATTTAAACACCAACATCCAGTATGATGAACGTGGATGGGTCTCTGGCACGTCTGACGACCTGAACACCTTCTACGCTCACTCAGCGAAAAAGTGCTGAAGTGACAATGCATTGCTGTGCATGTTGTACACATGACTTTGTGGCCCCTACCAACATTAAGGTACCACTACCATCATTAAATTTGCTGATGACAATGGTGGTGGGCCTGATCTCTGACAACGATGAGACAGCCTATCTGGAGATCATAAATCTGAAGAACTGGAGCCAGAAGAACTGCCTCCACCTTAACATCATCAAGACAAAGGACCTGATAGTGGACTTTTACTCCTGCACAGGAAACATCACAACCTGGTTTGGGAACAGTACCATGCAGGACAGACGAACTCTACAGAGGGTGATGAGATCAGCTGAGCACACCATCCATAACAAGCTCCCTGACCTGCACTCAATCTACAACAAGCAGTGCTGGACCAGGAAGGCCAGGAAGATCATTAAGGACCTCAGCCACCCCAACAATGGACTGTTCTCTCTCTTGTAGTCAGGAAAGCGGTCCCTAAAGGCCGACCCTGAGAGACTGAGGAGAAGCTTTTTTATTCAATTCTATTTATTTTATATGTATATAATTTATATGTACATTATAATTTTTTTTTTTTTTTACAGCTAGAAGTTTTTCTATATTTGTATTTTTTCCACTTATTTATTTCATACTTTATATTCTTATTTGAAAACTATATGTAACTGTAGTTTGCATATACTGTAGATTTAATGTTTAGATCACTAGCGGTCATATACATTTTACTTCATATCATACTGTGTATGACTGTGACAAATAAAATTTTAATTTTGATTTGATTTTGACATGAATATACTGTACATTGTAAAGCATACCAATCCACTTGAGTAAATAGCTGTCCCCGTTTGCCACATCGCCATCATTTGGCCAAAAACCGTAACCATGCCCAAGTAAATTAATCTCACGTCAAATATAGCAATGTAAGCCTCTCTGGATAAGGGCAAATGCCCTAAATCCAAAAGAAATGTGACATTTTGCAATAGCCAATTCAAGTTCCAGACAACGATTAATTTTTTTTTTTTTTTTTTTTAAATGGGAACAATTTCACTAAGAAAAAAAAAAAAAAGCAATGAGCTTCATCATCTCCATTCATACACCTCACAAACACCTTTGGTAAAAACATTCATCCAAATAACAGCTCTTTAGAAACAATATTCTCTGATCAGAGAAACACAGATGCAAATGTTTGCAGATACAAGTCAGAGACACAAACAGCTGCAGACAGAAGGCCTGCACAAATTAACCCCAAAACTCCATACCCACAATCATGGATGGTAGTAGGATCATCATGAAATGGGGCTGCCTCTATTTAGTGAAAGTATATTTACAGCAAAAACTAAAAGTGTCAGATGACTTATTTCTCTCCACTCTAACTTTAAACACTGCCAGGCCAAAAAAGGTCACAATTTCAGAGAAGTTTACTTATATATGGAACACTGGAATTGTATTAGGAAATGCCTAATGCATTTCCACATGTACAGTGCAATGAGAACTCAGGAATGGACTAAATGTACAGTATGGCCTACCCATGCAAATTGGTCACCACATTGCATACCATAGTCAAAGCTAAATAAACGTAAAATATTTTTTTTAACCAGACCATGCATTTTCCAGTAGTTTTTCTGTTCTTACCTCTGTAACATTTTAACATGTGCTTCTGTACATGTTACCTGTCTTTGTGTTACATGTAGTTAAAGGTTGTGGCAGAAAATAACTTTACAAATACTGTGTAAGAGTGGAAGAAAACAGACCACAATTTCTTCTTCAATGTTCTTTAGGGAAAGACAGTTCTGCTCCAGCTGACCCAACTGCTGCACAACAGCCTTCTGGAAGCATTCCAAATGAACAAGCCTTCATGAAAGAAATAGAGCATTGATTTACATATTCAGTAAGGTACTATTTTACATCCATCCATGACCATCACTAAAGTTTTACTGTAGGAACTTGTATATACTTCCACAAAAAAGTATTCGAACACAATGTCAATTGCTGTACATTTTTTTTGTTTTTATTTAATGCACCTTTTATTTGTTGTGACAAGTGTTTCTTCGTGCCAAGATGTGCCCTGTTGCAAAATAATCTCTGTATGTCAACTCTTGGCTCTAGTTTCATCTGAAGACTTGTTATTAAAATTGATAAATGAAAAAGACGACTAAAAGGACATAGTAAGAGAGGTTATTTTGCAAATAAAATAAGAGGGAAAACTAATTAGAGCTGGTACACAAGCAGTGGAATAAATAACTAAAAATGTTAACCTGATATTACCAAAATTGACAAACAGTCTCGGAGGGGCCGTCGTGAAGTTATCGCAACCCCAATTCAAGAGCAGGAATACAGAAGAAAATACAGAGTTGGATCACTCCTCCAAAATATCCAGAACGAAATTTAAAACGTTCTAGAACCAAGATTACCCTCTACCAAAGTGATGGAAAGACTAAACAGTTGCAAACAAAATTATCTGATTGATCAATGAGGTCATTGATCTGGGCCCATTTTCACAAAGATTCTTACAATTCTCTGAGAGCTCCTATCTTAGCCTAAATAGTCCTAGCTTGGAGTCCTAGATTAAAAGTGATTTAGAAAACATCTCAGAGCAACTCTGGGGAAGGAAATTACAAAAACCTTTATCTTGAGGAGTTGTGGTTAACCCCGTTGCTAGGGATGAGGCAGCAATTCAAGGATTGTGATTAGTTGATTAAAGAAAAACTCTGTAATGGTCTTAAAATGGGCTCTTTGTGAAAATAGAATATATGATAATTGAATAGACAGTGAAATCATAATGTTTGTATATAAAGAAATTCTATAATCATGACTACAGGCTACTTATGCAAAGTTTGTTATAGACTAAATATCTTAAAGTTAATTAAAACCGCCAAATGTTGAAAATGTGTCTACTTTTATTTACAAAACAGATTCTATTACTTGAAATCCATTTCAGATTGATGGAAGCAAAATGGTTCACCTTTGACCAATTTACATGATTGCAGGACAGTCTATTTAAGTTGCACTTTTGGAAGGTATGTAGCCAACAATCCAAGAGAGATGGAAGGATGTAAAAACAAGAAAACCAAAGTAGACAGAAGAGCAGTGTTTACTTTTATATTTAGTGTTTGTAGTATATTTCCTCTTTCCACTATTTTGTCCTCTGCTACAAAAACTTTTGATCAAGCATGGTAGTGTTAGCATCAGTTTGGTGATATATGTCAATTGCTGACTTGATCCAGTTGCACTGTATTAACTGTTACAGTGGAACCTTGGATTGCGAGCAACTTGGTCTGCAGGCGTTTTGCAAGATGAACAATATTTCACAGTTGAAACCGGATATTTACATCAGAAAAAAACTTTTTTCTTCACTGTCAAACATTAAATCAGAGTAAACGTTCTGTTTTAGAACAATAAATAAAATTTTTCGCATTTGTTAAATGTCAGAATTAAGTGAGGGTGGAATTTTTTTAAATTACTTTCATCAGTCAAAAATTTATATACAGTTCCTTAGTATTTGGTAGAATTGTCCCGAAACCAAATGGGTAGGCTAAACGTTTCGGGTATCCTTCCACAAGCTTTCTACAATAGTTTGCTCTTTTGCCCCGCTCATCTAGACAGAACTGGTGTAACTGGGTCGGCTTTGTAGGCCTTCTTGCCTGCACTCGCTTTTTCAAATGCTGCTCACAAATTTTTATGGGATTGAAATCAGGGCTTTGTGATGGCCACTTCAATACCTTGACTTTATTGTCCTTAAGTCACTTTGTAACTCATTTGGGGTCTTTGTCCATTTAGAAGACCCATTTGCGCCCAAGCTTTAACTTCCTGGCTGATGTCTTCAGATGTTGCTTTAATACTGTATATCCACATAATATTTTTCATGATGTCTCTAGAAATTAAGATTTTTGTCCCCATGTGCAGTTGCAAACTTTAGTCTGGCTTTTTTATGGACTGAATCTGTCTCCTTCCTGAGCAATATGATGGTTGTACATTCCCACGTTTTTATACTTGCGTATTATTCAGGAAGCTGGAATTTGCAACCACGTATGAGTCACACTTGTGGAGATCCACAATTCTTTTCCTGATGTCTTGATTTCTCTTGATTTTCCCTATGTCATCAAAGAAAGAGGCTCCGTGTTTGAGGTGTGCCTTTATACCTGTATGTATCCACTGGTGTGGCACCAATTAACTCACATGGAATCAATTAACCTATCTAAAGCTTCTTAATCTCAGAATGGAATCATCTGAGTTTTCTTTTTGTTTAAAAGACACAAATGTTTACATGTATGTATACTTCTGACTTTGATGAAAGTAAAACTTTATAAAAAAAAAAAATTCTCCCTTGCTCGATTCTGACGTTTAACAATTGCAAAAATGTTTATATTTATTGATCTAAAACAGGAAAAGTTTATTCAGATTTAATGTTTGACATTCTAAAGTGTATGTAAATATCTGGTTTCAACTATATGAGTAGTACGCATGTGCTGTGTCTGCCAAACGTCATATGATCACAACTAAGCCAATGTTTTTTCTCACGGGTAAGCTATGGGATTATGGGTAATAGTCTCCCATGCTCAGTCTCGGTGCATGTGCGTCACTCTTATGCTCAACATCTGTGCGTGCATGCAGTTTATTATAACATTGTGACCATGAGCATATGTGCGTATATGTAAAGCAAAAGCATGTGTCAGAGGATCCTTGTTAAAGCAGTGTTTCCATTTGTGTGTGTTTGTGTGTGTAAAAGTCGTCCTACACAGTGGCCCTCGCCTTCCTCCTCTCCTCTCACCTTTACACACACGAACGGAAAAATTGCTCTGTCGGGATTCTTTTAAAAAGGTAAAGTGCTGGTTAATTAGTTTTATTTTTACTTAACAGCAGTGATTCCGTTGGTCTGTGTGCACGCATTAGAGAGGTTCCTTGTTAAAGAACGGACAGAGCAGTGTTTCCGTTAGAGTGCTTGCAATCCAAGGTTGGCGGTATTTACTTGAATTTACTTTAAGAGTATCCTTATTATTATTTTTGAGCACGCAAAATTGGGTGGTCTACTAACTGTGCCATTTGGTAAATTGTTTGCCTACAACTGTCGCATCTAGATGTGAGAACCATTTACTGTACATACAGTACATAACCACTATATATTCATCTAACAATGGTCATTATGGCCAAACTGTTAAATTTGTGTTTCATCAGACCAGAGGACATTTCTCCAAAAAGAAAGATTTTGTATGCAGCTTGGACAAAACAGCCTATTGTCACTTTTGGGTCTCCTTTACTATGAATATAGATACTTTTGTACCCATTTCCTCCAGTGTCTTCACAAGGTTGTTCTGGGACTGATTTGTACCCTTCGTACCAAAAGCACATTCATCTCTAGGCGACAAAATGTGTCTCCTTCCGGAGTCGTATGATCCCATGCGCTGTGTGGTCCCATAGTGTACTGTATATACTTGCATATTATAGTTTGTACAGATGAATGTGGTACCTTCTGGCATTTGGAAATCGTCTCCAAGTTGTTCCCAATAAACTAGGTAATTTTTTCTGTGGTCTTGGCTGATTTCTTTTGATGTCAAAGAGGGCAGGGAGTTTGAAGGTACAGTAGCTATTTAAAAGGCACAGTCAACTAAGTGTAGGTAAACAACTCCTCACTGGAATTGTGATATAGTAGGCATTACATATTTAAAGTCAAATGATTTACTTTAACATAAACATTTAAATGTTTATACATTTTTTATTATTACATATTACATTTAACGTACAATTTGTAAACAACTGTTTAAAGAATTACTTGTGTTATGTATAAAGTAGATTTTAACTGACTTGCTCAAACTCAAGTTTGTTGACATGAAAACCATGGTGTGGTTTCATAACCTATTTTAATAACTGACTGCAAAATATGAAAATGAAAGCTGAAATTATGATCCATCATAACCTTAATTTTTTTTAACTTAAGCCTGAATGTGTACAGCATAAGTATAGCAAAAATGGAAGTATAGCAGCAATTGCCTTGCTGTTTCAAATACATCCAGAGGGGAGTGTTTTCAATGTAGGGCAAAAACCAGAAACTGTGGCCCTGTTATTACAATACTGTTGGAGGACTCCATGACTGTATAATGGGAACGGGCTTACCTTTGATCATGAACTGTTTTTAGCAAAGATGATATAGTCTTCTGGCAGTCAGTCAAAGATCTCAGTGACTTTGCTTTAGTCTTCTTATGCCTGGACTGTAAATAGAAGTGCACACTTTTCTGCTTTAATAATGCCGATTTCAATCATTTTTGTATACACATAGGCTGTTCTAGAATGATTACTTACAGAGAAGTATTCTCTTAACTGAGTTTTGAAGGAATCAAAGGCAGCCATGACTCCAGAATTCAACTCTGCTTCAGATTTTTCATCTTCTGTCAATGCTTGTGTTATGGATTCTACAAACAAATACACACCATTCACCATTGTCGTCAGAACTAAAAACACAATCGCATTCTTCAAAAATTACCAGTGATCTAATTTTATGATAGACTCATCCTTCCACTCTGCAGCAGCAAGTCAATGTAACATTTATAGTCAATGCATTTTGACTATAAATATGACTATAACCCCGCTGCCACCCGGGGTTACTATCTGGCAAAACTTGTGCGTGGCTATATACAGTATTACTGTTCCTGATATATATATCCAAGATGGCCAAAATAAGAATAGTTGTCTCTTTAACATGCCACCCATCAACTAAAGCAAGCTTTATGCAAGATGAGATGGCTGCATTTAAAATGCAAAGAACATTACTACCAAATAAGTTTATAAATAAATTTAAGGCGGCTCAGGAGGCAGACAAATTTTCAGCTGAGTTATGGGCTTTATTAAAGTCAATAAAACCTATGCATCTCAACTCTAAGGGTTGAATGAAGCTGTGCAGAGGATTTATAAAAAAATATGCATGTTTAAGAGAGAGGAAAACTTTTTTTTTTTTGGAATGATGAGGGCCAAAATGTTAACTATTTCATGTTGGAAAAGGGCTTACAGATTCTTACCTTTAGCACACTCCGGTGAAGGGGAGATGAACAGTTTTCTGGGTTTGAGTGTAGAAAATGATAGCTGCTCCTCACCTCCAACCTCACAACTTTCATTCAGTTCTGTTTAAAAAAGCTTCAAATTACATGCAGGAAAAAGGCAACAAAAATCAGCGTTTTGTTGTTGTCTTATGTTAAAGTGTAAAACAATCACACGCAACATACCTGCCGAAGCTAATGGTTCTTTGCGTAAAGGCACAGATGGTTCTTCATCTACAGTGTATTCCTAATTTAAAAAATAAAAAAGTTAAAAAAATGGCTGTAGCAGTGCAGGAGATGAAACTGTTTAGAGTTGTTTAGATTCTGGTAGTGAGTGAGTAAGTGAGTGTAAGTCACCCTACACAGTAAAATGCAGGTTAATTTGTTTTATATTTACTGTATATTTTGGGGCTGTTTCCCCTGTTGGGCCCTTGAATAAGGCCCTTAATCCTCAACTGCTCAGATGCATGATGAGATAAAAAATGTAAGTTGCTCTGAATGCTTAAATGTAAATAAAAATATTTATACAGCTTTTTCATTTCGTAACGCTTGTATACATTTTTTGGCCGACTGTGTGTGCGTGCGTGCGTGCGTGCGTGCGTGCGTATTCCAGCAGTGAAAAAAATTTAAGCAGCTTTTCAGGAGATTAGAATACCATATGATACTGTGCAAGATTTAATAAATAAAATACATGGGTCTGATAATAAGGAGTTTCATTAAATTAATGTTTCCCCATAACACAGTCTACGCAGCCAGTGCGGATAAACTTTTTGAATGCAAGATATATTAAATACTATTCAGTATTACAGTGATACGCCATAACACGTAGATGTACATGTAGATCCCTCCTGTGCCTTAAAAAGCCTGACCCTTTAAAGCACAGATGCCAACAAGATAGCAGATGGTGCACTGTTGTCCATGTTGACCACTACATTAATAGCATATCCTTGAATCTTGAAGGTCATGTTCTCCATGGATTGGACTTTGTTGATTAAATTTAGATCTGGGGAATTATGAGACCTAGTCAACACCACGAACAGTATAATTTTCCCTAAACCCTTCCTGACCAAGGGCAGTGCACATTATCCTGCTGAAAAAGCTTATGGAATATCGCTACCATGAAAGGGTGTAGTGGTCTGCCCATAAAAAATAATTTTCACTGCCCATAATAATAAACTGTATCTTAAGGCAGTTAGCTATCTATTTAGGTAGGGTAATGCTAGCTAGCAGCAGACAATATGCAACCAGGTGACTCCATCGAGCATAGAAGAGAAGTGGCATGGGTCACTAGTGTTGCAATATCTTGTTGCAGCAAGAGCCACCCCCTTAAATCTGTGGCGCTGTGGTTGAAGGTCACACTGTACTGTTGTGTAGATTTCACAATGAGACACTACTGTAGAAATAGATATAAAATACCTTATTAGAATCAAGAGGTTTCTCCATTGGGAAAAAAGAACCTTGAAAAAATGCAATGTCTTGAAACCCTGCAATACAAACAGAATTAAGCCACTGAACATTTAATGGCATTTTATCCTACTATGTTTAATACTGATCTGATACAGTTGCATACAATTAAAATTAAAATCTAAAACCAATTAATTTGATGCATTTAGATTAGGGCTTAATGAACAAAATGATCATCAAAATGTTTACATACTGTATTTTTTAGCGCACAATTGCTCAATGCTGATTCTGTTGCTAATTAATACATTTTTAAACATCGATATTGTGTTCAGTTTAAAATAAAAAATGTTTACATTGTTCATATTGTTCTCTACTGATGTTAATAAAAGGCCAATATACAGTACAGACCAAAAGTTTGGACACACCTTCTCATTCAAAAGAGTTTGAATTTGTATTATGGCAAGAAAAAAGCAGCCAAGTAAAGAAAAACGAGTGGCCATCATTACTTAAGAAAATGAAGAAATGAGAAATGAAGGTCAGTCAATTCTAAAAATTGGGAAAACTTTGAAAGTGTCCCCAAGTGCAGTCACAAAAACCATCAAGTTCTACAAAGAAACTGGCTCACATGCGGACCGCCCCAGGAAAGGCGGACCAAGAGTCACCTCTGTTGCGGAGGATAAGTTCATCCGAGTCACCAGCCTCAGAAATCGCAGGTTAACAGCATCTCAGATCAGAGAGCAGGTCAATGCCACACAGAGTTCTAGCAGCAGACACATCTCTAGAACAACTGTTAAGAGGAGAATCAGGCCTTCATGGTAGAATATCTGCTAGGAAACCACTGTTAAGGACAGGCAACAAGCAGAAGAGACGTGTTTGGGCTAAAGAACACAATAAAGAACACAATAAAGAAAACTCTTTGAGAGGGTGTGTCCAAACTTTTGGTCTGTACTGTATTACTGTAGTCTTGTGAGCACAATCAAAACTCACAATTATGCGCATGTGCTGAAAGGAAGCAATTTTCAGTCTACAAAAACAGATGTGAACTCCATGACACCACATAAAAATATTTAATAAATAAATTCCACTTACTACCCAGGATGTAACCAAGTGATCAATCAAACCAACTTGATACACAAGTCTCAACAGATGCCTTGCTTAATTAATCACTTAATCATGGAGCAACCACAATCATACTTATCTCCAACTCTTAAATCTGCTGTAACTTATTGCTTTAGGTGTATACATAAAGCAACATAGGTGTATCAATGGCCACATTGCTAGACTAAAGAACAGCTTCCAGTCCTGTGAATTACAACAGGTATACTGCTGTAGGCTATATTCTCAAACACCTATCCTTACTCAGTCAATATGTCCTTAAATACTCTGACATTGAGACCATGTTAGACAAATTTCATTTGACTAACCTGATGCATATTGCACAATATAAATTTGCATTGCATTAAATTCCTTTATTTTTGTTTAATTTATTACATCATAGTAGGAATGACATTAAGATGATTACATAAATATGTCAATTTCCATTGAATGTGTTGATGCATTGTAATCTTTGTTTTGTCTTTATTTTTGCCAAGTCATGATGGAATACAAGATTTTATCCCCATATATCCAAACCTGATTATCCGATGTGTGTTAGTTATATATTAAGAAAAAAACCTAATAATAAGTGTGCTGCGTGCTCTGCAGGCATGCATTTTCCTCTTTAAAGCACATTGGCGAGTACGGACATAGCAATGTACAGTTAAAGTTTGAAATCGATGCTTACATAGATTTCATGTTAAAAAACGAAAATAGATGCATGAGCCGTATTGAGAGGAATGTAATTAAAAATCATAAATGTATATGGTAAAGTAACATTGATTTTATTTTGTGGCAATTACAATGGCAATTTTAATTTATTTAGTAAAAAGATTGTAGGCATACCTCACACTGCCTTGGGACTTTATTTTAATTAGACAATATTTAAAAGTTTAAACATTAAAACTATGATTATCATTTACTGCCATGTTAATTAAATGATTAAACATTCAACCAGAGAATGAGTAACCGTGAAAAATAATCAAATCATGAGGTTAATCGACTTATCGATTTAAAAAGTATATAATTTGGTGCATCCCTAATATGTAGAAATTCTTAATGTTTATTTAATATGCAACAATGGGGACAGAATTTTTCTGGAATAGTACAATGACAATGCCTGTACTCATGTTAACCCAGGTTAAAAAGAAAAGCAATCCAATGCATGCACACAAAAAAGAAAGACTAAAAGACCCATCATCTGGCACCTGCTTCCAAATACCACGCACAATAGATGTACCAATCTGGAGACAACCTTTTATGTAAGCAAGAGACATTCTGTTGTTTGCAAAAACAACTGTATGTATGGGACAACCAGCCAGATTTTTGCTCATATTCCCACAATGCTTCAAAATAGAGTTGTATAGCAGACACAGAAACTCACATGTCAAGCAACAAAAGGAATGTATGTACAGTCGTGGCCAAAAGTTTTGAAAATTACATAAATATTGGAAATTGGAAACGTTGCGGAATGTTAAAAGTGATCAGATGAATTGCATAGTCCTTCTTTGCCATGAAACTTAAATTAATCCCGAAAAAAAAACTTTCCACTGTATTTCATTGCTGTCATTAAAGGACCTGCTGAGATCATTACAGTAATCGTCTTGTTAACTCGGGTGAGAATGTTGATGAGCACAAGGCTGGAGATCATTATGTCAGGCTGATTGGGTTAGAATGGCAGACTTGATATGTTAAAAGGAGGGTGATGCTTGAAATCATTGTTCTTTCATTGTTAACCATGGTGACCTGCAAAGAAATGCGTGCAGCCATCATTGCGTTGCATAAAAATGGCTTCACAGGCAAGGATATTGTGGCTACTAAGATTGCACCTAAAATCAACAATTTATAGGATCATCAAGAACTTTACAAGGAAAGAGGTTTAATTCTTGTTAAGAAGGCTTCAGGGCATCCAAGAAAGTCCAGCAAGCGCCAGGATCGTCTCCTAAAGAGGATTCAGCTGCGGGATCAGAGTGCCACCAGTGCAGAGCTTGCTCAGGAATGGCAGCAGGCAGGTGTGAGAGCATCTGCATGCACAGTGAGGCGAAGACTTTTGGAAGATGGCCTGGTGTCAAGAAGGGCAGCAAAGAAGCCACTTCTCTCCAAAAAAAAACATCAGGGATAGATTGATTTTCTGCAAAAAGTATGCCGAATGGACTGCTGAGGACTGGGGCAAAGTCATCCTCGGATGAAGCCTCTTTCCGTTTGTTTGGGGCATCTCGAAAAAAACTTGTCTGGAGAAGAAAAAGTGAGCGCTACCATCAGTCCTGTATCATGCCAGCAGTAAAGATCCTGAGACCGTTCATGTGTGGGGTTGCTTCTCATCCAAGAGAGTGGGCACACTCACAATTTTTCCCAAAAACACAGCCATGAATAAAGAATGGTACCAAAACACCCTCCAACAGCAACTTCTTCCAACAAGCCAACAACAGTTTGGTGAAGAACAATGCATTTTCCAGCATGATGGAGCACCAAATTTTGGGTCCATGGCCTGGAAAATCCCCAGATCTTAATCCCATTGAGAACTTGTGGTCAATCCTCAAGAGGCGGGTGGACAAACAAAAACCCACTAATTCTGACAAACTCCAAGAAGTGATTATGAAAGAATGGGTTGCTATCAGTCAGGATTTGGCCCAGAAGTTGATTGAGAGCAGCCCAGTCGAATTGCAGAGGTCCTGAAAAAGAAGGGCCAACACTACAAATACTGACGCTTTGCATAAATGTCATGTAATTGTCGATAGAAGCATTTGAAACATATGAAGTGCTTGTAATTATATTTCAGTACATCACAGAAACAACTGAAACAAAGATCTAAAAGCAGTTTAGCAGCAAACTTTCTGAAAACTAATATTTGTGTCATTCTCAAAACTTTTGGCCACGACTGTATAGTGTTCTACACAATGTTTTACAGACATGTGTGACATCCTGTAAACATACAAGCACATTTCAAGATGGAGAGTCTCTTATGCCACAGTGACCTTTGTTTGGGTCCACAGTTAATCAAAAGCTTTGGTCCCTCCGCCATGTCAGTGAGACACCTTGGACAGCAAGGCATATATTTGTTTGAAAAAAGATTGATTTTTATTTGTCTTGTCACAGTATGTCAGTATGACAATAAGTCACAAAAGTGAGTACACCCCACACATCTCTGCAAATATTTAGTTATATCTTTTCATAGGACAACACTGCATAAATGATTCTGACACAATGACAAGTAGTCAGTGTAAAGTTTGTATAGCAGTGCAAATTTATTGTTTCCTCAAAATAACTAAAAATACAGCCAATAATAGCTGAATCCCTGGCAACAAAAGTGAGTGCAGTGTTGTTCTATGAAAAGATATAACTATAATACTAACTATAAAGATATTTGCAGAGAGGTGAGGGGTGTACTCACTTTTGTGACATACTGTGTGTGTGTGTCTGTGTGTGTGCGTGCATGTCCGTTACATTTACACCCAAGTATATTGATGGCCACACAAGTATATTTGCCCACCACTTTTAAAAAACAGTTCCCTCTCGCTCTACTCCTCCTATACCCGTTTTTATCATGGCATTGCGACAGGGGAACACTGAGAAGCGGTAAATGCAACAGATGGCAAGCTGCTGAAAAAAATAAGTATGTACAGTCTCTCACACTTTGCAGACAAACAGTTTTGCACAGTGAACGGGCCAAGCGGCTGGTAGAAAGAGGCTACAGGGAGCAAGAGAAGCATCTTTAAAGACAAAGCATGATGGATATTACAACAGGCCAGGTACAGTAACTCCTTTTCTCTTTGCTTAATTGTTATGCGAGTTTGGTAGTGGCTTTTAATTCTATGAAAGAAAGCAACTATGCTGGGGTGTTCACTACAACACTACATAAAGCGTCTCTTTGTGCTATGTGCCTAGCAAGACAGACTGTGTAAATGTTAGACCACTCATTTTCATGCAGATATGCATATTTAAAAGTATTTAAGAGAACACTGTGCGAGAAAGAGAAACATAGCATCAAAGATTGAGCCTACTAACCCTGTCCTCAAATCTACCCACATGTTGGTAAGTGAAATATAACTTTCTGCACTAAATATACAGTATTTTGGATTAATTATAAAAGAACAAGTATCCCAAGTTTAAACCTGTATTTTTCAAAACTGACCTGAAAAACAGACTAAAAGGGGAACACCTGGCTACATATCTGCAAGTATCACTAAATGGACCAGCACCATTCCCATGTGCGCAAGTATTGGGGATATTCTTTAAAAAAAATACAAAGAAAGATTAAATACTCTGACAAACATTGCAATTTTTGTAAACTAAGGAGTGTTTTTATTAGGAATTTATTCTTCACATATGGGTAGATAGAGGGGAGGGTTAGTAGGTTGGTGAAAATTAATAAAAATATTAAATAAATACAAATAGTGCTAATAGTATTTATTTATTCATTTATTTTTGTTCGTTCTATATAGATGACCACTTCGCTCCCCTGGCTAACACCACAAGTATATTTCAGTCGTGAAGATTATAGTTTTATATCCCATAGAAAAAGTTAATGACTTTAGAGCTTTTGAAAATGAAAAGACAGTTGTCCAGATAATGATCAACACCATTGATAAAAAGGATAAGTCACAGAAGAAGATCATTGCTAAAGGTCTATTCGCTGAGCGCTTTATGGTGCAAACCATTTACATGGAAAGCTAACTGGAAAATGTGTGGGAGAAAAAGGTGCACAAGCAACATACTGTAGATGTTAAAGATGCCATGGCAAACAAAGATGTCAAAGAATTGGAATGCTTCACAAGGTTTGGAATGAGGCTAGAGTCAGTGAATTAGGAGGCATCATGCACAGATGTTATCAGAACATTTCCAACTGTTGCATTCCTATTATCAATCCACTCCTGAACCAGAGACAAATGTCAGAAGTGTCTTGGACTAAGGAGATAAAGAACCAGACCATGGCTCAGTGTTCTTGTCAGATGAAACAACATTTTGCATTTGTTACGAAAATGAAGTTCCCAAAGTCTGGAGGATTAGTGTACTGTAGGTGTTCTCACACACATGATCTTTTTCTGTAGTTACTTTCTTTTATGATTAAAAGCTATTTAAGCTATATAAAAAAAGAGCACTACAGATTAAAATAACGTAAAGATTGAATAAGCAATAAACAATTATATACACAGCAATAACATACTGATATATAATACAGTGATTTGCAAGTATTTTTTTTTTGTTGTGAGAATAAAGAATGAGCAATCATCAGCCTTGTTCAGTTTTATGTAGCAATGTTCTTTTTTTTTGCCAACCAGATTTGAATTTTGGCATGTTGCTCACATGCTCTACCACATTTGCAAACAGCATGTGCAAAGGGGAAAAGAAGCAGGTGCTTATAGTGGATCCATCATTTGCTTATTTTTCCACACAAAAAAAAAACGCAGCAGCAAAAAATAAATAAAGAAAAACTTCTGGTAGGTTGTGAATGATGAATTAAAAAAAAAAAACTGTTGAATTAAATATGTCAATCAAATTGTGTCCCTTAATGCCCCTTTGAATCGTCCAACTCCGAGCTAAATCGACTCCGAAACCATCCATTAACATGGTAAAATCAAAAAGCTAATGTCTTGTCCAATCAACAGTAGGAATCAACATGCCCATGTGTGGTTTGCGAATGCATTTCTTACCACAGATCTTGAGTGGCAGATGTCTCATCCAATCAGAAGTATGAGTTTCTTACAGCTGATCTTGAGCGGCAGATGTTTCGTCTAATCAGCGGTAACAATTTAATTCGCAAACCACACCTAGCTTTTTCGGTTTGTTGATTCTTACTGCTGATTAGACAAAACATCCGTCTCTCAAAATATACAGGAAGAACTGCAGCCTCATGGTCATTTAAATGCATTTTCATTTATGGATTGATTTCAGTATTTTAGGATTTGGTCAGCCAAGTTGTGTTAAATGTACTTTAAAAAGAAATTTCTTACTTCTTGTACGTCTTGAGTGACAGATGTATTTTCTAATCAGCGATAAGAATTTCATTTGCAAACTATACCTAGCTTTTCTGGTTTGACTGAATTGTCGTTGTGTTTTCTCATTTCGTATTTTGTTTTTGAATATGTCCACCGTACCATGCTGTATAATATTGAATACCCTTGCTCTACAGACTGATGTTACAAACTGTGCTGGAATGTGAAGTCGACTGATCAAATGTATTATTTTAACTCAAATAACTGATTGTGACTTGCTTGAATCCAGAATGGACTCCTTGGGTTGGTGGGAAAGATCCAGATTCTGCTTCCCATCCATTACTTTGCTCCCCTCTCTCTCTGATCTGTATTTAGGGGTTGATTCCTTTGAAAAATAAGCATTAAAACAATCAATCACAAACACTTATATTGCTGATACAGGTGTTTACAAATGCTATGAACTTGGTTTCTATGAAGAATATATATATATATATATATATATATATATATATATATATATATATATATATATTCATTCTTGAAAATTATTATTGAATATACATATACTAAATGAGGTTAAGGTCTACATTTTTTTTTTTCATTGCCAAGTAAGTTATTGTGGTTCAACAATGAATGGTGAGTATGACCTTGAACTTCTCTTCATTGCTACTTGGTGAGGAAAGGGGTAAAACTATGAGGGAGAAAAAATGTAAATTAATTTGCTTTTAATATTTCTGAGCAATTTGGTGATTTAAAAAAGGCGCTTAATTCTAGTCAATGCAAAGGAATGCAAGCCCTTGAGAATGATTTGATTTACATGTACCTTTGAGTTTATTCTTCAGTCGTGGTTTTTTCCTGGTGTAATCACATTGGGGTTTGTGTCTGAACAAAGGTTTTTCACCAGGTGACACACAGCTGTCACTTTCAGAATAAAACATCCTAAGTTTTCTCTGGAAAACAAAAAACATACAAAAACACAGTTATAATATGCCAGGAAAATATTTTCTTTTCACAGACCTGCAAAAGAATTTTAGCAACCTTTTGTGTAGATTTTGCAGCTGGAAAGGACTTAACAGAACTGGTAGACCTATTGGGAGAGAGATTGGGAGAGAGAGAGGGGGGTACAATTAAAAATCAGAAAAATACACCAGTGAATAAAAGGGAAATAATCAGTGAGGATTTTTTTTTTAATAATTATACTAGCTGCAAAAATAATTCTTACCCATTAGATGAGACTGACTGACTGAAGACAATACCTTTCGCATTCGTAACCTGAACAACAGAAATCTCTCACTGAATGTTTTAAAGTGATAAACATGCTATATTGTACTAAGATTGTATAAAAGTCAGTTATAGCTATTTAAAATCCAATAAACAGAATTACAGTAAAGTAGATAATTTTCTGGGCACATAAAGTGGTTCATCTGTTATCAACACAAGATCTCAGTCTAAAATGTTTAAGCCATAAATAATAGAAGTAAATGATGTACTTTTGAAAACATACCTATTTTGATGTGCATCTACAGTATACCATCTCCCAGTGGTCATTTAGAGCAAGACTGGGACCTGACCCACAATTCCTAACACAGTTTAATGACAATACCCAATTGTTTTCTTGCTGCAATATTATTGGCCAATGGTGGCCATGGTTATTTAATTACATTATAAATCCACATAGAGGTTATCACATACAGAAGATACACCACAAATTCCAGCTTGATTAGGCTGATGGTTGCTGAGAAACTGTGTCACTGTCTCAAGATGTCTTGGCTGAGAAATCTTAGCTCCAATTTGTATTAATATTTGCATCTAGACATGGTAAACATCAGGCCATGGCATTTTCTCATTCAAACTACCCATTTTTCAAGTGATGGATTAACTGTGCATGTGATATCAGAAGGTCATCCCATCTATGTTCTTTACGTTTTATACAAATTTACATAAAGTCGGTAGTTACAGATACTGTATTTGAGTAAATAAGCCTGACTGTTAGAATTAATTAATGCAACATGAACATTTTGTTTTGAAATGTTATTGAAAATTATTGAGGGTCACAGTGCTGAATAGCGTGACAAATCGAATGAAGATTGGCTGAAAGTCCAAGGACTAGTTTGCAGGAGTTCTTTTTCATATATTATGCACTAAAAAAGCCATTGTTTTTGAGGCTTTTTTGTTGTTGGAAGAACCCAATAAATCCAGTGGAAAAATCACTTTGTATGGATAATGGTTTGTGAGATGTGGACCAAAATATGAAACATTTTTGAAGAGGTAAATTTTTTTGTAAAGATTTTTGATTAAAAATGATATCAAAGTTTTCAAGCCCTTTGATGTGTTGTGACTTGTTTTCTGATCAGACTAAAGACGAGCGAAATAGGAGTCAGGTAAGCAAAGTGGTTGGCATGGGTACCAAAGGGTCCTCATACAGTAACTTGAAAATAGTGTGACAGTGCCCTCAAGACACTGGGCCAAACTTTAGAAAAGTACTGTAATAGTGAGCCATTCCTGGCACCCCTACTCATAACAAAAATAGGCATCTTCAGCATCCCTAGTTAATGCACAGTGGTTTTAAAATTAGATATGTTCTCAATTATATTGTTCCGTCAACCAATAACTTCACAAATAACCTGCTAATAATTTTAAATAACTTGGCTGGAATGCAGTTACATACCTCTGTGTCTGACTCGTTTATGAAAGAATATTCATCTTTAGATTGGAATGTCCTGCATCTGTGTACCAAAAACATGTATGAGGTGGTGTTACAATTTTAATCAAAATATAAGAGATAAAGAAAATGTAAATGTTTGGAGATTTCAGCTCACTTTTGTGATGGCTGTTTCCTAGGACCACTCTGAAAAGCAAATGAACCCTGGGAAAAGGATAAATTTTTTTTGAGAAAATGTACGTTTTTGAATAATATACAATTAATATCAGGGCTTACTTGAGTTGTTACTGTGGTCTCTGAGGTAGAGGGACTTAAAAAAAAAAAAAAAAAAAAAAAAACTCAGTTAAACATGAATTGTCTACATTTTCATCAGACATAATGCTTATTAAAGGATAAGTGTCTTAATGCAGAAAGCTTACAGGATATTGGTTAAATACACAGTTATGTGCAAAGGTCGGGGGAAAAAATTACTTCATTTACAAAATATACATGTGATTAGTATTTCTTGAGATTCATACCTGGCGAATGACACTTTTTCAGTTGGAGTAGCTGGAATTCCTGAAAAAGAAACGTTTTTACAGTTTCACATATTATGGAGTAAATGCCTTTTATTAAAGGAGACCAAGTTTATATACAACATGTGTGTTCTGTAAATAATCAAAATCATTTTACATACCCGAGTCTTCCTGATTTAATGAAGCATGCTGCAAGTACATTGAGGAAATACGGTACAGTTAGAAACGTACAAATACAAATTTATACAATTACAATTCATACCCAGAAAATGAAAGAATCATGACCCAAAATAAAAGTTAATTCATTCATCCATCCATCCATTCCTCTTCCACTTTATCCTGTCTACAACATAATAGGGGTCTGAATTATATCCCAATAGACATAGGGAATGAGGACAGGTTGCCAATCCTTCACAGGGCGCACACACACTACAAGATATTACATATATACCTGCTAATTAGCCTAAATCATATCTAGTTTCTGGATAATTGCATCTAGACATGGTAAACAACAGGTCATGGCATTTTCTCATTCAAACTATCCCTTTTTCAAGTGATGGGACATTGGGACATGAGCGACACACGTTTCTTTTTCCCCCAGCTGTTTCTAAGCTCTGTATTTCCACTCTTGTTTAAGACCTGGTTTTCACTTGTGGAAATAAGTTTTGTCAGTAAAAGAAAAGTGAACCATTGTAAAAGATTATTAACCTCTACTATAGTGATGGTATAACCAAAGAGTGGAGAGAAAAAAGAAATAGTATCTGATTGTGTCAAAACATTCTCAGCTCATCATTCATCAAATGGCAAGCTTGTTCTTGTCTGGCTGCTTCTGGAGCAGGCATATTTATCTTTATTGATGTAACAAACAAGTGTAGGAGCAAAATTAATTGAGAGGCCCAAAGAAAAGTCCTGCCAGTTAATTTAAAGACGGATGCAGCCACTCTTATTGGGTAGAAGTTCATGATACAGAAAGATGATTACTCAAAACACACTGCAACACAATAGTGGGTAAATGATGCATTTCACCCTATGTTAAAACAATTGAGCATGCATTTCACCTCCTGAAGAGGAGACTGAAGGTAGAACTACAATTTAATGATGTCAGAGTTGTCACCTTATGCACATTTTGCAGTCAAGGGTATTCAAACAAATGTTTCTTATTTTCTTTTACATACTTAATACTTTACACATATAAAAAATTAGGTAGTTCATTACAAAGGGGGACTATGTTCCCAGATTAGCACATTTAGATAGAAATAAAAGAAAAATTTAATTAAAGATAGGGGAAAAAATAAATATTAGGGGATTCTAACAAAAAAAAAACAAACAAAAAAAAAAAGACGTTTTCATTAAAAAGCAAAGAACAGTCCAGTTTTTGTCCCCCATACCCCTGCCCCCCTTTGTCCATAAAAAGCTTGCAAATTAATTATTTTAAGCTATACTCCTATAACTTGTATAATCACAGATTGTGGTGATTCTGTGATTCTTCTGCTGCTTGATTTAACAGCTGCCTTTGATACAGTAGACCATGACATCCTTCTGTCAGGCTTACAACACTGGGTGGGAATTAGAGGGACTGCTCAAGACTGCTTTAGGTCCTCTTATTGATAGAACATTTTCTGTTAGTCTTGGAGATCTGGAGTCCTCATCAGCTCCTCTTACATATGAGGTCCCACAGGGTTCTATCCTTGAACCCCTTCTTTTCTCGTTGTACTTGTTGCCGCTCGGCTATGTCTTGAGAAAACCTTGCATCTCCTTTCATTGCTATGCAGATGACAGTCAAATTTATCTCCCGTTAAAACAGAAGGAAGGCTACTCTGTCAAGGCTCTGTTAACATGTCTAGATGACAAAGGCATGGTTAGCCCAAATTTTTTTAATGATAAAAAAACAGGTTTTCGTATTTGGTCCTAGTGCCAGGGGTAGAGATCCACCTCTGGATTTAGGAGCTTTGGAGCAGTATGTTAAACCCACAAAGTCGAATTTAGGTGTTATTTTTTATCATGGCCTTAAATCATATCAGTTTCTTTCAGTTAATGCAATTGGCAAAACTTAAACCTGTTTTGTCCTTTAGGCTTTTCGAAATAGCCATCCACACCTTCATCACCACTTGCATTGATTACTGTAATGCCCTGTATTTTGGGGTTTCTCAGGCAGCATTACATTGGCTACAGCTGATCCAAAATTCTGCTGCTTGACTATTAACGTCTACGCGTAAAAGAGAACATCTCTCCAGCGGCCACTGTGGCGGCACCCAAACTGTGGAAAGACCTACCCTTGACCGTTCGTGAGGCCACATCACTGAGGGTGTTTAAGTCCCATCTCAAAGCTCACGTTTTCTATGGCATTTAAACCAACATGAGATGTTGATTTTACATATTGTTTTATTAGATATGTGTGTGATGTGATTTTAGTCATGTTCCTTTTTAAAATTATTTTATAATTTAAAAAAAATAATTTTATGTACTTTATTTTATTTTTATTACATTACTATATTATTTTATTATTTATGTGAAGCACTTTGGAGCATTCTTGTTATTAAAGTGCTATACAAATAAAGATGAGTTGAGTTGAGTACTTTAATATGAAACTTGTCACAATGTGATGAGGACAACTTGATATCTGTATTTTATACTAAAGTACAAAAGATTAACCTTGGCTAAGTCATAAACAGATTAAGAACGGATTAGATTATAAAATCAAACATCCCTAAAGTTTTTTTTTTTTTTACAACCCAATATACTTTTCTTTTGGTCTGTTAGCAAAGGCTGCTATTTGTTCGGGTTTCAAACATGTGGAACTAGGAACTATCAAGAATACATTTTGGGATTTGTTTTGAAGCATACAGTATATACTGAATGTCTCACAGCAAATCTCTCAGCTGCATATTGCTAAATTAACACAGACAATGAAATGTGACCGATTTTATCCATATTTATAAAAAGCAAATTAACCTTTGTCGTCTTTAGCAGCTGTATTTTTTCTCCTCCAGCATAGACTTTGTTCACAGCAGTTTGAATGTCATGTCTGGAGTCAAAGGTAACCTGCACCATTTTTCCAGTGATCTCTCCATGACACACCGGAAGTGACATATAAATGCTCAAGATCTTCTGATCATCACATTCTAATAAAGGTGGAAAGAAAGTTTTACATGAAAACTGTCAATGCATAGAAAAAATTATGTACAGTATAAAAGTTCACATACACAACGCCAGCCTTGTTTTCTGACTATAGATGGTGATTTTAACTCACCTTGCAAGTTGTATGAACTAACGGCTTCTTTAGGCAAATGAATAAGTTCCCACAAGGTTTCCTATAAATAGATGTAATTCAGCCATATTGAAGCTTAACAGAAAATACATAGTTTTTATAAAAGTAATCTGAACATTTCTTTTCACATTAGTTTAAACTAGGCTGTTCAAACATATTTAGGAGTTAAATTTTTGTGAGAGCCCAATTTGTGATGGGCTTATAAATGTATACCAAAACTCACTTGTGGGTCATTTACATAGAAGCCAACGCAAGATGTCCCAATGTTGAAGTCTATCCAGAACTTTTGCAAAAGTTCATCCTCAGGTTTAAGCAACTAATTAAAGCAAAAACAACCATTAAAGAGAATACTTAGCCATTTTCTTTCTCTAAATGAAAAATTAATTTTATTCCACACAACATAGCTGATAAATTATAAACCTTTTTTATTCGGTTTAAAATTTTACCTCAGTGGTGTCTAGAAATGCCCTTATGCATGGATATGAAAACACTCTGTGAAAGAAAAAATATGAAAGCCAAAATCACAAATAGATCAGAACCAAAGATACTACTAGGGAATTACAGATTAATACACAAAGAACATACCTTCTGGAATCCCCAAAATAACTGTTGAGTTCATTCAGAAATATCCTACAATCCTTAATACAAAGACATTCATTATAATGGTGCAAACCAGTAATGATTATAAATGACATTGTATAATGTCTACAGGGAGGAAATTATTGTATTACTATACCGTTTCAAATTCTTTAACCCTTATTGTTGTGAAGGATGATGCAAAACTTCTGTAACAGAACCACTTGCCAACCAATTCCTCCCTTAGTTTCTTTGGTGTCATCCGACAGAGTGCTTCAGAAATGGCCACCTGCATTTCATAATCTAAGCAAAATAAATACATATGCATTATATATACTAATATATTCATTGTAAACACATACATACACACATGCATTTTAATATGTTGGAAGATAATACAAAGTGAACCTCATATTAGATTCATTACATAGATACATTGTTCATTTCTTCTCATTTTGATGATTATGGCTGACAGAAATAAAAAATTTTTTTAAAACACAGAAATTTTGGACTACTGAAAAGTATGAACATGTACAGGACTGTAATTGCATGAATTACATTTTTTCATTCCATTTAACTTTCCATTAATGTGCTTGGATACAGCCCTCTATGAACAGCCAGCTTGTCAAGTTGCAGTCTTCCCCATGATTGTGTAGCCTACTGAACCAGAATGAGTTCTTTTAAAGGCTCAGAAAACCTTTGCAGGTGTTTTGAGTTAATTAGCTGATTAGAGTGTAGCATATCGAACTTTTTCACAATATTCTAATTTTCTGAGATCCTGAATTTTGGGGTTTCATTAGCTGTAAGCCATAATCATCCAAATTAAAAGAAACAAAAACCTGATATACATCAGTATGTGTGTAATGAATCTAGCTTCACTTTTTGAATTTAATTACTAAAATAAGTCACATTTCGATTATATTTAATTGAGAAGCATATTAAATTGTATATACAGTATATAGTAAATAGATTCAAGAGAACAGAAGAGAAAAAGATGACCTACCACCAACATCAATTATGACTTTAGCAAACTCTTCTCTGTAAAGTACATAACATTTTTTTTTTTCAGATTTGGACAAGTATGTAGGAATTAAAATACTGTAGTGGGTAAATATAGCTAATAAAAAATATATTATTATATAATTAAAATAATTAAAATATAATTAAAAACAAAACAAAAACAAAAAAAAAAACACTCGCTGCAGTGAGCCGCATTGCAAAATAATACCACTAGGAGGCAGCATCAGACAACATCTAACTTATTGCCATCTACATTACATTTAATTTTATATTCAGTAATCCATCTTTATTTTATGTACATTGCTTAACACAAATCTCTTACATCAACGTTTTGCAAGTACTGTATATTAAACAACACACTTACAGCAGAGAACTGTGATCAGACTGACATATTTTTTTACGAGTTTCTTTTGAAGCACTGTCAAGCATTGAATTTATTGTCTTAATGGCCTGTTTGGAGAGAGGGTAACCAAAATTAAATCACAATTAATTTAGCGTATGCTTTTATGAGCAATTAAGACCACTTTACATTATACTCTATGATTTGCAACATAGCAATAAACCTACCTCTAGACGAAGGCTGAAGTGTACATCCTGGTCAATCACAACAGCCCCAAACCTCAGTATAAGAATCTCCAAAATTTTAACGTTGCCTACCACATACAAAGTCATGAAGAAATTTCAATACAGAAAAAAAATATATTAATAATAATAAAAACTAAAATATCTGTGTGGTCACCTTCGGTGTTGCTCTGGCAAAGCCGCTGAAAGAGAGAGAGAGCAAACGTATACAAAAACCTGTCTAAATGGAAACAGGCAGGCTATTTCTTTAACGAAATAGCTGAGGAAATGCGCATTTTGTATAGAGCAATTTTGACTTTACGTCAAATCATGCATTTTAAATGTATTTATTACGATTACATTACCATCGACACTTCACAGAACACTTCCATGAGCCGCATCGGAGCCTTGTTCGGTTTCTGCTGCACCTTTAGATGCTCACAAACCATCTCAAACCAATTCAACATGTATTGTATTAAAAACAGGAAAACACACAAAAACAATAGGTTAGTCTTAAGGTTAGGTCGGTTAAAATACGCTGTACATATAATCAGCTAGATATTGAAAATCGTCAACTCAAATTTATATAAAACAAATTTATTCGATTCTGCCTTAAACCACCACTCCAACCGGTGAAGGTCAAATTTTATTTATTTATTTTTGCTACAGCTAGGTATGCCATTGTATGTGAGAGACTAGCATAAATATTATGAAACCGAGAAGGTAAATAAAAAGGGACACTTATCTTCACGAGTAAACCATGAGAAACAAGATGGTTGATGAAGTCTTCGTTTTTGCAGATTACTTGTTCAAGTGCGCGTAAAATCAGTGTAACATTTTTGAATTCATTTTTATGCAAATCCTGGCGAAGAAGGAAAAAAAAATCACAAATTCGACCAGATAAATAAAATTAATTACTTCCAGCTTGCTCAAAAGTAAATTCAATACGATGGCACACATGTTAAGCTAACTCCGTCATATTCAGTGTTCGATAAAGGAATTAAACCCAAATGGATCAACAGTGTATTTTCAAAGCACCAAATTAATTATATTTACTGAACACACTCCCATGTAGCAAGCATGTATGGATTTTACATGGTATCACCTGTAGGAAATGTATTTTTGCGATATAGGTTCATTTATTCATCTTTAGGGCACGAGAAATCTTTTCCCTTATACACACTCGTGCTTCTTTATATCTTTTACACCTGGAATTACTTTCTTAATCACAAGATATAAACATACGCTACTTATAGTTTCATGGTGAAAGCAATTTCTTTAAAAAATAATAAAATTAAATCACCGTTATAAAAGTCAAAACGAAAAAAAAAACCACTTGTGGTATTATTTTACAGAGATTTATTAATGAATGTAGAATACAATTTCTTTTGTTCTAAATAGGCGAGGCATTCAGAAGGGGGCTATGAATTACCATTCAGTCAAAAGCGCAAAAGTTTGCTTCTGTATCTCAGATGGGATCCTTCTATCCTTCTAATTTATCCGGTGTCAATGGGTTGAATGTTTTATACTGAATTGTTAATGACAAAATAAGCCAACATTAAAAAGAATAGATTCAATATCGATGTTAACATTTGAAAGGGAACTGACGGGGCAAAACAACATAACCGTGTCATTAAAATGACTACAATTCATTTTAATATTATGCAATTTTGCTTCATTTTATTTTAACCGCCAAGTTGTATTCTAACCCAATACAGAGAAACGAACCTGACTAAACTTGTTCTTGTTAGGCCTGGCCTAAACAAAAAATAGCTTGTGCATATCTCTAAAGGCTTGGTTCAACCCGAAAGCTCACAGTACCATACTATTTTTTTGCCCTGGAGTACTGCGATTCTTCAAACTGTAGTATTTTCACTGTGTATTATTATTATTATTTTAATAATTATGAAGTCATTTTTGTTAGAAACTATAAACAGAAAAAAGACAAATGTGTACTGAAATTTGATACCCTGCATGCAACGTCATCCAGTAGCTCGATCAGAGTCATTGATGATTTCTCCCCAGTAATGAATAGAAAAACTGAAGTAGCATTATTTGTAGCGAATGCAGCCTCCAGTCTGTTTGCTATCTGTATAAACAGAAAGGGGGGATGCATTAATGCATTTAAGTGAACCCACATCAATATGTTACAGGGTGCCAAAGCCTTTGGAGTTAACATAGATGTCGACCTGCACAATTTGCACAAATTGTTTCTTTAAAAAAAAAGAAAAGAAAGAAAGAAAAGAAAAATCGTCACTAAAAGTATCCGTGCCATGTAGGTAGACTTTGCTTTTGAAATAAATAATCCAATTTGTTGTCAAAATACACTTACACTCATAATTTCCGAACTGACGGCCTCGCAACAGACAAACAGGCACAGGTGCGTTCTATTAGAGAATAATGGCGCCAAGTGCACGTGGTTAAAAATGTTCTGGGACTCTTGAATGTGATGTGATTTTTCCCCAGTTGCAGTTTCCTGTATAATTTTTGGGGCATTAGCAGGGGTCGGAGTTTATAGTTGTGAACTACGAAAAAAAAAAAAAATTAAACACACCATATGCATATACGCTCCCTTTAGTGGTCACTTTGCGCAAAACTGCTTTTGTAAAAAGGCCAATTAAAAACGGAAGTGTATTTAAAATAAATAAATGAATAATAATAATAATAATAATAATAATGACCAAATTAGATGAAACTTGGATTAATCTTTTTTTAAACAGCAGTCTAAAACTGAAACTGCTCATCTGTTTACTGTATGTGCTCTGTTTTGTTTGACCGGTCCTTGTTGTTTTGTCAGCAGTCCACAATGGCGTTTCGTTTACATAAAACAACTAATGACCTCCACTATATCACATCTCGCCTGGGAACGTTTTTTACTCTCGACTGCATATGTAGCTTGCTGGCAAAAATTGCTGACACTTAATGTAGGCTCAAGGGTTATGAAGTGTAACTTGTCCCCCCCCCGTGTGATAGCCTCCTGTAACTTCCTAAAACTGAAAGCGCTAGGATTAATTCTAGAATGATCTCAATAATTAGTTTATGCAATCACTCTATATATAGCTAAAATTATTATTAAAAATCTAATTGCTCATGCAAATTTTGACCGGGTTATGTTCCTCTTTGCTTGTTGTTGATCCATGCAGTGATTGTATGGTCTTGAAAGGTAAGCTATAAAGCACGTAATTAGTGTCATTGGTAGAGGTAAGTGGGTCAGTGGTAAGGGTAAGGTAAAACGAAAGTAGTATACGCCGAGGTTGTCTTCAACAAAGCTGAGCTGGAGCCGTGTTTCGGCCCTGCCTCCCTATTTTACATAGGCTACACACAACAGCAGTCATACCTGAGATCATTATCCACCTCCTGTCTTCTGGAGCGCACCTGTGAGGGAGCGGCGACACCCGGATTTACGCGATGCATTAAGAATATAGCAGATGGCTTAACTAATTCAAGAAGTACTTAGAAAATTAATATATCGTTTATGTAACGTTTTATAAGGGTTTTGCTAAATTAAAGTGCGTTGATGCTCGCTGTGGTTCAGAGTTGATGAATCTCTGGCTTAATTCACAGAGACAGGCACGAGGTCGTCGACAAATTTTTGTGACATCGCACCATGTCAAAATCGTCTGATCAGTTTGACAACTCAGATTGTGTGTGCTCTTACGGAATGAAGCTAACTTGGGACATCAACGACCCCAAACTTCCACAGGTAAAAATGTTTTCCCTAGACTGGCTCCGTGAACTTAAAAGACCGATCATCATAATTTTGCTCAGAGATTATTATACGAATGGTAATCAAATTATAGACGAGTAGGTTATCTGTTTAATCGAAACAGATAAGTCCCATCTATTCTTAATGAAAAACTACACAGTGTATTTGAATTAAGTTTTAAGGTAGACTATCTGTGTTGGACTGTCTGATTTGTTTGTTTGGCTGGTTGGTGCTTTAGTTTCTAGATATGACATGTCACGAAATGTGGGCATTTACATCTCGGTTGACGAGACAAATGAAAATAGTAATTATTCATTTTGTATGCAACAGGATACGAAGCAGTACGATGCGTTTCAAGAGTGGACAGATGGTTATGTTCGGTACATATACAGTGCAGAAGACAAAAACGCGCAACGCCACTTGAGCGGCTGGGCCATGCGCAACACCAACAACCACAACTGTCAAATCCTGAAGAAATCGTGCTTGGGCGTCGTGGTTTGCTCCAGAAACTGCACACTAGGAGACGGCACGAAACTACAACTGCGGCCTGCCATTTGTGATAAAGCCCGCCAGAAGCAACAAAGTAAGTTTAATAACCTTGAACAAACTCGTCATCCATTTTTTTCTGTGACCAGGGCATCGGGAGTATAAGATCTCCGGCACTTTTACAAGTTTTACACATTCGCGTGATTCATAATGATTATTCGTTTATTTCTATTTATTCTTAGTCATACCCACTGACCTCAATTTGGATTACGCATCAAAAATGCTGAGACTGATTACTTAGCCTATTGCATCCTAAACAAATCTCATGGTAGTAATCTATAGTCGAAGGTATTGTTTCAGTTTAAGTGGCTCTTGGTCAGCTGTGAGTGCCTTTGGGAAGCCAAAGTAACGCATGGGTACTTCTTAAAGCATGTTGCTATTACCGGTTATCGATCACAGGAGTGGGCATGACCCTTTCCTGCTTTTTCACACTCTAACGTAGATTTGTGTATGGGCAACGCGAAGGGGTATTTCCTCTTATTTAATACACTTAAACTCTTGTATAAATTCCCTTAAATATTAATGTTCCCCGATAGATTATGGAATATAAACCTGCCTCTTAAGTGCACTGGATGAAGTACGAATTAATGTATTCTATAATGTATTTTCACCAAAGGCAACACCATTCCCAGTGAGAAATTTAAATGGTCCCTCCACAGGGGTCGGGGTAACGTACATTTGGAGCGCACCTGGACGTCAGCAGACGCCGGTGTTTTTGTTACACGATCACTGACCATTGTGTCAACAAAAAAGCAAAAGCGTTCCTACACTGCCACGAGTTTCAGTTAGGAGCTTCTGTTCACTGTGTTTATTGTTTTTACTTTAAACTGAGAGCTTACAGACAGATAGCCTAGCAATTCACTCTGAGTTAGCCTATGTCTGAAAATTAGGATAATAAACAAAAATAAATATGAAACAAACAATTCAAGCTGCTTTATTGGTTTGAGATAAGATTCGGCTTTTGTCTATTTTTAGTCTAGTTTTTCGTTTTAGTTTTTATGTCTATTTTTATTCAGGTTAATTGTGATTAAACATCTTGCTATATGACCATATGACCTAGCCTGTATATTTTATTATTTAGGTTGATATCATACCCAAATGTTGTTTTAATATTTTTATTTATATATATATATATATATATATATATATATATATATATATATATATATATATATATATATATATATATATATATATATTTGTTGTTGTTTAGCCAGCTTATTATTAATTTACATTTTGGTGAACCAGAGAGAAGTTAAATACCATTGCCCGTCTTAAAGGCACCTTTTTATTGTCTGTAGAAAAGCTTTGTCCAAACTGCAGCTCGGCTCTTGAGCTGGTCCCGTGTCGCGGCCACAGCGGTTATCCAGTCACCAACTTCTGGAGAGTGGACGGGAAGGCCATATTTTTCCAGGTATGTGTTTCCGATTGTAACAATACTGAATCTGTATCACGTAGCTTCCTTTTTCCTCCAAATATAAATTTGAGGGAAAAATATGGTATGTTACCTAGGCAGCCTATAGTCTAGTTTAACTGCATAAACAGCACAGAAATCAACTAAATCACATTAGTGAATCTGTGCATTTTAAAATAACTTTAATCTCGGGGCTTTGTAAAGTCAATTTGTTCAGCGTTTGTGTTGAAGTCTCACTTGGTTATATGCATTTGTGGTAAACAGTTATGAACACACGGTGATCGGATTTATACGGCCTCTCTGCTCATAATGTCTTGCTCGTTAACTTGTTCTATAATTATAAACTGTGTTCATAAGTATGAATCGGATGGTTATGGACATTTTTATAGGCTAAAGGCGTTCATGATCATCCACGACCCGAGAGCAAGTCGGAAACGGAGGCGAGGAGAAGCGCAGTAAAAAGAAGGATGGCTTCCCCTCACTTCTCACAGAAAAGGAGACTTGTAGAACCAGAGGTAATAAGACACGCGCGCACATTATTATTATTATTATTATTATTATTATTATTATTATTATTATTATTATTAATTAACAACAACAACAACAATAATAATAATAATAAAAACATGGGTCTAATAACCCATATTTAAAATAAATTGCAGATGTCACTTTAAATAGATGTGTTATATATTACAAATCTCATGTGTCCAGCTCTGTGCTTTAGCCTATAACTGAAAAAGATGGCCATATGCTCCACATTTAGATCTAAAACATGAATTAGTCACAAGTCATACAAGCTGAAACTCAAAGGTTTTACCTGTTTCTGCAATGTCATTCCATAATGCCAGCCACCATCAACAAGCTTCCTTACAAATATTGATAGTAAACACACACTTTAGGTTCTCCCTGTGAAATGGCATATTGGTTTACTTATGTGAGGAGAAAAATTACAAATAAAGTCACCACCATATTAATATATTTTAAGACAAATGTTTGTAGCCATGATTACCTTTGTCTGAAGCATAAAGCATGTAAGCAAAAACACATGTAACTTGTTTTTTTGTGCAATATTTTAGCTTGTTTAAAGTTTTTATGACACTTTAAAATGTTTTAAAGTACATATTTCCTAAATTTAATAAATAATAAATTATTGTAATGATAAAAATTACCTCATGGATATCTTCAAAATATACAAGTGATTTCTTTTAGTACAAGAAACCAATCACACTGACATTCTATTTAAAATATTAATTTCCCAAATACCCTCATTTGGGGAACATTCATATCGTCACTAGGGATCTAATCCTAAAGCTTTCATCATATATTATGTAAAATTGTTAATACTGGCATTCTTTCAGCAACATTTACCTAGGCACTGAATTGCACCATTATAAATTATGTTATTCAACCATTGTTTACTAGTTTATGTAGAAAATTAAACATAACATGTATGCATGCTAAATGCTGGTATTTATTTTTTAAGCATTTAATGTTTTAATTAATTCAGTAGCCTATTATTTAAATAGGTATTCAATATGAATTACCATAAATATACGTGTATTAATGTGTATTTGTATTAGACTTTTAAAGAGACAGGGACCTACTAATCACCATCCTTTTTCTGCTAGCCTGGCCGCTACCACGATATGCCCTTTCCCAACATTCACCAACTTACGATGGAGACCCCAGATCGCTTTAGCATAATTGCTGAATCCAATTTTCCGATCCAGCCACAGCACTATACATCCTTTCAGAACACTGAGCCTTACAAATTCCCCTATGACACACATGGTCCAACAGCCATGACTGATTCTGCAAGCCCTCTTCAGAAGCCTTCCAACCACCGTCTGTACATGGCAAGACCCCCATGTGGATATGACTTTGCAGTGCCAGGCTACCTCAGTTCCGCACCCTACCCAACATCACTGTATAAAGACCCTGCCAGCCCTCACAATGAGTCCGAACTCAATAAAAGTTGTTCTGGCCTGAGTGGGATGCCTCACACAACCAGCTCACTCCCAAACCATGAGCGTTCTTATTCAGATTCCAGCACCAAGCACCACAGCTGGAAGCAAATCCTGGGCAAAGGGCCATATGGAGAGAGGGGAGAATACCCACAGCTTCCTACCAATACCAATCACTATTACAACACTGAATATCCATGCAGATACACAGGACCCACTCCAACTACTCCGACAGCTCTCCAGACCATTATTACCACCACTACCAAAGTGTCTTACCAGCCCTGTCCTAAACCATCTGTGGTAAAATATAGTGACAGTCTCTATGATATGAAAGGTGTGTCAAACTGTAACTCTCTCTTGGAGGAGGCCTCACCAAACTCCTACTCAGACCTGAAAAATCCAGAGGATTCAAGCGTCATAAAAACAGCCCTGTCCTACCAGGATGTGGTCCCCACAAAAATTGAGAGAACTGAAAACTTTGAAGGATACCGCTACAGCAGCTACACATCCAACAGCTGCCCTGAGAGACTAGCACATCCATACAGGTATGACAGTGGAGAGTACTGATCTATTACTTCAGCGCAAATTATCAGGAGACAAGATGGAATAAAGAAGAAAAAAGGACTATGTTGCTGATAATGCGAGAAAGCCAAAGAAGACATGGGTAAAATGGTTATCATACTTTGCTTCAATGTATATATGCATACCGTAGCTATTTATAAATAGTGTTCCAACTTTTAAATATTTGTGTAGATACCTGATCCACATTTGATCAAATGTGCAACACAAAACATTTCATTATACTGCAGATTTATCCATATGTTAAATGATGAATAAAAATGCATTTTGTATGTTTGTAAATTATGAGTAGAGTCCTACAAGAAACACAGTTATGGTTTAGGTGTTGTAAAAAAAAAAGTAAAAAAAAAAAAAAACCCTAATTTGAACTCAAATTAAATGTGACATGCCATGATCTATAATTAAAGCCTTAAAAATAATTAGTAGTGGTTGTCTCAATAAACATATCCATAATACTGGCCGATGTTTAATTGATAACTTCCATATCCCTGCATGCCACATTTGTAAATTGCACAAATAAAGACATCATAATCTTAACACCTTGAGGGGATTTAGCTGCGAAACAAGAAAAGGCTTCTTCCAGGGCTCTTTGTGTTTATTCAACATAATCCCAGTGGGAAGTGGAGAACACATCATCTACTAACATATAATAAGAGGCTTTGTGACCAAGCTCTTTTAAGGCTTTAAAGAAAAAAAGTGACACATTTTATTGGCATGAACAATCAAGTTCCTCTGTCAAAAGGGATCAGGAATAATCACAGACAATTAATCATCTGGTTTGTCAGTGCATAGCTTTTAATCTTTATTTTAAAAAGAGCCTTGAGGCACAAAACTCTTATGCTTTTTGGTGTGTTTGCAAATAGGAAATAGTGTACGAAAGAATGATAGAAAGGTCAAGAAAGGATGAAAAGATAAATGTGTTTGTGGATGGTGAGAGAGAGAGAGAGAGAGAGAGAAGGAAAGAATGAGAATGAAAGAAATGCCGGTAATACTTGTTGCTGACAAAATCTCTTCACACAACCTTTACACCAATGACTGAAGACAAGGCGTCGCGGCATCATGGAGCCATACACACACAAACTGTTTTCTATCTGTTACCAAGACAAACAACTCTGTACAGTATGCATTCTTTTTGTGTGCCTCCTATGTCAAGAAATTATGTTTTTGACTCAGCACAGTCCCTACGGGAAAAGTAAAATGCCAGGTCCATTTTTGTTTTGTTAAATCCTAAATTCATATACAGTATGCTTGAAATTTCCATTTCCATATTTCATTTTTACATGTATCTGGGTTAACCAATTTAGTTTATTATTTGTCCAAAGTGATCACAAATACTGTGTGACAATGACAGATGTTTCTTGTTGCACAGGTATTCCCTGTTAGTTTGGTTGTTTAAAATTGCTTTAATAAAATAGCTTTAAATTTTAGCCCTGGCACTGGGACATATTAACAACAAACAATTAACATATATTAACAAGACTGTTGTTAATTGTTTGTTGTTAACATGGTGAACCAACATGAGGAGCAGAAAGCTGTCTAAGGAAAAAAAGAAGAAAGAGGGGAACTGAAAAAGGAGGAAAAATTAAAAAGCCACAATATTTTATAACCAAAAGTGGTGGAAAGGCCTAAGTTTGAATAAAGAAAGGATCTGCTCCTGATCAAAAACATACAAGTTCACTGCGTGATGTGCATGTAGTGTCATACTTACATGGCCATACTAATTTTTATTGATGATTTATCCAATTATGATAATAGCAGAATGAAAGTCTAAGGAAACATTCTTTCCAAATTTATAAATAAACATATCACATTACATTAAGTGGAACTTTATAATTCACCATCAAAACAGTTCAAAACTAACTGCCAAAATGATGCAGATGAATAATCACTGGTAATCTTCATCATGAAAGGTTTTCTTAAAATTTAAAAATGAACAAAAATACAAAAATCCTCTAAATAATACTGCCACTGCCTTAATGAACTGGTTTGCAATATTAATTGGCAAATTTGGTTTCTTATATATATATAAAACTATGATATTTCCTTGCCACTATATTCCAGACAGTGTTTGGTGTTTGTAGGGTAGTGGGGGCACTGGATCATATTCAGGAAGGACAGGGCAACTCATTGTCAACCCACTGCAAGGCACTCATACATTACTTGCATTATTACAAATTGGAAACACTAATTAGCATATAATGCATGCTTTTGGACTGTATGGGGAATCTGAAGTATCCAAAGAAACCCCACAAAGCATAGGAAGAATCTCTATGTACACAAATTTTAGTGAGATTTTAATCGTAGGCTCTAGAGCTGTAGGACAACAGTGCAAACCGCTGAGCGACAGTTCGCCCATTACAGGCAGTGTCTTTTCCCAAATATAAATTGAATAATATTTTTGTTGCAATATTAATGTATGTAAGCCAAAATACATTGTCTTTTTTTCTTTTAACTTTGGTGATTATGTCTTACAGCCCATGAAAATCCATTATTTCACAATATTAAAATGTTACCTAAGATCAATCAAAAAAGGATCGACAATAAAGAAATGTCAAACTTTATATTCAGAAAATATGTTCCATTAATGCATTCAATACTTGGTTGGGGCATGGAGATAAACTTGCTTTAGCATGAATTCATGCATCAATGCAACATGTCAGGGAGGCAATCACCTTATGGCATTGCTGAGCCATTATTAAAGACCAGGTTGCTTTGATAGGTTGTTTTCTCATCTTCTTTTTGACAAAGTTGCCACTGATAAAGGAAATGTGGCATCTCCATAAAGCTTATCAGGAGGTAAAAGCATGAAGTGCTCTAAAATCCTGGGAGATGGTTGAACCAACACTAGCAGATAATATGGCGCTACACATCATCACTAGACTCTTGGACCTTGATTTCAAAACGAACTGCAAAATTAACTTTCATCTAAAACAAAGATTTTTGACCACTGAGCAATGTTCGACTTCTTTTTCTCCTTAGCCCAGGTACAAAGCTACTGACATTGTTTCTAGACACTGTCTGATACTAGGAAGCAACAGCTCATTTTGTTAAGAAGTTCTTGTGAAGCTCTCCCAAATTCTTGAACTGGCTTCGCTTGACATGCATTTTAAGGCGCTGGTCATCCCTGTTGCTCATGCACCTTTTCCCATGACACTTTTCACTTCCAGGCAACTTGCCATGAATATGTTTTAATATCGCACTCTGAGAACAGCCAGCCCTTTCAAGGATTCTTCTGTTTCTTACTCTCCTTGTAGAGGATGTCAATGATCATCTTTGGACTACTGTGTCAGTCTTCACCATGATTGTACAGTACAGGTGTTTGCTTGTAGTGAACTACACCGAAAAATATACATAGTATTTATACTGTTAGTATAGTAACTCAAACTTGAAATTAAATATTGTAATATTTTGAGATGCTGTATAATTTATTTTCATTAGCTGTACTCTTCAAAATTCATTTACATAAATCGACAAAATTATAATGAATCTACAGAAGTTTCACTTTTGATACACATCAGATGATTCTCTTTCTGCCTTTTCTGCCTTCATCACTACCATTGACTCGGAAATACCAACCAAATTCTCTGTCTTGACTTCAAGATGTATTTGGTATTTAGACCCTTGGAGAAGTCAATGTCTCTTTTTTCCCCTTTATTAATTTTTCTGTTGCTCAGGTCCTATCCTTTCTGCAGCAGTATGCACATCCAATCAATCAATCATCTTACCACTGAGCCTATCTGTGCTGTGGAGTTTGAAAATCTTCAGATTACCAAGTGCTTGTGCAGGTGGTTCTTTAGACTGGATTGTTTGTTTGCAATCTAACAGGTGCAAGAAAGCCTAGTGAAAAATCTTTAGATCTATTTGCTGCAGTATCATTTTTCACACCACTGTCACTGTGACATTCATGTCAATGTTAATGCAATACTTCTTTTGAGACACTGAGGCTACAGAAAGTCTCAGAGGAAACTGTTTCACCAGATAACTGCTATTTTGTCCCTTGCCATGAACTGTAGCAAGAATTCCAGCAATGCAGGCACAAAGAAACCCACAATCACCTGCCCCCCCCCCCCGCCCCACTATTTAAAAAGTAGCATGTAACAGAAAATCTATTCCTGCATCCTAGTAACCATGAAATGCAATCACTATAACGTAAAAGCAAATGTTTAATTTTGTGGTTATGTTCAAAATGATTAAATGCTAAATCAATTTGATAACTCAAATCAATTTGATACAAAGCATCTACCTGGGTCCATCGAAACAATTCATTTCTCTTAGCTGTTCATTATGTCTAGCAATCTCACGTTCCCAAAAAGATCACATCCACACCTACACTGTACTGTACAAATTGACTTCCCCATTACTTTTTATGGAGAGAACTAGCAGCTAGCCTAATCTGTACTTTACTGTGCAGATCATAGCAGAACTGTGCATTGTCCAGTTCTAACAAGATAATTGGATAAATACCTGTTCTTATATCAATCTTATAAGATAAGAATGATATAAGAAATTGTGCATGAAATGGATATTGAAATCAAATTCTCCCATTATCAAAACCATGAAAATCAACAAAAATGAAAAATGGCTTCTCTTAATTATTCTTAATAGAGTAATTCAGACACTGTGGTGTATAGACGAATGAAACTTTGAGTGTGCCTATAAGTAGTAAACAAGATATATACTGTATATTCTAAATAGTGTAGGAGATATTTTTGCTAACACTAAGAAGTAGAAAATATAACATGAAATAAAACATTCCACATTTATCACAAAATGACTGATAAATCAGACTCATTAGTATGGGATAGCTGTCCTTCTTTAAATCATCAATCATAATAGCAGACAGAAATGTATACCTTTTACTTTTATTTTATTAGAACTAATTGTAATTAGGGCTATTGTTTGAAATTCTTCCTCTGAAGACAATAATTCTGAAAGAGCTGTATACTTTTCCAAACCAATAGCAGATAACCCATTTTAATTAGAATTTACACATTGATTTAAGTCAAAAACTTTGACTTAAATGTTTTAAAATATTAAATTTAATTAACATATAAATTAAATCAGGAATCAAGCTTATAAAAGCATATAATTTGAACCCATTTAATTTACACCATGCAACAGAATTATTCTTTAGTTGTCCAGCAGCTGATAGACACTGTGTGAGGAGCACAATCTGCAGTACCTGGAGAAATGTGTCTTGAAGGAAGGACCTGTAACTGTTGCAGTTGGTAGCTGTAGTACAATAGGGGATAATTAGGTAGTAGGTGGGGAAATGGGTCTGTGGAGCACAAAGTCAATATATGTTCAGATTTGTGACAAAAAAAATTTAATGAAATTATGTAAAAATGATGTGGGTGTAAATCCACAGTGCTTGTCAAAGATCAAGAAAAACAATGACCAAAAAATAAAATGTGTATATGTTGCGTGGGAATTTAGTTGAATGCCCTTCAGGCCTTGCATGTACCTGATATCAGGCCATCAGGTACATCCTGTCTGCTTCATTTCACATGAGCACAGCAAGTATCTGGCCTGTCGGTCCAAGATGGTTATCAGCTGTTTCAGTAAGATCCATAATTACACAAAAAACAGTGTGAAAATGAATTACATACCTACACATTTTGTAATATATTTTTCTGGCCACTTATCACACAAAGCTAAAAGCGCTTGAACAAGTTATAACAACAAAAATTGTCTTACACATCTTCAGGAAAAAGTAAATTTTGCACACGCCCACATAATAGTCTATCACTGAACCATGACCACTCCATCTACAACTGTGAACCGATTCTGTAAAAAACACTGTATGTTGCCTAACACATCAGTTCAATAATTTTCCAGGTAAGTGTGCTACTCATAGCTTAAGAAAATAAACAACTGAACTGAAAAGCCCTTGTGCTATCTAACTCATTTAATGTATGGTATGAGCCAATGTAGCTTGGAAAAAAGTTTGTTTTGAAACACAATATACAGTACTTAACCAAGCTGATATTCTTCTTTAAACAATCTAGAATATTCCAAAGATTGATATATTAACTTCTTAATTAGCATCTGAATGACCAATTTGTCCAAAAAAAAAACAAAACAAAACAAAAAACTAATCTAAGAGCTCAGAAGAAAATGGATTTCTACAACTCAATTTACAAATTCTGAAGAATATTGAGGCCTCACTGACACTTCATTGTTCAGAAAAGAGACACAAATTAATTCATATGTTAAACTTTAGTCCAAAAGATAACAACAAAAGGATAACCTACAAAATTCAGTCTTTTGATAACTTGCAAAATTCAGTCTGGCTTCTATCAATCTAAATTTTACAAGTTATCAGTAGCATCTCATTGTGATGCTGCCACCTTCATGCTTCACAATGGTAATAATGTAATAAAATAAGTGCATGTTTGACCCATCAAATATTTGTTATAGTAAGTCAATATATATTATGGAAATAAAGATTTTTGACATAACTTTAAAATTCCATTAATTTGACAAGTGAAAACCCTACAAATCTTCAAGGTGTGTGTGTGTGTGTGTGTGTGTGTGTGTGTTGGGGGGGGTGGGGATAAATAAATAAATAAATAAATAAATAAATTCAAAATGCCTCAGGCCACAGACACAAATATCTAAAACTTGAGTTTTTCTAAAGATGTTCAAGGTTAAGTCCTATTTTGCAGCCTTTTTTTCTACCTCTGGCATGATAGTTTTTTTTTTTTTACTTTGTTAGTTTGCATTTACAATAGACACAAAGCAGTGTTGAAACAATTCCCATGAATTGCTAATGACCCTTTGATTGACAAGAGAATGAATAATGTCCTTCCAAAATTTCTCCTTGGCCAAAATGTCTCTCTTGACTCCTAGCCAAGGATGGCTGTGGCATATTTGGGATTTTAACTTGCAGTATCTAGACAACAGGATGTATATTTTTCTGTTGTGTCACTTTGAACTCTCTATCCGATCTATTCTGAGCAGGCCAGGATGTATCTCAACATGTACTGTTATGAAACCAGGTTCATGCAGTTAAAACTACATTATACAAGAAAAATTATATGTAAAAACAAACATTCCTATAAGCTTTTTAAAAATATATTTAAACATTTTAAAATATTATTTTCATAAAATAATTCTAGAAGTAATCGAGTTACATTTATATGACTGACAATGTAACTGATCTGTTAACAAATCTGGTAACAAATCAAGCAGCTTCCATCACGTACAGTCCAAACACATGTAGTACAGTCTGTAGTTGTCTTTGGATATTTGCCCACAATATCTTTTCCCCCTATTTTTCTCCATAATTCACCTTGGGCCTGAAAATCACTGTAACTGGATCAGGTGATGATTCTTACATAACCTTTATGGGAACTGAACCCTAGCAAGACATTACCTAGGTAAAATGAGAAGCTTTCCAGGTGTTTTGTGTGTCTGCATTTGTGCTTGTCATGTTCTCTCTTAAAGTTCAATCATCTATAAGAGCTCCTCTGGCTCCCCTGAACACACAGACAGACAGGCTGACATACACACACATTGACGCAAGCACACACACACACACACACACACACACACACACACACACACACACACACACACACACACACGACGCACACACACGCGCACAACACACACACACGACGCACACACACACACACACACACACACACACACACACACACACACACACACACACACACCACAACACACACACACACACACACACACACACACACACACACACACACACACACACACACACACACACACACACACACACACACACACACACACACCTCCCTTTTACCTGCCTTTCTAACAGGAGCTTCCGGGTTCATGGAGAGAGGAAAGATCAGGGCACGTTAGTCATGTTTTGTCTGTGCGCTAATACAAAGTGTGAATGGATCTACACTAAGCACTGACCCATACTTTTCATTCTTTTGCTTAATCCTGAGTGCGAAATCCATGTTTGAAGTATCTGTGTTTAATATATGAGTCCTTGGGTAGTCCTTGACAGTTTACTTCCTGCGTCCTTCAACAACAGAGGAATGTAGTACAATACCTGAGATGATAGCAAAAGAATCTTCTCGAATGTATGTTGTTGACTATTGTGAAAGGTTGTTGGGGAAGTTTTTCCTCAAAGTATCAGAGCTTGTGATCACATGAGTAAGAACTATAGCAAAACAAACACAATGTGGTTAAAAATAAAACAATATAATGAAATGCAGACAGTGTTTAATGTAAATTATATTCATATTGGGGAAATTGCATTTTCCTTTCATCCACTTTCTTCTATTGCCAAAATAACATTCAAATGGAGATGCAAACACAATTCTAAAAACCACCACAATTTTTTCACATTTAAAGAAAACAAGCTATTTTTCTATGACCGATTTCTATCCCTAGTCCTGAATGCATGTACATACAAGATTGTTTAAAAAGCATTCAGTTAATCTTCAGAGGTGCTGAAAGACAGTGAGTGTGCATGTGTGTATGTGTGTTTAAGAGAGACAGTAAGAGACAGAGAGTATGTGTTAGATTATGTATTCTATCCAGCAACTTGTTTAAATATGAGATTACACTAGGTGAATTGAAAGGCATGTACTAGCACCAGTTGATGCATCCTCTGAGTGAGACGCCACACTAGTGAGGGCTTGTGTAAAGAGGACTGCCAAATAATCCTCACATCAGCAACCGGCATGAGCACATAACAGTCATCACCCCCAAACGCTTTTATGGCTGTGGCCCAATACTAACAGACAAGAGCTATTAGAAAGATAGTAATAGGTTGCAAGATTTCATTCATTTAACAAGTAGGACCTCTTTATTCATCACATGACCATTCATAGCTGTATATGCGTGTATGTGTGTGTGTGTGTGTGTGTGTGTGTGTGTGTATGTATGTATATATATATATATATAAAAAAGAGTCAGCAGTTATTTTAAGATACAGCGGACAGCTGTTCTGAAATTGCTCTCGCAAGAACAGTATTGTCAAGTGCAAAATCCATCAAGCACCATGACGAAACTGGTTCTCATGAAAATTATCACAGGAAAGCAAGATCAAAACTTACCTCAGCTTCAGAGTAGAAGTTAATTTTGAGTCACAAATCAATTAACAGCACCTCAGTTTAGAGTTTTATAAAAGCTTTACAGAGCATAAGTAGCAGACATATGTACAAATGTCATTGAATCAAATTAATCAATTTGTGGGGCTATTTAATTTTATAGGTCTATGGCTAAATTCCCAAAGTGCCTACAGGGATAATACACAGGGTGGATATTTCTTTAATTCCTTCAAATCGAAAGAAAGCTTCTCTCTCTCTCTCTCTCTCTCTCTCTCTCTCTCTCTCTCACACACACACACACACACACACACACACACGCACACACACGCACACACACGCACACACACGCACACACACGCACACACACGCACACACACACATCGCGCACACACACATCGCGCACACACATCGCGCACACACAGAGAACATACATATGGTATTTCACATACTTTCATGTTAAGTTGTGTCTGATCTTCAATTCATCTTTGATGTACAGAAAAACTTAACATATACAATTTTTATTTTATTTCACTTTTTAAACCAAAACAACTGACCTTGGTATAACCCAATCCAGATAAAGCATTTGGAAAATAATGCTTAGAAAGTATGTTCTGTAGCAAAATAATGTTTTCTAGTTTATGTATCAGGACTTTGTATACAGCAGCATTCTTTACAATCTCCAGACATCAATAGTGCTTGCTTGTTTAGATGATCAGTTGAAGCTGATACATTATCAGAGTTACTTGCTTGAACAAGATTTTTTGGTTTCACGTTGGCAAGAAGCCCTGGTCTGCAAGAGGCGCCTACGTGCAGAACATACTTGTGCCGAGTGAACGAACAGTAGGGTAGGTCAGAGCTAAAGAGATAAAAGGCATTTCAATGGATTTTACCTGAATAGTTTGGCATCAGTGGTTACCATGTTCAAAAATAAACATTCATGACCATATCGCTTCATGCACATTCTCTTTAGTGTGAGTAACAGGCTCAGTAGCAAATGGCGACAGAGAGTTATGATAACATGATTTACGCTTCACAGAAAACTGGGAGGTGATGTGGAGGTTGTTACACATCTCTCCAACAATCTGTATATTATTCCCTGCAGAAGCTTCTATAAACCAGTCTTTGTTAACTTGTAATATAGTAAGATACACTAAATCATGGACTGCTATCACAAGTTTTGATTTGCACAGATTTCTTATGGTGGATATGATCCGTAAATGTTGGATTATCATAAGAGATTTGAATAATGTACACTCTTAGAAAAGGGTTTTTGGTCGTCCCTCTAGGAGAACTTTTACATTATCAATGTAGAGCCTTTGAATATATTAAAATAAAATAAAATAAAATAAATGAATTTACAAAATATGTCAGAATAAAACTCAAAAAAACTCTGTACAAAAAATTGCCAGGACATAGCATTATGTATATATTTATAATTTTTAATATTGCCTGTAAACCAATGACATTAAGCCAATCTGCAATAGTTTAAAGTTAAAGTGAAGCTTTATTATGAACAAATAATAAAAAAAATTATTTGCTTAGTGATTATCAGTTAGAATGCATCAAAGTTCTGAAAATATTGAAAACTCACAAAAACATACCATTAATTATGAGAAAAGGATTGCTTTAATTTGATACAAAAACCTGTAAAAATAAGAATTAAGGAAAATAATTAATAACACGATTGTGGCCATGCTAAAGACAACACAGTTCACATATTATTGTTAATGAAAACTATTAAACAGCTTTACATCTCAATACATTTTGTGAAAAAAGGTTTATGTCAAGTTCATCTTTGGTAAACAACTTGGTGTCATCACGGGGTTTCAGCAAAGAATAGACAAAAGTAAGGAAATGAATACTGCATGTATCACCATTATATTATATTTATCGCCTGAAATTGTAACTGTTTATGGCTTTATGTGTATAGGTAAGACAGATTTAATACACTTGAATAGATTTAGTTAATTCTAACGACATTTATAAAACTTACAGAATAAACTACATTTAAAAACCTAAATACTTAACATTACCTATTTTCATCAACCACGTCAGCTAGTTTAACTAGTTAACTTTAATTTTGTCCCTGTTTATTGTCACTAAAATTCACCTTCTTTTATTAGGGTCCCCTTAAATGTCTATAGTAGCAGTGACAAAGTTTCATGTTACGGAAACTCAATCTCTGTTGAATGTGCTCCAAGTAAACACTCAAACTCAGTATAATACAGAGGAGGTCTTTTCCGCAGTATGTCCCATGTAGTTTGTAGGTTGACAAAGCTATACAAATCAGTTGAGGTTGGCATTGAGCCAATGTTTAACAATGCCTGCCACAGGCAGCTACTTATGTGTAATTGTTTTAGGCTGAGTACGTTATTATGTTTATTATATTTTTTATAAAACATAAGAAACTGTGTTGAAATGATCACAAGTATACGTCAACTCTATTTTCAACAACTGGCTAATTCTTAACATCCCTGATACTCCTGTAAGATAAACCTGAAGAGGACACCTTTCCGTGAGAATCCTTATCAGAGTAGGAAGCAAGAGCCAAAAATGTACTGTCATGAGTCTGCTGGCCAAAGCATTGCCTCTCTGATAGTCATCTTATTGTCAAGATATTGTGCATCACTCCTGATAAGCAATCTTCCACCTGCCTTTGCTTCACTCTAGATTCTCTCTCCTTCTCTTCTGTCTGTTTTTTGATCATCCCCAAGTGGCATTACAACCAAAACAGCCATTAGCTCTGAGCCACATCTGAGACACAAGAAAGAGGAGGGGTGCCGGAAGGGGGTAGGGGGTGAGGTTGCTTTTCTTTTCTTAGGTTTTTTTTTTTTTTGGGGGGGGGGGGGGGGGGGGGGGGGGGGGGGGGGGATGATGCTTATAAAAAACCTGTGAGGCTTTAAAAAGTGCTCACATTTCACTGATATGGTGATTTATTTATACGCAAGGAGCAAAGTCATTTGCGTGTAGAGAACAGGAGAGATGCACTGATTATGTCGTGACACCTTTCATCAGCACAATAAGGGAGAGCAATTGTGTAATAGATCCATCCCAACTTCTCTGGAGCATTGAACAGCTCTAAGATGAGAGAAGGGTTTGGATGGGAGGACAGACACTCATCTGGTCACACTATAAGTCTCTATCCCATGAGGGCTATTATGATCCTGAGAGATAAGAGAATGCATCCTTATGCACAATACATAGATGAAGTAATAAAGGACCATATATTTAGCAGATAAAATTGGTTAAAACTTTTGGCTTAAAAGTAAAGAGAAGAGAAAATTAGTAGTGAATGTTTTGCTTTTAAATAACACCTTGTAATTATAATATCTGAGAATAATTGTAGAAAACCTTGATATAGGCATGTAGGCATATACTGTTCCTGTATCAACTTAAGTGTTACTGTAGGTTGTTAGACTTTTTATTGTTTATTCCTAAAAACTTTAATTATATACAATTATATACTTTCTTTGCAATTATTGTTACAAATAATTTCACTTATTTATTAGTTACAACATTTTTAGTTTAGCATTATTATATTTTGAAACAATTAGGGTAAATAAAAATCTTTATTTATACTGTTTTATACACACTTCCCAGCCAAAAGAAAAATGCACAACCTGGCTTTAACTAAGCAAATACTGTAGTTAAGAGCCTTCCATTGGATAATAACTGTAATGCTTAATATTGTTCAGTTGGCAAAACGTTATTTAACCCTAACTGATTCAGTAAGTAGCTTTTCATTTTGTAAACAACCATGCCAGAAGATATCCTGTGGTTGTGGCAATGAAAGATTTTACTCCATTTTAAAAATCTTACATTATTGTCCTGCATTAGCTGCAGTCTTCCTTGTTGTGTGTGCACATTTCCTTACCACGCCTTCCTTTCTTCCCACCTTCTTTTTTCCTTTAAGTCATCTTTCCATGAATATGCTTCAATATCGTACTCTGCCAATATCTAGCCCAACAGCTGGGACCATGTGTGGCTTAACCTCCTTGTGGAGGGTGTTGATAATTATCTTCAGAGCTAGAGCAAGAGGTATACAGGTTTTAAACTGAATGAAAACTAATTAATTAACACTCAAAATAAATAAATAAATAAATAAATAAATAAAAATAATATATAATATATAATATCTACAGTATATATTTGATTTGCTCTCAAATGACTAACTAATTTATATGCTCTTAATTGTATTCATTTATTCATTTTCTATACTGCGTATACTGTCTGAAGAGTCATGCGTCTGAAGCCTCCCTCAGGAGACTTAGGACATGAGGCGGAATACACCCTGGACAGGATGCACTCATATACATATAGTAAGAGACTATACAGTCACTGTATATATTCACATAAACTTATATTTTATTCAGACATTGATAAAATACAAGCCAACAAAACTAACTAGGGAGCATAAAGATGTTCTAGCAATTACTTTACCTCCAGAAAGTCTTCACCTCACCCATGAAAAACATCATAATGTTTACTGAACCCAAAATGAGGTTTATTTATTAAGGATGTAGGTAGAGTGGGAGGAGTCCTATCTTGTACATGTAAATTGTACATGGCAGCAATGACAAACCAGCGCTTCTGAGTCACACATGTGCTGTTAATAAATGTAGTGCCCTGTTTTTTAGATTTTATTTATTTATTTATTTTTGTTTATTAATCTGAGGCGGCACGGTGGTGTAGTGGTTAGCACTGTCACCTTGCACCTCAGGGTCCAGGTTCGATTCCGGGCCAGGTTTGATTCCCATCTCTGTGTGCATGGAGTTTGCATGTCCTCCCTGTGCTTGGTGGGTTTCCTCCGGGTACTTCAGAGGGCATGATTGGAACAGAGGCAAATGGATACACCAGTAGGTAATACTGAATGACTCCAAATCTTACAAAATGTGGTCCTCATCGTCTTGGACAAAACAGCATACAGCAATGTCTGAATGCATTACAAAGATAAAGAAATTAGGTGAGTGATGTGTAGTGCCCGCACACAAATCTATCAAAAGCTGTAAGGCTCTGTTTCAACCATTGTATTACATGTGGACCTCCCTTTTTGGTAAAATGGGTCAATAGGCACAAGAGGTCCAAATAATTCGAAAACAAATAATATAATATACCGCCAATCTCTAAAACTAACTCTCCTCAGTTTTGGTCTTAAGCTATTAAATGGCTACCATTGGTGTATTTTTCCTGTTTATTCTATTCTTTTGCAAATTTCATTATTTGTCAAGTGGAACAGCAAATTATGATGAAATAAGAAAGCATTTTCTTTGGATTTTTGACACATTAATCTGACAAGAAAATGAGCCTTCATCAGTGTTGGGGGACGTTACTTTTTAAAGTAACTAATTACATAAAAAAATTACTGTCTTCAAAAAGTAATCATTTACATTACTGTGTTACTTTCTGATAAAAGTAACTAATTAGAGTACTTTTCTGTTGCAGAAAATGAAAACTCTTTTGTGCTTCCTCATGCATGTTGTTTTAGTCAAGACCTTTATAATTATTCTACCATCATCACTCCGTGAAGTTTGGCCCATAATCTGTTAACTACTAACACCCCTATTTCACTTACGCGGTTTCATATAGTACAGTTCATCATGATTCACCGCGAGTTTTGGCGCTGTGATTAGGTTTCCATCTTTCCGCGCATCGGTCCTTGCATAGTCGAACCGCTTAGGTGAGATAGGGGTATAACAGCAGGAATAACAGAGGGGGGGGGCGGGGCTTGTAGGACGACTTCCTCACACACACACACACACACACACACACACACACACAGTAATGGATTGGGAATGACTTCTGTCTGGCTCACGGATTACATAAATTGTCTGAATAACTTTTTTAAAAAAGTAACTACTGTAAGTAACTGAGTACTTGAATGGCGGACCTAACGTGTTAGATTACTTGTTGCATCAAAAAAGTAATCCAAGTACTCTACTCTACGTTACTCCAGCACTGGCCTTCATGTCTTTATGAAAATGAGTCTTCAGCCTTTCCAAAAGCTTGTTACGTTCACCAAATTGTATATGCACCACATTTCAAGCTTGTGGTTACCACACAGAAATCAATGTAGAAAAAAATAATTTCTATTTGAAAGGGTCATGGTGCTCATTTTGTGTTTACACTAATGCTCCAATGTCCAACATTGGGAAATTTGGAATCTTGCTGTCCACTACTGCCCTCCTGGTGTGATAGTAGACTTGCTTGAAGAAATGGACATGCTCCTCACTCTTCTACCTACCAAGAGCCCCCACCACTCTGTCCTTGGATATATCAACCTCCCCTATGTCAAGCTACAGTACTCTTACCTTGTTACCCTTTCTAATATTCCTCATCTATAGTGGAGAAAATATAATGTACCTTATCTTCAATCTTCCATCTCCAGCTACAGTCATCAATACGACCCCATTCCAAATCACTTTTTTGTATCATTTACCATCACCAATCCTGCCATAAAACATTTCCTAGGCACTTAAATCTTCACTTCTGCTAAGAGTGTCTCCACATCATCATCTTTTTATTACTTAACCTGCCGGCTCCATCTCCTCAAACCTTTGAAATTGATTAAGACATCTGTGATAGGAACAGTGAAAGAATCTACTATTCCTACACTACAAATCCTACACTAGACTTCAGGACATCACTCTTCTTTCACTGGCACAGCTTTCAAATTATGTCTTGTCCTACAACCTTACGATCCTGAAATAATCCAATCTGAATTCTTCACATATCACAACTACAGACTCGTACAGACCTACAGATTCATCACATTTTTCTTTTCTTTTTAAATCCTTGAACAAACAATTAACACTCTCTTAATTGCTCAAAGAAAACATCCTAACCAATCCGACTTCAGAGCAGCACAGTCATCAAAAGTGCCCTTGTGACTATCACTGCAAACATCATGCTGCTAGTTCAGCCTGTCATCGACTGTCATCAGTCTTCATTCTTCTGAACCATTCAACATTATTTGTCATAGTCAACCACAGGACTTTCTATTACATTTTTATGGAGCTTAAAATTCCTGGCACAGCATGGCATAATTTGCTTCCATGGGGTGGTTATATCAGCTTTTGTGGAGGGGATCCACATCTGCTTCATGGCATACTTTTCACTAGTGTCGCTCAATGCTCATTACTCTCTGTTTTTCCTGTTAAGGTAATGTGCTCACATGGTTCCTCAAATCAGTTTATATTGAACATGAAATCCTGTGTGAAACTGGGCAAATTTGCCACAGAAATGTCGAAGCCATTTGGCAACTTGTGCATGATGATTGCTGGAGAACAATCCACAAAATTGCTGCCATTGTTGGTCTGTCATACGGAACAGTCCAGGCAATCCTCACATGTGATTTGAACATGCGGCCAAGTTTGTCCCCAGGCTGCTGACCCAGGAGCAGAAGGAGCACCCAGAAGGAGAAGCTCCTGGGTGCAGAAGGAGCACCCAGGAGCAGAAGGAACATTATCTAAAAGTCTGCCGAGAGTTTATCCCCAGAGGCCATACCATCAATAGCAAGTCCTGCTGCCAGGTTTTAAGGCATTTGGGGGAGAACAGACGGCAAAAAGCAGAGCTTGTAAACAAAGCTAATCTAAAAATGTTTTGATACCCACTCATACTAGTACTGTACTTTACATGGTTGGTTTCTTGAATCAGCTAATTTACTTGCAGCTGGCAGGGTATATGTGTTGATTTTTGTGTTAGTCTTATTATTCTGTTGTTATTATGGATTCCCCCTTATGGTTCATGTGTGTGATTGGAGCATGATATCAGGCAAAAAGACCTGGAGCTCATTCGACCTCATTCCAAAGGTGTTTAGTGGATTACATTTGGATGACAAACTGGACTGGAGCACACATGGGGAATGCATACAAGAAATGACAGAGTCACCTCTATTTCTTGAGAAGACTCAAGTCCTTAGGTGTTTGCAGGCCATTTTGGAATGTGTTTTAACAGTCTGTTGTGGCCAGTCTCATCTTTTATGCTGTAGTATGTCCTATGATGGTGATCAAACAGGGGACACTTAAAAAAATAAATAAATCTAACCATATTGAACAATGGCTCTGAGCCACTCTGTGCTTTCTTAACAAAACGAAAGAGCACATTCAATCGCTGATGTTTGTCTGTTACTGATAAGGAATGAATTTGCCACTGTATTTATTAGTTTATTTTCACTGAGCTCCTGAACAATCTTATGCACAGCATGAGCAGTATTTCCACAAATGTCTTCCATTAAAACACTTCCTCCCTGTACAAATTTATATATAATAGTAATTTGGTGTATTTGTTGCATCTTATTTTATTGTATCCTTTTTAAAATGGTTTTGTCCAACCCTTGTGTTTTTAGACTGGGCTTTTGTCTGAGCTACTGCAGAACTGCAATTTTTTGGAATTTGCAGGCCACAAAGTAAATATTTCATTCATCTTATCCTATAAAGACATCATATATACTGTACCTGTCTGTAACAACACATACGAGTGTCACATGTGAGTGTGATGGACAGGTGTCCACAAACTTTGGCCATTTAGTGTATGTGTTGGCTATGTATAAACCTTTCATCTTCCGTGTATTTTCAATCAACATACAAAAAATAAACCTAATATGTGATAGACTCTATTTGCCCAGACATAAGCAACATTTATAGTTATATACAGTAACACATGGTATAACTAGAATTTATTCTTATTCCTGTTAATGGCCAGATCCTACAAATAAAAAAAAAAACTAATTGCTAAAATTATTAAGAGAGAAAAAAAAAACCCATACATTTCACTAAACACTAAATCACATGATGCACCAATAATTGTCCAGTGTGAAACTCACTATGCTCTGTTTGTTGCTGGGGATTCACAAAGTTACCATTCTGCTGTTCTCCTGAGAGATAGCTGATTGCCACAGATGAGGGCCCTCCAGGCCTTTGATGAGTCCGCTGTGATTTTAAGCCTGACTGTATGATAAGCATTTCAAATGATAATTCTTGCTTTCTGCTCTGATGAAAGTAGACAGCAAACTTGGTCCATACAGAGACATCAAATGTATTGCCAGACCACTATGTATGGTTTGATCCTGAAAATACAGAGACAGTGCTTTCATTCTCATCACTATCAATTGAATGTGTATTATGCTGGACAAGAATTTTGACCAATTTGTTTTATTTACCAGGATTTTAGTGAAAAGTATATACTTTATACATTTTGAAACAAGGATAAGTGATTTTTTTGGGATTTGACCTTTGTGCACCACAGCATCAAATTTTTAATTGAGAGATTTAGAGACTGAAGTCAAGAATTTCAGCTTTAATTTAAGGGTTTTACAAAACTGTGGTCTGAGCCATTCAGGAATTACAGCCATTTTCTTACACACATAAATAAAGGAACAAACTAACTAAATACAAACAATTACTGCACGTAATACTTACAATTCATTTTAAGTCAACAACTGCTTGCAGAACCTATGGACATGACACTCCAGATGCTCTCTAGGGGTTTACTGCAGCTGCCTTCCACTGCCTTCATATCTTGTCTTCAGTAAGTAAAATGCATGCTCTATTGGGTTGAGATCAGGCAACTGACTTGGCCAGTTAAGATATCCAATTTCTTTGCCTTGAGAAACCTTTTCAGTTTTGCAGCATTGGGTTGAATCTGAGCCGAGTGTATATCCCTACTTTTATCAGCAGTCAGGTCATCAATAAACACCAGTGGCCCATTTCTGTTGGCAACCGTACATGCTTATGCCATAACACTGACTCCACCATGTTTGACAGATGATGTGGTATGCTTTGCATCATGAGCAATTCCTTCCTTCTCCCATACTTTTCATTCTGCTACAAGTTAATTTTGGTTGAAACAGTACAAAGAATCTGCTAGTTTCCTAGCAAAGTCTAATGTGGACTTTTTGTTTGAGTATTACCAGTGGTTTGCACCGTGGGGTGAAGCATCTCTAATTACTTCTCTTAAATGTAAACTTTGTCAATGACACTCCTACAGTACCTCCTGAAGAGTGTTCTAGTCTTGGCTTGATGTTTTAAAAGAACTGTGTTCACCATGGACAGAATTTTGGTGTCATCTACTACATATCGTTGCTTTCCGTGGTCTTCCAGGCCTTTTGCTATTGTTTAGCTTGTCAGTAAATTCCTTTTTTTAAAGAATGTTCCAAGTTGTTGCATTGGCCACTGCCATTATTTTGCTATATCACTAATGGGTTTATTTATTTATTTTCAGCCTGGTCACCTTCATTTGCATAGACACCTCTTTGGACCTCATGTTGAGAGTTTGAGTGAACAGCTACTAAATGCAAATGTAACCCATAGAACCACCCCAGACATTTTATCTGTTTGATTAGTACTGAGGTAATGACTTCTATCAAAGAAAACGCCTCAGGAGTGCCACAGGGTAATCACCTTCTTGCTAGGGCGCATTAATGCAGTCAGTGGTTCTTAAGGAGCCCCAACCAAGTACTGAGTGCAAAATGAACAGAATTGTTCTTGATCTTAGGAAATATTCTAGGAGTTGATTCATTTTTATTGGGTTGATCTTCATTAGCTGTAAGTCATAATCAGCTAAATAAAAACAAAAAGTTATTTTAATTTCCAAAGTTTATTTATATAATAAAGTTCATATATAAACCCTCCCCCCCAGAGGTACGGTGTTTCCCTTCCAGCAACCTCCAGAAGCTTTCACTGTTTTAAGGCTGCTGTGATCCTAAGCCAGGATGGTGCTGAGTGTTTAAAGTGGAGAGGTAATGAGGGGGAAAGACAGGCAACAAGCACAAGCTGCCCAACACAAACACATGGGTGAAAGTAGTTAACGCAGACTACACAGTGTTGAGTTGAGACAATGGCAAATAATTCTGACCTTTGAAATCTGATGCATACTATAAACACACACACACATGCACATACATAGAATGGACAATAAAAACTCTATGCACAGGCACACCTGGCTGTCAAGTGTGTTTCAGTAAAAGCATGATCACCAGAGTTTGATTAATGACAGCCACTGACAAACATTTTGTGGGGGATGGTATTGACTGTGCTGCTCTGCTAAAAATTACTTTTAAAAAGTCCAGAATTTTAGGTTTCCATATGACAAATCTTTCAATAACATTGATTCTTGTCTTAACGTTGATAAATCTTACACAATGTTATAAAATTAACTTTATAACTTAAATTAAGTTATAAAATAAACTTTCTGCTGTAAAAATCAAGTCAGATAGAATACTATAAATACGAGGTGGTTTTCTTTATCAGCACCCTGACATTCTGCTTTTTTCATAAACATATCCCTAAAATTGTTTCAATTGGTCAAAACACCTTGTTTAATAAACAGTCAGGTAGTGACTAAGAGTGGTGAGGTCAAGTCATTGTTCTGTACAAGGTCAGGTCTCTCTGTCTATCTTATTATCTTTCTAGAAAACCAAAGTGTTTATGGTGCCTTGGGAAAAACTGGTAATGAGATGATGCGTTCTAAAACCCTGATAAGCATCAGGCTGGGCAATTGTGCGTTAGTGGTGTGTGCTATCAGACAGAACTCAATGTCTTAAAGAGCTAGAGGGCATGAAGTAGTTGTCACTTAGCCCTAAAGGGAGCCCTTCAGTAATAAAGCAAACATCAGGTGTTAACTTCTCATTGAATTAGGCAGCGCTCAATCTACCCGCAACTAGTTCTACATCCTCAAAACACTCACAATCACCCCCATGTTTCCCTTGTTGTCCCTGTTTAAGGTCGGTGTGTAGGTGAGAGCCATCCCAATAACTAATACTTGATACCTTTTCAGTTTGCCAAAATTAAACAATTTTGTGAGCTTGGGTTATAAATAATGCCTTAACTATAGGCTCATCTTTGGAAAAAGGGGTTGGTCTGAATAGATAGGTGACTGGTACTAAGGACGCCTTGTGGCTGAGGATTTTCTTTGTCATTATTAAGGCTTGACCAATATATGTGGGCCTAGTTTAATTAATTCTGCAGATGAATCGACAAATTCTGAGGAGGTTTTGATTGCTAATTGTATGTGGAGAGAGATTGAAAGCTTTTAATAAAGGCTTCTGTTCTTTGTTCTAACACAAATTGAGTCAGTCAAACTGCAGTACATCACACTGAGATGAAAGTTAAAAGGAAAATTTATGTTGTATCTGCAGTAAAACAGCAAACTCAGCCCACTGTTGTGTTTAGGCAACAAACGTGGGAACTCTGAGCTTGACGACTTATTTTGAGCTCAGCCTCAATGCTGTTTACTGTACTTGAAGTATTTCTGCACCAGTGCCTGAATGTCAGCAGGTCAACAACGGTCTTTTCCTGGTTGAGGTGAAGGCGTATTTCGTTTCATATGGCTTCATCAAAGTGTAAATCCTGAGTTAAAATATTTGCAGTATTGCTAATTAATCTACACTAAGCTGACATTCACCTTATACAATTTTTAATGAATCTAAATTTCCACATTAGCCCTTTTGTTAGCCATTTCAACAGTATGGAACAATAGATGTACATTTCTTAAATAGCACAAGCTGAACTTCAGTCGTTCAGTCATTTTAATATGCAGAGTAGATGTGTAGAAAACAGCCTTGTGTAAAACAGACAATGAATTTAAAATTTCTTCTAACTTAAGCCATGCCATTAAGATGAAGAAACAAAACAAAACACAGAGTGTCATCGTCAGGTCACATTGTGTGTGTGGCCTCTTATGTCGAAATGTAAAATGGACGTGAGAGAATGAAGAGCGCCCGTATGAAACAAAATCCGGCCAGCTGCAGGATGTTCCCCCTCTTGCTGATGTTTAATGAATTCCAATGCAAACTAAATCACGCTTAACTTCTCTACGATTGATGCTTGGCCCCAAGTTCAAGTCAAAACAATATAAATGTGCTCTTTTTTCTGATTTTGCTTCCCTCTATCTCACATTCTAGTTTAGTTAAGAGGTTCCTCCCAGGTGCCAGGTGAATGTTTAATAGACAAACATTTTTTTTTACTTATTTGCAACAAAAACAGATGATGACTTCTGTATAAAAGGTTATAAATGAATTCCATTTTATATTAGTGTATGCAATATAATATCAGCAATATTAGCTGACTAGCAAACATTATAAACAAAATGACAACCTTTTTATGGCTGTGTGTGTGTGTGTGTGTGTGTGTGTGTGTGTGTGTGTGTGTGCTGTGAGTGTGTGAGTGAGTGTGAGAGATCTGGTAACAATGGTTCTTGACTTCTTCTATGTGCACCTGTGCCCCCTCTTTAAGGCCTGTGCTTTTTCCTGAGCATGTTTTTATCACTGACAATACAAGAGCACTAAAGTGCTACTAGAGGATTTGAAAACCAGAATCCATTTGTGTTTGCTGACTGGTTGTACTGGCATAAAGTGCTCCAAGTTGTGTCTGAAGTTTCTGCCGGCAAATCTTAAAAGCCTCTTTGAGGTTGCTAATGATACTTCTACAAGAATGCTTTTGAATGGATAGACACAGACACAAACAGATACACACAGACATACAGTCCATATATATAAACAAAGAAGATATATTTACATACTCTGTGTGTGTATACAGGTATATATAAGTCAAAATATATATGTCAAAAGTATTTGCTCGCATGTTTTCACATGCGTATGAACTTAAGTAAAACCCAATTCTTAATCCATAGGGTTTAATACGATGTGTTACTAGAGGATATTGAAAATTCTCTGGGGTTGTTTTGGTTGTTGTTGGTTGTTTTGGGATCGATCCCTTATTTCCAGTTAAAGGAACAATCAGTGCTTCACCATACCAAGACATTTTGGACAATTGGACAAATAATGCTCCACTTTGAGGGAAAAGTTTGGGGATGGCCCCTTCCTTTTTCAATACGGAGTGTCTTTATGGACCAGTGCACAAAGCAAGGTCCATACAGACATGGATAAGCGAGTTTGGTGTGGAAGAACTTGACTGACCTGCACGAAGTCCTGACCTCAACCCGATAGAACACCTTTGAAATTAATTAGAGCCTTCTCGTCCAACATCCAAAAATGTGCTTCTGGAAAAATGGTCAAAAATTCTCATAAACACACTCCTACACTTTGTGGAAAGCCTTGCCAGTTAAAGCTGTTATAGCTGCAAAGGGTGGGTTGACATCATTTTTAACACTATGGATTAAGAATAGGTTGTTACTCAAGTTCATTTACATGTGTACAGTTGAGTGAATACTTTTGGCAATATCTCGTTATTCTTTAAATGAGGAAACGTCCTGAAAAAGACCAGTAAAAGGTGTTTAGTCTTCATGGAAATATATTTTCTGACCACAGCGTCTCAATTAAATAAAAAGTAAACAAACAAATAAATACATACATAAGCAAACAAACAAAATCTATGCTGCCATATTTAAAATGATGTATGCAGTATTTGTACTCCAGTTACACACATAATTAGGAAATATTAGCAAATGTATGTGAGTTAATATATTTAAATTCTATAAAAAAACAAAATACACATAAATTCCAAAGCGACCTTGTTTGTACTTATTTAATACTTTTATACAATGTATTTTTTAACCTCTAATACAATAATTAGGTAAGTTTTGAACAAGAATTTGTTGGCAGTTGTTTTTGGTCATAGGCAACAATAATCACATTTCTTATTAATATTATAACTGTGTGGAAAACTGGGTTATTTCAGTTTTGCAACAAGCTACAGAATTAACTGGAGAAAAATATGAAAATATGTTGTTGTGGAACTGGAATGGAATTGTTAGTGAGTTTTAGTATATAATAGGGCTGAGACTGGGTAAGCAAATTTGCAACATGAAATCACTGCACGTGTGTATACGTATTTCTTTACACATATCTAAATATACACAAATATACATAAATATATATTTACATTTACATGGATATTCTTATAAAAAAATTGTGGAGCAGTGGATGTACAATACATGGAAATATATATATATATATATATATATATATATATATATATATATAACAGTAAAGTAAAAGAGTAAAATATGTCAAATGTCAAAAGAATATTAAAATACATTAAATTTAAAATGTAATGTTATATAAATATAAATTCACCAAATATTATCAAAGGTGTTACGTTATTGAATTTTTTAACTACAACAGAATGTCAAAAGCAGTGAAGAAGACTAGACAAATAATTAATTTTAAACATAACAATACATAGAAAATGAGCTTAGGATTTATACAAATCCTTAAAATTTTGGACTAAACTTGAGTTAAGATGCTTAGTGTGATTAGCAAGTTTGCCATATCTGCAGAACAAAGGTAGCTCAATTCCAAAATTCATAGCACATCTGTGATAAACATAATTAATCATAATCAGAATTTACCACATGTTTAAAAACATGTTATTTAATTACTTATTTTACAAATATTTAAGTGATATATAAATACAATTTAATGTTTATTATCACATTATGATTATTAATTCATTGAATCTTTCATAAATTTATTTTAATATTTTAAATATTTTATTTCTTCTTTAAATAGTAATGTTTTAATATACATTTTCATATTATTGAAATATTTGTTTACGTGCTTTTTTCTTTTTTTAATCTGTGACCAAAAAAAACTTTTTTTTTTTTTTTACCTTTCTACAAAAATACCGCTTGAGCTAATGCAAACTGGCTTTCAATGGCTTGAACAAAATTTGACCCCTAGCGACTAACAGTGGTACTACCACACACTTATGCGCTAATAAAGCCACTTTAACTGCACATGCAAAAAGCGGTTTAACCAGCCCTCATGTTCGTGTTAAGTGTTTTCAGCAAACAGATTATTATTATTATTATTATTATTATTATTATTATTATTACTACTACTTTGTTGTATAGCAAGATGTTTCTAGATCCTAAAGAAGGTTAATCTATAAGGAATAGGGGGCCTAACACATTCACTGCAAAAATATATTACTAATAATGGTTATTTCATAATTAAAATTAAAGTTTTTAAGTAATTAGACCTAGATGATTTATTTATATGCATAGTCTAAAGCGTATACTTACCTATTTGAATTGCAGATGATTTATACAAACTGATGACCAAAATATTCTCCGGGCTGCAGTTAGTCAAAAGCAGCCAGGAATAACTGAGAAGTTGCAAGAAGCAGCGACCATTAGGCTCAAAGCCGTGAGGAAGATTTTTACTAGGATTGTTTGCAGTAGTGGCTCCACCTGCCGGTCTTGATGAGACATTTTTAACGTCGTTATAAAATCCGAACACTGAAATGTTCGGAGTGTTTTACGTTTGAAACAAACAAGATGATTTATGGGATATACAAACTAGATTCTTGCGTTGCCTACATAATGCGTATTCAGTTTGATCCAAAACAGCTTTTTAAAACAGTAAATTGAGTTATACACAAATCTTCGAGTCACCTTGACAGTAGCAAACAACATATCCCACAAGCCCCTGTCCGTCCACGTGACGCAGTGTGTTGCGAGTCATCGTTGCCATGGAGACAGTGGTTCACGCCTTATCAGGACAGACGAGCAAATTTACAGTACCTCTATCTTACACACGACTTCACTATCTTCTTACCCAGAAAACGGAAAAGGCGGTGAGTTACAAAAATATCATATCAGTTAAACCACAGGCTCGTTGAAACCATTGAATCACTGAGTTAGCCGTTACTTTGTTGCTGTCTCAGACAAGCTTAACGCGGCTAACTAGTTCTAGTGGCTTTAGTTTGGTGTAATGGCTTCACATTTTAAATACATTGATAAATGTAACTTTGTATCAGTAGAATTACTTATAGTAGTCAGTTACTGGTTCCAATTAGCCATTTCCTAAGAGGCAGGTTTTAGTAGCACGAACTGGAACCTTAACTTTTATGTAACCCTTTCATGCTTTGTATCATGTGATCTCTCTTAAATCAATAGTTACCAATTACTGTAGTCATGGTAGACAACAGAAACTTTCTTGTGAACTTAAATCACACCATTTACCTGTTTCATGCTATGGTTTAACCTTATATAAAGGATGTGTTAGATAACATTATTAATCGACCTTGAGAAAATTGCTAATAACATTTTCCTAATTCCTCCTAAACATGTTTCTAACCGACTATGTTGCGAGCTCAGTCAGTGAAGTGTAGAAAACCATTACTGGCTTCCTTAATCCTCTGCCTTGTAAAACACAAGGTGAGAATAAAGTGTGTGTTTTGTTACTATATGTTTGAAAAGACTTGCTCACCCTGACAAGATTGTCGTTACAGGAAAAATTATTATATCGCAAAGAGTACAAATTTTGGTTATTGCTGTTATTATTATTATTATTATTATTATTATTATTATACATTTCCAAGTTATAGAAGTATATCTGGTTATTTATTTAACTTTAACCAATATAAATAATCACATTTGCGGGATGGTCTTTTCCTACCTCTAATAAATAGTTGATGATTTCACTCAGGTATAAAATGAAAAATAGGCAGTGCAACAGGTACAGAAAAAAACTCTGGTTTCAAATCCAATTAGCAGACTGGCTGATCAGGAACTGACAGCATTATGCTGACTCAAAATCCTATTTACACTCTCCATCTGTGCTAATTCACCCAGCTTAATCATTTCCCTCTCTGGACATGGTTCTTGGAAATAGAACATGGAAAATAAACTCACAGGGCAAGTTAATGATGTCAAGGAGAAAATTATGAAACTGTACACAGATTTAATCTGGAGTGTTTCACAAAAGCTTTGTTTGCTAGTTTTGTTTTGGCTTAAGCATTTTATTTTCTCTAATTTACTGGGATGCAAGTAGGTAACTAAAGAGGACAGCCTGAATTTGACCACATTTGCAGTCTTCCTAGATTGGCCTTCGTGGTTCCTTCCACAACAGATGGTGTTCTTAAAATAAATACAAATGCTTGGAGAATCTTTCCTTTTTATGTTAAAAATGACATCATTTTGTGGTCATTTGATTGTCGTAAGGTGGACTGCATTGATTTTATGAAATATGCTTCCATAGGAAGCAGTTAAAAAAGGCCAGTAGGACAGATAACATTTATGAGATGCATTTAATGCCCAGACATTGTTTTATGTTTCATATATATTTTTCTTTATCACTAGTAACAGAATTTGTCCAACAGTGAAAATGTCTTCCCTTACTGAACGTGACATAAATCTTCTTCATATTCTCTGAATAGTTTAGGTTAATACTTTTAGGTGTAAAATATGGTCCCAGTGTTTTTTTTTTTTTTTTTTTACTTTTCAGATATAACATTAAAACCCGTTCTGGAAGTTCAAGGAGCTAGTTGTGATGGATAAATGACTGGGTTTTAATTTTGATGATTATGATTTACAGATTAAAGTTATTTTTGCATTTAACTTGGAAATCAAGGTCTCAGAGTCTAGAGGAAAAGTGAAGAGCCACAGAATCCAAATAGCTTTAGCTTTAAAGTTCAATTGTGAAGTTTCCACAGATAGTAATGATTTGGGATGCCATGTCATCTGCTGCTGTTGGTCCACTGTGTTTTATCAAATCCAAAGTCACCTTACCAGGAGATTTTAGAGCAGTTCATGATTGTGTCTGCTGAGATGCCAATTTCCTTTTCCAGCAGGATTAAGCACATGCCCACAGTTCTAAAACTACCACTAACTGACCATGGTATTACTGTCCTTGATTGGCCAGCCATCTTGCCTGTTCTGAATCTTGGTACATTGTCAAGAGGAAGATAGAGAAACACCCATCCCAACAATCCAGATGACCCAAAGGTTTCTAATAAAGCAACCTGGTCTTCACAATGCCTCAGCAGTGCCACAGACAGATTGCTTCCATTGATTGCCTGCATTGATGCAGCAATTTGTGTTAAAATAGCCAAGTGTTCAATTTAAATAAAAATTAAAACATTAAAATAGCAATTTATGTTAAAACGTGTTTGTTTATTTAATAGTAAATATACAAACACATTTCTGTATTGTAACTCTTTTTTGATTGAGCTTAGGAAATACAGGTAAACCTGCGAGCATAATTCATTCTGGAATGCTTGTATATCAAAGCACAAAAAAGCAAATTACCCATAAGAAATAATGGAAACTCACATGATTGGTTCCACAACCCAAAATAGTCATATAAAAATAATGCATACATACGTTTGTTGCAGCACAATTACTAAAGAACAGTCACTACACTTGGACACAAAATAAAAAAAAATGCACAGATGTTTACTATACGAGTGACGTGCACATGCTGAGACTGTGTTATTGAATTGAGTATGGGAGATTATTACCCATAATCCCGCAGCACGCGGGAGAAGAACCATTGGCTGAGTTGCGATCATGTGATGCTTGGCGAATTACTACTACTACTACTACTACTACTACTACTACTACTACTTTAAATTACTGCATATTTGATTTTCATGGCCTGTAAGCCATGATCATCTACAGTAAATAAAAAAAAAAAAGGCTTGAAACCCAGTTTGCGAGCATTTCGCAAGACAAGCAAACAATTTTTATTGTGTGTGAATGCAAGCGGAGAGGAGGAGAGAATGGGGGCTACTGTGTAGGACGATTTTCACACACACACACGCACACATGCGCACACACACACGCACACACGCACACATACACCCACTCTAACGGAAACACTGCTCTATCGCGATTCTTTTCAAAGGTAAAGTGCGGGTTAATTTCTTTTATTTTTACTTTACAGCAGTGATTCCGTTAGTGTGTGTGTGTGTGTGTGTGTGTGTGTGTGTGTGTGTGTGTGTGTGAAAATCGTCCTGCACTGTAGCCCCTCATGGAACCTCTCTAATCATGGATGTTCTGAAACTGAGAAAATCCAGTGAGCAGCAGCAGGTCTCTGGGTGAGACAAAATGCCTTGTTGATGTCAGAGGCCGAAGGAGAGTGGCCAGACTGGTTTGATCTGACAGACATGCAACATTAATTCAAATAAGATCTTGTTACAACCGAAGTATGCCAAGAGCATCTCTGAATGCACAACGTCTTGAACCTTGAAGCAGATGAGAAGATTGGAAAACATTGCCTGGTCTAACGAGTCTCGATTTCTGCTTCAACAATTGAATGGTCTTAATTTGGTGTAAACAACATGAAAGCATGGATCCATACTGCCTTGTAGCAACTGTTCAGACTGTTGTCAATGGTGTAATGGTGTGGGGATATTTTTCTGGCACACTTTTTGCCCCTTAATGCAAAGTGAGCATTGTTTAAATGTCACAGCCTACCTGAATATTATTGCGCACCATGTTCATACCTTTATAACCACAGGATAACATGCTATATCACAAAGCTAAACTCATATCAAACTGATATATGTAGAATACTGGATTTTTTTAGGTAATTAAGTAACAACAACACCAAAAACAACAGTCATTATTGAAGGCCAGCCTTTTTGAAACCCATCAAGCAACACAAAGAAAATGGTTCTCATGAAGACCATCCCAGGAAAGCAAAGCCCTCTGCTGCAGTTACTTTTGAATTACCAGCTCTGAAAATCACCAATTAACAGCATTTAAAATTAGAGCTGGTATGAATGCTTTATATCAACTGTTAAAAGGAGGTTATCCCATATGTTGGATGCCTTCAGCATTGTTTTACAATGTAGAAAGAATTAAAAATAAAAAATGACTTAGAAGTTGTGTCCAAAGTTTTGACTGGTAGTGTGTATATTTTCAGTGTACATACATGCATGCATGCATACATACATACATATACAGTATATGACAGTTGATAATAATATACATATACATTTCAATAATAAAATTAATTATAAACAGCTGGTAGTTATATAAAATGTATATTTGTCTTTACAGTTGTAGGAGATGGCCTGATAATTACAGTCATACATGTGTGATCTGTGACCATCTGTATTCTTTTCCATCTGGGAGAGGGAGGAAGCAACAAAGATGAACCGCTATACCACTCTGAAACAGCTGGGGGATGGCACCTATGGCAGTGTGCTTATGGGCAGAAACAATGAGTCTGGGGAGCTTGTGGCCATCAAAAGGTACAAATAAAGATTTAAGTGCTTTAATCTCTGCTGCATATTTTTGTGTTATCAGAATTTTTGCAGTATGCAGAGCAACTGCAGTTATCAACAAAGTTTTTAAACAATATTTTAAATAATATTTTTATTATTTATTATTATTATATATTAAAATTGTATATTTACCCACTAAGTTAGCTGTTAGTTAGATTTTCTAAAATTACCTACATGTACTGCATGCATCTGGCATTGCTTATATACACTCACCTAAAGGATTATTAGGAACACCATACTAATACGGTGTTTGACCCCCTTTCGCGCTCAGACCTGCCTTAATTCTATGTGGCATTGATTCAACAAGGAGTTGAAAGCATTCTTTAGAAACGTTGGCCCATATTTATAGGAATGCATCTTGCAGTTGATGGAGATTTGTGGGATGCACATCCAGGGCATGAAGCTCCCGTTCCACCACATCCCAAAGATGCTCTATTGGGTTGAGATCTGGTGACTGTGGGGGCCATTAGAACTCATTGTCATGTTCAAGAAACCAATTTGAAATGATTTGAGCTTTGTGACATGGTGCATTATCCTGCTGGAAGTAGCCATCAAAGGATGGGTACATGGTGGTCATAAAGGGATGGACATGGTCAGAAACAATGTTCAGGTAGGCCGTGGCATTTAAACGATGCCCAATTGGCACTAAGGGGCCTAAAGTGTGCCAAGAAAAGATCCCCCACACCATTACACCACCACCAGCCTGCACAGTGGTAACAAGGCATGATGGATCCATGTTCTCATTCTGTTTATGCCAAATTTTGACTCTACCATTTGAATGTCTCAACAGAAATCGAGACTCATCAGACCAGGCAACCTGTTTCCAGGCAACAAATAGGAAAAAGAGGCTACAATTTGCACAAGCTCACCAAAATTGGTGAAGACTGTCCACTTTTGGTGAGCTTGTGTAAATTGTAGCCTGTTTTTCCTAATTGTAGTGGAGATGAGTGGTACCCGGTGGGGTCTTCTGCTGTTGTAGCCCAACCGCCTCAAGGTTGTGCACGTTGTGGCTTCACAAATGCTTTGCTGCATACCTCGGTTGTAACGAGTGGTTATTTTAGTCAAAGTTGCTCTTCTATCAGCTTGAATCAGTCGGCCCATTCTCCTCTGACCTCTAGCATCAACAAGGCATTTTCGCCCACAGGACTGCCGCATACTGGATGTTTTTCCCTTTTCACACCATTCTTTGTAAGCCCTAGAAATGGTTGTGTGTGAAAATCCCAGTAACTGAGCAGATTGTGAAATACTCAGACCGGCCTGTCTGGCACCAACAACCATGCCACACTCAAAATAGCTTAAATCACCTTTCTTTCCCATTCTGACATTCAGTTTGGAGAGATTGTCTTGACCAGGACCACATCCCTAAATGCATTGAAGCAACTGCCATGGGATTAGTTGATTAGATAATTGCATTAAGGAGAAATTAAACAGGTGTTCCTAATAATCCTTTAGGTGAGTGTATACAGTAATAGAAGAAAATAGAAGTGTTAGAGACAGGGGTCTAATGTGTCTCGAACCACCTGTATACACATGCTTAACCCTAAAAAACAGTCTTGGCTATAAAATATGTGAATATAAAAATATGTTGACTAAAAAAGAAGAGATTTCTTATGATAATGTTAAATAAAACTAAGAAAAAATTAAAAGCTAATAAAAAATAACTATATGGCCAAGAGTATGTAGAGACCTGATGACTATTTCCCTGTGTGCTTGTTTTATGTCATTTAAATTACTGTGTGAGTATCAATGTGGTCTAGGTAGCTTCTGTGCTGATATAATAACGTCCAGTCTTCGGCAAAGGTTCTCCACTTAATCTTGAAAGCTGGATGTTGGGACATTTGCTCATTCAGTCACAAAAGCATTAGTCAGGTGAGGCACTGATGTCAGGCAAAGTGGCTTGGCACACAGCATTCAAATTCCTTCCAAAGGTCTTCAGTGAGGTTGATGTCAGGGCTCTGTGTAGGAAATGTAATTTTTTGTTGTGAAAGTTGTGAATGTGTTGATGATAAAAGAATAGTGGTTTAGTATACACTTGCTATTATACTACATGTATTTTTGCCATTTATTAAGCTCCTGTTCTTGAACAAAATCCAAGCAGAACTGTGATGGGAATTTAATTTTTATCATTATAACATGAATTGCATGAACAGATGAATGTCAAAATAAGACTTCCATATTCAGTAGTAGTAGTGCTGGAAAGCATGTCAAGCAAACACTGCTAGGGAATCTCCACTCTGTACACAAATAAACAACATATGTAAATAATATGTAAGTAAAATGTCATCAACAGTAATCAACACACCACAAACTGGGCATCAGTATCATCCCCTATATTATCCTCATAATTTTAATAAGCACAGTAAACCCAGAGCTGAGTAGTCCAAACCATGTTATAAGTGTCTTCTTTCAACAGGGGTAAGTAAGCTGAATTATAAATGAACCCTTTGAGACACTGTTGCTGTCCAGAGCAAACAGTTACCATGCAAAATGATACTCCAGTGATGGTGAAAAAAGGAGTGAAAGTGCACAGGCCTATGTCACCTTGGTGTAACATCAACAAATGATCAATATCACTCCAACATGCTTTGGGTTACCTAACTCTTATTGTAAATGCAGTCAGGCCTATGTCCCTGCATAAACTAGCTTTCAGTTAACTCTTGCAGGGAATCTGTGTTATACATAGCAATTTTGGACCCAACATTTTGTACTAGAGCCTGGCATTTTTGTTAGTGCTCCTAGTAAAACAGTTTGTAGTGTGGAATTTTTTCACAGTTTTATCACTTGTATTTCGACTTGTATTTTTACTTTGTACTATTTTCCAAGTAAAATTTGAACGCTTTATCTAGTTTGTTACACTGAAGCCATTACTACAATTACCACAGGCGTCCAATCAGCTTGTGTGTTGGCATGGCAATATTGGCCTCAGAGCGTTGGCCTCCTATTTAGACTTGTCTTACAAACAATGATGGATACCTCCTGATGTGTTGTGCTCATTTTCCCAGCTCACCAATGCAGTGCTTCATCAGTTCTGGTCCCAAGCCCAGGGGGGATGGGAGGTTTTGTGACAGGAAGGGCACCCGGTAAAAAAACCTATGCCAATAACTTTCAGATCGAATGATCCGATGTGGCGACCACTAGGAAAGGAAAAAACTGAGGAAAAAAAATCTGTTGAACAGCCACCACCATTTAGCTGGAGCTCTTTTTAATGCCATTCAAGTTTGTGAACTTCAGCGATGTCTCTTCTTTATGCACACATGACATTATGAATCTATATTTGGATGTCGTTGTTTTTTTTTATTTTTTTTATTGGATTGATAATGAATATGCAGTTTGAAAGGTCTGACCTAAATAAATGAACGTTGTAGTTAACAAAACAAACTGAGAGTGGCTGGGCGATACAACTTTGATTCTCCTACCATCCTCTGTTGGGCATTTTTGATGATCAGCAAACATACTCTGTGCTACATTTTGCTGATATAATTTTATATATCTAAAAGCCAGTGACCAGGCGTATGTCTGCTGTTAGGGTACTGTTTATTTTCGCTGACACAGTTCTTAGTCAGATAAATAGTACAGTTTTTACACATTAATCATTTATGACTGATACACTAGGAAGTCATTGAGAATATGGTATAATCAGAGTGAAGATGAATGTCATTAATAAACTTATTTGAAACATAAATCTATTGATTTGTTGAACATCATATCCTCTGTATTACCTGTAAAGGTGAAATGTGCTAGTTAGAGATAATTATGACTGTTTAGGTTTTTTTTTTTTTGTAAGCGGTAAACGTATAAGCATTTTTGCAAAAAAAAAAAAAAAACATTGGCAAAAGGATACATCTTAATTGTTGATCTATTTTGTGGCCATTTATTAAACATTTTAATTAAGTATTAACATGCTTTAGACAGGTACATCATATGATGTTCTATAACTAAGTACAGTAAAACTTTTACTTTTTACTTACTTGCAAACTTTTAAACTTTTATTAAGCTTGTGTTGAAGACTATCATCAGAATTACAAGATTGTAATTCATGCTCAAAAAGTTAGAAATCAGCAACACAGACCAATTGAAAGGTTTTACTGCAAAATGAGATCAATTAATTTGGCCAGCAAGAATGAGTGTGTGACAGTGTGTGTATGGAGTTATGATGGCAGCAAATTGGAATAACATCCTCTCTAGCCCCCTCCTCTACCAGGTACAGTTTCACTTCAGTTTAACTTTATAGAAAGTTATGACAGTGTCATATGTGAATGCAGAAAAATCTAGAGTCTTCAATGTTACAGTAACTTCCCTAACATATATTGACTGTTGTGATTACATGAGGAAAGGTTTTCCTTGTAGACTAATACAACGTGCTGCTTTACAAATTTAACAATCGCATTTCTGTTGTTGATGATGTAATAGTTTGTCCATTCTTTTTATTTTACAGAATGAAGAGGAAGTTCTACTCCTGGGAGGAGTGTATGAACCTGAGAGAAGTGAAGGTACAAATTAGGCCAGGAATGTGAACTCTTGATCCCGTGATCAGTTCATAGCACAATGTATTAAAATAATATTTACAGTATTCTGATTCCTTTTATAATGTTATCTCATTGGCACTTAGTGAAACATTTCAAATAATTATTGGTGTGTTTCAGTCGCTAAAGAAACTGAACCATGCCAACGTGGTGAAACTAAAGGAAGTAATCAGAGAAAATGACCAGTTGTACTTCGTTTTTGAGTACATGAAAGAGAACCTTTACCAGCTGATGAAAAACAGGTATGAAGCAATTCTGTAGAATTTGAAGGATGACCCAAGACTTTTTTTCACTGCATATAAAGGAGGTAGTTTTATATTTTATAAATATTTGGCAGTGTTGATGGGACCAGATGGCATAAGACATTCATGAAAACTTGCATTAGAACTACATAAACATTTATCAAGGCATATTCATAAAGGCATCATTGATGTTGATGATTGACATTGATGATGAAGTGTAAATGACAGCTTACTCTTCTTGTGTTTTCTAAGTTGTAATAAAAATTAATTTTAGAAAAGTTTTTTATGTAAATTAAATCAAAATTGAATGTAACGTGAAATACAGCCCGTGAAAGTAAAAAATCCAGTATCTCAAAATATTTTTATATTTCCTAGGATCAAATAAAAAGAGATTTACGATACAGAAATAACCAGATTTTGAGACGTATGTTAATACACTCTACAGCAGGTTACTACTACACTACTTGGTAAAGGGCTCCTTTAGCATCAATACGGCATGGCATGGAGGCAATCATCCTGTGACACTGCTGAGTTATTATTGAAGGCTAGGTTACTTTGATACCAGCTGTCTGTATTGTTGATTGAGATGTTTCTCATGTTCCACTTGACGATACTCCATAGATTCTTTATGGGTTTCAAGTTAGGTGAGTTCGCTAGCCAAACACACTGATATCATGGTCAGCAATGCAGTTCGTGGTAGTTTTGGCATTGTGAGCAGGTGCTAAGTTCTACTGGAAGGGGAAATTGGCATCTCCAGAAAGCTTGTCAGCAGATGGAAGCCTGAAGTGATCTGGACGTGATATCACAGTGGACCAACACCAGCAGATAACATACCTGCACTCATACCTGCACTCATCACTAACAGTGGAAATCACACTGAACTTTAGCCAGCTTGGATTCTGCTTAATGAAGCTCTCCCTCATTCTTAAACCTTAGTCTCCTTAAGTTGCCGGTCATCCTTTTTGCTTGGACACCTCTTTCTGTCACATTTCCCCTTCCAGTCAACTTTCCATGAATATGCATTGATATGCGAACAGCTAGCCTTTTCAGCAATAACCTTCTGTGACTTACCCTCCTTGTGGACAGGGTTGATCATTCTCTGGACAGCTGTCAAATCATCAGTCTCCCCCATGATTGTGGTTCGTGTACTGAACTAGACCGATAGATACACTGTATTTATACTGTATGAATAATACTTCAAGTTACACAAAATAAAATATTTTGAGAGACTGGACTTTTTTTTTTCATCAACTGTAAGTTATTATCATTTAAATTAAACAAACAAAATGCTTTAAATATTTGACATGTTTCTAAAATATGAGTTTAACTTTTTGATTTAAATTACGGGAAAAATCTCTTTTCCATGATATTCAAATTTTTTTAGATGTACTAATTGTCAGTTGTTATGAAAGCCATGTAGATTTGACATACACGACCTTAGTATTACTTTTTGCTCAAACACATTCTTTTTGATCATCATATTCCATTAAACTGACAAAAACAAATGAAACATAATTTCTGATTGTTTCTTAGTTTATATAAAACATAAAACCATAAACTATGATAGTCATACCGATTGCTCAACCTATATTTTTATATATTTTGATACTCTGTAAACGCTTCTCCTAGAATTAATCCCAGAGTCATTTGACATCCTGTGTTAATTTTCTTGTCTCTAGAAACAAGTTGTTCCCTGAGTCAGTCATCAGGAACATAACCTTTCAGATATTGCAGGGGCTATCATTTATTCATAAGCATGGTAGGTCATTGTGATATTCCTATTTAATAAAGAAGAACATCTGTGTGATAGCCAAACAGTCATTCATGGGTTAGGAAAAGACTAGACTCTTCATCTCTCTGGCAACTGAATGCTTGAGTGGCTCAGATGTTGATAAGGCACACATTTAAGTACAAATTGATATGTGTAGACAAAAACTGGAACAAATGACTTCTGAGCTCATTTTAAACACTTGTCTTGCGCAACCTATGGATGAAATGTTTTTGGGAGTTCCATTTACTACTCTTTTCTATACTTCTCTTTTTCTCTCTTCTTGTGCGCATCAAATGCTCTGCCATCAGAGAAAATAAGATATTCACTGAAAATGAAATAAGGAACATCATGTTTCAAGTGCTCTCTGGTTTGGCATTTGTGCACAAGCATGGTAAGATTTACTTATTTTGTAACCTCGGTTGGATTTTCCTTAAACCTTCTTTAACTTTCTCTTGAAGTCAGAAGTTTACAAACATCTTAGCCAAAAACATTTAAACTATTTTTTTTCACAATTCCTCACATTTAATTAGTAAATTCATGTTTAGGTCAGTTAGGATCACTGCTTTATTTTAAGAATGTGAACTGTCAGAATAATAGTAGAGAGAGATTTATTTCAGCTTTTATCACAGAGGTTTAAATCGTTTAACATGGTCCATGAGCTTCATACCATAAGTTGCTGGAATTTTAGCCCAATCCTAGAACTGGTGTAACTGAGTCAGGATGCTTGGCCTCCTTGTTTGCACATGTTGTTTAGTTCTGCCCTATCTGTCTATTGTATTCAGGTCAGGGTCACCCCGCTGGAACAAAGCACCCCACAACATGTTGCCACCCCATGCTTCATAGTTGGGATGGTGTGAAAATTTGGCTTGTTCTTCGATGCTTGGCCTCCTTGTTTGCACATGTTGTTGTTCTTAAATGGTTTAGTTGTTAAAATACACCTATACGTACATCACTAATGGAGTCTTCTAGCCATGACATAAATTTCTGGAATTTTTCAAGCTGTTCAATGGCTCAGTTAACCAAGTGTATGTAAACGTTTGACCACTGGAATTGTGATACAGTGGATTCTAAGAATAATTGTAATCAAACACTCTATTACTTGTGTCATGTATAAAGGAGATGTCATAACTGACTTGCTAAAACTATAGTTATGTTATAGTTTAACATAAAATTTGTAATATCAAAAAATCTATTTAACCTGAGCGCATGTTCTGTAAACTTCTGACTTCAACAGTATATTCTATCTACAGTAGGTGCTGCGTAGTGATTTTATAGAATTAGTAATTACTATGTCAAATTTCCAAACCTCTACTGCTTCAAATCCTTTTATATTAATACTGTACCTTTAGCCTTCCAGATAACCATGGAATAGCAAATTACCTTAGGTTTTTATCTGTTTTATAAATTCCAATCAATTAAAAAATATATTTTTACCCTGCCTAACAATGATTACTGTTCTGAGATTTATTGAGTGCTTTGAACCATTGGCGGAGGAAATTTACCTTAACAAAAAAACTTTTTTTTTTTGCCTTTTACTCTCAGCTTTGAGCTCTGTAATGTCACCTACAGTACACTCTCATGGGTGATTTTATTCAGTTCATATTTTCTCTTATTGTTATCAGGCATTTTGGAGTTATTGTTTGTGAAGAAACAATTTGTAATTTTATGGAGAAACAGTCCCTGTGTTTGTTCCCTGTTGTTCCTGAGCATCATGTGTCAAGTTTAATTATACTGCGCTACTTGAAATATACTATATACTGTATAAAAATATACTATTTTTGTAATTATATTGTTGAAATACATACTTTGTCATGGCTGCTGCTAATTGTGATGTGTAAATTGCTTTGCTGATTCAGGATTTTTTCATCGGGATATAAAACCAGAGAATCTGCTCTGTATGGGTCCTGAACTGGTGAAAGTAGCAGACTTTGGTCTTGCCAGAGAAATTCGTTCTCAGCCTCCCTATACAGATTATGTCTCCACACGATGGTGAGAGAGCTTTCTCTTTCTTCTCATGGAGACTAAATGTGGAGTAGCATGGGCAGTAAATCATAAAGATATGATACATACATGTATGTCCTGATTTCAGAGATCCTGTACTAAATTAAACATCCCAGGACTAAAAGAAACCTAATACAGTAGAAATATGCCACCCTTACAGTATACTGTATATCATAGACCTGTTAACATATCATGCTGATTTGACACCAATGCACCAGGCCATTAAATATAGTTATATAAGTTACATTTCATTATTGATTTATTTATACAGGTTAAAACTGAGGGTGGCACATAATGATTACACTTACCCACACAAGTTCTTGGTTACTTTATTAAAACTTCATCTTTGTTTACTCTAGCTCGTATTAGTCAATATTAATAGCAAGAAAACACAGATTCTCTGGGACATCCTGACAACCTGCTAAACTTAAAGTACACAGCTTCAGTATGTAGTTGAGTCACTGTCCCCGTTGAGTGTCAGTACTGATGTAAAACTAGATTTAAAATTGTCCATTTTTCAGAAAACATGGATACAATTTGTCACATACAATTTGTGAGCAGGACAATTTGTATTTAAAGCTTCTTCACTTCCTTAGCACTAAACAGAGAGAGTTTGCGTTTTTATTAACAGCAACCAACAGGGCATGTCTTGCTTTTTGTCACGCTGTGAATGTCTAAATCTTAATTCACAACACAAGTGTGTTGGCCATAAATAAAATGGTGACTTCTGGGCAGAGCTACTCCAAGCTACTGGAGGGTTTCCAACAAATTTCCTATTTATTTATTTATTTATTTATTGGTAACCATCATCATCTGTGGTAAATAAATAAGAAGTGTGGATTTTTAAAAGAAAAAAAAAACATGTAAATAAGAAAAATAATTTACTTTTTCCCATGTTCTTTTTGCATGTAAACACAATAAAGACCAATGAGACTGCTTAAAATGACCAAAACTGGATTATGCACAATATTGCCCATTTAAAAGTAGAAAATAGTCGACATATCTTGAACAAAAGATAAGTGGCATTTTTAGTTTTTGGCCCAGGTATGGATAAAAGAAAATCTCACTTGAGAATTTAATTGAATATATTGATTAATAAGGAATTTCACACATAGATTAATCATAAATGTTAATGTGCACTTTCTTGTGAAGTTTTCTTTTAAGTCTAGCAGAAAAAATATTGTGTGTGTGTTTGTGTGCATGCAGGTATCGTGCTCCAGAGGTACTTTTGAGGTCATCTGTGTATAGCTCTCCTATAGACATGTGGGCAGTGGGCTGCATTATGGCAGAGCTCTATACCTTACGTCCTCTATTTCCCGGCAACAGCGAGGTCGATGAGATCTTCAAGATCTGCCAGGTCCTTGGCACAGTGAAGAAGGTAATTGAATATGTAAGCCAAAACCTAATGTTTTAGAGAAAACACTGCTTCAGTGACTAATTTATAGAGATCATCATCGGCATCCTTGATTTTTTTATATTGGTGTGAGGTCCTATTGCCCACTGTCAGCATATATTAGAATGTTTTTGTACTTGTATAAAGGTGCAAAAATACACTTACAATGATCCGGAAATCTGATCACACTGCCATCTTCCTCATATCAAAATATAAACAAAAGCTTAAACAGGAAGCCACGGGTCAGGGGGAGGTTGCGGGCCGGACGGACCAATTGGTGGCCACCCTACAGGATGCACTTGACTTGAATACTGTACAGTATGTTACGGCGCTGCTCTGATGACATCAACATATTTACGGAAGCAGTGTTTGGATTAATAGGGAAATGAATTAATTATACCGTGCAAAAAACGGTATAAACCATCTGCTACATTCTGAGATCTTACACCACCGCCAATAACATAGGACTTGCGTCAGGTCACATGGACTTGTACAAGGCTGCATCATACAACATTCACAAAGTGGTGAGGGAGGCAAAGCAGCGCTATGTGAGGAAACTAGAATCACAGATCCAAAAGATTAACTCTAGGAGCCTGTGGCAGTTCCTTAGGACAATAACTGACTATAAAGCACCAGCATCCAGTATGATGAATGTGGATGCGTCTCTGGCAGATGAGATGAACACCTTGTGTTGCCAACATGTGTTTATCACCTTTAAGAGGTTGAACGCAAAGAAAGCTGCAGGACCAGACGGCATCCCAGGTTGGGTCCTTAGAGCCTGTGAATCTGTCCTTATCACAGTCAGTAATTCCCACAAGCTTCAAAGAGTCCATCATTGTTCTTGTTCTGAAGAAACCCCATCCCATCGTCATCTGTCTCAGCCTCCCTCACCCTGAACACTGGAGCTTCCCAATGTTGTGTCCTGAGCCCCCTCCTGTACTCGTTGTACACATATGACTGCGTGGCCACTACCAACTCCACCACCATCAAGTCTGCTATCAACACTGTTGTGGTGGGCCTGATCACTGACAACAATGAGAAGGCCTACCTGGAGTAGATTAGAAATCTGAAGAACTGGTGCCAGAGGAACAAGCTCCTCCTGAATATCAGCAAAACAAATGTGTTGATAATGTGTATTTGTTTGTGTTTTATGAAGATTTGGGTGCTTTGTCTGGGCTATATGGTCATTTCTGTGTGTTCTGCATACGCTGTTTATTTATGGTAAACTTGTGTTGATTGGCTCTGTTGAGTGACGCGTATAACTATGCCCTATTCGAGCAACTTTGACTGAAATAACCACTCGTTACAACCGAGGTATGCAGCAAAGCATTTGTGAAGCCACAACACACACAACCTTGAGGCGGATGGGCTACAACAGCAGAAGACCCCACCGCGTCTCATCTCCACTACAAATAGGAAAAAGAGGCTACAATTTGCACAAGCTCACCAAAATTGGACAGTTGAAGACTGAAAAAATGTTGCCTGGTCTGATGAGTCTCGATTTCTGTTGAGACATTCAAATGGTAGAGTCAGAATTTGGCATAAACAGAATGAGAACATGGACCCATCATGCCTTGTTACCACTGTGCAGGCTGGTGGTAGTGGTGTAATGGTGTGGGGGATCTTTTCTTGGCACACATTATGCCCCTTAGTGCCAATTGGGCATCGTTTAAATGCCACGGCCTACCTGAGCATTGTTTCTGACCATGTCCATCCCTTTATGACCACCATGTACCCGTTCTCTGATGGTTACTTCCAGCAGGATAATGCACCATGTCACAAAGCTCAAATCATTTCAAATTGGTTTCTTGAACATAACAATGAGTTCACTGTACTAAAATGGCCCCCGCAGTCACCAGATCTCAACCCAATAGAGCATCTTTGGGATGTGGTGGAACGGGAGCTTCGTGCCCTGGATGTGCATCCCACAAATCTCCATCAACTGCAAGATGCATTCCTATCAATATGGGCCAACGTTTCTAAAGAATGCTTTCAGCACCTTGAATCAATACCACGTAGAATTAAGGCTGTTCCGAATGCGAGTTGAGTGTACTTAGAGGTAAAAATGTGTTTGAGGGTTCTTAATCCAATTAAGATTGATAGTAGGCCAACAATTTATCCCTTCTGTAACAGTGACGCCAGACAGCGTCCCAAAAGGGTCATACTATAAAAAGTTTGAGACATGGCTAAATTAGATAGTAAGTGGTTTGTGTTATTGGTTTGTTTTATTTGTCCTTGTAGTGATTTTGTATTTAAAACAATTTTCAGTTATTACACTAATGGATAAATATTTCCTTTATTGTATAGTTAATTATTCCAGTGTTTATTTTCTCTGGACATTCAGACAGACTGGCTGGAGGGTCATCAGCTGGCTGCGTCAATGAACTTCCGCTTTCCTCAGTGTGTTCCCACACCTCTAAAAACCCTCATCCCTAATGCCAGCACAGAGGCTTTGACACTAATGAAGGATTTACTGCATTGGGACCCAAAAAAGAGGCCGACTGCTGTGCAGGTATATAGATGCTTAGACAGCACTAAATTATTATGGACCAATAGTGTTCATATTATTGTTTATTAACTTACATCAGGTACAATTGGATGAAAATATGTAAAATAATATGTTTGTTTCATTATATATTACAGGTGTCAAAGTTTGTAAGTAACTTAGTCCACAAGCGCTTTGCAAGACGAGCTAAATAAAAAAAAAAATTGGAACTTAATAAACGAGCGATGGCTTGATATACAGATACTACGCATGCTCTTCTCTTCTCTGTACTGTTTATTATAAAATTTGTGACCATGATACCACGTAAATAAACAAAATGTCATTAGGGAGGTTCCTTGTTAAAGATCCAGTATCTCCGTGTCAAAAAGCAGTGATTCTGTTAGTGTGTGCGTGTGTACATGTGTCATTAGAGAGATTCGTTGTTTAAGAAGTTTCCACACACTAATGGAAACACTGCTCTTTCGGGAAGGTAAAGTGCAGGTTAATTTCTTTTACATTTTGTATTAAGTATTTTTATATGAATATTTTTGGGTCGTGAAAGTGATCAAGTTTCCATTATTTCTTATGGGGAAAATCACTTTGAGATACGAGTGCTTTGATATACAAGCGTTTTGATATACAAGAACACTTCCAGAGCGAATTATGTTGTCAAGCCAAGGTTTAACTGTAATTGAAGTTGTTTTAACATTCTGTAGAAGTTCTGAAAGAGCATTACCTGTACATTGGTAAAGTGTGCTTTGTGTCTTTATTCATTTGTAACTCAAGTGCATTTATACAAGTCCATAACACTGTCAGTATGTTTTTGGTCATTTTCAATGTAATTTTCAGTGAAAAGTAATGCATCCATGTTATAAGAGAAATATATTTCCAGATTCAACATTGTATATTGTCTCTCTTAAATAAACTATCTACTAATTTGAACATTTTGGCAGCAAAAATCAACTCTCAATTTTGGTTGAGAGAACTGATCTTTTTTTTTTTTTTTTTACCATGCCAGGCACTTAGGTACCCCTACTTTCAAGTGGGCCAGGTGCTGGGACCACGGTGTCAAACTCCTGAACTTTGTAAGTCCCAGGTGAAAACAGCTCATCCCAACACGACCAAATTGGAGCTGAAATCGGCCTCTGAGCCAGCCCTGCCCTCTCAGGCCAAGATCCATGGCAGGACTTACCATCAGCCCCTGCAAACAATCTTCCTACCACAAGCACCAGTTAAGGCAGAGAACCAAGCTGAGCCTCTAGCACTCCATACACAAAAGGTAAAAGACATTAATTCTAAATCCTCTAGAGTACAGGGAAATAAAAACAGATGTGGATTTGGGGCTTAGACCTTTGGACCCTCATGTATACGCATATGTGGTATACACATTGTACATTGAGTTGTTTTTATGACAATGTATCTAGAATCATTATCTATCCACATTCCCAGATGTATAGGTTCTGTTTCACTCACTATAGCAATCGCTTTGATATACGAGTGCTTTGATATACTTATCTGAGTGAAACAAAACCTATACAGAAGACTATACAGTATGTTATTGGATTTAGTATTGTGTCTGGTGCTGACATACAGTACATTTGGAATCAACTCCAAACCTTTTTTTTCCATAACTGATCATAAAATAATAAGAAACATCTGAGCATTAACCTGCTTATCAATCAGTTGTCCAATTATTTCTAAGCCTGTTAAAATAGATGGTACAAAAAGTGGCTATAAATCAAAGTGCTGGAATTTAAGCTGAAGGTGAATTTCAATTTAAATGCATTTTGGAGGGATATGGAGGCAAACATATTGGGTCATTGTTCTGACGAATGAAAAAAGCTTATGAACAGGAATATAATATGAATATTCAGAACTTTTGGTCCTGACTGTACAGTATATTGTGCATTTAAAACATATCAAAAAGTAAACCTGCTACTGTATTCTAGATTCAGCACACAGAGTACAATATTTCAAGCTGTTTTTTTTTCATTATGAAAATCAAAAATCCAGAAAACATTTGTCAAAATATTATAATCATTATGATCTACAATACAAAAATGTGCAGCTTCTGAAAATTATGTTCATTTATGCATTCAATACTTCTTTGTGGACCTTGTGGCATGAACAATGCACCATAGCATGACGGTTATCAGTCTATGGCAGACTAGATTCCTTTGATAGCCGCCTTCAGCTCCGACTGTTGGGTGGGGTGTTCCCCTTGAAAATACCCCACAGATTCTCTATTAGGTTTAGGTTAGGTAATTTGGCTGGCCACTCAGGCACAGTAATATATAATGGTCAGCAAAGTGGTAGTTTTTTCTGAGATGCTGGATTTTTGATTTTCATAAGCTATAAGCAGTAATCCTCAAAATAAAAAAAAGCTTGAAATATTTAAATATTTCACTTAACATACATTTAATATACAGAATTATATGTGATAAATAATTTTTTAAGTAAAATATGGGGAAATTTTTTTTCCACAATATAATTTTTTGAGATGTACTGCACAGCCAACATGTCAACCTAGTACTGAATTTGTGGTTGTATTTCCCAAGAGGCCTGTGGGAAACGAGAATAGCCTAATGGTAATGAAAAGTGGGCGGAGACGCTGGGGACAGACCAAACTCTCTGACAGCTGGGGCGAGTCAGATCGCTCAGACACAGCTGCGTCCAACTCAAAAAAAAACAGCATGGGAGCAGCAGAGGACAAACCCATCAATAATTTCATGTCTGAGTTAGTGACTTTTTCATTTGGACTTTACAGTGAAGTGGCTATTTAAGATTGGTAGAATGTTTTATTTTGTCAAATATTTTGTTTTTTTGATTATGCTGATTCTTCTGTTTCTAATGACAAACCTATTTAGGTCAAAAGATCAAAAGCCTATTTACACTTTCAGCAACGTTACAAAGTTACCAAGTAGCATCAAAACGAACTCCAGTCTGCAAAGCACCCGCTCAGCCCGACAGCATTACTTGCAGCAATCAAGATACCTGCCTGGTAAGCCTGCTATATGTTTGTGTCCATTTCATGCGCCAATTTCTTTATTAATGAAATTTTATTTAATGTGGGAAGAAAGACGAGAAGAGGTAGGAAGGTAGTGCAGCAGGTAGCATTGCTGTCTCACAACACCAACATCTAGAGATTGAACCTACGTTCTCATGGTCTTTCTTTATCCATGTGGGGTTCATCCAGGTTCCATAATTTCTTCCCACATTCTAAAATATGCTGGTCCCTAGATATGTGACACTAATTTAGCCCCTATGAGTTAATGTGTGTGATGCACAGAAGGATTGGTGTCCTGTCTAGGATGTACTTCTACAGGGATGTACAGGAGTAACCAGTGTCCCTAGAATCAACTCTAAATCCACTACAACCCTGACCAAAATAAAGCAATTACTGTAATAATTACATTACTAACCTGCAATATAAAGAAGTAAACAGACAGGATTATCATGTAATTTCAGTGTAAGGGAAAGTAATATAAGCACTACTTTATTTCAGGCTTGATTAGTAAAAGCTCCCCATCAACTGTGGAAAAGGATGCCCAAAGGGACCTGTGGAACAATTGGTCAATACATCAAAAGAAACCACTTGCTCAGATCAGTGGTGCCCCATTTACCCGAGTTACTGCAGGTAAGCTTTTGTGTCAGGGTAACTTCAGTTCCCACTTTCCCACAATTTTTTTTTTCAACAAATCACTGTGGGTTTAGAAACTGTACTTGCCAAGATTTTGACACAATCTGATGTTAAAAGCCATAAATATAAAATTAGGAAATCCATGGATATTTACTTCAGAAGAAACTTATGAATAGTACTGCTTTTAAAATGCACAACTTATCACAATTATCAACAGAAATTGCTGAAATAAAAAAAAAAAACTTTTAAAGATTTTATTTACCCATGATACCATCCTGCGGCTTAAAACTCCTTGGTGTCATGTGACACTGTCACTACGGTACTTATGATAAAAAATTATTAAATACAAAAGAATACATAGAATAAGTTATATATGACCAAAGATGGGCTGACGCAAACTTAAGGGTCATAAAGAGAAGGCACAGTGATCCAAATTTGGTGAGTATGTTAAGTTTTTGTAGCCCAGGCAGGAAGGCTGTGAATCATTACAGACATACCCTGGTAAAGCACAATCTTACCATACAACTACCCCAGACTAATGAAATGTGAGTTTCCTGAGTCAAAAGTAACATAAGACTCAAGCACAGCAGTTTTTGAACACTTATATATGCTTTAAACTCTGCAGCAATTGAGCCTTCGTGTTTTTATGAATAAACATTGTATATTCATACGCTGCCTGGCTAAACAATCAACATTTTTGTTAATTTGTGGGTACATGAACTCAGTGTATATCATTTGCCTTTTCCTCAGAGGGCTAGTGGATGAACATAAAGACTGAGGGAGAGTGTTGCTCTCATGAAGTTGACAAATGAAAGAATGTTCTCACAACCTGTCCAACCTTGTCTCATCATGTAATTTTACCCCGATGTAGGCAAACATGCATAGAAAAAATATAAAGTGAAACCTTGGATTGCGAGTATCTTGGTCCGCAAGTGTTTTGCAAGACGTGCAAAAAGAAAAAAAATATTTTAATTCAGTAAATGAGCGAGGTCTTGAAATACAAGCAGTATTGTGGATAATCGTCTCCAATGCTTGGTCTTAGTGCATTACTCGTATAGTCAACATTCGTGCGTGGATATATACACTGTGACCATGTGTGTGTGTGCATAAATCATTTTTATTTTGTGTTGGCAGTTTCCAGTTTCTCTGTTGGCAAACTGGTGTGTGTGTGTGTGTGTGTGTGTGTGTGTGTGTGTGTGTGTGTGTGTGTGTGTGTGTGTGTGTGTGTGTGTGAGAGAGAGAAAGTCGTCCATGTATTTTCTGTAACAGTGTGACTTTGGCTTTTAGGAAACTTTGTTACACCTACATACAACCTTTCTGGAGGTTATATTCCATCTTTCCAGAAGAAAGAGGTTGGATCAGTTGGTCAGAGGATACAGCTTGCACCAAGTGGAAACCAGCAAACACGTATGTACTAATGTCAATCTTTTTTTTTTCATCTTTGATATTTTTTCCCCCCTGATCTTGGTTAAGCTTCTCATTCACCTCACATGCATTCAATTTCATAGTTCCATGCAAATATATTGTTTCATGGCAGAGATTAAATCAGCAAAGCACTTAATATACAGGAAGCTGGAAACGCAGTAGCTAAACAGAATATTCCCTCTAGCTTGCAGACTTAACTGAATTAATCAGTTCTTTTTTTCTTTTGCTGCTTTGCTCTCCCATTCTCTACCCCCATGTTGTTTTTCTTTTAGTTGATTTCTCCACCACTGCTGATTCTAAAACTGGCAAAACGAAATATATAAATACAAAACCTACTACTTCCATCTCATTAAATGCAAGTCCTGAAGGTAACGCCTAAACCCCTACTGTTCATTCAGGGAAATTCTAACCAATTCTGTTCCTGCTGTGAAAATGAAACCACATACAGCACATGTTTTCATAAAACAAACTTAGGGCCTATGTTCTTATATATAACATTCTTGAAATGATCCTCAGATGCTGATGGACGGAAAAAAAGATCTCAAGTCAAAGGTACAAGCTACTCAGTCCTGGGGAAGAACTCTGGCAGTATTGTCCCTCATGCAGCTCCCATCCAACCTGTCCATGGTCGAGTGGACTGGGCAGCGAAGTATGGAAGTCACCGGTAGCACACCTTCAAATCTTCACGGCCTCAACTTTTGTTAATCTCAATGGGCATGGTTTCTTTGGCAGAGAAAACATGCACGTTTTGCTAATATCTCAAAATTGCTTTGTTGAAAGTTTTCAACTTGGATGAAAACTTTTCTTTTGTTTAACTTGGTGAATATAGTCAATAGTCTAAATTACTCAATTTAGTATTGAGCTGTTCATTTAAACCAGATCTGCTTTAAAAAATTTTTTTTTTAAATACATAACTACAAGGAGGTCAGACTTGTGTAAGATGCCTTGGAATTAGATTAATCCTTCATTCATTTTCTTGATCAGTGCAGAAAACACAAATTTACTAATTTGTAGAGGAAGTCAGTTTAGGGCATTTTAATGACTGGTGTACAATTAAACTGAAAAGCCCTCCTAGTCCAGCAATACTCCAGCTATTGATATTTTTGAATAGGATTACTAAGGCTTATGAAAATGCTGAAATGCTATGCCATTGAATAATAATAATAACCAACACAGACACATCTGACGATCTGCTATTATCCAATAGCAACCTGCTTTTATTATTATTATTTAGAAATGTGGGATCCACACTAGATTTGCAGAAAATCTAAATAATCTGGTTTGGGCTTTGTCAAAAGAGTTTTATAAGTATTTTAAAATACAATTAATCATGTGGTTTTAAATGTAAATGCAGAAGACACATTTGTTTAAATTTTTATTTATTAAACATTTTCTAGAAAATGACACCTGTTATGTCAAATTATTCTAAAAGCTGTACAGGGTAAGCACAAAATATTTTTTGCAGCACTGTTTATGAATCTTGAGGCTTCTCCAAGACTCCAATACCAAGCTTCGCCAACATCAGAATACTGTAAAATAAAAAAAATAAATACAAAAAATTACACACACACACCTATGAATGAGACAGGACACGTCATGCCCACAGCCACATAATTGGTACAACTAGCAAAAGGACACTTTAGTGTAAGAAAATGTTTAAACAGAATGTTATCTGCTGTAGAATTCTGTGTTTTATTAAAAGATAATGTCAGTGAAATGTGAATATTTTATTGAAAGCCCTGTAAATTACAACCTCCAGTTTGTCAAGTGTGAACATTAAGTACCTTGCCCCAGCCACTATTCCAGCAGGCATCATCTTTCTAGAGTTGTAAAATCTTCTTCCCATGAGAGCAGCCAAGGTGCCTGATGTAGCTAGCCAACAAACATAATAGTCATTAATATGCAGTAAACAGATGTGTCTAATACTGCAAATGCAGTTCATGGTCATTTAAAAAGTGAAGTATTAGGGTCCACATTTCCCATCCACAGATTTTTTTAATTCACCATCACTGCTTTATGAATTATTTAAGATTGTCCGACAGTATTTAACTTGTTCTAAACAGTTCCCTGACAAAGTTAAATAAAGCTCATGATTATTGACTTTGACAGGGATATGCCTAATGCAAAATGCTGAAAACGGCTTTTTAGCTAGACTACAAATACTGTAATTGAGCATCCTTAGGCCATTTATGTGTGGGGTTGCTTCTTAGCCTAATAACACAGCCATGAATAATGAATCGTACAAAAACATCCTCCAAAAACAACCATCCAAGAACAGTTTGAGGACATGCCTTTTCCAGCATGATGGACCTCCTTATCATAAGGCAAAAGTGATAACCAAGTGGCTCAATGACAAAATATGAACATTTTGGGTCTATGTCCAGGAAACTTCCCAGCACTTGTGGTCAATCCTCAAGAGGTGGATAATTGATAATGCAAAAATGGACTGCCATCAATCAGGATCTGGCCAAGAAGGGTAAAAACTGTAAATATTGACTCTTTGCATAAATTTAATGTTGTTGATCTTTCGGACACGTCATGCCCACAGCCTCTCCTCGGCACAACTGTTATGCCAGATGCCCACCCTGATGCAACCCTCCCATTTTATCCGGCACAGTGGCTGGGGTTTGGGCATTGGTTGGGAATTGAACCCGGGCCTTCAGCATGGCAGGCGAGAAGCCTACTACTGCGCCATCAATGACCGTTTGCATAAACTTAATGTAATGGAAAATAAAAGCCTTCGATATTTATGAAACGCTTGTAAATTTACTTCAGTATGCCACAGGAAAATCGAACAAAAAGCTCTAAAAACACTGCAGCAGACTTTGTGAAAATTAATATTTTTGTCTCTTAAAAATTTTGTCCACGGCTATAGCTCAACTAAATTCTAATAAATGCTGTTCACAGTCATTTAAATGATGAAGTTTTAGCATTTCATACAAAGTTATTTTATACACATGGGACTTCAAGTCTCAACTGTTAAAAATAAATGAACTGTTCTAGATGATCTTCTTACGGTCAAGGTAATCTGTCCTAAATTCACTTCAAGGGCACCTTCCTATACCCATCCTCAACTTATTTTAAATAACCCCTTATTCTTCTTAATTCTCTTTTACATTATTTTTTTACAAATTTGTTTGCTGAACAGTATCCATGACAATCGTAACAAGGCACTGTTTAATGCATAATTTATAATTGCTCAAATGATGCTGATAAAAGTTGCAAGGTTACATACGAATTCAAATAAATTATCCTTTTAATAGTAACTGCGCATATACATGTAGAAGTGCAATAAAAACAATGTTTTTGTTTAAAAAAAAAAAAAGTGTCCCCACCCCCATGAGGAAACATCTACAGTATACTTCAGTGACAGTGCATTAGATCAAAGACAAGGTTGTAAGTTTTCAGACAAACGGTTTTCCAATGTCTTTGTAAAATAAATATTTGTCTTATTGTCTTAAAATAAAGAAAAAAAAATGCTATGGTATAAGGCTAATATTGGAAAATAATCAACATTTGGGTAAAAAAAAAAAAAAAACCCTAGCATATGACCAGATCACATGATTATTTTTCTAAAACATGCTTGATCATGGACTGTTCTTTAATTAACTAAGTTTCCCCCCTCCCCAGGATCATCTGACGTGATCAGATATTATTACACAAATGCGTAAATGACTGGAAATACCAACCTAAAGACACCCAAATATTATTTGGGTTTTGTGATATCTGGTAGGCACCAAAACCTGCTAGACCTCCAAACAGCAGTCCAGCTGCTAAAGAAGGGACACTGCCTGTAGAAAGAGAAACATTTAGTAAACTAAAACAAACAAATAATTTAATAAAGCATCAATTAATTGTAATAGATTGCATTTATTAGATTTTATAAAGACTATGAAAAAAGACCTGCTTTGACATAACCAAGGACTCCTCCAGACGCCACGAGAGCTGCATATCCATATCCAGCCCAGTCCAGTGCCATCACCAGCGCCTGTCGGTGTACAAACCCGAAGAAACGCCATTCATCAAACACTCAATAACCCAAAAGGAAACCATTGTTTCTGCAATACACATACCTGCTTAAAGATCACAGCTGTAGTAGAGTTCATGACAGAAAATACTTTATACACAGCTGAAGCAGCTATGAACTAAAAGCACTGCAGGTTACGCTAAACACACCGAACTAAAGCTGAATATCTGCTGAACTATGTGTGTATAAACGCTGTCCTGCTCGGCTTATATTACACCTGCATATCGGTGCATGATTCAAACAAATAGAAAAAACGCATAATATTATATACTCACGTTTTAACGAGTCACTTTAACTAACAGTTTGGTGTCGAAGTCCTCGCAAAACCAACCGCTGAAATACCCTTCAGAAAGCTTCCGGTGTGACGTGCGGACCGCATGAATCATGGGATATAGAGTTTTTGAAGATAATATATATATATATATATATATATATATATATATATATATATATATATATATATATATATATATATATGAGCTAATAACTATACACTATAATTGTGTAGCTAAATATTTACGTGTATCTATCATAAAAAAACAACAACAACAACAACAAAAAAGAGCCAGTCCTATGCTGTCCCCTACAGGTTAGAGCTTAAACATCTACCACAGACCGCACATCCAATTCCAGACCAAGACCGTTAATATCGAGCTGTTGCTCACTTACAATCACAGTGCTTTGCAAGCCACTTTTTTTCATTAGTATTTAATTTTTAATTGAATATTTAGTATTTAATGAAATGTTATTCAATTCTCCCACCTGTATATACAATCATCATGCACTAGTACATAGAAGCAGTATTTTCATATTCATATATTACTTGATAGCATTTCTCTACCTCTTTAATGTGTAACCTTAATTGTGTTTTTTTTTTCTTCCTCATTGCAATTCTCACAGTTCTTGTTTGCTGCTTAAATGTTGTTTATTATTACGTGAACTGGCAGCTGTAACGTTACAATTGCCCTTTGGGATTAATAAAGTTCTCTCTCGCTATCACACCCTGCTCTATCACAAACTACTTCAGTTGAAAACATTAATTCGCCATTTAGCCAATCAGCTATGCTGGGAGCTGATAAACCTAACTGTAAATCGACAGATTTCGGAGACTGATCATTCTAATGAACTTCTTTGTAGGTTTTGGTCTTGATTTTCTTGTACAGTATGAAGGCAAGAAATGATCAGACTGTAACTGCTGAGCAAGCTGAGGGTGCCATTGGCAAGAAAAAACAATTCAATCTCTTAATTGGAAGAAGCCAATTTTTTTGCAGTCATACTGCTGTGTTAGGCAGAATTGAAAACTGATCCAGGTGATTAGCTTGTGAATCTGATGAGAGAATGCTATGAATGTGCCAAGCTGTCATCAAAGTTAAATGTTGCTACCATGGACCATGGATCTAAAATACAATACAATTTCTGGATTGTTTAACACTGTAAACAACACTTTTGTTTAACAAAGTTTACTACATAATGAAATGTGTTTTTTCATAGTTTGGATGTCTTCAGTATGAATGTACAATGTTGGAAATAATAAAAATGAAGAACAAGAATAATACATCTCAGTAAAATTTACCTGAATTTAATTAACATGAATATGAATGAAGTGAATTCAGATGTACTTGTAAATTTCCATCTTTTCAGCATTTATTCAAAATGTCTGCATGAAATTAACCACCATCATCCATCCACATTTTTACACCAACTAAGCGCTTATTTAAAAAAAAATGCATTAGAACAAACAAATCTATGCAGATTGGTAGTCATTTTCCGACTAATTGGTTTTGCCATCATGTTCTAAAAGTTCTAAACTTGATGAATTTCTTTTATTCCAGGGGCCATTTGCATAGACATACAGGCTCTTATTACCATTCCCCAGCATCTCAAAACATGCACTGCATTGCCATTTTCAAATAATGTAAGTACATAGCATTATCACCATTTACCATGTAAAGGGTGATGTACAAAAACTTCTATATTCTGCTTTATCGTGAATAACTGTATCAGCAAATATCTAAAATGTTGTGATGACAAACACAAAATGGCAAAAAAAAATAAATAATAATAACAGCCTCGGCTATTTGGATAAGTGTGATAATTAATTCAGTTTGATTCTATTCTGTCTGTATGGAGCTTTTAACAATGGTCACTGTTGCAAAGCAGGTCTACAGAATGAAAAATTACAGAATTAACTCACTGATTCACAATAGTGGTCCTGGAGAACGCCCATCCCTGCACATTTTAGTGTGTTTCCTGCTCTAACACATGTAATTTATACCTGATTATTTGAATCAGATGCATTTAGGAAAGTTCCAGGACCACAGATTGGAAGGTATTGATTACTAGATATGCTCCTAAATATTACTAAAACTTGTACAATATTTAATTTTTATATAAATGCAAAGTTAGGTTGAGATGAGCTGCACCTGGCTCACTCTGTCCTTACATTTGACATTTCTGGACACTGAGTAAACACTGACTAAACATTTCATTAAAAAAGAAATCATAGGTTTAGTAGTTTAAAAGACATACACCCTGTCCAGAAATTTGAACGTGTGCTGCTTAGCCAGCCATTGCCCCAGAGTGCAAAGCCAGGGTGGAGTGGCTTAGTGAAATGTGTATGAACTCGGTGGAGAAGGTTCACTGTGTCAGTAATACTATAAAAGGACAGAATTCCCACCCTATGATCTAAAAAAACCCCCACTCTGTTGGTCGACTTGGGGACCATTATCATAATGTTTTCATCTGCATGACGGTACAGGTATGTGAGCTGAAAGCAGTCCAGGCCCCAGGACAGATCGTCTCTGCCAAAGCCATTCTTCAGACATGGTGTTGCACTTTCGTCTGCCTGACAAAGACCAATTGAACAAATGCCAAGGCCATTCCACTCCACCTCCCAGTAACAGCGTCCTGTCAGCCGTTCTCTACACAGCACATAAGGCCACCTGCTCTCTGATAAAGCTTGACCAACAGGCATAATCCACTCAACTGCCCTGTCGTTCACACGCAGATTTGGATGATCAGTTGTAGAATCCAAAGTAAGGTAACAGGCATCTGTAATTACAATAACAACAACAACAACAAAAAAAAAAAACTCATCAGATTCTGACCAATCACGACAAATCATTTTTCATGTTTCTAATTTTGTTAGTGTGTATGTTTTCCACAAAACACTTACAGGGTAGAAGGTCTTCTCTTGTCTTTGGTTCTAAAACACAAGATTACATATTGAATAAATGATTAGGTAAAAGATCATTTGTGTGCTTATTTTAAATTTTTGCTACTAACCTAAGCTAGAAATGGGTTTTTCTGGTTTTGGTGTTCTGGCTGGGAAAAAATAAAGAGTAATAGAAATATAGACAGAAGTAAAATACAATATATTAATATAAAATACAATAAAATACAAAAAATACAAACAAATGATCTGCATACTCACTTCTCCTTGCCTTATGTCCATGAAAGATATGTACATCCTCAACTACAAACACACAGATGAAACAGAGTAATGGACTGCCTACAAGATTATAGATCTCACTGTTTTGCAACACGCTCAAGACATTTTGGGTTTGATCAAAAGATAAATATGATAGATCAGAATTTCTGATTGTGGCACAGTGGCCTCATACCTCTTCTAGAGTATGCACATTCGCCCCGTGCTTGGTGGATACTCTTCCTTATGTACAATGGCAAGCAGATTAGGCTAATTGGAGTTTCCAAATTTCCTAAAAACTAATGTAATGTGTGAGGGAATATGTGTTTGTGCGCTTGTGTCTGTGCTGGACTGGCACCCCGTTGAGGGTGTTCACTGCTTAGTGCCCCTGTTGAGTCCCCTGGGATAGGCTCCAGACATCCACCCATCCATCCATCCACTTATCTATCTATCTATCTATCTATCTATCTATCTATCTATCTATCTATCTATCTATCTATCTATCGTATATATCTGTCTGAGTGTCTTTTGTAAGATGGCTTTAATTGCACAGATACAAAGTTTCACTATTATGGATTATGACATCTATTGCTCTAATCGAATTGAATGTGCACTTGGGTGAAGGTCTGGTGATTGACTTCTACTTCGACAAGAAACATCAGTCAATTATATATTACAATAATTTTTCATTACTTAAAATCTGCGAATTAAATGAAAGGAGGAATATTTTAAGTTGTTTAACACGCAAGTGTAATTATTAAAAAATGAAAGCTGATTCCAAATCACCGTCTCATATTCATCTTTGGATATCAAACCCAAACGTTTTTAGTGTACAGATAAAACAAAAGAATTGGCCTTACTATTCCAATACTGTATATAAAGACATGAAGAGCATTACTACACTTAAAGGCTTATATAAACAAGGTGGCAGAGAGGCAGGGAAACTAGAGAAAAAGGTCTCTAAATCCCACATTTTACGAGGGGTGTTCAAGTCAAACAAGGACTTTTGATGAAATTTCTCTTGATGAAATTTTTCACGAATAAAGGTACAAAACTGATTTACTGAAGTCTTCTAGCACAGTAACCACAGGAAAACATTTAAATGTAGCAAATGTTATAAAGAAGGCCATACGTCCATGAATGATGATCCCAGCCGATGTGCCACGAAGCCCACAGCAGTCATTCCCTGAACATTCAGCGAGTGGAATGCCTGATCCTTAAAACGGATAACTTTCTTTCACCACCTTTCGGAAACTATTCATCTGTCTATGGGAACTATACACACAATCATTCACAAACACCACTGGCACATTAGAAAAACTCGGCTAGGAGTTATTGGGAGTTATCCCCATACAGTTCTCACCCCACTCTAATAATTTGCACTTGTTTGGGCGACTAAAGAAGTTTCTGTGAAGCAAGCATTTCAGACCTGAAGCTGGGAAAACTGGGAAACTTTCTATCCAAGCACTAGTGAAATGCTGGGATAAGTGCAATAGTGTAGCAGGGGATTATATAGAGAAATGAAAGTGTCATCACTGGGTACTGTTAGTTGGCACATTAGTTAGTTGTGGTATATTTTATTTTATGATGTTCCATGATAACCAAGCATGTTGGAACATTAGTGGTTGTTTTAACTACTTGGACTTCAATGTCTTTCTTGCACCATGTTAATATCAGTAATTATTTTACTAAGAAATTTAATGCAACACTTACTTGTTTTGGGCTTACACAATATGATAAGTTTCTAATCGTTTAGTTGTCTAAATGTTTATTCAATTATTTAATTGTGAAGAAAAAAAAAACTATTCACAGACATGCCACAGAACTATTTCCTTTTCAACATTCCAACCTTCTGGCTTGAAGAAACGTTTAAAAAAGAAAAAAGAAAGAAAACTATAGTCAATTGCTGACTATAAACTTTTTTTGCAGATCAAGCAGAGGGGGAAAAAATGGAATCACTCAATGTACATGTAGCTTCCTGTTTTTGAATCATTACCGCAAAAGTCCCTCATTTGTATCAGAGTTTAAATTATACTGCTTTTTTCCATTCACACACACACACAAAAAACGTTTTTAAGTTTTAACATTATTCAACTTTTTTTTTTTTCATTTTTGCACTTTTTGGAGAACATACGAGTTGTTTGTTCTAACAAAAAAACTCCCACTCAAGTACGCTATAATGGATAATATTTAGCTTATTCAGTCTGTGGAGTGCAGGATATCTAGACATTCTTCCTCCGTCTATAGTGATAACTTTATTTGTGATAAGTGTATATTAGTGAGCACTCTGATAAAGAAGATATTAGTGTTAGAGGAGAGCATCCAGACTTTAGAGAGGGTTAGAGCGTTATTCCTATAGAGAGAAGTCTGGTTGAGGTATGCAGAGATGGCCAAACTGACTCCTGCATTAGAGCCTCACAGCAGGTTGAGTGTGTGACGACTCTGTGGCATACGCACTCAGCCAAAGCTAAGGCTAGCCTATAGTGACCTTCAAGTGTCCAAAAGATTTGCTCTCCTTAGGGCCTCCTCAGGTGTTATTACAGGTTCACTTAGAGCGACAATTGACTGTCTCAGATCAAAGTTGTGCTTTTTGAATTCTTTCATGAAGTCCAAAACAAAAATCTCATACCTTAATGTTAAACAGATAAACATAACAGGTTAAACACTGTTACAGTATGTTTGCTGTTTAATTATTTCCTGTCCTTGCCCTTATCTCACAGCATTACTGACAGATAATGGTCTGAACTAGATAATTTAGCACCTATGAAGCGATACTCAGTCTCATTTGATCACACTGCCCTTATTCTGATGTTCTACACAAACTTAAAGCCACCATTTATGGTGATTGGCTTAAAAAGTGGCCTTACTGTGGTTAAACAGATATATGATAAGTGTGCACTAGAGCGCTCCTTACGATATTCGTCAATGTTCCTCTCTGTCTCAGAGTTCAAGTCGGCCTATCCTTTTTAAGCTGTATTTACAAACACCTACATTTTAGGTTCCCTTGTGTCCCTCGGTGCACAATCGGTTAAATAAGCAGCTAATTAATCTAACCTTCTGAAATAAACTTTCCTGATCAGGTGACAGGGTTGAAAATAATATACACTACCTGGCCAAATAAAAAAAAGTCACACACACCAAGACTTCATTTGACTGCCTTTAGATTTGATTACACAGGGCAATGTAGTGTCCCATTCATGTGTTCCAACCACATACTGTATTTTCCAAAATACTGATAGTTGAGCCCTGCCTTTAAGAGTTTAATAATGCGTTGAATCCTATACCAGTCATTTCAATGCTCACTGTTTTATTTATTTATTTTTTGGCCAGATAATGCAGGTTTTCAAGTGATGGGTTATTGGGTGATAAACATTATTGGTCTCTTACTTGTGTCAGAAATATTCCTCATTTCTGTATTGCAGATTTCCTCCATGCTCTGCTGCAGCTTTGAGACTGCCTGAACAACATGCTCAAATGTGATTTTCTGGGTAGGCCTGACAGTGATGTGAGACTCCAATGGATTCTTCAAGGACAGGCAGCTCTGGGGATTGGTACAACAACAGTCTACATGTTATAAATAATCTACATATTCAGCTCCAGTATTATTGGTAGCTTTAGGAAATATGGGTCAAATAACATTGGATGTCTTTGTGGTTAATTAACTTAATCGCATCTTTTATATACAGGGTGGCCTGGATCAATAGATAAAAAAAAGAATAAATTACAGCAAATGCTGTAAAGGGCTCTGACTTTTCAGCACACAGGATTATGCCGATTACAAGAATGTATTGTAGAATAATTCCGTAATGTATGAGAACTGAACTGATGTTAATTGCAAAGATAATTTTCTCTTTTAGTGCAATGATTGTTCTAATTGTTCTAGCAGGCTACTGACTTCACGTGAACCAGAAGAAATAAGTTGAGTGGAGGTTGGTTCTATTAGATGTTCTTTTGTCAGCTTCAAAGCTGTCTTAAGTGTGAAATAAACAAAAAAAAATCTTAAATGTTATTCAAGTGAAAATTCATATGGATCTAGAATTTTGGGTCACCCTGTATGAAACATATGAACAGTGACTAATTTATATTTTTGTCTCTGTGGTCGAATCTAAATGTGGATTTGGAGACATGGTGACCCCAAAATGCTACTATTTTCTGAAGTTCCTTGGACAAATCGCTACCTTTCTAACTACCCACCTACTATGTGGCAGAAATATATATACGACATCATCTCCTGGTCAGATTGATTAAACACTGGTTGCTTTGACCATTACAGTTATTGTACTATTAGTGGATATAGGCATTTTCAGTCATGTAGGTTTTACAGTAATTAATGAAGCTCGATTAATGTTTTCTTTGTGTTTTCTCTCATTTAAACAATTAGAATAATACATGTAATCAAGCTATATTCCTGTTATACTCTGCTGAAACATCAAAGTTTCTATGAGTCAAAGAGTTTCTATGATATGGACTCATACTGTAGAAACTCTTTGACCATATATATACTGTATACTAGACCACAATAATTCATTATATTAGTATGTAGGGCCTTGTTTTGCGGCCAGTACAGCATCAATTCTTCATGGGAATGACAGATACAAGTCCTGCACAGTGGCCAGAGAGATTTTGAGTCATTCCTCTTGCCTAACAGTGGCCAGGTTTCTAAACATGCTCCTTCAAAACACCCCAAAGTGGCTCAATACTATTTAGATCTGGTGACTGTGCAGGCCATGGGAGATGTTCAACTTCACTTTCATGTTCATCAAACCACTCTGTCACCAGTCCTGGCCACCAGGTTGGTCAAATTTAGCCATGGAACCTCCAACACTAAATTGGCCAGTGTTTCAGGTTCATTGTCCAACCTCTGTATATAATACAGTATAAAGGTATAAGGAGATCATGATACGATCTTATCTTGGATGCCAATGATTCTCTTATGTGTTTGATAACCATAAAAGTTTTTTTTCATAACCCATATACGGCACATAATTTCTACAAGTCATTATCCTCTTCCCAACATACACATGCACAAACCTAACTTATGTACAGATCATCATTAAATCACAGCGCTAAGAAATAAAATTTTAAGCTAATTATTAAACAAGTGTGCATAGTAGCAATGTCACAACTGGGTCCCTGGTAAGATTCGAAGCTCAGGCTACTGTCTATACAGAGCTTCTGTGCATTTCTCTCTGAGTTGTAATCGGTTTCCTATCCCCTGCCAAAAACATGGAATGGGGACTGCAAGTTATGTTCAGTACCACCACTATCCTGCTTATGATAAAATGCTTACTAAAGATAAATAAAAAATGATGTTATGATATTATATGTGAATATACAGTGCATATTGCATATGTTATTATTATTATTATTATTATTATTATTATTATTATTATTATTTCAGATAAAATAATAATAAAAAGTGAATCTCTCATATTCTAAATTAATTTATTCTAAATTCATTCATAATGCAATTTTACTTATGGCCAAACCTGAAGGAAATCAATGTGATCATCAGTCTGTAATGTCTTCTGCAGCTCAGTGCTTATCTTTTTGAGATCTGTGATCTCCAGCTCAGTCCTTTCCAACAGTTGCTCAGCTTCTCTTAGCTCAGTCTCCTCCTGTGCCCTAAGCTGCTCCATTACCTCCAAGTGTCTCCTCTCTATGGAGGCAACCAGGTCAGCAAAACTCTGCTCAACTTTATTACAAGCTGTCTGTGCCAAACGCTGTTAGTAGAAACACAGAAACAATAAGCATTTACTGTAAAACATAAACAAAAAAGAAATAATAAATTCCCAACCTTCTGAATAGGATTTAAAACTTGGGAAGATGGTGTTTCTGTCTTTTTTTTTCCTTTTTTTTTTTTTTTTACTTTTTAGAGCAATGCTAGGCAACCCTATAAGCCTTTGTATTCAGAATTCGGTGGAATATGTTTTAAATCCGAACTTACCTTGGTACTGGTAATTGTTTTTCTCAAGTCCTCAGACACTGTCTCCTCCTGTTGTATCCTTTGATTTATTGTCTTGTTTAGCCTACTAAGCTCAACCTTGAAGATAGATAGATAGATAGATAGATAGATAGATAGATAGATAGATAGATAGATAGATAGATACTGGTTACATTTCAGTATTCCAGCTGACAAAAATACAGCATCCTTAGGTGCTGGAGATACACTGATCACTGATAACATTATCACCACCTGATTAATATCAAATACTGTAGGTCCCACCTTTTTGCCACCATAACAGGCATGAACTGTGTTTTTGACACCTTTCTATCACAACCAGCAATAACCTTTTCATCAATTTAATAGCCATCACAATCCACTGGCCATCACAATCTGTCAAAGATTGTCAAAGTCACCAAAGTCCTTATCCTTGTCCATTTCTTCTGCTTCCAGTTCATCAACTTAAGGAAAAAAAGGTTCACTTGCTGCGTAATATATCCCACCTACTTTCAGCTGCCATTGTACAAGGTATTGAAAATGGAGCTACTGTAAGAAGTGCCAAATTGTGATGGCGAGACAACTGGATCAGAACAACTCTAAAAAAAAAAAAACATTTATTTGAGGTTCCCAGGTTGCAGTGGTCAGGATTTGTCATAAGTGATCCAAGAAAGGAAAACTGGTGAATTTGCATCAGGGGCGGCCAAGGGTCATTGATGCACTGAGGGTTGACCTGTGAAGTACGATAAAGTAGAAAGATGAGCTACTGTAGCTCAGATTGAGGAAGTGATGCTGGTTGTGATGGAAAGGTGTTAAAACACACAGTCATCAGTGTTATGGTAGCAAAAGGGGGGACCTACTTAATATTAGGCGAGTGGTCATAATGTTATGGCTGATCAGTGTATATCTACATCTGTTAAAAAAGGAGAAACGATAATAATAATAATAATAATAATAATAATAATAATAATAATAAACCACAACACAGATAAACCATGCTCCAAGATTGAAAGTTACAGTAAGTGTAGTCAGCATTTTACTTTGAGAGTCTTTGAAATGAAGTTAAACTCACCGCTTTTTCCGCTCGAGCCGTCTCTAATGTCACCGTGTCGTGGTTTTGATGCTCCGCAACCGTGCACAGGTAACACACACATTCCTGGTCCTTGCGGCAGTAAAACTCATAAAGGCGGTCGTGTACAGAGCAGATCTTTTTCTGAAGCCAGCTGCAGGCCGGAATCAGTTTGTGCTTCTTAAAAGCAAAAGCCTCGTAATGGGGTTTTACATGAACGTCACAGTATGAAGCCAAACACACCAGACAAGACATGACAGCTGGAAGTGTTTCACCGCTGCACACGTCGCACACGACACCTTCGTGAGGCGTGAAAGCTGTTTGGCGGGAACGACGGAATCCAGATTGTCTGAGTTTCTCCGCGAGCTCAGCTAGGACAGTGTTGCGGTTCAGCTCGGGCCTGACCGTGAAGCTGTGTCTGCACTGTGGACAACAACACGCTCTCACCTGAAACTCCTGATCCCAGAAGTGCCGAATGCAGTCCATGCAGTAGCTGTGTCCACACGGAATGGTAACCGGATCCTTCAGCAAATCCAGGCATATCGAGCAGCAGAACTGTGCCTCGTCCACGGAAATATTTGCCTCCGCCATGTCTCAATACGCTTTCAGTTTTGATTCTCCAGAAACAAGAGAGCGGCACTTCCTGTGGGATATTTACTGGAGAGCTAAGTGACCGCGGAGAAGTTAGTTTGTTTTCCAGACATTCAGAAACGGTGTTTTAGAGACCGTACGAATTAATAAAGTGTGGTACGTGCTCCAATTTTTCAAATTTCTTATTCTATATACGTACTGTAAGCCATGCGCCATTACATTCACTCACTCACTCATCATCTATACCGCTTAATCCTGTATTCAGAACTATATATATATATATATATATATATATATATAAAAAATCATTTCAATACCTTCCGGGTCATGTGCCCCATATTTCATATTTTTAAACCGATAAATAAAATTAATAAGAATTCTGTTAGAGCAGAAACTAAGCAATAAAATGTCATACAACGTTGCATGCTATAACCACAACATTCAAATACATTTTTTTAAATGTAAGTTTTATTGTTGGATTGGCACCCTGTTCAGGCTGTACCCCGCCTCGTGCCCCAAGTCTCCTGGGATAGACTCCAGGCCCCCACGGCCCTGGATACAAAGCGGTATAGAAGATGAGTGTGTGAGTGAGTTTTAGTATTGATTTTTATTTCATACTTAAACCAACGTTTCGAAGTACACATTTCAAAGTGATAAAACTAGAATACCCAGCATGTGCGAATTACGTGCGAATACGTGAATACGCCTAATCCAGGGCACTCGGGGCACCAATCCATCATAAGGCACACGAACACACTCACTGCAGGTCATGTTGGAAATGCCGCAAATGTGGTTTCGCACAATTTCTCTTTTAAGATTCTTTCTCACAGAGCTAAAGAAACAGATGGCATTTGTCTGGCATTTCCAACGGCAGTAATCTATCAGCAGGCGTCGCTATTTTAAAGGATCCGTATAAAGGAAAGGTGCTACACAGTGAAAACGACATGCCTGGAAGGTGGATTGGTTTAGAATACAACCCAGAATTAAGGATTGATTTGAATTCTGAATTGAACTCAGAGTTGATCGTATTAATTGTGTTACAGAAGTCTTATTAGACCCTGCTATTTACTAGATGATAAAGGAATCTTCAGTAAACTTAAACTACAGGATACCTATGCAGATAGATACAGTATATATTGACTCAAAACTCAACAATTCATTATTGCAAAATGATGAACTTCAATTAGAAATAGAAAAAATATAGATACATATTGGAAAGAAGCCTGTACAACGAAGAGGAGTTTGATATTAGCTTTTAAGAAAATCAGTTAGACAGCTTGTACGAGGAGAAAGATTTTATCAGATCAAGATGTAAATAGATTGAACAGGGGAGAAAATACAAAACACCTTTTTTTATGTTAGAAAAGAGAAAAAGCTGAATTGAGAACAATATGCAAATTCAATATTCATAGCACTCTAACTGAGGATCACAAAAAAGCAATCACAATATGTAACTAATTTCTTTCAGAACTTGTATCCCTCAGCCCCTTTAACATTAATATTGATACTTTTTTTTTCATTAATCCATTCAAAGGGATGAACTTCCTCCAACATTATAGCAATGGTTAATTACACTAATTCCCAAACCAAATTAAGACAGGCTTTACATAGACAATTGGGGACATACAAATCTTCTTGATAATGATGGTAAATTATTTGCTTTGATACTTGCCGAACTGAAACAAGGCTTACAGCATATAAATGTAAGAATAATCCAGATTTATTCATTTATTTAAAAAAAAATGCATAGGTAATAATATTTTTTTGGACAATATTTTTTTTTTGAAGATTGGTTATAATGACTTAATTGATGAGAGTTTATAATGATTTAATTAAACTCTTTACAACACTATACACTATAAATTAAACAATTAAAACAATATACAGTGGTTATTCCAGGTGTTAGTTTTGTTTGATCCTATTGTTGAAAAAACAAGAAAAAAAAAAGAATTCCTGGTTAATGTGAGATGTTTCTATATATCTTATCAAAAACAGAAGGACTCTCTACATCTTTATACATCACTTTATCATTTGATTTCCCACACAATATTATTAAATTATATGAAGTCTTTTGGAGAAATAACTTCTTTTTAGGATAATGGAAATTATTTGAAGATGGAGAGAACAAGGTAGTCTGAACTTTTGTATCTTTAACAACACATTTAAGATTAAATAGATTGTAGAATTCTTTAAAAAATCAACAGTATCTAAAATGTAGTTATTCTTTGGATGAAATCCCAATCAAATTGGAAAACCTTTACAGGCAAGCTCTGTTTGCCTGGACTATAGTATATAACCACAAATGTAATCTACATACACACTGTAAACCCTAACGTTCAAAGTAATTAAACACATTGAGTACTGTTAACTTAAATAATTGCAATTAGGTCAAGTTAATAGACTTTTTTGAGTATTCAGGACTTTTTGGAATTCATGAGTTTGTAGAAATGACACTTTTCAAGTTAGCTGAACAAATTTGATATTTTATGTAATCGTAAGTACTTAAGTAACAATAACTTAAGTAAAACTTCCATGAACATAATACCTATAGAGCACTTGTGGTGCAGTGGTAAGTGTTATGCCCACTATACGGAAGACCTGGGTTCAATCCCCGGGCTGGATGGTCTGCAAATATGTTTTTATTTTGTAAGTAACAATACCTTAAGGAAAACTTCCACCAATGTAATATCTACAAAGCACATGTGGTACAGTGGTAAGTGTTCGGCCTGCCATGCAGAGGGTCTGGGTTCAATTCGTGGGCTGAGTGGTCTGCAAAATATTTTTTGATTTGCACAAGTTCAACAAACTCAAAAATGGATAGTTCTGTTTACTTAAAATTGGAAACATCGCTACTTAGAAAATTTTATGTAACTGATTACCTCAAATATTTTGAGTTTTGCCAACTTAATCGTGTTTACAGTGCAAAATATACTTCATCTGGAAGGATAGGTTATTCAAAAACAAAGAATTGTTTAATCACTCATTGTTTGATAATGGATTTCTTTTGGTAAAAAAAAATTGGTGCATTACTTTCATATTCACAATCCAACATTTGGTGTACGACTCATACCAAAGGAGTATTGAACAGTTTTTGATGCAGTTTCATCTTGTTTATCTATTTCTAAGGAACTGGGATGTGACTAGGAGTAATAATTCTACACACAATTGGGGATATTGATATTCAGAATAAACATTGCAGCAACAAATATATAAGAAACACTTTGAACTATGTAACATTTTCTGCAGCAAAATTCTTTTAATCTTCCTTCATGGATGATATTCAGGGGAAGAAAGCTTGTTTGTCCAACATAAAAATTACATTAGTAATAAGGTTAAATAACATCATATTTTTATCTTGCCATAGAAGTCTTGTAGCTATTTAGGTTGAAAAGGAGCATTGTGGATCAGATGTCCTTGATGGGAGAAGCCTAAAGGTCAACAACTTACATTATGTACAGTAATTATAAATTTAAACTGTAATTGTCGGACAGTGATGCTACTTGTCAACAGGCAAGGCAAGTGTGTGGGTCCCCAGAACATTAGATAATGGGGCATAAATATGTATATATGCTTCAACAGTTTTTATCTGCCCGGTAATATATAACTGTCAGAAGACACAATACAGCATTCAGTACAGTATATTTATAGTAAGTGTGTACAATTTTTTAGCCCCCTCTGTTTAAACCCCTATCCTTTTATAGAACCTTATATAGCCAGTAGATGGAGACAAAGTACACTTAAAAAAGTTTAAATTAATCAAAAAAAAAAAAAAAGTAGATATCAATTTGATTATTTCAGCCTCCTTGATGAATGTCCGGATTTACATGTTTAATTTTATACATACAATATATAAAAAATTTATTTATCTAAGGATTATTTTACAAAGGTAATGAGAATGGTCTATGAGGTAAACCTACTGTATAAGCATATAAAAATACAGCATAAAATTCGTAATAAACAAACAAAAAAAAAAAACACAACTATTCTTCAAGCATTGCGAGGTGAGACAGGACTATATTAATTTACATTAATGAGTTGGTCAGGACTCTAGAGAAATGTACAGCTTCTGCTAGTACTCTGCACAACTCAAGAAATCAAACATCTGGAAACTCTGAATATTGCTATTTTTGTTGTTGCTATGTCTAATCTATGTCATTTTGTTTATCATGTTTACAATTTCCTTTTATCTTTATTATATTTATGCAAACATTTTGTAGCACAGGCATTGGAAATAAAAAAACAATTTATTATCTCGAGAAACCCCTTAAATTTTTTTCTGTTTGTGGAGAAGAGTCACAAAATGTAGTATGCAACAATTGTAAACATATATTATAAACCTATTCTACCTATATCATTATTATGTATATGCTTTGTAATGTGTAGTATCACAGTGTCATTAAAATACTAACTCATATCTCCTATCAGAGAGGCTGCTGTAGACTTGGGTAGGCCCTGTCTCTTCTGGGAGTAAAGTGTTGCTGGAGGCACACACACACACACACACACACACACACACACGCACACACACACACACATGCACACTTGCACACACACTTGTGTTTTCCACCATTTCTGACCACAGGACACACATTACCCAATGGGTGTAATTATTTTGCATTGAATGGCTTTTTCTCTCTCTTGTTTACTTGCACTCACTGTCTTTTATTCCCCGCTCTTTCCGTCTGGGTCTTGATCCAGTGCCCTGCGAGTCAGCCATGGGGATTCAGCAAGCTTATCGTAGTGTGCTGAATAGCGCTAATAGTGGCGTTAAACAGGTGGGGGATTACACGACTCACAGCCCTGGCAAGAGCTCACATCCTGGGGCGAGGCAACCTGCCTGGCCCCCACTGCCTTTTTCCCTCTGTCTTTCTTTCTCGCTTTCCCTCTCCATCTCTTGTTTACACTTTAACCTTTACCTTTAACTCTTTAACTGCATTAACTCTTTATCTCTCCCTTTCTGTTATTATTTCTACTCTTTTCTTTCTGTCTGTCCATCCTTCTTTCTAGGAATATTAGCTGGCCTTGTCTTTGAGCAAAGACCAGGTTACCAATCCTGATACTACCTTAATGTCTGCAAGGAAAAGAGAGAGCATGATAAGAAGAGACAGGAAAGACAGAAATGACAGCATTTCCTGGTCAGTACTCTGCCTTGTCACACTGATGATTGGAGTCGGTGTTCTCCAGGCACTATGTGGCTGTGCTCCTGACTGAAAATCAACATATGCACTCATCTTCATGTGCTTTTGTGGAAAGCCCACCTTTTGCTCAATGACCTTGTCAACAGTATCTCGCAGTGCTGAACTGTAAAGCTGCTTGGGTAGAAGATCATTGTGTCGCTTACGGTTAAGGTTCACAGCAGCCTTCAGATTTGAAGTTTACAGTTCGCACTTGAGTGTATTTCTTTGTCTCCTTCTGTGCTAATTCATGGACCTTTGAATGTGTCTTACTGGCGCCTCCCAACACACACCTCCCAACAAAAACCTCTCTCTTTTTTCGGTTATACAGGAATTGTACATTCATTGTCCTTGACCATTTGTGGGAAGTTTTTTGTGGACCTATATGTTCTTTCCATAAGAAGTGTGGAGGCAGAGGGTGTTGGGAGCAATGCCGGACTGGATCAGCAGCTCGATGGCTGCTTTGATGGCAGACCTGGACAGACAAGGCCTGCCAGGCACAAACTGCTCAGCCCCATGATGTCAGGAGGACAGAAAAAAAAAAAAGAAAAAAAATTAGGCAGCACCACACCATGGAGACAGATGACACCCAGCAGGAAGCTGGAGCCAAATCTGTAAGCAGCCACGATCCAGCTGACTTGCCCTAGGGTACCTGTCTCACTGAGGAAGGATCCACAGCACACCGTGAGCTGTCAAATTAGCTCATCACACTGGAAAGGCTGAGGAGATGTGGCCCCACATCACGAACAGGGATGATTAGAAAATGTCCATTCGTTGCTGCTTTTTAGCCCCTAGAAATGATTTTAAACATTATAAATACAATAAAAAGTATTAAAAAAATTATGGAAGGAGTTCTTTAGTGTGCTTTCTAATAATTGTAATTGTAGTATGGCCACAACATGTAAGTAAAATAAATAAAAAGTAGCTTATCGTAGTATTAATAATGAATACATAATAGTAACATTATTGACAAATGTAAAGATATAGTTATAAAAACAAGAATGATACATTCCCAAACAAAAAAGAGGTACACAGAGCTGTGTTATCCCTTTACACACACACACACACACACACACACACACACACACACACACACACACACACACACACACACACACACACACTTATTTTCAGAGAAAGAACTTGCCAAGGGCAAGTTTACAATTATTGCCCATGTTGAACAGTCACCTGGGACATTTGTGTAAACATAAAAAATAGAAAGCCTGATGCAGTTGAATATAGTAGTAACGTCATTAAAGAAAACAAAATAATCAGACGTTAAAACCAAGAAACATTAAAACAAAGAAAAATGAAACTCTATCATAACGACAGACATTTTCACTACACACACTGTCTTTGGACACACGCACGATAAACAAAAACCTAGAATGCACACATGTTCCCAGGCAAAAAGTGAATTCTATGAATAGCCAGGTGTTTGGTGAGACTCCTGAGGGCATTAAGGTAGATACGCCTTTAAAAACAAGCATGTGCAACACATCGTTCTTCTTGTCATTTAAATTTGACTATTTTTTGTGCTGCTTTGCATGTTTTGCACACCTGTTACCAAGTACCAATAGGAGAAACAGAAATCAGCAAGGTTCTTTATAAAGCTTTTCTTCTTTTAGCATTTTTCTAGGATATTTAAGTTGGCATTTTCCACTAATACATCGTAGAATAACATACATCCACATATACATACCAGGTGAGGTGCCAACCCATTGAGGGGCGCAGGCATACACACACTCACACTCTCAACTACACACTCCGGCAACAAGGTCACATATCTGTAGACTGTGGGAGGAAACGAGAGGATCCAGAGGAAATGCACAAAGCATGGGAAGAACATACACACTCACAAAGCTAGAGCGAGATTTAAACCCCTAACCCTGGAGGTGCAAGGTGACAGGATTAACTATTAATCCACCATGTTATAACAAAACAACACATACACTGTATGTATTACCATGTTGAAAAAGGTATGAAATTGAAAATTTTGTACTCGAGCCTATTCAAGGTCCTGCTTTCAAAATTGAAATGCTACGCTGTCACTGTTAGTTTATAATATTATGTTATATATTAGTAGAATGTTTAGCCATATGCACCAATTAATTAGTTGGCACTTACATTTTCAATAGTTGCAAACTCAGCGCTAACAATTAACATTTTATTGCTATACAGTATAGTCAAATGAATAGACTGAAGATTGTAAGCTTTTGTTTTGCTTTTGACATTGTGTTTATACTAGAAAATTTATATTATTTCCCTTTTTGATTAAAATAACAGCATTATTCAGAAATCTATCATCAAGCATGATGCAATACTAAACCATTTCCAGCAAAATGGGTCCAGGCATTATGTCACAATTTTATTTTTGAATTGTAACAATTTGACATTTCTAGCTATACATACATGTGTTATGTTGTTCCAATAAGAGAGAAGGACAGTAGCTCTATTGTGATGTGATGTACTAGACACAAGGTACAGATATAATGTTCTTTCACACCATTGTGCTCATCAACACAGCCTTAAAGATTCCACCAAGCTGGTGCCTCTGGTTACACGATCAGTTCAAAGGCTTTAAGATGGGGCACTGGACAAGTTGACCCTCTAGCAATGGAGGAGGTGGTTGGGCAAGTTAAAGAGAAATGCAGAGAGAACACGAGTTTGGATTTACTCCCTCCCGGGCCTTCTGAACAATAAGGAGCCTTTGTCGTGCATCCTGATGCGCCACTCTTGGGTGCAAATGTCGATTTCACGCCTGCCTCGAGCACATGTGATTTTCAAAGAAGCCAGAAATCAGCAGTGTGTCATGTGTGCTTAAATATAGCATAAAAGATTTGCTTGGTTTTAACAGTCCCCAATAAGCAAACACTCATCTTGGTTAGATGATCTCCTTGTTAGAGGAGATAAGCCTGGAGGTGAGTGACCTAAAGTGGAGGAAGAGGAACATTTCCAGCCCAGTACAAATGTCCTTTGTTTCCTCTCTCTCCCAAGGCCTTCTTTGTAATTTCTGGTTAACTTCTGGCTAAAAATGCCATGGTAAGTCAACATTTCCTCAAATGAAGCCACCATAACCCTCTAGCTTGTCAGGTTTCATGGTGTTTTTGTATAAGATTTAATTTACATTGGAGATAAAAGGTATTTAATAAACATATTAATTTAATAAATATTTAATAAATTTATTAAACAAAGATGGTTTGACTGTTCAAGAGCGAGCTAAGATCGCAGCAGGCTATGAAGAGTGGTATTCCATTGTTCTTGTGCAGAGATGGTCGCATAGGGTAAAAGGAAGAAATGCAAAATGATGTCCAGAGACATAAATACATTTTTAAAAATTGTCATGCAAAGCCGATGAATCATGTAAGATGAAGTGACTGGTGCTGATGTTGAAATTGAAAGATTTACTTTTTTTTCCTATTACATTTTCCTATGTAATAAAGTATATGTACAATTTGTCTAAATAAATTTGTATTAGAAATATGGACATTATTGCCTATATTTAATGCCTAGTTACTTTTTACCCACATGGTATAACACTAGTAGTGATACAGTACATAATATAGACACACGTACACACACACACACGCACGCACGCACACACACACACACACACACACACACACACACACACACACACACACACACACACACACACACCTACAGAGGCTAGATTGATCCTTGGCTAGATTGAACATGTGGGAATTAGAGAATTCACAAATGGAATGAGGCATGACATTCATAAATAGGACAATAGCTTTAAAAATGGTAACACATCTAGTCTGCAGTTATAATTATAGAGAAACAATTAAAAAGTTACAAACTAGATGCTACCTCCATTTCAGGAAACTATTTTGAAGACATGAGAAAAATGGCTTGCATCTTAACACACAGTTAAGCAGGTAGAGTTTACAAAAATCTCTTGCCAATAAACACTCAGAGTGCTTTTTGTGTTAAGACTTAATTTATTTAGGCTTTACTAAGGAAATTAACTGTTTTGGAGCTCAGGGAACCATGTGAAGATATATGACATCTTACAAGAAGTTATAACTAGGTCATGGTTGCTCTTCCTCAAGGAAAAAGTACCCTAAAACATACATAAAAAACTGTTCAGTGGCCACAGAATTGCTTTTGACATGGCTGCCAGATAACTGCATTACATCTCAAGTTCCCCCAACATGGCAGGATGGAACCATATGAATATTACAGCAGAATTCGAGACTCCTCAGACCAGGCAACGTATTTCCAGTCTTCTATTATCCGATTTTGTTGAGCCCATGCAAATTGTAGCCTTAGTTTTCTGTTCTTAGCTGACAGGAGTGGTTCCTGGTGTGGTCTTCTGCTGCTGTCTTTCATAAGCGTCAACGTATTGTGCTTTAATATATGCTCTTTGGCATACCTTGGTTATAACAAGATGTTATTTAGTGCTAAGTTAGTGTTGCCTTTCTAATCGGCTTCAACCAGTCTGGCCATTCTACTCCGATCTTTGGCATCAACAATAATAATAATTTTCTGTAATCCATAGAGATGGCTATGCCTTAAAATTCCAGTAGATCAGAAGTTTCAGAAATACTCAGATCAACCCAACTGACGCCAACAAATATTTCACATTCAAAGTCACTTGAATAACCGTTCTGATGCAAGGGTTAATCATCAGCAGATCATCTTGACCATGTCTACATGCCTCAATGCATTGAGTTACTGCCATGTGTTTGGTTGATTGAATATTTGTGGTAACAAGGTTTTGAACAGGTGTACCTAATGAAGTGGCTAGTGAGTGTACATTTATAAAAGACAACTTATGTTGGAAAGGTACTAAATGTATAGCACCAGTGACATGTGCTTTGTATGTATGAGGGCCATCTTGTTGATTTAAATTGTCAGATTTGTCAAACATGACTTTCAAATCTTCTTTAACAATGTCAGAAATTAGGGCTACAAAAATAATCACAAATATCACCACAACAAGTTTCTGCAGTAAATGTGGTCGAATTTTTTCAGTCATAAAGGGCACATACTGTAGGTTTCAATTTATAAAGATGCCGAGAAGTGGTGGAAAACTTACTCTTTTAAACAAATTTTATTTGAAAACATTTATTTTATGTGTCTACCATGTTTTTGAGTATATCCAAAATATTTTGATTTTGATAAATATAAATGAACATTTCACTTGTTTGGAATGGAATAGGTGTACTGAGACACTACAGTAGATCTACCGTATAGTTAAGCACAGGTTAGGACCACCTGCCAGTAGTTTTATTATCAGCTGTATGCAAGAAACAGACCAAATATATATATTTTAAATCTGTCCAGGTTCAAGTGCTAACATTGAACTACCAAGTCTATCACTATATGAAAGCTTAATTTCAACTTTTAAACCTCAAATTAACATGAAACATTTAGCTAATGGAAATGGATAAAGCTTTGAGTGACTTTTGCCATATTTGGTTGCAGTGTAGTAATTCTTTGCTGCTCAACACTTACCCGTTACATAGCCAATTAACTAGTCATGCAAAAAAAAAAAAAAAACATACTCGTGGACTTTATTTGGATTTATTTTAAACATATACGCAATCAAAAATAAAATTGCTACTTCAAGCCAAGATGAAGTTAGGCATTAAAGAAACTGATAGGCGACATGGTGGTGTAGTGGTTAGCACTGTTGCCTTGCACCTCCAGGTCAGGGTTTGATTCTGTGTGCATGGAATTTGTAATGTATATTCTCCCCGTTTCCTCTCACAGTACAAAAACCTGCAGATCAGGCTAATTGGTGTTCCCAAATGGTCCGTAGTGTGTCCTGTGATGCATTGGGATCCCATTCAGGGTGTCCAGGCCTCCAGGCCCCTCGCGACCCTGAATACAGGATAAAGCAATATAGACGAGTGAGTGAGTGAAAATGATGCTAGCACAACAATGGGCTTATCCCTACGTGTTTAAGATTTGATGTAGACTTTTTTTAAAAGGAAAAAATCGTATAGGCATGCAGGCAGAGAATGTTTTTGAAAATGATTAACTCTTTTTGACCTCCTCTGTTCCACAACTCATTCTCACTCATGCTCTTATTTAAACATTGTTTTAAGGTGTGGAACAGAAGAGGTCAAAAAGATGAGTTAGGGTTAAGACTTTCATTTTTTCAGGGGTTCATTTTTGTAGACTGTTACACTGATTTTGTAATAGTAACATTTTCATTGCATCTAATAGCTGCAACCAAATCAGCCGCAATAATGCATGTGTTGCGTTGCAAGTGACGGGCTTGCTGTGCTTCAATTTGGACTTTTTTCCCCTTGTGATGAGTACAGTAAGAAGAAACAGAAGGTGTTACATAATTTAATGCTGTGCTGTAGAAAGTATAATATTTTACTCTGACATGTAAGGCAGCAAAAGAAAAATCCTGCGCATGAGGAAATACTTATAATTTTTTTTTTATTAGATATTAAAATAAGGTCTAAGTACAATAATAGACTACACTTACTTCACTACTGTCCATTGTACAGTGCTCTTCCCCACTGTTTGGCCAGGGAGATTGTAAGTTGCAATGTAGATAATTTGGTTATTTTTTTGTTGTTCTGCATGTAAACTTTACACAAATTACCAACATTACATGTTCCTTCTGTTCTTACAATACGTTTTGGACTGCATGCAGATTTTGAGAAATGGTTTTGTATGGTTATTTTGTAAGGTACAATAATTAACAATAATTAATAATAATTAATAAATTACATGTACATAAATCGCTTATTCAGTGGCTGCTGTATTTTGAAAAATACTAATGAAATTCAGTGAAACTTGGTAGTTAGTGTGTATGCACCTGCTTTGTGTTTGTGCTTTGTGGGTGGATTATTCGGCTACAAGTAATGCGAGATTTTAATTAAAAAGTATGTTATTCCCTTTAAGTGCATGATTTTCAGGAGATACTGTGATTTCTCTTTGGTTGTAGGAAATGTATTTGGGAAAATGTTTGTGTTATGTTCAAAAAGAATTGGAGTACTCCAATTGTTAAGTTTTAAGGTGAAGTATCCCTAAAGCTCAGAGTATTTTGCTGTTTCTTTAATAAACATACAGTCTTATTCAAAACTTTAGGCACCCATTGATAAATAACAGATTTTGGTGATTTTTTAATTGAAAATGAAAAAATGCACAATATTTTCAGCAAACATAGTTACTTCTTTTGCCATAAATTAAAAATAAATAAATAAATAAAATATTATGGCACTGTGCAAAAGTTTTTTTTGCACCCTAAGAGTTCCAAAGTCTCAGATTCTTTTCACAAGGTTTCAGACCTTGATTAAAAAAACAAAACAAAATCTGTTATTTATCAAAGGGGTGAATAAACGTTTGCATAAAACTGTATAATATAGGGCTCAGGATTGTGCAGTACATACTGTATCCTTTTATTCAGTACAAAAATAAGCAATTTGATGACCTGAATTTTAGTTAATTTTTACCAACTATACAAACATGTGTAATTAAAAAAATGCACAATTAAAAAAAAGGAGTCACATAGGCCAACAGATGCACAGATGCACATTATCATGTGTTTTTCTTTTCATGTGTTTTCAGTTATTTCTATGACCATATAATAATAATGTGCCCATTTCTACATTTTCGCAACATCATTCACATATTCTGGTAGTGGTACAATGTACCCTTTATAAAAATAATCATAACGTTTATTGTTCTACCTGACATATCTGAAAACCCAAATACACAGTTACAAGTCTGAAGCGACCCAGTTAACACACACTGGCAGGACGTCCATATAAACACATATATACAGGTACATCTAAATAAATTTGAATATTATCAAATAGTTGATTTATTTGAGTAATTCAATTCAAAAAGTGAAACTCGTATAATATAGATTCATTACACACAGACTGATATATTTTAAGTGTTTATTTCTTTTAATTTTGATGAAAACCAAAAATTCAGTATCAGAAAATATTGTGAAGAGACTATTGTGAAAAAGGGTCACACTCTATTCAGTTAATTAACTCAAAACACCTGCAAAGGTTTCCTGAGCCTTTCATGGTCCCTCGGTCTGGTTCCGTTGCCTACATGATCATGGGGAAGACTGCTGATTTGATAGTTGTCCAAAAGACGATCATTGATGACCTGCACAGAAAAAGGTGCACCGGCAACAGGGATAACTGTAGCCTTGAAAGTCTTATGAAACAGAGACCATTCAAGAATTTGGAGAAGATTCACAAGGAGTGGACTGCAGCTGAGCCACCACATACAGACCTATCCAGGACATGGGTTATAATTGTCCTTGTGGCAAGCAACTATTGAACCAGAAACAATGTCAGAGCGCCAAAGTCCTCTTTTCAGATGAAAGTAAATTTTGCATTTAATTTGGAAATCAATGCAAGTAAACTGTTATGGCACAGACAATGGATGATGAGATGTTCCCTAAATGTTGTTTTTTAAGACTTTTTGCTCACATTGGACCTCAGTTATTACTACTCACCCTGCAAAATTCCCAGTGTTGATTTAACACCCCAAGTGTTTATATATGACCTAATGGTCACGAATGTACTCTGAAAGTGTTAAATCAACACTCTGGGTGTTAATTCAAGACTAAGGATTTCCCAACGTTATTCTTAGTCCCTAATCTAGTGAACAAGCATGAGGATGTGTTTAGTATAAAGACTCAAAAGTAATTGGGCAATTTTGGATGAGGACGTACTTACTGCTGTTAACATAATAATAATAAATAATAATAACACCAAAGAAACCCCACATATAGGAGAAGCATATTTAAAAGTACAAGTTTCAGCAAAAGCTCAAATTGATGTCATTTGTGTTTGCAGTACTTGTTTATATGCTGAACACAAGAACATTTTTCTACATAACACAACAGATGCAGTTATACATACAAAGCGGATTTGCTCCCTTGTTTTGGGCCAATTCCAGTAGGTGTCTGAATTCAGATAAAATGTCAAGTAGTGTTAGTTCAGGCTTTATTCATTGTTCCATTGTTAGATTCAAAGCAATCGTGGGATTGGGAGGAAGAAAATTACATAATAAAATCTCTGGTTGCAGATTTTGTCCCTCCCTGTACAAAATAAAAGCAGGAGTGCATTAAAGTAGTCCAGATATCACAATTATTTCAGCAACTATTTACAGTATGTTGTTTTGCTAGAGAGACATGATTTCAGTTTTTTTCATTGGTTATATTATAGGAAATTATTTCCTCAGGTAGAACAAGGAACTCTAGGTTTAGATAAATTAGCCCAAATTGAAATGTAGAGCAATAAGGATTTTTTTTTATTGTATCCAGATGATACAGAGCTAAGCAAATAAGGTCTTTGCCATTTGGTCATTGTAAGACGCTCAATAGGCTTCTCATGCTCTTTGCCTCACGGTGGACAATCCTTGAAACGGAACTGCAGGCTGGCGTGTCCCATCACTGAGGCTCTTGGGCCCCGAGAGAGCTTTTATAATGGATCCTCTTTGTCACACCATTTCAGATGCAATTACCTTTAGTATCACTTCCTAGCAGCCCAGAGACTCCCTATCAGTAGACATTAAGGGAGTCAGCCTGACTGAAGTTTTCAGGCGAGACCTGTAGGGGAGAGGGGGTGGATGGGAAAGGCGGGTAGATGAGCGATACCTTCTCATTTGTAAAGTATACTGTAATCACACTATAGCGAGGTCACATGGGAAAATATGTTATTGGAACACTCTCTCTCTCTCTCTCTCTATATATATATATATATATAAATAAATAAACACTTTGCACTGGAACGGGACACCCATTCGGCTAAAAGTTATAGAACATTTATAGAAAATTTTGTAAAAATAATTGAGATTTTTTTTTTTTTTACATACATTCGTCCTTGACTCTAACCACAGCCTTAATTTTCAAGTCAATTTAAGTTAAACTGGTGGATAAGAATTACGGTCTTATGTTAAAGCAGAACATTATTTGGTCTCTACGCAGTTATTTAATGCAGGCTGCTGCAGAGGGTACAAATCATGCCAGACCTTTAGCTCTGCCAGAGAGTCGTTTACAATTCATCAATAAATATGGCAAATAGACTTGCTCAGAATGAAGCATGGCAGGTGAAAAATCACAAGACTTATATTATTGCCCCTCATGAAACCTTACACATTATAAAACTTTAAGCAAAAATCACACATTGTATCACACTGGTAGATTCTATGAAAACAACAACAAAAAAATGCTGATAAGCTTTGATCAAACTGAACAGCTATCTGAAGGCACGAAGGCTCTGAACTCAGAGATGGCTTTAAATAATTTAGGAATATTCTATCTATAAATGACTTGTGTTTATAATATAAATGTGTTTATACATTATAAATGTTCTGGTAACCATTTTACCGCAGCTTTAAAAGCTTTCAATGATATTAGGTTATACAGTACATTATGAATTGCGACTTTGGCATGCAGAATTTTACTCAGCGGCTTGAACAGCAGAGTTCTCTTGTGGAGATTACGGCTATGAATGATTCAATTAAATTTTATTTGTATAGCGCTTTTAACAATAGTCATTGTATCTAAGCAGCTTCACAAAATTAAAAGTTGATTATGGAAATTAAATAATAAATACGTTAATTTATTTAATGTTAAGTAATAAATAAAATTGACCTCCACACTGTCTTAAAAAGGACTGCATTGAGACCACTATATGTCCCCTCTTCATTCCATAGAAATCTTGATGCCCTTAAGTCATATGTACAGTTCCTTCAGTGAGCAAATGAACACAAAGCTTGCACATCCATGCTATACAGAGCGAAAAAAAGAACTTCATCCAGCTGAGGCAAGGATACACAGAGTCTAATTATGGAACAGTCTGTCATCCATGCCCAAGTTAAAGTGCCTTCCCTGAGCCTTAGGTCACTCACATGCACCTTTTCTACAATCTTAATGAGTTAAATAAGGAGACCTGGGGTTATTTCTGGGATTAAACTATTGCCTCTTGATAATGCATTTAAAGCAAGTGTGGTCTGTTTTCACTCAAATTAATGCCGGTTTCTTGCAAGTTCTTCAATTACTGCTTCTTTTACTGTCAAAATAAAGTGTTAAATAAGTATTAAATACAAGAAAATAATAGAAGAAATAAAGATAACACTACCCCAAAAATTCTCGCCTTTACTAAAGCCTATGCACGTATTATCATTAGTGCCAGCACCCGCTCCCCTTAATGATAGCATCCGATCCTGCAGAGGTACTTATGGGATTTGAGATTGGTTTAGCTTGTTCACTGCTTAGACAGCAACTCTGACAAAAGGTAAATTAAACGAAGCTCACCCACATGATAAAAATGGATCAAGTTTCATTCCGATATGACCACTTTCTTAAGAGACACTTGCCTTTCACTAAAATGGTCATTATCATATTATATATAAAAAAATATGAATGAAAGGTGTATATACAGTGAAATTAGCAATTTTGCATCTCCCAGCATCCATGGACCAGAGAGGGTTAACTTCTTGGGACCTAAATTACTTTATATGACAACATGACATTTTCTCCCACCCTTATCTTTATGAACTTAATGAAGATTCTTATATAAGAACTGTTGTGTATTAATATTTTGCCAAACTTCTGTTTGAAAACATTAGATTTGCAGTTATCAGGGGCTAATACATAAAAACAATGAGAAAATGTAAGTGAACACAACATTAAAGTACACATTTCAGGTTTAGGGGGCAAACAGTCGCAGCTTGGCTGGGCTGGTGCTTGAATACTCGACCCTCTCATTATTAACCCAGAGCCTCAACTGTCAAGACACCACTTGCCCACAAATGAAAAACCAAACTCGGTGTTTCCCAAAAAACAAGCTGTTGAGTTCTACAGTATATTACAATAACCTACATAACGGCTAGCTGGAATGCTTTATTTTATGTGCATGAACCTTCAGGAGACCTCAAGATAAATAAAAAATGTTTTATATTGCTTGAAAATTTACTTAAACTTCAAATAGTGCTTTGCAATGATTTGACATTTACTCTGATAGTCAAATAATTGCAAAGCTTCTGTTAGATATCCATATCTGATTGCCCATTAAACATAATAGGACAGAAATAAGCAGGAAAACAAACACTCCACTGTGGAGATATTCATTATGTAGTCACAAGGCCTGTTTTGATGACAGCAGATTTGCAGATTTGTTGTGTGTTCTTTCCTCAGTTTGGACATATTACAAACACATGCTGCTTTGTTCCACTATTTTTTCTGCGAATACAACAATTATAGGAGAATTTTTTTTACGTTTTGATTTTCCCATTTATTTATTGGCACAAGATACACTTCTTTCAAATTAAATACCAAAATTGGCTTAGGAGCAGTAGCATTTAAAAAAAAAAAAAAAATTTAAAAAAGGATGAGTTTTGAAATACAATAAACCATCATGGATACTTGTCAGTAGATGTACAGCAGAGAAATTAACGAGAAATGGGGTTACATTTCCCAATTCTTAATTATCAAAGGATGTTCCACCACAAAACCAACTAACTCCACCCAGAGCAGAAAAAAAATTTATTCAGAAATAAGACTTAAACAAGAAGTCTTATTTTTAACCCCCTCTCCTATCACCCAACATGTATTTTTTTAATTTACAATGTAGATCAAGAAGTGTTATTTAAAGGAAAAAAAAATAATTACAATAAAATAAATTAAAAAAATATTCTGAAATGCTCAAAACTCTGATATTGTTAGTGTTTCGGCAAGTAATCATTTGCATCGAATCAAGAGCCCACTTCTGTGCCATGATAGGATTTTCCAGCTCATTGTGGGTGAAATGATGAAATAATGTGCGGTCGCTCTCGGCAACTGGCTGTGTAGATGCTGAGAAAAGGAAGCTGGACTGGCACTGGCTTGCCTGCTGCAGCTGGTAGCCTGCCCTGTGCCCCAGAGCACAAACTCAGTATGCCAGGCTTAACACTGTACAATGCCCACACATATACTATTACTACAGCTCAGAAAAACATGATTAACCAAAGAAAACTGAACAGCATAAAACAAAGGAAGAGACAGAACATGAATAAGGGGGCTAAAATAAAAACTTGAATGGTTTTGAATACCAGCTGCATGCTATTTTTCTTTTGCTTCATTCTTCATACTTATGTAGTATACATCTTATAAATAAATTCACCTGAAGTCACACAAGGTTAAACTTGGGAAAAGTACCTACAATGCATCCTCTCTGCCAAACTCATTAATTATATCATACATAAAACCCATCCTATAGTAGGCAGCACAGAGAGGGATAACGAGTGAAGATGGGACTGCCCTGCATTACCCATTTGGAAAAGAACAACAGAAGGTGGTCAGTGCTGACTGCTTGGGTAAACTCTGTTCCTTAGAACTGCCACAGGAGGCAGGTGATGACGTACTCCTGGATAGTGTTGGATGTGATCAAACCATCGAGTCACATTCAAATACTTTTCTTTCTGTTGTACTGCAAGCTCCATCTGTTTGATTAGAGGAATAAAACCATAATATTATTTTTTTATATTTTGGCAAAGAAGAGACAGAAGAATACATCTTAAAAGCATAGAGACAATGTTTTCTCTCATTTGATCAGACTTTCAACAATATTATTGTTAGAATTTTTTGTTGATCTCCGTCTTTGCACATGACCACTTTACTGTATAAATGAAGAAATTAAAAACTTAATTTTGCCTATTGTGTCCTAAAGCCTATCTATCTTCCCTGGCATCTAGCGCAAAGGAACTTACAACAATGTGGTGGATGCCATAGTACATCAGCGTATCCGCCAGAGTGATCCTGTTTCCAGCCAGATACACCTTATCCACAAGATGCTGATTAAGCTCCTGTAAAACAAAGACAATTGTACTTTCAAACTTAAAAGTCTAAATCGTATACTGAAACGAATAAATATTTTAATTCACATATCAGGCCATTGTATTTAATTATGTGAAGCTAAACATTTGTATTCCCTCAACATGAAATAATCAGGCCGTGTGCGCTAATAAAATCATCATCTACTGAATTTTATCTTTATATTTCTTCTATCTTTATAGTTATCGTCAATAGCCAGCTTTATAAAGCAAATCAGTTATGGCTAATGGGAGAAGGCTGTGGGTAAAGAAAATGTACTGTACACTAAATTCTGTAGTTATTTATAGATTGCTGCTTGTTGTTTCTAGTAAATATCGTGTTTAATGGCCTGCTTCCATCCAACAGTGAGTTTAAAATGCTTCTGCTTCCTGAGGCAACCTCTTAATCCTTGATTGCAACTGGGGCTTAAAATGTAACAACACTGCACAAACATTTAACTTGGTATGTGATTACACAGTTGAAGTCAGAGGTTTACATATACCTTACCTATATAAATAAACAAACTCCGTTTTTCACGACCCCAGACATTTAATCACAGTAAATATTCCCTGTCCTAGGTCAGTAAGGATTACTACTTTAAGAATGTAAAGAAACATATATAGCTCATATTTTATATATTTTATCACATTCACAGTGGGTCAGATTTTTTAATGCACTTAGTATTAGGTAGCATTGCCTTTTAAAAGGGCATCACTCCTTTCAGGTAGCCTATCACAAGCTTTTTAACAAAATTTCAGCCCATACCTCAGGTTTGTAATTCTGTCCACATTTTTTATTGAATGGAGATCAAGGCGACTCCAGTACTTTAATAATTTTGGCCACAGCTTTGGAAGGCTATGCCTTTGGGTCTTTTTTTATTTGGAGGACAAGTTTGCAACCAAGTATTAACTTCCTGGCTGATGCCTTGAGATGGTGCTCCATCTCCATAATCCTCATGATTCCATCTATTTAAGTGTACAAGTACCTCATGCAACAAAGTACCCCACAACATGATGCTGACACCCCTCTACTTTACAGTTGTGTTCTTTGGCTTTTCAGCCTCTCCCTTTTCCCTCTAGACACAAAATAGTAATTATGGCTAAACAGTTCAATAGTTTCATCAGAGTATTTCTCCAGAGGAGATTTCTCCAAAAAGTAAGATCTTTGCCCCCATGTGCAGCTGCAAATCACTGTCTGCCTTTTTTTTAATGGCGGTTTTGAGCGGTGGCTTCTTCCTTGCTGAGTGGTCTTTAGGCTGTATTGATATAAGACTCATTTTAGGACAGACACTTTTGTACCAATTTTCTCCAATATCTTCAAAAGGTTCTTTGCTGCTGTTCTGAGATTGATCTGAACTCTTCGTACCAAAGTTACTTCTTCTCTAGGACAGAGAACTCGTCTTCTCCCCAAGCAGTATGATGGCTGTGTGGTCCCGTGGTGTTTATTCTTGTGTAGTACTGTGTTATAGATAAATGAGGTACCTTCAAGCGTTGGAAATTGTTGAACCAGACTTATAGAGAACAACAGTTTTTCTGATGTCTTGGCTGCTTTCCTCCGAGTGTCCCATGATGTCAAGTAGAGGCCTGAGAGTTTAATGGTAGGCCTTAAAATACACCCACAGGTAAACATCCACGTGACCCAAACAATGTCATTTACCCTATCAGAAGCTTCTTAAGCCATAACATTTTTCTGGAATTTTTCAAGCTTTTAAAGGTATAGTTAACTCCTATAGCCTCCTGAAACCCAGCAATTCATTTTTGTCCTCTGTGGGGGACATGATACTGTGGTCTTTATTTCAAACACCATGCATGCCATGTGTTTGTGTCCTAATGTACTGGAAAGAGTACATCCTGGGCTTTCTAATGATGTCACACAATTGGAGGCCAACAAATCACATGTTCTGTCTTTCTAAATTGGCGGCAATTGCAGCAAGCACATTCTAAGGCAGTAAGGGGTTTAATTGATGAAATTTTTAAATACAGCATTTTTTCCTATGATATTGGTTTTTATTTGTGAGGTTTTTAACTACATTACAAGTTTATAAGGGCATGTTAATTTTAAGCCTTTCATGTCCTTTGTAGGGCATGTCCTTGCTTTTTCCAATTTTCAACACTTGCCCTGTCTCCAATACCCTAAGCTTCGTATGAATTTTAGATGACCAGAAAAATGAGGATGCTCTTTGGAAGGTCAGGTCTCTTTTAAACAGAGACCAACAGTCAACAAGGCTGCCTCAATTGATCAAGATCCCTCAAAGCTGGCGTAGATCAGCAAATGATTCCTTTTACATGCCAGTGTCCTGTGCGCCAGTTTGAGCCTGGGAAACTGAATCTCACAGGAAAACAATAGGGCCCTTCACACACTATGTGTGACATAAATATATATTATATATATATATATATATATATATATATATATATATATATATATATATTATATACATTTTGGGTTTTTTGGGGGTCTTAACATGCTCAGAAATTGACGGTGTGGCCCGGGGCCCTCACAGGAGATTTTGCTGCATAGCTTGTACACATTTCCACTAATGCACACAAAACCTGGTACACCTGGTAACCTGGTAGCTCAATGAGCTAAACAAGTTTCACACTGCATGTCATGGGCTCAACTCAACAGGAAATCAGTTATTTTGTGTCCGCCAAAACGCACCGAAGTAATTCAATACATTCTTCTTAGGTAATTATGCAACTGACACCAAATCGGGCCTATGTGATATAAAGACATTGAGGATGCAAAATTGCAGAGGGATTTTTGATATCTCAAATGGGTCAGCTGTGAGAATGCCTTAAACTTATGCCGATGCTTTGCCCGGGTGGTGATGGTGCAGGGGCCCACTCATTGCGCTTGCAACTATATTACTTATTAAATTATATAATAATTATATAACTATATTATATATTACTAAATATAACTAAAATTCATAGAATCATTGTACTTCTATCGACAAAGCAAGACCCAGTGTACATCTGTGTACAATCTGTGAGACATGTTTCTCACAGACTTATGTTATTAAAAAAAAAAGTAAATATGAAAACATTTTTCTTTCGGGTCTCAGGAGGATAGTTAATTCCCCTGGAATTGTGATAAAATGAATTATAAGTGAAATTACCTATCTGTAAACAACTGTTGGAACATTGACATTACGTATGTAACCTCAATTATAAAAAGGAAGATGAGGAACACTCTTATGCTACATCAGTGCCACAGGCTGGTCGCCTCCATTGCCATACTGCATTGATGCAGTAATTTGCTCTAAAGAAGCCTGAACCAAGTGCTAAGCACACAACTTAATAAAAAAATTCTGTAAGTATTCTAACATTTCAAGATATTTGATTTCTTGTTGACTTGTTTCAATGTCACAGGTATTGCATCAGAGGGCTACAATTCTTTCATGAACAGTAGATGAAACTACCTGGGTCCCACTGATTTCCGTTGCATTTCATTGGCTGAAAACTGCGTTTTCATGCCTCAACATTGCTTGTTTCTTTGCATTTCCAAAATCACTTAAATAGCATGTCTTGAATCCCCTGTTTGCTTTGAAATTGTTGCCTGGGAGATGCCTTGCTGATGCAGTATACCCATCTTTTTATCTCTACCTGCCCTTGTGTATGACTTGTGACATGAAACTGTCTTCCACATCCTCACCTTAGTAGCAGTTTTTGATTGTTCCTTACCTTTTTTAAGCCTCCTACATTGCTGTTTGGCAAATTAATTAAAATCAACAAATGGCAATTAATGGGAAAATGTTACAAAATAATCACGGATATGGACAGAGGATGGTGTGTTGTAGTGGAATGTGCATGCAGGTAATGCAGGAGAGACCAACTTCTGTGCAGTCTTGTTGTCTTGCTCAGTCAGACAGTGAGCAGCCTTCGGCAACACCACCACCGGCCCTTCATTAACTTTTAAAGTGACAGTATTAAGTGTCGATTACCACAGTTCCACTCGAGAGGCCAACCTTCGAGAGTCCAACCTTGCTAAAGTAAACTGACTCCACGTGCTAAAAGCAATAACTGGTAACAAAAAAGTGTGTCCTTCCTAGGTGCTTGTGTGAAACCTTATTACATGATGTTCAAATACAAGATTTTTAAAAAGGATTCTGTAAAACTGTGTGTGCCAGCTCAGCAACTAAACCCTCCGGAGTCACTTACTGAAGTCTAAATCTTTTACAGGGTTTAAATTCCATATTAACCTTAATAGAACATGCTCAAAATTTTCATGCTATGGACATGCAATTTCTCAGTAAAAAGAGCAACTGTATATACCAAACACACCATTGTTATGTACAGTACCAGTTAATTTATTTTTATTATTATTATTATTATTATTATTATTATATTATATTATTATAAACACATTCTAGAACAATACAAGAGATTTCCAAACTACAAAATTATAACAGTCAGTTGTTATTTTAAGACATGATGGTCAGCTGTTCTGAAACAGTACTTGTAAGCAGTATTGTCAAAATCATTCGCAAACCCATCAAGCACCATGATGTAACTGGCTCTCATGAAGACCTTCCCAGGAAACTAAAGCTTACTTCTGCTGCAGAGGAGTTCATTCAAAGTTAAAAGCCACAAATTACCAATTAACAGCACCTCCAATTAATCCCGTTAATAAGAATTTACACAGCATAAGTAGCAGACATCTCAATATCAACTGTTCAAAGGATATTATTGCATATTTTTGATGCCTTCAGCATTTTTACAATGTAGAAAGGAATAAAAATCAGAAAAGACTTGGAATTAAAAGGTGAACATACAGTTGACTGGTACAACCCGCAATTCCAAAAGATGGGACAGTATGGAAACTGGCAGTAAAACCAAAGATGAGTAATCTAAAATCTTTTCACCATATACTATACTGAATACTCTACAACAACTAATTATTTGATTATTTACCATGAGACTTTATTTGTTTGAAAATCTGTACTCATTTCAAATCTGGTGGCTGATCTATGGATAATCATGTGAAGTTATAAGAAAACAGTAAAACAATTTATTGCCAGATGTTTAAAACCCATTTTATTTTTTTATTGCTGCTTCATAAAAGTTCTTTATATTGCAGATCAAATTGCAGATATTGCAGATTTCAGCTGATAATTATGCCCAACAGCAACAAACCCAAGTTGCATGTTAATGCTGGTGGGTCTCATCACTAAACTAATCAACAGAGTAAATTGACAAAAAGACAAACCAGTATAAAGTTGTTGCTTTGTGTTGTTCTTAGGCACAATCAAATAGAGCTACTGCAGGTATTAAATGATGGGACTTTGAAGTCAATATGTGACATGCCCTCCCTCCCGAGGAGTCCAATTAGATCTTGGCCGGTCACTTTTTGAAATAACACTGACCAAACACTATACCAGTGCACCCCCGTCCCATGGTATCCCTTAGCTTTATTGTTTTTCTTGCATGAAAAACAATAAATTGTTAATTTATTGATAATTTGATGTTCAAGTTAAAAAAAAAAAAAAAAAAAAAACATTTTCAGGTGTTTCATCTCACCTAGAGAAAAAGTGGCTATTCTCTTTTTAAGTGGAAATTAAAAAGATCCTCAGACCGGTCCAACTAGTCCACTTAAAAACTTCTGTTATTCTTATTCACTTACTTACAAGTGCAATGCAGTAACTGTGATGACTCAAATTATGCTTGCGTGGAGAAGTCTTTTGATTCATATACTATTATATTTGACGGAAATGTAAGGGAGTGTTTTTTTCTGGAATTTTATTTTAACTCTAGTACTCTGATTAGCCTAATAGTGGCAATATAGTGCAGGTTTTTACATTTTGGTTCATGTCATGATCTTTGAATTCTACAATCAAAATAGTCCTGTGAACTTTAATAATTATGAAAAACATTTGACCACCATGTCAATCAGTTCTAATGAAGCGGTGCCAAATTCACTCAAACAGATGTAATTCATGAGTGCTTCCGTGGAATTGCTGGTAACTTGGAAAGTATGTCCAGGACAAGAGGGTGTAGTAATTCAAAGGAGTTGAAGCAAAGTTCAGTCTGTAAGTGGATTCTTGTAATAATTACTCAAAAACATGGCCACTACTGGCCAAGCAAGATTCAACAGGCACTTCATAAGGAGTGTGTGTGCGCCAGCTCAGCAACTAAACCCTCTGGAGTCAAACCCTCCGGATATGACTAAAGTATGATCACAAAACCTAAGTGGCAGGTTCAAGTTGAAAGCTTACCATCTCAGTAAGCGGCTTTCGATCTCACTTACATTTGCAATTAAAAAAGGAATATATATATATATATATATATATATATATATATATATATATATATATATTTATTTATTTAAACGTGAGCAACAAAATAGGTAAAACAAATGTAAAACATGCTATATTTGATGAATATGACCAAACAGACAGTATGCTAAAATTTGGGTGTGGTTAAAGTGTCATTTTCTCAAATATCATTAGTGTTGTAACAATACCAATGTTTTAGCTTTGATATTGTCAAGATAATCAATACTTAAAAAAAAAAAAATCTAGGGTCCACGCTGTCGGGTTTGGATGATGGAGGCAGATGGTGTCGTGGGGCAGAGGGTTTCTGACTCGATCACACTCATCCTATTATTTGTCTTTTCCTCTGTTGAGTTTCCTCACTTCCATAGCGCACTGCACACTGTGTGCTGCTGGAGCCACAGTTTGTTGAGCTCCCCCTGGCATTGCTCAGTGCTCCTGCTCTACACACGAACATGTAAATACTCACCGATGCTTCTGTAAATAGAGTTTTTATGCGAAGTGTTCGATTGTTTTTGGATGTTTTTGTCTTCCTAAATTACAAGCAAACACCGTACTTCAGCATTACTTCACAGATATCCTCGCAGCCACATTTGTTTGTTTACCGCAACAGAGTTGAATAGTGATTACATCACTTCTTTTGAGCATGAGTGTGTACACATGTCCTGCCTACCGTGCTTGGGAACGCATCAATTCTTCCCGAGAATATCTCTGCAAGTGGCCCCGGGATTGGTTTCCGGGCAAAGAACGATTACATTGTCACAAACAAAAATCAACTGTTCCTGCGGCCAAGCGTTCTTCAGACCCCAGTGAGAAAGCACCCTTAAACAGCCTCACACCATTAGAGAGTGGGAAGCAGAGGTACACATGGCTGGCTATTACTGCTATAATACCTCGTGAGATCTCTCTCCTACAGGTGGATGTAATGAGATTTGAATTCACGATCTCCAGAAGATAGAACAGAGTGCATTTCTATTGCGCCACTCATGCTCAATCAGTACAGAACCATTTATAACCAAGGCTGATCAGCCATTCACCAATACTGGTTGATCAAGGTGAAAACATTTCCAAGCACTGGTTGACAGATGGTGCATCTCTAATTTCAGGGTAATAAAAACCTGAACTATCGCAGGCCATAGCAATTAAGCAAGTAATATCAGTTGGGGCTATTGACAATAAACAACCACTTACCCTGAGAATAATCTTGACTTCATCCTTAGAACAGTTATCAAGTCGGGTCAGTCGATACTCCAACCATTGCTGGACCACAGCTCTCTGCTGAGGTGAATCGCCCAGCAGTTCTCTTCTTTTAGCCTCCCGTACCAGATGGGAGCTGATGGTGGCTAACCCGACCAAAGAAGAACCATTGTTGTTCTGGAGAACAGGGACCTATAATAGTGAAAAAACATGATAATTGGCATGGTGATCCTTTAAAAAACAGCAGTTCAAACATGGGTCAAGACAAATTATAAATTCATTAAGCAGGTCAATGAGTTGACCAATGAGTTGCTTTATGCCAGGTTCTGCTTTCCTGGGAGTTGACATAACTAATCTAAAAATGTTCACCATTTTATCTCACACGTATTACAAGCAATTGTGTGAATTAATGAAGACTGCTGAAAATAACTGAAGACTTAAATATTTGGTATGAGCAACATTTTCTCACTTAAAAACCCAGGGCAGCATTTACAAAATACAAAATTACTTCAAATACAAAACTTTAATAAAATGTTAAGTTAAATGTAACAAAAAGCTGCAGGTTTATTGAGCAGCACGCATCTCTGTCATTGACCATAATTATTATTTCTAAGTAAACTTAGCAAATAATTTACACCTGACATGACAGTGTGGGAACAGTTTAGAGAATACCACCTGTCGGATTATAAAGAAATAGGTAACTGGTATTTATGGTGTAAATGAGACTGGTGTAACTCTGGTGTGAGAAAATCTTACACAAAATCAGCACAGAGAAGCTACAAGGGTGCCTCTCCCCAATCCACATAGAGATGTGCAACACCTTTTAACCAAACTTATTCTGCACTTTTGAAAAGACCGCAGAGCATGAATGCTGCAGGGCGCAAGGAATGGAACGGCATTCTCATCCTCATTTTTTTTGTACCTCATTCTCATGGTGAGGTACAACATGCCTATTTTTCTCTCTCCAACAGGAACGCGGAAAGTTATAATCGACTCAAGAAATTCTTCTGAAATTCTCACACGCTGCAGCCTTTTCAGCAAACAAGCTGCAAAATTTCAAAGTGGGCTGATGATCCAAATACTGGACTTGGAGAACTGCTGAACCGACCAAGTCAACTTGCAATCAGGTGGCCTCAGCCGGTGCATTCGAAATGGCTGTGAGATAGTGGCAATAGACTGTGGGCATCACTCCCTTCCCAAGTCACCCTACGATGAGCCGATCCCATCAGAACAGGAAATTAACCATGCTCCCACCGGAGGCTTTCTCACTAAAAGTGGCCTGAAGAACTAGCACCGGCACCAACACTCTGGGTCAAAGTAAATGCGCAGGGAGACACAGGGACCATCCTCACATTAGCCCATCTCTTGGTGGTTCCTCCTGGTGCTCAGCCATGCTATTCACTGCGAGTTACCTGCGTGCATGGCGATCGGTGAGTGGTTCCAGTGACATCAGGTTCGAAGACCACAGCTATAAATACAAGCTGAAAACAGATATAATTTCTAAATGACCTGTGTCTTTGCTTTTATTTCATGACTGGCACAGCTTGTGCACAGGAAGGGTGGGTCAATATCCCTATTAGTACTACTGCAACTACTGTACAAATTCAGATTATGGCAAGAAATACTCAGTTAAGTAAAGAGAGAGACAGTTCATCATTACTTTAAGAAATTAAGGTCAGTCAGTCAAAAAATTCTCAAGAACTTTGAATGTATCCCCAATTGCAACTGGCAAAACTATCAAACGCTATGAAGAAACTGGCCCTCACGAGGACCGTCCCATGAACAGAAGATCAAGAGCTACGTCAGCTGTAGAGGATAAGTATGACCATCCTCAGAAATCACTAATTTATGGCACATTAAATTAGAGTACACATAAATGCTTCTCAGAGTTCAAGCAGCAGACATATTTCAACATTCACTGTTCAGATGGTACGGCACAAGCCAGACCTCCAGGGTCGGATTGTGGCAAAGAAACCGTTATGTTGGCAAAACACTATCCAGAAGCAGAATAAACTTGCTTGGGTCAACACTTCTGGGAACTCCTTAAAAATCGTTGGAAAACCATTCCAGGAGACAAATTTATATGGCTGACTAAGAGAATGTCAAGAGTGTGCAAAGCGGTCATCAAAACAAACCGTGGCTACTTTGAAGAAACAGAAATACAGTGGAACCTCGGATTGCGAGTAACGTGGTTTACGAGTGTTCCGCAAACTGAGCAAAGATTTTTATACATTTTTTATCAGGAAACCGGGCAAGTATTAGTTTACGAGCGCCGAGTATCATGCTTCACACATGCGACTCTTATTTTGACACCGAGCGTCACTCTCTCACCTTACCCCCCTCCCTCCCCCCACGGCTTCGCAAACACACAGAAACTCTGCTCGTGCGCGCGCAATTTGACACTGAAACACACAGACGCTCCCTTGCCTTTTCACTTTTCAAAGGTAAGGTGCTGGGGGTTTTTTTTGTTTTGTTTTTTACTTTACAGCAGTGATTCTCTTAGTATGCCTGGTCAGAGAGATTTCTTTTTTTTCCTGTTAAAACTGTGTTTCCGTGTTTGTGTGCGTGTCCGTTTGTTGTGAAACTTAAGTGATTCCTTTAGTATGCGCTCGTGCCAGTCTCACTTTTTTCCGTTAAAACGGTGTTTCCGCTGTGTTAATGCGCTTGTTGTGAAACTTAAAAAGTGAGTCTGTTAATATACGCTCATGTCAGTCTTTTCCTGTTAAAACGGTGTTTCCGTTGTGTGTGTGTGTTTGTTGTGAATCTTAAAAAGAGAAATTGCAGATTAATTTGTTTTATTTTCATTTTATAGATTGTATTAATTATTTTTATGTATTTATTTTTGGGGGCTGTGGAACGAATAATGAGTTTTCATTATTTCTTATGGGAAATGATTATTTGGTTTAGTGTTTTGGAATATGAGCCCACTTCCGGAACAAATTATGCTTGTAATCCAAGGTTCCACTGTATAAAACATTCTGGATTATTTAACACTTTTTTTTTTTTTTAAATACATCATTCCACATATGTCCATATATGTCATAATTTCAATGTCTTTAGTGTTAATTGAAAACAACAAAATAAAGAAAAAAACACTGAAGGTGTGTCCACAGTTTTCACTGGTCCTGCAGACACAGTTAACCTCTGTACACAACCACATTGAAGGAAATGAAACACTCCTGATGTGATTGAAGTCAAGACTTTCAGATTTAATTTAAGACATTTGAAAAGTGTGGGAGAAACCATTCAGGAATTATAGCCATGAGCCAATTACTCCATGACTAATACAAAAAATAAATGGCCAGGACGCAACGGCTGTTGCTGTTCACTCGAACTTGGACATGGAAAAAAAAAAAAACTAAATAAAAAGAAGGAATTAACTGGCAAAGCTCAGCAACAGAAGGGACCTGGAAGACAACTAATGGATGTCTGCATATTTATGTCCATGGTGAAGAACATCATGCAGTCAAGCCATGTCAAGAACACTTGTGAAGAGGTAGGTGCGTCATTGTCAAGTCTGCAGTCAAGAGACGGCTTTATGAAGTAGATACAGTCGCTTTACAACAATCTGCAAACCACAGACAAGGCTCACAAACAGAAAGGACAGATTGGACTTTGCCAGATTCAAGAAATCAAGATTAACTTGTACCAGAATGATGGGAAAATAAACTTATGGAGAAGGAAATGACATCATCTGTTAAACATGGTAGAGGCAGTGTTATTGCATAAACATATATAGGATTATTTTTTCAGCTAAGTTTTGCTTCATTCAGCTGAACCTGGTGCGGCTTCATATTGCACAAAGATAATGACCCAAAACATATGTTGAAAGCTACCCAAGAGTTTATCAGTGCAAAGAAAGGGGGTATTCTTCACTGGCCAAGTCAATCACCTGCTTCCAACCCAATAGAGCATCCTTTTTTACTTACTGAAGACAAGTCTGAAGGCAGAAAGACCCAAAGACAAACAACAACTAAAGGCAGGTGCAGTAAAGGCCTGGTAAAGCATCTTGAGAGAGGAAACTTTGGTCATGTACATGGGTTCCAGACTTCAGACAATTGTTGAATGCAAAGGATTTTCATCCAAGTATTAAAGGCAACTATTATGTTAGCTTCTTCTATTATTTATAACTCCATAAAAGTGGGATGTGCGTGTGTGAAAATGGCTGTAAGTCATGAATAGTTAATGCCAGAATTTTGTTAAAACCTTGAATTAAAGCTGAAAAGACTGGAATCACATCTTGCCCGTTTCATTTTAAATGTGGTGATGTACAGAGGCCAAATGGGAAAAAAAAATAGCTGAACTGTTAACTGTGGTAGTAATGTGGTAGGGAAATATATCATTAGTAGAGATGACTTAAACACGTGGAAGTATAAAAATTACAGCACAAAGAAAATTTAAAGGAACTCATTCAAAGTGAATTTAATACCAGGACTACAGATCATCACGAATGGAGGAGGCGTACTTATAAAGAAATTATTTAAAAAAATAATAATAATTTTAGTGTGCGATTCATGTATAAATGCACGGACAGTTTGGGGACATCCTGTGAGTCTGACCAGCTTCCAGTGATAAAATTCATCACGTCGTGCTTCTTCCTTCATAAGCACGTGTTGTATCCTGTTTCCAGCTAACACGTTTATTCTTAACGGGTTATCAGGAAGCATTATATATGTTTATCAGTTATATTCGTTTATTAAAAAGCAAAGCCATAACTGTTAAAACGACATTTCCTGTAGTACAATGCTGAATCAGCTAGCTTAGCTAATTGTTGTCAATCTGTTACGTTGAGATTTTGCTTAGCCCATGGTAACAATTATAAACGTCAATGCAAATAACACACATTCAGTATTTCCTAATACAAAATAATAACGGGCAAGAGTGTGTGATATCACCTTTCTTTCTCCTTGTGTGCTGTATTTATTTAACTTATTCAATCCCAAAAATTTCTCCAGCGAGGACAGCTCTCTCAGCGCCATCTTGCCGCACGAGGAAAGCAGTACGCACTCCCTGATTGGTGGAAATCAGGACACGCCCCCAACCAGGGCTGACAGTCGAGTGTCGCAAAAAGCCGTCATCTGATCCGATGTGAGTCAGTGTAAGGCAGCTCCGCCGTTCTACAGAAAATGTGGAATTTCGGTGGTTAAAATCTCCTGAAATGCATTCCCTCTTTCACACCTAGAATTTCTTTAATAGCCATGACTTACTTAAAATTTTTATGAATTCATAAGAAGTAGTTTCATAAAAAGTAAAAAAAAAAAAAAAAATCATTACTTTTATACATTTAATGAAAGAAGTCATGTGCTGTTGTTTTGTCACTGTTGTTACTCATAATCTAAATAATATTAAATGGTTTATTTTCATGTTTTTAAATATCAAAATCAATATTAATGGGAATATTAAACAAAAACTAGTGTATATTAACTCCAAAATATCAATAATTAATTGCATAACCAATCAACTGAAAAAATACACTTAAAGTGTCACACCACAGTAAAAACGTATGGTAAAACCAACATAATTAATTTCATAACTTGATTTATGCTATTTGTTTCTTAAAGAAGTGACTACTGCTTTCCTTATTTGTAATATATAATAAAATGGTTTCTTAAATGACATATAAGGATGTATCGTTGGATCTGGAGGACATGAGTACACATATAGATGGATTTGGAGGACATGTTCCAATTATTATTATTATTATTATTTATTTATTTATTTAAAAAATATATATATAATCCCCAGTTCTTCTATAGTGCAAGGAGAAAGTTGGTTATTTTCTGTCTGTCCCAGTTGCAAATATGGCACATATGTTACTAGATTCTGCACATGTCATGCCCCCCTCCTCTCTCTCTCTCTCTCTGTCTGTCTGTCTTTCTCCCTATTTCTCATGTGTCATTTATGTATCTAAAGTAGTATACAGTATGTGTTATTCAACATGGCAGAACAGTGCATAAAATCATGAGCATCTTGTTCTTTGATGACCTGAGTGGAACCTGATGTCTGCATGATTTTATGCAATGTGCTGCAGCTATGGCTGATTGAATGATTAAATACCCGAATAGATGAGGATGTGTATAGGTGTTTTTATTTATATAGACAGTGAATGTAAAACATGCTTGTTTGCTCAATAGCCTTTATGTTAATCTGACACTGCAGAACATAGATCCCCACTCCAAGACATAATCCATAGCCTGTGGGAGTGGATACTTGTGTTCACTTAAATTGGAACATGTGCCCTGTTCTAAGTTTATTTTTTATTTTTATTGTTAATGTCAGAAAAGTTAAACTGGTAAAATATTTGTTGGTCATGCATTAAGTACCTATGTCTTAATGCCACATTTACCATCCTGTTGTGCAACATAAGGATTTGTTCTTATTTTTTTTAATGTTAGCCATTACAAAGAGTTACACAGCCATATGTGCCATATAAGGAGTAAATAGTCCCACAATAAACAGATGTGTTTATTCTCACTGCTCATCTGCAAAAGGTGATGACCATGAAGGACACAGGATGAACTAACCAACTCTCACCCAGCAGCACTTGTTTACGATTCTTAAATAAACAAAAATTTTTAGCCTGCAATGTCCAAAAAGACATTTTGTGAAAGAAATAACCTCAGCAAGGATGATGATTATTATATATTGTGAAAAGTTCACTGTTTTTGCTCATTGGCCATGCAGGTTGTCTGCGACTTTGACAAATTCTAGGGATTATAGTCAGGCTTTTGCTATATCTGGTAGGGTAATTATGAACACAGTAAATACACACGCACGCACACACGCACGCACACACATGCAGTTTTGCTAGTCTTACTTGAGCAGTAGTTAAACCACAGCCACTGTAACCATTAGGGGGCACTGTGGATCTACCGAACCAGGTTTGTCACAGAACTCTCTTTATGGACAGACAACTGAGAAAGCTATTTGTTTTCTACTTTACTTTTATTCCTTCTTTTAACATGCAGAAAAACTCCAACATGCAAAGCCAAGCTGTTGTGTGGCCCTACAACCTCTCTTTAAATCAGGAATTAATGAGAGAAACAAGTCACAAAAGGATCAGGGAAATGCCTATCAACATTTGCCTCTGACCAAACGAAAATATAATGGAAAAATAATTCAAAAATAGCACTTTATGCTCTTTCAGATTAGGAGAGCAGCTGATGATGTACTGATCCATAATGGACTCCAGGCTTTGGGGCTGGCAACATGCTACCCAGGGAGCATCTTCAGAAAATAGATCAGGTTAATGACCTTGGCTGCAATCTTTAATACTGTGATTAATGCAAATGTAATTGCCATTGAGCTTGAATAGATTTTAAAATCTCTGAACTGTGCACTCAGTAATGCTCTAGTAACACAAATACACTTTTGTCAGTCTGATGCAGATATCGTCATCTAAAACATGTTTGACCAGCATGTGACACACACACACACACACACACACACACACACACACACACACACACACACACACACACACACACCATGACCATAGCATTGGTTGGAACAAGTCCATTTAAACATTAGGGAATGTGTCCCACCATTATATACACTGCTCAAAAAAATAAAGTGAATACTGAAATAACATGTCCTAGATCTGAATGAATTATTCTTATTAAATACTTTGTTGTTTTCATACTTGAATGTGCTGACAACAAAATCACACAAAAAATGATCAATGGAAATCAAATTCATTAACCCATGGAGGTCTGGATTTGGAGTCGGACTCAAAAGTGAAGTTGAAAAACACTACAGGCTGATCCAATATATAATAGGTGTGTGTGTGTGTGTGTGTGTGTGTGTGTGTGTGTGTGTGTGTGTGTGTGGTGTGTGTGTGTGTGTGTGTGAGTGAATGAGTGAGATAGAAGAGTGAAAGAGAGAAGGAGAGAGATGTCTAGGTGGCAAGTCAGTCCTTTCCTGCTGAGATGATCTATATGAGTTCAGCTTTATTGGCAATTTTAGTGGTGGGACAGCTGATGCTCTGGCATCATGACGAACACACACACACACACACACACACACACACACACACACACACACACACACACACACACACACACACACACACACCACACATTTATACATTTAAGAAATATGACACCAAAGAGAGTTCTGTTGTACTAAATATTAGCATGGCTGTGATGCGGTTATAGGCACGAGGCCGCAGGCTGAAGATATTATCCTGCTGAAGATATTAAAGATATATTGTAGATATTTCTTTCACGAGAAGACTTTTTGGACACTTCGGATTAAAAACATCTACAGTGTAATTAAGAATCCTAAGCAAGTACTGCTGGGTGGAGTTGACGGCATGTAAAGTACCAAAGATACCAGTCATGATGATATTCAGTACAACAGCACAACTCCGAATGTGATAGTGCTTTTATACCATTTTTCTGACTGGGACTTGACTGTTGCTAGGCAACACAAACAGTGGCCATATTGCCACTGCAGCTGTTGACCAACCATTAACGATTATTAATATACCTGCGATGCAGTGAGATACATATAGTTAAACATTCCAATGTTGTCTATATATTAAGACTAATGAAATACATCTTGCGCAATCAAATTATCAAATAATCAAATAATCAAATTATCAAATTATTTGCTTACAGTAGAACTAACGAACTACTAACTATATGAGAAAAGATCTTTTCTCCCAATCAATATAATAAGAAAAAAACTGTGATGGATTGGCACCTCATCCAGAATGTACCCCGCCTCATGCCCTATGTCTCCTGGGATGGGCTCCAGGCACCCTTGACCCAGTATAGAGGATAAAGCAGTATAGATGCTGAGTGAGTGAAATTCTTGTATATTCTAGGTTCATTACATGTTATGTAAAACAATTCAAACCCTTTTTTGATTAATTTTGATTATTATGGCTCATGCAAATAAAATAAAAAAAAACAAATATAAAAATATTAGAATATTAATTTTCAGTAAATTACTATTAATACTGACTGTGTCACAGTCTCGTTCAGTACATGCATAAGACTGCTGACTTGACAGTTGTCCAGAAGACAATCATCAACAGCATATTAATGAAAAAGCATATTCATCAGTAGTTGACTGGTATGGAAAAGTGTTGTAGAAAAAAGTACGCAAGCAACAGGCATGAGTGTAGCCTTAAGAAAATTATCAAGCAAAGCAATTCAAGAACTTGGAAAAGCTTGGAGTGAGGTTGGAATCAGTGCATTAAGAACCACCACACGCAGACATATTCAGGAAATGGGCAACAACTGTTGCATTCCTAGTGTCAAAGAACCACTGAACCAGAGACAACATCAGAAGTGTCTTAACCAGGAGAAAAAGACCTGAACCATTGCGCAGTGCTCCAAAGTCCTCTTTTCAGATAATAGGAAATTTTGCATTACATTTGGAAATAAATAACCCTAATACTAACCCAGGGTCCCAGAGTCTTGAGGAAGAGTGGAGAGGTAGTCATTATTTAGTCACATGTTGCCATTGTTTTCAAATTTTTTTAATGTCCCAATACTTTTAACCACCACTGTGTGTGTGTGTGTGTGTGTGTGTGTGTGTGTGTGTGTGTGTGTGTGTGTGTGTGTGTGTGTATGTGTGTGTATGTGTGTGTGTGTGTGTGTGTGTGTTTATACATACATGTATATATACAGTACTGTGCAAAAGTCTTGAGCCTCCCCTCATTTCTTCCAAAGAGCCAGACTTGTATTTTAATGCAATATTGACAAATACTATATACGTAGCTAGCTAGATATATAAATCATTATCTGTTTCAACATCTGTATTAGTGGCACATGACTGGCTGAATGGAATTGGCTACTCTAGCAATGCTTTACTGTTGATCCTATTAGGATGGCTAGTGAGAGACACTTACGCAGTATAGTGTAATTAGTGATTTCCTAATAAACTACATAAACATTAACACATTTATTTCCATCAGCATTCTTGAAGCACCTTCTCTGAGCATATCATTCCTTTTATTTCTGTGAGGAGCCCACCAGGCTAAGTGTCAATGAATTGGCTCAACTGCAGGAGAGTCTTGAGCTTCCACATCCTCAGGCGATTCTAACACTGCCGGTCTGAAAAACTAGCCTGCGGAATGATGAGCACCATGAAATGGGCATGTAATGAATAATCACTCCACTATATGTTCCAGTCAGAACTGGGGACCATTAACACACACTCTTTGTTTCATGGAGCTGAATCAATTTCTGCACCTCTCACACAAACACATCCACATGCTCACAGATGTGCTTAGGACCAGCTGGCCTGAAACTGTGTGTGTATGTGCATGTGTATAAGCCAGTTCATGTGTATACATACAAACTTTTTTGTCAGTTCTTCTCAGCTGTTTTTATGATGATGAGGTCTTCCATTTAACTTATAATGCTGATCAGCTGATGCTACCTTTACACTGAAAAGACCTCCATCCTGTAGCTGTAAGGTTGTAGGACTATACTGTACACGGCTGTAGAGCTCCACAGCTGGCAACTATACTATACCATAAGTTACCAGTATTTACACACATCCCTGTACACACACACACACACGCACGCACGCACGCACGCACACACACATACACATACATTTATATAAAGATAAAAAATATTTAAGCCTCTAGAAATGCTACTTTTGTAACAAGACCTTTTACACATTGCCAATATTTTATTCTTTAACATTTTACTTATTGTTGGTCTGTTTTAACAATAACAAAATTGCTTTCTTGAGTACACATGAGCAAATTATTATAATTATTGGATAATTATTATTATCCAAATTCTAATGATATGACAAAATCTTTACCGTCAAGTCATTTTACAAAAATAACTAAATAAATAAAGAATGAGTGATTGATTCAGACATGACTAAAATCTCAGCCATACTTTGGTAATAATTACAATGACATACTCCTTTGCGAAACCTAGTCTCTAGTCCTAGTGGTTGAGGCCTAATCATTGCATTGATAACAGACTGAGAACCTTGCAATACGTGTTAATGCTCAGACAAAGTTTACAAAGGGATCAGGTAAGGAGTGTGTGTACAGTCATATAATGTGGTACAACAGTATGTGACTGTATTGGTTTGCTCTCTCTCTCTCTCTCTCTCTCTCTCTCTCTCCCCAACCTACTTATCTTCAGATAACTTTGTCAGATTGTCAACCAAACTCTCCGCTGGGAGCTCAGCCCAAAGCCCATTAAGAGGGAATAAACCTGGGCCTTGCTGGCCACAGACAGCCAATACCTTTCCACAAACATCACTATGACAACATTAACCGGGCTCTGTTACTGCCCCCAAAGCCAGCTAGAAGCAGCTAATTACATTTCCTACTGCCGCCAACAGGCTTTGTTTCAGTGATTACAAAGAAATAGGATGGAATCACTTTCCCCAGACCAGATGTACGACAAGTTTAACACATCTGTAATTGTGTTGTGGATTTTGGCACTCAAGGTGGGCTGGTGAAAACTAGTGAATATTAAAACGGCTTGGTTACACCATTAGCGGAGGAGGAGAATAGAGTGAGTATGATATAGTTCTGCTGTGTTGTAACTCAATTGCGTTACATTCATGTTATATTCAAACAGTTGAACAGAATTCAGCTGCAACATATGACAAAAATTACAATAAATGATAGAAAAGAAGTAGAAGAACTTCAAGGAAATCTGATCTCCAGTAAGTAGCCACAGTTATGGAACGTATTATTCGAGACATGTCAGTGTTTTTAAACAAGATGAGACTGAATAATCACCACGCAATCAAGACATTTTAGTTCTTTTATAATGTTCTCTTTAATTCTTATGCTGTTTTTTAAATCCATTGTTGATAGAGGATCCTTCTAGTCTAAAGATTATGACTAAACTTTAACACGTGTATTAGTCTCATGTTGGGTAGCTTCGCTACGGATGGTCTGGACTGTAAAGGGGCCAAGGAGCCATCCTGTCACCTCCCCCTTTTCTGTGTCAGTGACACACTAATTTAATGGGTTAATGACCCAGAACTAACAGCAGCCCATTCATTTGGCTCTATCAAAGTCAACGTCTCTTTCTTTTTTACTCTACATCCACATTACACATCTACATCTCTGTTTTCTTTATTGTGTTTGGCAGACAGATATCTGAGCCTAGGTTCACAAATCTAGTGATTTTCTTTAATAGAGGTTGTTCATATGAATGTGTATAGGTTGTGTGTGTACTGAATGCATCAATCAGGCCCAGGTGCTCAGGTGTAGGAGTTTATATCTTTGATATCATGTCTTTTTTTTTTTTTTGCTACCCAAAAATGTTATAAAAAATGTTATACACAATATGATCCCAAAATAATAAAAGAAAAAAATACAAATATTTACAAACACCAGTTATACAGTACATACAGTAGTTATGATCGGGGGGTTTAACATTTCCTAGCAATTTTCAAGTAGGAATAACTATACTAACTTGAGGGCTCAAAGAATAAATGACAAAAACAGAATCTTCACTTGCGGTGTCAAAATACCACCTGAGAAAAATTAGGAGAGGAAGTACTGTTGTGTAGGAGGCTGGAAAATCTCATTGTTTAAGGGGATTTGGTGCCACAGTGCTTGAATATACAGGGGATGGAATATCTCAGGAAAACATCTGAGGAATGCAAGAGGGGGTTTTGCTCCGGCTGGACCCGAGAGTATCTGTTCCTCTGCTACAGGCATGAAACAGAGCCCACTGCAGTTCTGGCTATAGGCTGAGCTGCTTAACTCAATAATGTAAAGCAGCCTCAGAGTGTGCAGATAATAAGAATTCCAGACAAGAAATATAGTTAACACATGAGAAGAGAGACAGCGAGAGATAAAACAAGGAAAAATGGACATTATTAAGAAAAATCAAGTATACTGATTATTTTTATGAATGATACAGCAGACTTGGTGCATTTAGACACTTTTCTATTTCATATGCTCTCACAAGTATAACAAGTGTAGTTGGGTGCTGTATATTAGAGAAACTTAACATAAAATGATATCAATGTTTCCGGTGAATTTTACTTGAATATGTTATGGAAATATAAATAATATAATCCTTTTTGTTTGTTTGTGATAATTATTCTCTCTCTCTCTCTCTCTCTCTCTCTCTCTCTCTCTCTCTCTGTCTCACACACACGCACACACACACACACACACACACATACACACGCACACATACACGCACACACAAACATGCCCTAAGGGCCAAAGACACTTATTGAATTAGGGCTTTAAAAACAGTCATATGCATTTGAGTAGTCCATCTGTTAATTTCCTATTTGCATTATCCACTTTAAAGAGGGAACTACTGATGCTTATCATATGGGGACGCACTCCCATTGATGATGTCATCATGCTGTGATGGGTGCCATGCCATGACAGCGTTCTAGTCAGACAGGACCTCAACAATTCCAGTACACACATTTCTAAAAAATATAAAAATGTTGTTCTATTGGAACTAAGCAAGTGTACTCCATTCCTAGACCCTGAAAAGCAAGCCCTGGGTGATCTAGTGTTGTCTAAGAGGGTATCAAAATATACAGCAATGATCTATTTAGTTTGTGCAGTGATAGATTAGTGGTTAAGCTTCTGATATGGTTCGTGGTGACACATAGTTAATGTTCAGCAAGATTAACCCTTGACTGCTCTTTTTATGCATATGGATTATAAACTTTATTTATTTATTTATTTATTTATTGCAATTTCTGAAAAGGTTTAGGGCCCTAAAATGGAACCTCCAAATACAATGCCTGCTTATGTGGACCTTTGCTAGACATGACAGTTTAATTCAGTGTATACCAATGACACTGGTGGGTTAAACTGGGTACATTTTAATAACAGGACACACAATTGTGTTATAATAATCTTTCTCTTTCTCTCTCTCTCTCTGTCTCTCTCTCTCTCATACACTTACACACACACACACGCACGCACACACGCACGCACGCACGCACGCACACACACACACACACACACACACACACACACACAGACAGACATATCTCTTTGCCCACCTCTATATCGAGAAACAGTAGGCCAGGAGTGGCCCTCCTCAGCCCGACTTTATTCTTGTCAAAGCTGTCTGATCGGTGCTTCAATCCTGGTAATAATTTCTCCTTTTTCCCCTGTCTAGCCAGCTCAGGCTGCCTCTGCTGACAACACTCATATCATTACAGTGGCTCAACACTGCACTACCTATGAGTAGAGCTGACAGGGTAATATACCTATACCCCCTAAACGACACACACACACACACACACACACACACACACACACACACACACACACACACACACACACACACACACAGACACACACACACACACACACACACACACACACACACACACACACACACACACACACACACACACACACACACACACACACACACACACACACACACACCTGTTTATTCTGGCGCACTCAGAGAACAGTCCATGCATGCACTAATGGTCACTGGCCCTTTCTGATTTTTTTCTTATTAGGACTAAAGGAGAGGTCATTCACTGATTCACCTTTTCATTGCTCCATCTTTCACTACCAGAGCCACACTCTAACTGTCTGTCTGTCTCGTTATCCAGGCCTGATTTTTTTTCCCACCAACTACGCATGGTGCTTGGTCCACATTCAGATTTGCACCCACATTTGTGACGCTGGCTGCTCTAACTCTAATAAGCAGCAGATCTGCATGGGAGATAGAGGCAGGAAAGGAGTAACACAGAAGATGAAGAGAAGGAAATGTCACTTTTAAAAGGAAGTAGGATCAGTGAAGCCTCACTACTCCACCCAACCCCCTTATCCCCTTTTCCCAACATGATTAGAACAATTACTTGTCAAACGTCTGTCATGAACAATCAGATCTCACTCCCTATTTGGCAAGCAAGGATTGACCCTGGCCTGACTCCCGCACATCCTCACACCCTCACATCCTCAAATGCACACTCACACACACATACACACACACACACACGCACGCACACACACACACACACACACACACACACACACACACACACACACACACACACACACACACACACACACACACACACACACACACACACACACACACACACACACACACACACACACACACACACACACACACACACACACACACACACACCACAGACCTAATATGAACAGATACATTTTCATAGTCCTTGATCTTACAACACACACACACACACACACACACACACACACACACACACACACACACACACACACACACACACACACACACACACACACACACAGGTATAGGGTTGACGTACCACTTCATTCACACATGACTATTTCCTTTTTCTTCTCATTGAGCTTTCTTAAATGATATATCTTACTTTACTTGTCATTAGAGTCTGATGTCAGATTGTCAATGCTCTTATGAAGTCTGTGAACAAATGATCCCAGATTAGCTTCGGCTAAATTAAGTAGCCATAAGAATAAACTATAAAAACATGAAATGTTTATATGCGTATTAGTATGTTTTGCACTTTATTTTTTGTCCGGTCTCATATATATATATATATATATATATATATATATATATATATATATATATATATATATATATATATATTATATATACATCATGGTGTTGTTTTTCCTTTCCTATAACAACAATGTAACTGTATTATGGGACTCTGTGTGCTCCTTTCTATACTTGAATATGAATATGAACACTGAAAATACGGAGCAGTGGCAATCTGTAGCAACATCCAGCTCCGACATTGCTGCAGGCTTCTTCCTATCCTATCAGCCAACCTCTCATCATCCTTGTTCTTACTGCTCTATTTATATGTTTTTCATATTTTTCTTTTCATTTATTCGCAAACTGGAAATGACAACTGGTTTATAGAAGAGGACAAAGGAAATATTTGTTCTAGACAAACCCCCTGTAATTACACACAGGCTATTCAATCTAAAGTTGAAACTCAGACATATTGTTTCTGAAGTCCCTGGTCCAACTGTCACCAGCCGAATATGTCTGCATCCTTGATATTATTTCTGGCCTGTGCAAGACATCTTGGGGCACAAGCCTGGCTCTTTTATTTTCAGTGTCATAATACGATAGTGATGTTCCCCCTGCGAGGCATGGCAACCCTTGCAGAGGCGACTAACATATGTTGTGTCTCAAATATGTGGCTCAGCTTTGTCCCACTGGTGGATATGACCAGCCTTCCAATGCCTTAGGAGACTGAGGAGGACACTTCATGTCTGTCAGACTTCTGCACACTTATTTGTGGAGAATAATAGGAATGAATCATAATCTCGTAGCTGTGGAAGAAAAGACTAGATACAAATCTATCCTAACAATTCTCCACCAACAGATCCTAAGGGCACTGACACTGCCAAGAAGACACTGTGTGATGCAAATCTCTTTAGTAATATTTATGGTGAGAGGCAAGCAACAGACTTTGTAGAGCTTTGCAATAAATCGTGTCCAGCTACAGGCTAAATCTAAACTGGTTCCTCCCAATCACAGTCTTTGGGAAAGCTTTCACTACTCCAAAAGATCTAATTCATCTCATTAGCAATTATATTGAATACTATATTGAAAAAATATTGAATTCTGCATATACTTGGTCAGTTGCGGTAGCTCTTGTTAAACGCAAACCTGTATGAAAAACAGGTTGTTAAGACAATGTCAAGAGTGAAGAGTAGACCAACTAGGCTTGGTTACATGGATTATTGAATATACAGTATAGACCAAAAGTTTGGACACACCTTCTCATTCAGCGAGTTTTCTTTATTGTGTTCTTTAGCCCAAACAAGTCTCTTCTGCTTGTTGCCTGTCCTTAGCAGTGGTTTCCTAGCAGATATTCTACCATGAAGGCCTGATTCACACAGTCTCCTCTTAACAGTTGTTCTAGAGATGTGTCTGCTGCTAGAACTCTGTGTGGCATTGACCTGCTCTCTGATCTGAGCTGATGTTAACCTGAGATTTCTGAGGCTGGTGACTCGGATGAACTTATCCTCCGCAGCAGAGGTGACTCTTGGTCTTCCTTTCCTGGGGCGGTCCGCATGTGAGCCAGTTTCTTTGTAGTGCTTGATGGTTTTTGTGACTGCACTTGGGGACACTTTCAAAGTTTTCCCAATTTTTCGGACTGACTGACCTTCATTTCTTAAAGTAATGGTGGCCACTCGTTTTTCTTTACTTAGCTGCCTTTTTCTTGCCATAATATAAATTCATCCTCTTTGAATGAGAAGGTGTGTCCAAACTTTTGGTCTGTACCTCAGTGCTGTAACTCAGCACAAATGTTTGAGAAAAAGGAATGAAGCTGCAAATGTTTACACTTGGTCAAATTTTTACAGAACGGAAGATTTTATGCTTATCTATCCCTAACCCTGGCGAAATCTCACCTAGTCTCAACATTAGATCCTGAAGTTTCAAAATCTGATTACAACTATCCTTACATCATTATACCAATGTGTACAGTACATGCACTGCTTTCTGATGGAAATGCTTTTCAGTTTAATTGACTAAAAATAGCAATCAATCTGTATATCTGTACATTTTTTTTACTTGGTTTACCAAACACAGTAGCATGGTTGAGTAGTAGTTAGCACTGTGGCCTTGCACTTCAATTGTTGGAGTTCAAGTCCCACATGAGATTGTGTGCATGGAGTACACATGTTCTCCTAGTGATTAGTGGGTGTTCTCTGGGTGCTCTGGTTTCCTTCCACAGTCCAGACATTAAGAGTAGGCTAATTAGATTTCCAAATTCCCCATAGTGTGTGATTGAGTGTGTGTGTGCGTGCGTGCCCTCTGATGGACTACCACCCCGTACCCTCCCTTGTGCCCCGAGTGGCAGTCCATCTCAGGGCACACACACACACACACACACACCACACACAAACAAAAGCCAAAGAGTAGTTGATTAGATGAGCGTAGGTCATAAGAAATTAGACAGCCATTACATACACACTAGAATAAATGAAACTGAGGCATTTCAGCAATCCAAAAGTCTAAAAGATATTAAGCCAATTAATTATATAATTAATTAACCATATAACATAATTACACAATCAAATGCAACAAAAATCAAACCACCACCACCATCATTAAGAACACCAACAACCAAAATATTTATTTGACATTAAGACTTTGAAGAACAAATTACCAGTTTTCTACATCAGTTTCTAGATCTTATTGCTTAGATAGTATTGAATGGCGAGCCGATGTTTGTATTGGACAAATCTTTGTGTTGGACAAAGATTACATGTAAACCATTAATAACTGGACAAAACTCAAATAAAGGCGGTCACCAGCCACAAAAGGGCCACTGTTGTTGCTCATGACTTCACAAAGCGTAGCATATCTCTACAGATGATCACCAGCCCAGCAGCCAATACAGACCTGAATAATTTGAGGCCTCGGATACTGTGGTGGACTTTAGCAATCCTACGTGAACATCAGTCAGGGGGCTGAAATGATATTTGCTAATATAAAAAAAATACTGTGCAGAATCCATTTTAATGTAGGCTCTGTGTCAGAATGACTGGATGAAGTACCTGCATGGAAGCTACTGCAGAATCCTTTCTAAAACTCACTTTGTTCATGTTTATTTATAGTTTGTTAACTAATTAAGTAACCCTGTACATAATGATCTGTTGATGGAACTTGATGAACTGTACAATGCCTTGAATGATAACTTGCATGAATGCTAAATGGGTGTCATTCCCCCGTCTATGTGTGGGTTAGTTTTTATGGCAGATGCCTTGATTTAGTTATTTAGTCTGAGCTGAGATTGCTGTCCTTGGTGCTGACTTCACAGTGCTTTCCATTCAAATGTATACTTACAGGAGGCACTGGACATCAATCCAAGCCTTTATTTATCACATATACATTACAGCACAGTGAAATTCTTTTTTGCATGTCCCAGCGTAACTGGGGTCAGAGTGCTGGGTCAGCCAGCAGATATAGGGCCTGTGGAGTAGACAAGGTTAAGGGCCTTGCTCTAAATAATTAGTGTAATCACTCAATGACTTTGCTCTTACTTTTTACTTTTATAAAAACCTTGGTGAATGTTTGGAGTTTTATGCTCCTTTTACCCAAATAACTGAAAAAAATGACATTCTCTACAATATTTTTAGTAAAAATGCTAGAATGTTAGATTCATATGTCTGTATTCATATAATACCATGTCTGGAATTATTAAAGATTTGAATTGTAAAACATAACATATAACTATTTTTATTCATATATACATTTTATAAAATCTGTGATAATGAGAAAAGACATATACACACACATTTGTCAGATTCAGCTGGTCAACCTCCCTCTATCGGCGCTTTTTCTGCCAACGAAAAAGACAACAATAAACAAGCTTTAAAACAAGCCACAAATGGAAAGTATTACTTGTTATCTGTTGGCTTCAGCTGCTTCTTTCTCTGTCCTCAGTTGCCAATCAACCATATCCCCACTGCCCGACTCAGGCCTACTAGCCTGGTAGAAAAGAAAATCTGCCACAACCATCTGCGTACCTGTCCTGTGGACTACATCAAACATGAAAGGCTGTAATGCCAGATATTAACAAGTGATAACATTGAATAAAGATTTAGTTGACTGACATCCCAACTCAGATGGGGAAGGCTTTTGGCACATTGAGAATATTGATCAGTGTTGCTGCTCTTCTGTGGCCATGCTTTCTCGTGCTGGCAAACAGGAAAACATTACAAGAGAAAAAAATAATAATGGTAAAGAGTCAACTTTTCATGAAGAAAAAATACCCCTGTTATCATGGGCCAGGGACAAGGAAAAGGGAAAAAGCAGACAGGGAAAGATATGAAAGAGAGGGAGAGAAGGGGTACCACTTTTTTCCTGATATGTTGCCAAATTCTTAGCCAGTCATGTCGCCTCTGTCAGTGATGCCAGTTGGTGACACTGGACCCCCTTGCTGCCATCTCCCATAGAAGGCACACAATGAGCTACTTCAAATCCACCAGTTCAGTGAACTCCTTGGTGTTCCTCTGCCAAAGACTCTGTGGTAGGCTTTGCAGACCTGCTGGCAAATGTTAATGCATGTCATTGACTGTATGTCAACAAGCAGAAGCAATAGTGTTGTTGCTCAGGAGATTGGCCCACCCACTGGAATCCTCGTTCTTCATTGAGGGATATTCCAGTCTGTGATGCATGTTCAGAGCACTGAGTGAGCAGAGCTTTGTCAAATAGTAGTGGCAAAAGACAGGCTCAATTGGAGCTAGAGGAGTTCCTGGTGTTGAATGTAGTAGTTGTGTGTGAGTACTTGGATGAGCTCAAGGACAGTTGAGGACTATATTGTATCATCCTTCAATTCTTGGGGTTCATCACAATCATGACAGAATCGTTCTTTCGAAGAAGAATGGAAACCAGCAGTACAGTAGATGTGAATCTATTTTATTGTTGCACTCATTGTAAATATAAGAATTACTTTTTAGTCACTTTCTTTCTCTCATGGATTTTTCTGCCAACACAAAAAGATACCAAAAAAAAAACCTTATAATGAGCTAGAGTTGGAAATACAGACAAACACGACCAGATAACTGAATTTAATGCAACTGATCACATTTTGTATGTGAATGATCTGCTGCTTTACATATCACATGTAATTGACATATTTAAAAACAGTGATATAAGGCGGGCGGCATGGTGGTGTAGTGGTTAGCACTGTCGCCTTGCACCGCCAGGGTCCGGGTTCGATCCCCGGCCAGGCTCGATTCCCATCTCTATGTGCATGGAGTTGGCATGTTCTCCCCGTGCTTGGTGGGTTTCCTCCGGGTACTCTGGTTTCCTCCCACAGTCCAAAGACATGTAGGTTAGGCTAATTGGCGTAAATTGGCATTCCCAAATTACCCGTAGTGTGTGAGTGACTGTATATATGTGTGTGTCTGTGCCCTGCGATGGATTGGCACCCTGTCCAGGGTGTACCCTGCCATGTGCCCTAAGTCTCCTGGGATAGGCTCCAGGCCCCCATGACCCTGAATACAGGATTAAGCGGTATAGATGAGTGAGTGAGTGATATAAGGCAGTACTGTACCCTGGCAAAGTGCTTTGACTTTGCCTCTTGTTTTGCTATTAGGCAGCTTTACTGCTTCAGTTTTGTCTCCTGCCTATTGAATTGACTGTTGTAGTGAGATTATAGCATAGTCTTTCATAATCAGCCTGAATACACCTTTAAGGCTTTAAGCTATAGATCATGAGGTCAGTTGCTTAATATTGCTCAACAGCTCAGCTATTTGTATAAGTGCTAGTCAAATGAGCAAATGAAGTGGACTATAATTTATTTTAAATGTGTACCAGATGTAACTGACTAGGAAATAATTTATTCTAAACTAGATTTGCCCACGACTTTGTTTGCGTGGAATTTATTTGCATACTCTTAAGCATGTTTTTTTGGCATTAATTACATTTTTACATATTATTGTGAAGTGTGCACACTCTATGACAGGCAATACACTTTGAGGCTGATTTTGTCCATTATTAAGGATATTGAGTTATATATTGTTGTTACTGTATATATTGGATTATGCACTTAGGTAAACACACAGAAAAGGATGAATAACCAATACATGGCAACATACTCACTGTGTGTTTTGTCTATCTCTTGTCTTCATTTTGAACAACATGGTAAATCAATTACATTGAATCAAATCAACATACATACATTTATGGGAGGTAAGTCATGGGCAGATTATTAGCTCTGCCATATTGTTGTTATGGATTGTTGTTATATGTGCCTAACATTATAAAATGTGTCATAGATCCAAGTTAAATGTCACATGATGATGGCCAGTGGAACTATTTGTGTTAGGTCTGTCACTCTGTTGTTAAACAATAATGATACTTGAATGCATTTCAGGTAGCCTTTTTTGTGTATTTATTTTTATTTACACGTGCAGTTAACAAGACAGAGGAATTTGATGGAGGAAAGGTTTTGATTTTAATATTTTCAATGTCAATATTTAACTTGAGACTATAATTCCATACACACCAAAACAGATCAGGCATAATGAGAAACTCCAATTTTATTCTCTCTGATACACACACAAAGAAGAAAAAAAAAGAACACTCATCTCAGTCCTACTGAGAGGAGAAATGAGGGTTGTGAAGAAGGTAGGGGGACAGATGGCAGGCTAATTAGTGGAGGGAGAAAAGGAGACCTGCAGGAGAGCAAAAAAGGGAAAGACATAGAAGGGGTCATGGACACCGTGGGTAAGAGCTGTGTACAGCTATGTAATGCATGCAGTTAAAGATTGGTCACTACCAGTTGTGGGCTATTGGACCATGAATTATATTGGGAGTTGTTGTATGAGGCAATTAAGGGAAGAGAGGTAACACCACTCCTTTTTTGCTACACTTACAGTTAACATATCTTACCATTACCATATCTTTATATTTAATGTAATACAGTCTGGTTTATAAGTATTTGGACAATAATATTTTTGCGTTTTTGATTCTGTATACCATCACAGTGGAGTTAAAATAAAGCAGTTAAGGTGTGATTGTTGTGTAGACCTTCAGATTTAGTTCAGTTCAGTTTATTTTAACTGCATTATCAGTTAAGGAATTTATTCATAAAGTCCATATACAGTTCAGTACACAGTGAAGCGAAAAAAAATTTCTCCAGGATGAAGGTACTACATACAACATAAATTAACAACATAAACAAACAAAAACTAACTAGCTAAGAAACCTGATTTTATCAGGTGGTCTCCAACAGGGTAGAGTTGGCCTCAAGTATCCTGGGATGTCTTTAGGACCAAAAGAGTTCCAAAACAAAAACTGAGAGGAAGTAGTAGAGATGTGTGCCACATTGTCTCAATGGACCTGGATCCTGCTACAGTTGTCCTATGTGGGAGAGTGCTGGTGGTAAACAACCTGATTGCTTCCTTGCCTTTATCTCACCATTCTTGAACCCTCCGAGGCACTAATTAGAGATGTCAAGAAGAGGATGGTTAAATTTATCTGGACAGTCAAAACTACACTCGACTTTCTGTGGTATATCTGTACAGAAGGTTGAAGAGGGCTTGATTGACCTGTACATTGATCCCACCAAGGTTAGAAATTTTATGTTCTGTGGAAGGGAAGAAACAATAGACCACCCGTTTTAAGGATGCAGGAGATTGAGAAGGCTGTTCTCACAGCTCGCAGCTTGGTGTAGTGGGTTAGGAGCGAAATGGACAGACAATCTTTATATACTGTAAATGTCAAAAGTCAAAATAAATGTGTGTCACTCTACTGAACCTCATTATAGGCCAGGGTAAACTCACTATTTGGCTCACAAGAAAAAACTAAATGCAGGAGGGTGGCACACACAAAGCTAACAGGATGCTCAAGGCACTGGTCAAAGGTAGGATAAAAGTCAAGTTTGCCTTTCTCAGGATGGCACTCAGACTGGTCGAGCTTTGTCAGATGTGGACACAAGGTGAGGTTTTATGTTCTGTAGATATGGATGTTTTAACCTTTTAAAATATGTCAACATCTGATCTTGCTTTTGTCTTACTCTTAATTATCTCATTTACTTCCCCATTTTTAACACTACAGTACTTACCAAATGTAAACATTTGTTTCTGATGAACTTTTTGTCATGCACACTCGTAACACGACCAGCACTAGGACCTGGAAGTAATACGGTCGTGTTTCAGGAAGCATAAAAGGAAACAAGATGGCGCTTCACATTGCTCATTCATTGAGTTCGCCCATGCCTTTGCTGACGCTACGCCGACTATTCTATGAGTACTCACCGATTCGGGTTGCTTCTTTGATTGAGTGTGTGTTGCTAGAACGCGGGTTTATTTGTGTAAGAGAGTTCTTAAACTAATCGCGTGGTTATCCTGCCTACTCGCTCTGCTTCCGCGTTTGGGTTTACCATCCATGCTACACGGGCTAACTGCTAAGGCTTTTCTGTTCATCCCTCGGTTGCTTGTGACAGAATGACTGAGCCAAAAGCAGTAAACCCAGCGGAGTTTGCTCGCCTCTGTGATGTGGTTGACCAACATGCCGAACTAATCAATAAGCTAAGTCACGTCTCTCCGAAAAGACCCAGACAGGCGCGGTGGGCACTGTTCTTTGAACAGTATAATTTCCATCTGTCTTACCATCCGGGGTCGAAGAACACCAAGGCCAATGCCCTCTCCTGTCAACATGAGGAAGACACCCCCCGGGCGGACCCCGCACCTGTTCTCCTACCATCCAAAATTATTGCACCACTCTGTTGGGATCTGGAGACGAGGGTCAGCCAGGCACAGGCCACAGAGACCGAACCGGCAGGTGTGCCACCTGAATGATGCTACGAACCCCATGCCCTAAGAACCGAGGTCCTCCAATGGGGCCACTCCATTCCGTTCTCCCGCCACCCGGGCATGGGTCGCACCCAAACATTCATATAGCGCGCCTTTTGGTGGCCCACAATGACTAAAGACATCAAAGAGTTTGAAAGAGTTTGTCCAGGCGAGCCCAGTGTGCGCCAGGGCGAAGAACACCAACCAACCAACAGCCGGGGAGCTCCAACCACTCCCCGTCCACCGTAGGCCCTGGACGCACATTGCCCTCAACTTCATCACGGGCCTGCCGGTCGCAGAGGGAAAAAACACCATTCTGGCCATCATAGATCGGTTCTCCAAAGCTGTCCATCTGGTGGCCCTCCCTGGACTCCCGTCAGCTAAAAGGACAGCCGAGCTGATTTTAGAACATGTAGTCCGTCTGCATGGGTTCCCCAAGGACATCGTCTCGGACAGGGGGCCTCAAGTTCACGTCAGTTCTGATCAATTCCACTTGCAGTCTGTCATCTGGATTTTTGGGCATCACTGACATAAGCATTGGTTTCCTTTTGAGTCTGGTCTCTCTCAAGGTTTCTCCCTCATGTTGTCTCAGGGAGTTTACTTGCCACTGCCCCCTTCAACTTACAGACAATCTAATAAAGATTTACATTTATAGAATTATAAATTACTTACATTTTTACAATCATATAATCATAATTAAAAAAAAAAATCCTGTTAAGCTGCCTTTTGACAATACCCAATGTTAAAAGCACAATAAAAGGTGAACTAGTATTTGTTTAAGTCTTTTCTGACATGCCAATACCACTCTGAAGTTTATTTTTCCAACAACTGCACATATCAACAATTACACATTATCCATTTATAATTAAACTCAAATGGGTTCCCGGAAACGGCTTTTCCTCAGCAACCCGCAAGGGTCCGGGTTCGACCCCCGGCCAGGCTCGATTCCCGTCGCTGTGTGCATGGAGTTGGCATGTTCTCCCCGTGCTTGGTGGGTTTCCTCCCAGTACTCCGGTTTCCTCCCACAGTCCAAAGACGTGTAGGTTAGGCTAATTGGCGTTCCCAAATTGCCCGGAGTGAGTGTGTGTGGCTGTGCCCTGTGATGGATTGGCACCCTGTCCAGGGTGTACCTTGCCACGTGTCCTAAGTCTCCTGGGATAGGCTCCAGGCTCCTGCGACCCTGAATACAGGATTAAGCGGTATAGATGATGAGTGAGTGAGTGAGTGTTAAAGACTTTTGCATGCCACAAACCTAAAGGTTTACTTTTGATTGTTACAAAGGGGTGACATTGAATACATAAATGCATAAATGTCACAGGAAACTGAATGAATTATGTTTACAAGCTTGTTTAAGTATATTTCTGCCACCCAAATACCTGTGGGTCTGATTATTTTTAAAATAATAACATATTAAATAAATGCATTGCTATAAACCAGTGATTTGCATTACAGCTTACACTATTGTCAGGGCTGTAAAAAATTGGATTGTGTTAATGTATTCAGTTGTGTATTTTCATTGTAATACAACTGTTCTTGTCTGTAATATAATCCCCCCCCCCCCTTTGTACACAATTTAACACGTGACATTTTATGAGAAACCATGGCTATTTGTCCTCTTTCTCATAATCCTCCATCAAAGTCACTATTCTGACACATCAAAAAGACTTAGTGAGCCATGCACAACCACTGGTGTCCCAATAGGATGGTTAGAAACCAACTTTTGGTCCCTTAGTACACACAACATGATGACAGCCAGCGCATGCCATGTGCTTTATAGAAAATGAAACTGAGTAAAGAAACATCTGAACAGGCACTTGGCAGAGTGTTTTATTGATAGCAGGTGACTGTTTTAGACTCTGTGTTCTTCCCAAATGACAGATTAATGCCTGTCTCCTTGGTACCATTATGACATACTTTCAGCATCAAGGACAATTCAAGGGGCAACAAAGCAAAGATATGGAATTTAATATGTTTGCTTTACCTTGGGGAATGGTTCTAGAAGAAAAATCATGCCATTAGATCACGGCTACAACTTTTGTTTGATCTAGATTCAGTGTTCCATTATTTAACCAGTATTATTATTTTTTTTTAATTGGAATGTTATTAAGTTTGAGAAGAGAGTCATTAAAATACACTGATCAGTCACAACACCAATACTAATGCAAAGTGAAGTAAATAACATTATCAATTGCATCAGAGTAAACTGGTGACAGGATCATAGGCATGTATGCTGGTGGGGACCAAGGGCCAGGCTGCAGGGCCAAGAGCATAGCAGGTTGTTGATCCAGCCTCCAAATCCCCAGATCTCGTTCAAACCAAACATCCATGGAATGCACTGGACAAACAAGTTGGATCCATGGAGGCCCCATTACAAACCCACAGACCCAACAGGATCTGCCACTAATGTTCGGGTGCACTACAGACACTACAACACACCCCAGAGGTCCTGTGAAGTTATGTCTCAAGGGGAACCTACACAATATTGGGTTTATTTATTTACGTTTTAATGTTATGGCTGATTTCTCTCTCTCTCTCTCTCTCTCTCTCTCTCTCTCTCTCTCTCTCTCTCTGTGTGTGTGTGTGTGTGTGTGTGTGTGTGTGTGTGTGTGTGTGTGTGTGTGCGCTGTGACTTTCACCTGTGTGAAGGTTACACACTAAAATGACTTTTCAGGGAATTTAAGGTGTCAAAGAGTTTTGCTACATACATTTTAAACAAAGCAAACAAGAATATATATTCACAATTTGTTACACTTCTGATTAAATGAGGGAGACCTGAGGAATGTCAGGGTTCTGGATCAGTGATCCCACCCACAGAAGGATGGAGATAAAACAAAAAAAGTGATGTATGCCTGGACTAGGGACCACCAGAAGGTCCTCCACCAGCTGATCCTCCCCTACCACACTGTAAACCCTAATACTTAACGTAATTAAACATATTGAGCACTGTTAACTTAAAAAATACAATTAGTTCAAATTAATAGACCTTGATGAGTATTTAGAACTTTTTGATATTTATGAGTTTGTAGAAATTACACTTTTCAAGTTAGCTGAATAAATGTGATATTTTAAGTAACTGTAAGTACTTAAGTAACAGTAACTGTCACCTTAAAAACCAACTTAAAATCTTTCAGACTAATGATTTTGTGACTGACGTCATCAGGACAATAGGGCACTGGTGGCTCAGTGGTACTGTAGGTGTTTTGCCTGCCATGCGAAAGGCCTGGGTTTGATTCCGAACAACTGAATGAAGTGTTTGTCCCCAGTCCAGTTAAAATGGGAGGGTTGCGTCAGGAAGGGCATCTGGCGTAAAACCTGTGCCAAGCTTGTGTGTGGACCGGATTGTCTGCTGTGGCGACCCATTGCCAGGAGCAGACGAAAGGCAAACAACTATTTATTTGATTTGCAACAACTAAAAGATAAAAAATGATAATTTCTATTAAATAGTATGAGTTAGGTTACTCAATAATGCAAGTAAAGAACAATTAATATGTATGAGTACTCAAAAACTGATAGTTCTGTTTAATTAAAATTGGAAACATCATTACTTAAAAAAAATTGATGTAACTGATTACCTCAATTTTTTTTTAATTTTGCCAACTTATTCGGGTTTACAGTGCAGCTGAACAGCTTTGAACAGGAAAGTGGGCCAATGGCCTCGAACCCACTCTGGTGTTCCTGTCGAGAGCTGAAGGATGAACTGCTCGAGGATCACTGCTCGGGTTCAATGATCTGTTTTGCAGCCTGCTTCTGCTGTTAGTACAGCAGATTTTTGAGTGCACACCACTCTTAGCTTTCTCCTGAGCGAGGGTTTTAAAGCACAGCTGGTACTAGAATTTTGTGAACTCACAGCTGACACTTGACCACACCCTCTCCACAACAGAATATCTTCAATAAACTATATAAATTATGGTTTATGACTAATATGTAAATAATACATCAAGTCAAGTCAAATAGGCTTTTATTGTCACTTCAACCATATACAGTTAGTACGCAGTGAAACGAAACAACGCTCCTCCAGGACCAAGGTGCTACATGCAACATAAATTTACAATATAAATGAAGAGAAACTAACTAGCTAACTAAGAAACCTAATTAGCTGGCTAGCTGAGACAAGACAGATTGATATGACAATATAAATTAACAACATAAATTAACAAAAATTAACTTGCTAACTTAGAGACCTAATTAGCCGACTAGCTGGGAGAAGACAGATTCACATTTTAAGTTAACAGGAACTTAAAATATTTTTTATCTACATTTATGTAAAGCTACAATATGTGAAGAAAATCAAACCAGACTGCCTCTCAAAAAATAACGCACAACAAAATTCAATGACATTAAATAGACAACACATTGAAAAAAAGGTAAGACAGTTGTGGGAAAGTCAGTTTAACCCAAATAGAACTTAATAAGTTTTTATGGCCCATTTGCAAGCAATAACAAATATATACTTCACAGATAGAAGCATTAGGAAATCTACTGTATCTCTGATTTTACATTAAAATGCAAAATAATAATATTCTTTGTTTTAGCTAACCTAATTAGATTTATTTTATTTTTTTTTACATTTTTTTTATGAACGATGAACTTTGGCATGACATACTGCATTATATGGACTAGATTTATGATTGTGTCCTATGTAAAATTACGCTGGCTGGCAACAAGATAATCTATCTACCAAAAGCAATTACAGAGGCTTTGCATCATCTGTGTTGCAAACAACAGCAGTGTGAGATTTACAATAAAGCAAAGGCAGCCATCTGACCTACAGAAAAAAAGTTGTTGTGCACACATCACCTCTTTCCTCCTGGCAAAGTCCATGGAGGTTAAGGTGGTGCAGTGGTCATCAAATTTGGACCAGAAAGTTTAGTCCCAGCTGGACAAGCCCCACTACTACTATTATGCCTTTAAGTGGGACACTTTATCCCAATCTGCCTCGGGCAGACAGCAACTGGTATCTGTAGGATAACTAGATCAATGTTCAAATAGGTTTATCAGAAAACAAATAATATATCCACTGGCTAATGACTATATATATATAGCTTAGAACATTGGTGTGTCCTCTAAAGAATTAATGAGAGGATTTGACCACAATTTTTCTTTGTTTAAAATTTAACATAGCAATTATTGCTCTATGAGCAATGCTTTGTACTGTAAAAGATATTCTTATGACATTTATGACTTTCACAGTATGAAACAAAATCGGTTTTGTTTGTTACAACATCACTATAAAGCCACAATTGCACAATGATGACAATTTATTTAAAATATCATTGCATTGGTACCATTTAAATTTTTATATAGAATTTTATACAAAGCAAAATTATGGACAGTGCAGGAAACAGCTAGGGGTCTATGATTATTTATTTATTTACATACAGTGGTGACAATCACTTACTGTTCTTAAAGAAATTATATTTATTAATTTATAATAATTATAACCTTATTTATATGGTCAATTGAATAAAGTAGCATTAAATGCAACCTCAGTTATATATATACCTCAACCTCATATATACATGTGGCTGTAACAAGGAACCAGATTTTACTGTACATATTTTAGGTGGCAAAGGTTTAAGATCCTCCGAATTGTAACAAATTACTTTAATGGAGAAACTAGCTTGTCTATGCATGTAGCCTTCAGATGTTACAAACTCTTAGATACAACTCAAAAGCATCTTTCACCAGGATATGCACATCTTAGCAACCATATTTGTCCATTACAATTTAAATTCCATTGTTCAGAACATACCTATTTAAATACCAGTCTGTGATCAGTGGCTGTTTTAGAGGATTTTTTAAAAATGAAATGACATTTATTATTATTAATACTATACAGAGTAATAATGCAGCAGTATTTCAAGTTTTCATATTTACGGTATAAAAGTTGCAGTTGTGCAACATTTTACATCTGCAGAGAGGAATATAAACATGTAATTTATTACAAGAGGTGCTCAAGAGCAATAAAGCTTCTTAATTTCTAGTAGACAAAATCTACTATATTCGTTGAAGATGTTGAGCCACTTGCCTCACAGTAGATCTGTGATAGTATCACTACCAGCCCTGATTCCCTGGGTCTCAGGTGCACTCTAGGTTATATCATTGCTCCGAGAGCCACCTGAAGACCATAGAAATTGTAATTATAATACATAGCAGTCAGGAGGGCACTTATACAGTCAGAAGGCAAAAGGGCAAGGGCTCAGTCTGATAATTTGCTAGAGTTTAAGAAAGTCCATAGATTTTCAATAGTTTTTTTTTTTTTTCATTTTAAATTGACAGCTGATCTGATTGTAAAATTTAATCTTTTTGCAAATCAGCAAATTAAGTGTGTGTGTATATAGGCTGATACTTAATTTTGCTAACAGGAAATATTTTTCATAATCAATTAAGTTCAAAGAGATGCCTGTGGATGTCCATGGACAAATTGTGGCAAGGCATAGATCCCGGAAAATATGTAATAATATGTATAATGCTTTCAGTATTTTCAGAGCCACAGTGACCTCAAAAATTCTGAAAAGGAAAAATGTTGGCACAACATTGAATCTGCCTAGAGTTTGCTCTCTGGCTTATTTGGGCATCCAAGAAAAAAAAAAGTGTTAATGAGAGAAATAAGACGTGGCCCAACATTCAATCTACAACTGCTTCAAAAAAAACTTTTCTTAAATAGCACGATATGTTGGTTGCCATAAACAAGCTATGGTATAATTCCTGTTTGGATATTTCACCACTCACCTCTGCAGAATTGGTAGTGTTGAACTGAATTAGTTGGTTTCTTGGAATAATTCATTTTTATGTCCACAATAAATTCACAATTTTCAATAAAGTTGAAGCTCCAGAATTTTTTAATTAGTCTGTCTTATTTATCCCACAACTAACTTTAATTGCAAAATGCAATTTTGAAAATGTTTCAGTAGTTTAGCTGATGATTTGAGATTATACTAAAAAAATCTCCAACAGCTCCAAAACATGATGCTACCACCACTATGCTTATCACATACAGTTGTGTCGAGATTACAATGCTGACATTCATGTGTCTATTACTTTGATCTGTACCACATATGTAAATATTAACAGACCAAGACTATTAGCCAAGAATATCTGTGGGATGTGGTGGACCAGCAAGTCCATTGAGGACATTGATGTACTCTGGGGTCTAATGCATAGACAGACAGTTCATGTGTTAAATGCTGCATAGGCAATTTTATGTGCTATGTTTGTGAGGATAAAGCAATAGTGCATTTATCATTTACTGTATTTAAATAATTTTCATTTTTCATTATTTAAAATGAATGCTGTATACCTTTGTGAGTTTCTTCTTGCCTGCTTAAATGAACAGCGTTGACAGGTTTGGGGATCGGCAGCAACAAAGAAGTGCTGTATGAGACCAGGATCCCTCTTATTCCAGATCCTATTCCCCTTCTAAATATCTTCGCAGTCCAACACTCTCTTTTGCCTCCATCGCTTATTCGGATCCAATGTCATATCCACCTGCCAGGATTTTTACCCATTTCGCACTGCACAATGGCACTCCAGTCCTAATGCTGGCCGTGGCTTGTGTCTCTAAGGACTCAACATCATCATGCCTTTACTTGCTTCTCTGCCAGCTTTTCTTTCACAAAGAGGATCAGGGTGCACCAATGTTTTACTTTAATGACTAATTCAATGCAGAATGAAAGCACCACTGTTGCCGTCTGAATAGAGTCCCTTACTCTTAAATCCAAATCAAATTGCGCATTTCAGTATCATTTCATTTTGGATTTGCTTAGAACTTCCTACTTTAGATAGAGTTTTAGTGTGGAGTAGACTTGTATTATATCACTGGCTATATATATTGCATGACAACTGTAAGTAGTGCACATTTTATAAGAATAAATACATATATACCTAAATGGCCCGTATTGAGAACATTAAACATTACACATTAAGTACACAGTTGTTTGAAATGCGCCTCTCCACATGCATTTTCTGTTATGAAAAATGAGCACAGCAACAAAATTTGAAATTCAGATGGCTTTCCTTGGGGACTCCCATTTGCGATGCGTAGCAGTAATGTATTTGTTGTCTTTATCACTTACCACTGCCATTGAACATCATTAGGTAATGTGCAGTCGCTGGTGGAGCAAAATAACATGTTTATCATAATTATTTGTCTTGGATATCATTTGAGGTCCACAGACTTGCTTGTCTTCCCCTCTGTCTTTCCGACCGTTACTGCTTTGCCATGCTGCCCAAATCTTCCCATTCATCATTGCACTTTTACATACTGGTTTCTGGGGATGAACATCATTAGTATTGCATGTTTATAAAGGAGAACAAAATGGCATTTGGGGAACAATAAGACAGCCTGCGGAGAGAAACTATCTATGGTCTTTAGCATCATTAGCATGTAATAGCTATTAGTCTGGTGTCTGCAGAAGCCTTGTCACCTTATAGAAGAAAACTAGGGCCAGGCAGAGACTTTGATTGATGTGAACCTCTTAGCTTAAGCTTGAGTATCACATTTAATGCAGCATTTTAGGGCCAGCAGACAGGGAATTTTATTTAACGGGGTGACAGGTAGAAGGTAATTGATGCATTTGTGTGTATGTTTTAATAAAAGTGTAGATGGGATGTAGAAGTCACTAATATCATAACATCAGGGCACTATACATACAATGAGATATATTAAAATACAGCCTCTGTAGTATTTTAATTCCTGGTTCATTTATTTGCTCCGTTATTATTATTTTGTGTTTTGCACTCTGTTTAGCAATTAGATTTGATTTTGATTTTTACGAAATTATTAATGCAAAATACAACTAGGATTTTTTTGGTACTTGTAATACCTGACATTATTGTTGGTATACATCTAGCTTATCAGCATTCTCTTAAATCTATTCAAAGGGGGAAAAAAAGGTAAGCATACTTCCAACAACATCAACACAAAGTTCTGTCCAGCTATAAACATTATTATTATTAATATTAATAACAATAATAATAATAATAATAATAATAATAATAATAATAATAATAATAATAATAATAATACATTTAATGATGTTCTTTATCATGTCGCTATTCCTTGACCTCTAAAGTGTCTCGGTGTATCTAATAAGATATGCTGAGTAGTAAATCCATCCAAATCTCAGCATAACATAGCAGGCAAGCAGAGTTCCAGACATTTATTCATACATATGGGAAATAATATAGGCTAATATTCCTGTCTTACTACACTAAGTCTTCATTTTTTGCAATATTGGGTTAATATTATTGAGGTTAGCATACTACATACAGGGCAAACCCCAGAGTGTAACACTGCCCTGAAGCTAACTACAAAAAGCCTTATCTTACTATTTTGTTTGCCACTAAGACAGCCATGTATTTGATTCTTAATAATGAAAAAATATACAAGGCATGGCATTCTATTCCCAGTAACACTGCTGTACAAGTGCTTTTGTTAAAAATTAGACTAGACATGAATGTATAAGAGCATTATTATTATTTATAATAAACTGCCGCAGTACTACTACAACTACAACAACAACAACAACAACAACAATAACAAAATAGTTTAATGGAAGCTATACAGAAATGTCCTAATTAGTAATGATATACATGTACTTATTATGTAATGTTCTTATTAATTATTTTTGTAATATTTAGCCTTTCAAGGACCTTTGGTAAGCTGTGGCACTTTTGAAGTTTTTATTTGTGCCATGTTATGACAAAGAAAATTTCCAGCATGATATTATAACCTAATAATTTTGACCTTTCATACCAAGCTCGTTTCTGTGAAGCTGCTTTGAGACAATGACCATTGTTAAAAGCGCTATAGAAATAAAATTGAATTGAAATTGAATTGAATTTAACCTTGTATGAACAACGTCTCCTCGTTGCAGGAAACTATTATGTCTTTATAGTGTATGTGTCAATGTGAATCTACAATAATTTCCACATTTTCTCAAAAAAAAATATATATATAAATATTAAGATGTACTGTATTTTTAACCTAGTAAATACAGAACAAGCATTAGCTGGAATGAAAACATTTATTTTAGGGACAGTATAATTTTGATTACATGTTTTATAATTATTTTGGAATAAATTTTTTTTTTCAGTACCTTCTTTAATAAGCAGATTATTATAACTTTTTGTGTTGGGGCAGGAGGCACATCATAGTGGCAGAAATATGTCACTGCATGGAGTTTATACTGTAATAGTTTCAATTAAAGCATTTGTTGTACATACTGTATATTAGGGTTAGGAAAATAAACATGTTAATGCTTAAAATAAATGGGATATTTGTCATGTGAACAAAATATTAATACCATTAATGCAACATCCTTTCCCCCTTTCCCAAGGCTGTTGCGGTTGTAACATCATCATGGTAATATGCTTTGTGTGGTAGAACCGCTGTTATCCACTCACCGATTCCCAATTAGGAAGGTAGTGGAATCTGCTCAATGTTTCTGAGAATTCCATGTCTGAAATGCTTTGCTTTATGTCTTTTAGTTTCTGTGGTTTTCACTTTTGCTGACATATGTTCACCAGCCTTTTCAGGGCATTGAAATTTAATTTGTACTTAATCAAGTGGTAATTTTGTAGAAATTAACAACGATATGTTAAATATTATAGTTTAAGTTAAGAATAGTAAAACAATACAATAAAATGATTGTAATAAATAAAGTCTATAGAATTATAGATATATAATAGAATATATGGGTTTTGATATAGAGTTATTTTTGAGCATTTGTCATGTGACATGGCATGTTGGAAGTCACAAAATGTCACATTACCTAAGTGAAAAGATTCATTTTTTAAGTGATAGAATAAGAGTTTTGATTGTGCAAAATAACAGAACACAGTTCTGAGAGTATAAACTGCCATTATTTCTCTATATAACCCTCTGCTAAACTATTGCACTTGCAGTGTTTCACTAGTGCGTGAAGTACACCAAAAAGGTCACCAGAAGGGTCATATTATGAGACCGCATCAAGGAAAGACAACAACTATAGAGTTGCTTGAATTTGTCAGATCTAGGCTCAGCAATGTTAATGTGGCATTAAAATGCAGTCAGATGATGACCTGAATGTAGTCAATGACCAGGCTATCACATCAATTATATTTTTCCAATGATGGCATGGCCATATTTCACATATTGACACCCCAATTTCAAAAAGGTTCTAACAGTATGGAAATTGGCAATAAAACTAAAAAGATTTTAGAAAAAAATTGGAATTGAGGATGAATAACAGCTCACAGTTACTTGTTTTTGTCATTCCTTTGAGTTTAATTCAATTCATGTTTTTTTTCATGTTATCTGATAATTAAAGACATTCCTCTTTTCAAGCAGATAGGGAATACACAGTACACTCACCGGCCATGTTGTTATGTACATCCATTTAATTGCTTGTTAACACAAATATCTAATCACCCAATCACATAGCAGTAAGGCAATGCATTAAGTTACAGGGACATGGTTAGGATAATCTTCTAAAAAAGGGAAGGGGGGAGCTGATTTAATTGACTGTGAACATACAGTAGAATGGTTCTTGGTGCAAGATATGATGATCTGAGTATTTCTGAAACTGCTGATCTACTGGGAGACCATAACTATCTCTAGGGTTTACAAGGAACGGTTGTAAAAAAAAAAAAGAATCTTTAGGTGAAAATACCTTGTTGATACTAGAAATCAGGGAATGGCCAGACTGGCTTGACCTGATAAAAAGGCAGTAAATCAAACAACATCTCATGCAAAGGTGTGGTAAAGAGCATCTCTAAATGCAAAACAAAGCAAACCTTGAAACAGTTAGCAAAAGACTACAGTAGCAAAAGACCACACTAAGTATCGTTCCTGTCAGATAACAACAGGAAACTGAGGCTATTCACATGGGCATAACAACATGAAATTAATATATTCTCCTTGTATCAATGGTTCAGGGTGGTGGTTATGTAAAGTTGTAGTGGATATTTTCTTGCCATGCTTTGATCCCCTTAATGCCAACTGAGCATTGTTTAAATGTCACAGTAGTTATCTGAGTAGTTCTATTCTTTGTGACCAGAGGATGTCGCACCATGTCACAAAGCTCAAATGATCTCCACTTCACCATTTGGAAGATACGCACATGGATGTGCATCTGCAGCCACTATGTCATGGAAAAGAACATTTCCAGAACCTTGTTGACTCTAGAAGTAGCAAGGTGTATCTAATGAAGTGGCTGGTGAGTGTAATTGAGTGTGTTAAGTTTTTAAAAATACTTACAATGTGTAATACTACTTATATGTCCACTAGATCACTATTTCTTTGGAGCTTTAATTCTTCCTGTTTTAGGTAACTTTCTCTGTTTCACACACCAGTCTCTGCTGGTTCTTTTCAGCACCACCGCACCCCTCACCCCACATGTTTCTCTTTTGCTATCAGAATAATAAACGCCCAAACCAATTACCAGCTAAATGTTCTCTGTATCCAGATGTTGATATGTGCAGGGATGGGGGTTGAGAAGTAGTGGGGAACAGGATAAAAGTAGCAAGAGACAAAACAGAGTGAAAATAGGTCATATGCACGTGCATCTGATCACTGGAGCATGGCTGCAGCATTTCATGCTACATTAGGCTGCTTTTTAAAATCTAATCCACTGGCGTGTACATTTTCTCCTTAATTTCATGGCGGTACAGCCTAGGTACCTGGTGCTTGGGTGGAGTGTTGGAGCGTAGAGTACAGCTACACCACCTATTAAAGCTCCCATGGGGCCAAAGCCCTGCAGAGAAGGAAGGCAATATCCACTGATCTGGACTGATCTGGTGTGTCGAGGATTTTCGGAGAGTATAACAGTGAGGTGTCATTATGGATTACTGCTACACTGCAGGTTAATGTTTTAGGTGGAAAACACAAGTGTGGAGCAGAAATGTGCATGTTTATTCTAGATTAAACTATGAGGTCTGAAATGGGATGCCTTGAGCTAGAAGGATACAAGGATAGTCTTTAAAACAAGTCCACTGAACAGGACATGGCTTTAAGGAATATATGCTACATAAACCAAAAACACTGGATAAACATCTGTTTGAGAATAATGTCTTCTTATCCTTCCAGTTACTCATTAACACAGCATCTTTTACATAAAATAGCATGAAATAAATACAAATAGAAGTACATACTGTATAGTTCATGAGTATTAAATGCTTTTGGTAACATAAACAAATTATGACCTTCAGCAATCAAACACTTTAAATTTAATTAATTTATTTTTAAATTTTAAATGTATAATTTTATTAAATGAAACTATTAAATTTAACAAAGAAATTAAAATTTGCCACAGATTTTCCACTGTTTTGGTGCTGTTTTCATCATTCACAAAAAAGCCACAAAAAAATAAATAAATAAAAAATCATGTGAGAGACTCTAAGGATCCCCATGATTCAACAGCTTGTAGATCCACCTTTAGCACCAATAACATGAAAAAATCATTACCTTGACTTTGCCAGTCTCTCACATCATTATGGAGGAATTTAGGTCATTTTTTCTTTAAAACATTGCTTCATTTACATTCAGGTTTTTCATTTATGCATAGCTCTCCAACCATAGCATTTCAATTATGATGAGGTCTGGACCATGAATAGGCCATGGCAAAACCTTTATTCTTTTCTTTTTCTGCCATTCTAGTGTAGATTTACATGTGCATTTGGGATCATTGTCCTGTTTCATGATCCAGTTTTGACCAAGCTTTAGCTGTGGAACAGATGGCCTCACATTTGCCTCTAGAATACTCTGGAATACAAAGTGGTCAATATTGACTGCAAGTTTCCCGTAATAGAGTATTCACTTCTGAGAAGTGAAGAGAAGAGAAGATCCCTTTCCAGACTGATGTGCAGCAACAATTGCTTCTCTACTACCATTGTTTATGACTTTAACCATTGACATTGTGTTACCCGACACACCTTTGATGTACCCCATGACAAGCTTCTCAAAGCACTTCATGATGATGGGTGTGAGAACCAATCATGGCAACCTCTTGGGTACAAGGGAGTTGGTGGTGGCCTTGAAGCATGTTGGAATGACATGCACAGGGCCCAGCAGACAAAGAGCCCAAGGCCGCCAAACAGGCATCCGAACTTTGCGGATTTCAATCAGGTTAAACCCCTATGGGATGCACCTCACAAATAAGTATAATCCATGGTTCAACCCTCAGAACCCAAAGAATCGGTTGCCAATGTCCTGGTGACCACAGCACACCCCCAGAGGTCTTGTGGAGTCATGCCCAGAGAGGCCAAAAATGCCCAGGGGGCAAAAGGGTAACCTATACAATATTGGTATATTTTGGAATGTTTTGCATTTTAATGACACACACACACACACGCACGCACACACACATGGATAGACAATTCATAACAGGTCAAGTCAATAATAGTGCTTTTCTCATTACAATGGCACCTGAAAGTATGTGGGATACATCAGACAGCAAGTGAACATTTTGTCCCTGAAGATGATGTGCTGAATGCAGAAAAAATGGCAAACATAAGGATTTGAATGACTTTGACAAGGGCCAATTTGTGATGGCTAGACAACTGGGTCAGAGCAATTCCAAAACTGCAGCTCTTGTGGGATGTTCCCAGTCTGCAGTGGTCAAGACCTGCCAAAAGTGATCCAAGGAAGGAAAATCAGTGAACTGATGACAGGATCATGGGTGGCCAAAGGTCATTGATGCACATGGGGAGTGAAAGCTGGCCCATGTAGTCTAATCCAAAAGAAAAGTGACTCTAACTCAAATTGCAGAAAGCATTAATGGGGTTGTGTAGCCACAGACCAGTCAGGGTGCCCACACCGACCTGTGTCCACTGCCAAATGCACCTACAATGGGGACATGTGCATTAAAGCTGGGCTACAGAGCAGTGGAAGAAGGTGGCCTATGACTTTCTCACCTGGGGAAGAGATAGCACCAGGATGCACTATGGCAAGCTGGCAAAGGCACTGTGATGCTTTGGGCAATGTTCTGCTGGGAAACCTTACTTAGACAAACCCTTACTTATTCATTGAATGTCATTAACAGATCAAAATAAAACACAAAGAAGAAGACATATATTGGGAAATTTTATCATCAGAAGCACCAAAGAAAATCCACATCATACTTGCAACTAATGTGTTCCTTTCTTTATTAATACAATACAAAGAAAAAATAGGATAAACATATTACAATTAAATTGCAAGTATTTTGCTGACTCATTGGCAAAGCTACATAAATAAAATCCATGTTCTAATTCTTAGCTTGATAATCTGTTTCTGCTCTTAATTTTGTGTTCTATATCTACACTGATCATTCTCACTCTTCTCTTTCTAAAATCCAGAGGGGGAGGTTTTGTGAATTAAAAGCATTTAACCTGACTCTGACTGAGCTCCATTCGCTGCATAATAATGCTCTTGCCCTGAAGCTAACTGCTAATCAACCCTACCACCCCCCCAACCACACACACACACACACACACACACACACACACACACACACACACACACACACACACACACACACACACACACACACACACACACACACATTTCCTTTTAATTGGACGCATCCAGCTGATTTGGCAATAGGGCCCTTTTAGAAGTACTTACCAAGATCATTGATTTGAGAAATGATCCAGTAGACTGTAAGTTATGATTGGGTGGGTTGGTAATGGCATTAGTGGGGCCGGAGTGCCAATGTCACATTTGCTAATTGTGACTAATTTACTGTGAAGTTCGTCTCAGGATGAAGATGTTTGGGGACTTCCCTAATGGAGCTTATGTATGGAGGATGAGAATCGTCACACGTTTTATTATTAGTACAAGAGCAAAAGCAGAGAATGAATATTCGTGTTGTAATTTGTTCTTAGAGGGTGTGATACACATGGCCACCATCAGGAAAGATTTAGATAACTTTGTCAAATAACATCGAATTGTAGACCCCAAAGACAGGCGCTTAAAAAATCTATTACCTATTTATAGTTCCCAATGATAGAACTGAAAGAACTGAAGATAATATTTAACTGACAACAGAGGTCATGAGACAATGAAATGAAGCATTGGACCAAGCAGCGATTGGCAAATATTCTTGTCCATGTTGATATCCATAATCCATAAATTGTACAACTTTACAAAATTATTCTAAATTACTCAAATTATTAAAGACACAGTGTCAGTATCTAACACTGGTGTGTGTTTTATTTTATATTAAATTCAATTCTGATCTGTAACCCAACTAAGGCTAGTTACATATAAATTATTTTAAATATAAATTTATTAATTTGAATTTGAATATAAATATATAAACAAAACATTGTAGATAGGTTTGTTTACAAACAATTTAGGTAGGTTTGTACTCATTATAAGTACATTATGCAAAAAAATATATACTGTACTGGAATGAAAAGATGAACAATATTACCCTGTTGTCATTTGTGAGTATATTTCTCCACTATTAGCCTATTAAGCCACTATTGATTTACCATGGTATGCTTAATGTAAGTGTGTGTTTGAAGTGTGTGAGCACCGCCTCGCTGTAGACAGTGCTCATATCGTTAACGGAGATTCTCAACACGTACTCCCGGAATTAAGTTTGCTGCAGACTCCTGCAAGAGCACAATTAAACCTTTGCAGTTAAATACACACTCTCCTTTAACATTCCCCACAAGTAGGCATCAGGTATGGGAAGGAATTGTTCTGGCACCTTTTTTCAACCTCATTCCTCATTCACAACCACTTCTGTATAAGTGGAAATAATACGTAAATACTTTTTCCTCCCTCGAGAGACCTCTTTCCAACATCAAATGCACAACACAACTTCCTTTTCACTACTGCAAAATAATGCAAATGCACGAGTTTATACTGTATATTTTGTTGCATATCGCATATTATTAGTAATTGCTGGTAAACAACTCAGTATACTATTGGATGTACATTTCAGGGAAATTGCCCAATTCTGTAAGAGATTCTATTTTCTAACGCACATCAAAGACAGCATACTGTACATGGACATTGAAAACTCCACTTCCAATGGCACACAAGCTTGAGCACTCTCAAAGTAACATTATTTTTGATCACATACAAATTGACTAAGTTACATAACACACTATTTAAGGACTCTAAGGTCACACATTGAACGTGAAGGAAACGCTCAGTGTACCCTGTAGTCTGGCTTTACAGAGCATTTTGTTATATTGTTAGATTATTGTTATTTAAATTTCACCTCTCATCTTATTTTTCCCTTTTGACCTGAACTTTGACCTGCTTATCAGTGAGTTTTGAACACTGTTTGGGACTTCTTTATTAAAATTGCATCTGCTCCAATTTCTCCCCTGGGGTGGGGGTAGGGGGGGGGTCATACTGGTGTTGTGCTGTAGTGACTCACAGGTGAGTAGTAGTTGGACATCAGTATCACCTGGCTGAAATAGACAATGAACTCAATATGATCATGCAATCCACTACAAAGGCAGATATCATTTTCCAAAAGTGATCATGCACTGGTCCTCTGTCTTACTGGTCCTGTCTTCTTGCACCACAACACAAACTTGCGTCTGTCACAGTATAACATCTGGTGATCTTCACACCTACCACTAAATACCAGGACCTCTAAGACATGTCCAGTAAAATCCAAGCCAGTAATCTGTCCAATAGTTTGTCACTGTTAACCTAGACAACATTTTAATCTAATTAGCTTCCTATGACCCACATCCTTGTTTTTTAGAAGGTCCTTGTAAAACTATTAGAGAACAAACCGTTTGTTAAAACAGGGAAATGTGCTTTTCATGTGTCCATTGACCCTTCTGGGATGCATAATCAGTGCTGAGGTAGTCCTTATGGATCAAAACAAGGTTGCTGCTGTGACACTTTGGCCCACTCCCAAGACAGTTAATGAGTTGCAATGGATTCCTCAGCCTCGCCAGTTTTTACTGGTGCTTCACTGTATCTTGCATATCCACTACCTTCTCAAAATGCGTTTAATATTGAACAATGAGGTCAAGGAAGCTTTTGAGGAGCAGCCTTCATCACAGGAACGCTGAAGCTGTCTAAGTCCTAATTTCTGAATGTTGAGATCCCTTGAAATGGAAGTCACTGCAGAAGGAGGAGGAAAGAAAGAAAAAAAAAAAGAAACAAAACCTTCACCTCATCACATGCTTCACCAAAACACTATCCGCCACAGAACTAAAGTATGATGGTGGGAACCGAGAGCTGCTTACAGACCATTTGGTCCTGGATAAATGACATGACTGGCTAGAGGGAGCCAAATATCAATTTATCATCTCCACTGACCACAAGAACCTATTTTTTTTTGTTTTTAAATACATTTAAGAATTCAAGTTTTACAGATTTTTATAGAGATAAATAATAAATTCATGATTGGCTGACACGATTGGAACGTGATGTCTACTGTTTTATTCTACCCGCTTCTACAGTATGCTGTGGGGTTGTGAATTCTGAGACGTTTATCTGTTCGTTTTTTTTTTTTTTTTGAGTGATTGTAACCTTCCTGTCAACTGAACCTGGTCTGGCTGTTTGAATTTGAATAATAACATGAATGAATATGGTTATAGGTATTCCTAATAAAGTGACCAGTAAATGTCCCTTCATTCTGAAATATTTCTTTAAAAATGGGATCTTAAAGGCTTTGGTGGCTAAACTTGTAAGTGTGGATAGTAATAGGACTCTCTCTCTCTCTCTCTCTCTCTCTCTCTCTCTCTCTCTCTCTCTCACACACACACACACACACACACACACACACACACACACACACACACACAGAGAGAGAGAGAGAGAGAGAGAGAGACAGACAGAGAGACACACATATATCCCTCTTACAAAGAAATATACCCTGAACTAATTATTTAGGCTTCATTTTGGCTTATTTTTCTACAGGCCACAGCTCTGCTTCCACCAGACAAAAGTCCTATTTAGAGCAAAACGAGGCAGTTATTCTTTTTCCCTGCTTTAAAGCCATAGAAAGAGGATAGTGCGAACTTCTCACCTCACTATTATCTTTCCATCTTTTCCCTTCTCTCTCCCCATCCTTTCTTTTTCCCCTGGACGTATTATTTCATTTAAACTTCAATCCTATTTATGGCCCCTCTTCCCCGGTAAACTGCCTCGGGCTATCAGACAATTCATCCAACAGCTCTGTGAACCTGCTCCACATGTCAAAGATGCAGCAGGGATACAAAGAGAAAGAACATACGAGATCAAGAGAGAGAGAGAGAGAGAGAGAGAGTATGGTGGAAACTCTTCTCTGTGATATTTATTTCATGCATAAAATTTCATTACATTTCATTTCATGAAGGGTGCCAATAATGTTGACATTAACCATGGGTGTGGATCGTAAAGAAAACAGTGCTGATCTTTGCTTACTTGGTACTAGAAGGTCGTGAAGGTTTAAAAAGGAAGATCGTATGCAGGGCTTCATTGTAAAGTGTGTGTGAAAAGCATTCAGGTAGGAGGAATAATAGGACTCACTCTAGGATTAACTGTTTCTTTTTCTCTGCTTTCCTGCTTCTGTTTATGCCCTGAATGTAGCTTGTTGTCCACATCAGCGAAAAATGACTTTTCCTCTCATCTCTGGCATTCTAGATGAAACACTGCACGTTTGAGAGGAAATGTCATCTTTGGCTGTGTTCCTTCTGTTCTGCTCCTGTTTACTACCATACCAATTAAAGCCAGACACGTAAACAGCCGAGTCAGCGGTGTTAGAGGCAAGCTGTTTGTAGATGCGGACTAACACACTCAGGTGTACTTTAGGCAAATCTCTCCATAAAATACAAAATTACCTGAAACAGCCTCTAAGCAGCTTCTTCTTGATTCTTTTGACAAAAAAAAAAATCTTTATTGTCAAACACAAATGCCTTAAGCTTTACCACAAAACCGAGTTTGATCTACTTTAAAGGAACAGCACATCCTGGTATCATCCGAACGGAAAAAGGAGGAAAGACCCAAGAGGAAAAACCGAGGTATGGAAGGACATGTTTTCAAATGATTGCATTGAAAGAAAGGTTCTGTTTTGTACTTGCTGTTGCTCACTTCTTACAGTTTTTATATGCACAGGCAGAGTTTTGCTTTGAGTTTTGTACTTGCTGTTGCTCACTTCTTACAGTTTTTATATGCACAGGCAGAGTTTTGCTTTTTGGATCTTCTTCGCATGCTTTTATTTTGGATAATAGAAACTGAGACTTTTGGAAACAAAGATTTGACAAAGATTGCTTTTGCTTTGCTACACTACAATATCCAGAATCAGAATATGAGGAAAGTTTGAAATATATATAAAAAGAAAAGATTCTTTGTCCACTTGATACATACTGTAGTATTGACACGTCCCATTTTTGTCTGCAAAACTGAACTGCAGTACAAAGTAAGCAGGCTGTGTTTCCTTTGTAATGGTCACTGTTTTGCATGTATGGAAATTAACTTGCAAATACATATCTGTCCAAACATGCAAGCATGTGTGTGTGGCTGAGAAAGAATGGGACAGCAGGAGAGGCAGCAAGAAGAGGGGTTGGGGGTAGTGGGGGGGCATGGGATGAGCAGCGGATGTGAAATCATTTGACTGCTGACTGTCCTGCTGAGTAGCCTTAGGCTCTACCACATTTCCATTGAGTTACTTTATGATCAGGCCACTATGTTATTGAAATATTATCCCTTTAGTGCCGGCTCATTCGGCCTCGAAATGGCAGCCTTGCACTGCACCCATAGACACCAAACACACAGGAGACAGACACACTTGGGGTTCTAAGTTCTATCTTTGGTCTAACAGGAAAAATATATACATTACATTTTCCCCTGCATGCTATTTAACCAGTAAGTGCATGTGTGACGGTGTGAGCTAGTTGCCAAGCTTGCAGCAGATTGGAATGTAGAATGTTAACATGAAATTGTGTATGATGTGCAAAATATGTACTAGTATAATCAGGAAGGTCAGGATTTGAGTTTAACTTTATATAGACTATTGAGTAGCTCAAACATTCACCAACAAAATTGACACTTCAGTTCTGAGAATAGAATATGGCTCAATACAATATAATCCATCAACTAGAAATCCCTTTGTACTTTCATACTATATTTCATATTAATCAGATGCACTATGGTGGACTCTGGTACCTCAAAGTATTCTGACCACTGCTACTGACAGTATTACATTGTTGTCCTCTTAGATTACAGGTTTTTTTTTTTTTTTTTTTTTGGTGCATTATTCAAATGCTAAATAATATTTACAAAACATCAATGTAAATATATGTAAATTTCTCATTGTTTTAACTAAATTTTACATTTTAGACTATTTTTGCAAAGAAATAAGTACAAATGTCTAAGTACAATAATGAAATGCATGAAAGAACAGCAAAGGTCTTGCTGATCAAAACTAATGCATTGCTTCTACTGTAAGTGAAATAGTCATGGTTTTCAAAAGATACAGGGACCTCTTTTGATTGTGTAAAGCTGCTTTGCGACCGTAACAATTGTTAAAAGCTGTGTACAAATAAAATAAAATTGAATTGAATTGAAAAGATACCTGACTTTTTTATTGTAAATGTGTTTAATTGTACACATTTAGTACAGTACTGTACCATAGACACTCATTCATTCTATTGTCAAAATCTGTTTACATAAGTATTAATCACTCACTCACTCTTCGTCTATACCGCTTTATTCTCTATTCAGTATCGCGGGGGCCTGAAGCCTATCCCAGGAGACTTAGGGTACACCCTGGACAAGTTGCCAATCCATTACAGGGCACACACACATACACACACTCATTCACACACTACGGGCAATTTGGGAAATGCCAATTAGCTAATCTGCGGGTTTTTGGACTGTGGGAGGAAAGCGGAGTACCGGGAGGAAACCCACCAAGCACAGGGAGAACATACAAACTCCATGCACATAGAAACAGGAAGCAAGTCTGGACCCTGGAGGGGCAAAGCGACAGAGCTAACCACCACACCACCGTACTGCCCCATAATTATCACTGATAAGGGATTTTTGTATATTGGAAATTTTGTAAATGAAATTTGTCCAATCTTCATGGATAAGGCTGGTTTTAAGATGGCAAAGGCCACCAAGTTAAAATAAATGTACAAGACCAATGCAGAGACAATATAACAATGTGTGCCACAATTTCTAAAAATCGAATAACTGCAGTTTTTAAAAAAAATATATAATAATTTTTCTAAAGAAGGGAGAAGAATTACAAACTAATATCAAATACTTTGTGTAAGGTTTCTTACTGGAACAAGGAAAAACATTTTGAGTTTTGTTGGATATAAAACATTTTTCATTACAAAGATTGTTTAAGATCATGAAAAAAGCAATAATAAGCATAAGCAATAATAATAATCAAAAAATATTTTTATTATCCCCTCAGCAGTTGACAAAAGCACTTGGTCATAGTAGAGGTACTGTATATGCACATAATGGATCTTTTCAAGCATCGTCTACCTGCACTCACTTCTTCAAGGTTATAATGGTTCAGAAATTCCAAAATTAAAAATGGGACATAATACAGTATATAAGATAAACGAACATTTTGCAGTCAAACTGTTCACATATTTTGCTCATTTTGTCATTTCTGTAGGATAATGTAAGTTTTCATCACACAAATAACATCAGTAAATGATTTAATGTCCTCCAATGAGGTTGATTGCACCATATTTTCCATCCATTCCTCACTCATTTGAGGGATTGTTTTCTGCACAGAGGTGCAGTCTATTATCATCAACCTCATTAGCAAATCTGTCTGAACATTTTGGGGGATGGTTGCTGTAATAAGACAACAGTACCCATTTAGTGTCAATGATAAAGAGTCCAGGGTCCACTGACATTTTGACAGCCAACCAAGAACTTTGTTCCTTATAGTGGCAGTTTGAAGGCAACAATATGACTGACTACTAAAACAGAATTCCTGTTTTAGTGGTCAGTCCTTAGCTGTCTAAAGCACATGTTCTCCTAAATGTTCTGTCTGTCCTTTCTGAATATAGCTGTTTCAGTTGCCAAAATGGGCCGTGTTCCCTTACTGAAAGCTCCCGCTGTTCTCGCTCTTTTAAGATGAAGGTGAGTGTATCCTCTCTGTGAATTAGTGAATTTGCTTTGCTGTAGTAGCTGCTGCTGACAGGGTGATTTAAGTCTGCTGACTTTGTGACTCTATGTGAGGTAATTTGGGGGCAGAGACCGGGTCGGAATGTGAGTGGTATGCTTGAGAAAGAGAGAGCGAGAGAGAGAGAGAGAGAGAGAGAGAGAGAGAGAGAGAGACTAAGTAGTTTAAATCTGAGCATATTTAAATATACTATAAACTACTATAATATTAAATATCTTGGTGAACAAATAAAATGTGAATTTAAATCCAATAAAACATTTTTAATTTATTTTCATGCAATTTTGTTAGATAATTAATATTGATATTTTTTGTTAGATAATTTTATTAAATAATATATACAGTATATATCATACAACATTTCAGCATAAACACCTCATACTCAGTGTCAAGCACAGAGGAGGGATGACCTCTTGTCTCAAATATATGCTAACAGGTTTATGTATCAAACCTACAGTTATACAAAGATATCACCTACAGTACAGTAATTGCAAAGTGATGACAAGTGACTACAATATCTACAAATGTGAAACTGAGATCCTGGCCTATATTTCTATAATTCTGAATTTGGCAACCCAATCCAGACGTTTTAGGAGTGATTTCAACTTGTAGCATGACAAAGAATCAGCTGCATTTTATATTTTAGAACTTTTTCTAAAATATAACTATTTTTTTTTTCTTTCTGATTCCAGTACTTATATTGATATACAACATTATCAAATGAAGCTGATAAACTCAGACTTGTTGTTTAATGTTTCTTCTGGGAAAGTAGGTGTCTTGATAACTGTAAAGCCATCATACACACACACACACACACGCACACACGTACACACACACATACACACACACACACACACACACACACACACACATACACACACACAAACACGCACACGCACTGGTAGTTTTAATATCATTTTCCTATTGTTTATTTAAGTGCCATTCATTAGGCCACAGCCAGCATCATCTGTCTGGCAAAGTGAAGATTATTATTGCTTTAAATCATCTGCCAATATACCTGCGTGTCCTTGCCTGCCAGTCTCTCTATGTCTCCCTGATGAGATATGAGTTTCTGATGAAAGTTTTATTACCACTGGGTGAATACTACTGACCACCTCCAGTTGGTCTCTCTCTTTCCCTCTCTCTCCTATTCCAGTCATCATTCTATCTGCTCCCTGTCAGCTTTCTCAGTTTATTCTCCAACATCTTGATATATATCCTCATCTATACCATGCTTCATTTTAAGAATGTGTCGTTGCACTTTCTCTTTCTTATCTCTCTCTGCCATTCTGCATTTTTCTGTTACTATTATGTAGCTTCCATTGCACATTTATTCAGATGATGTAGTTTCCTATTCAATTAAATTATATTTTATTTGTATAGCGCTTTTAAACAACTGTAAAGCAGCTTTTAAAAGAAAATTATGGAAATTTGTATGAAATGTGATGTTTTAATACGTACTACCATGTATCTCTGGCTCATACTGTATACACAATAGATATATAACTATGCTTACCTGGAACTTTGCTAATACAATACATAAGTTGTATGACACTGGACCAATCACACCCATATGAGCTTGTTGAACATCTCATTCCAGATTTAGTCCCGTGTGCTGTTATATTAACTGTCAACCTTCTGGAAAGGCTTTCCACTAGATTTTGTAGTTTGGGTGTGGGAATTGAACCATTCAGTTACAAGACCATTGGTTTGGGTACTGATGTTGAATGACATGGCATTGCCTGGCATTTTATCTGAGTACCAAAAGTGCTCATTGGCATTGAGGTCCGGGCACTAACAGATCACTCTTTTTTTCACTTCAAACTTAGCACTTAGCAAATAAATGTCTTAATGTAATTTGCATTGTGCACATGGGCAATGTCATGCTGGACCAGGTTTGGGCATCCACTAAAGGAAATCTTACTATAACATATTAAGACATTCCAGACAGTGGTGCACTACCAATCTTGTGCCAAGAGTTTGCACAAAGAACCACACATGGTTGTGATGGTAAGGAGTCCACATAGCTACGTTTTGCCCATTAATGTTAGATGGTATCTACTAGCTCATACATGTTATGGCTCTCAGTTTAAGATTTGTCAGTTACTACAAACACATACTGTGTTTGTGTTAAGTTGGTGTTGCTTATAAAGGAAATGGACAAATCTTTAAACTGACAAAACAAATTAAGATCCATACCATGTACAGTAAATGAGCTTTGTGCATTTCACATTCCAAGTTTTTGTTATGAAAACTTAATAGAACAGGTCTCTGGTCTCTGGACAGCTTTACCATGTCAACAGTATAACACATTTTAAAAATATGGTTAAGTGGAGTGTCTGACTTACAGGCAATATAGTATAATAGCAGTTTTACCATGAACACTCTTTGTTATTTTTCTAATAGGAAAAATCAATTCCGACCATCAATTATACATGATGCTCTCAAAAATAAGCTCAAACTAGTTCAGAGAGCACCACATCATGTCAACTCTTCTGCAGATGTGGTAAAAACCAGAAACCTTTTTTCTTCTTCTAAGATTCTTGGTTTTTCTCTTCTTCTACGATTACAAACAGTGTTCTTAACTTGTTTTACCAGATTTGTTTAATCATAGATTGAATACAATTAAAAAAGTCATTTGTGAGTATAGAGTTAATTTATCTTGCATGTTTTATTATTATTACAGAATTTAAATGCTCATATCCTTAATGCCTCCAGATGTTTTGAGTTGAGGCTAGCCAGTCTAAACTCAATTTGCAATAACTGTACATACAGTTTTAATAACCTTAATCTCTTCTGCGAAAATCAGCAAAATTATTTAAACTAAAAATCATATTAGTACACACACACACACACACACACACACACACACACACACACACACACACACACACACACACACACACACACACACACACAAATTTTTTCTTGAAAAACCATGCCAAAAGGACCACATGTGTTAGATACTGTTTTTAAGAGCTGTTAGGCTTAACTGATATTTTGGGGAAAACCCTTTAGTGACTCAGAATTTATAGTTTGTTCTTTATATCTCTTCTTTTTCCCAGTTTATTCATTTGGTTTGTGGGCAGCAGCATGCTGAGACCATTAAAGCTTTCCTGAACGTCCTTAACACCCTCCTATTCTCTTTATTTCTTACTTTCTTCCTCTGGTCCTGCCTGTCTTCCTTTCATTTTTATACTGATGGGCACCCACAGCTTATAATAAAAGGCATAGGATTTTAAATTAGAAATTAATTTGGATAATTTGTCTCTGATGAGCAGCCTTCTCTAACGCGCCTGCCAGGAATATGTTAATATATCATATTCATTTTAAGTAATTGCCAGACCCAGATGCCTGTGATTATAGCACTGAGAAGAAGGCTCATCTAATTATCAAGAGCTGTTTCACCCATGTTAACGCCACAACAGAGTCTGCTGGGAGCACAGAGGAGTCAAAAACTCCAACTTTACAGCACGCGCACACACACACACACACACACACACACACACACACACACACACACACACACACACACACACACACACACACACACACATGCATGCACAAACGCACACAACATAGAGTAATAATTCTGTTAGTGGAAGTTACTCACCATGATGATCATATATGGACTGCTCTGTTCTGCTGCACGATTTTTCCTGAAAAGCATATACTGTAAATGCAACATACAGAAATACAATGTAGTACTTATAGTGAATAAATACAACATACTATCATACAACATACAGTACAACATACATTTTCTTAACAATAACATACACCTCAGGACATGACTCCACAAGACATCCAGCAGTGTGCTGTGACATTTGGCATCAGGATATTGGCAGCAGACCTTTTGGGCTCTGTGGGTTGTGGAGCAGGACCTCTGTGGATCGGACTTGTTTGTCCGAGACTTGATGGGATTTAGATCTGGGGATTTTGGAGGTAGGCCAGTGGCCTTTGGCTTTTTGTCTACCACCCTGTGAATGGTGAGTTGTGGTGCACTGTTTGTTCTGGTACCTTTCTATCATGACTATTTGTGCTGCATTGGTATGGTGAGTTAGGACTAGACAAACTGGCCTTTGGTCCCCAGATGCACCTTGGATGCCCATGATCCTGTCATTGGCTGGGGTATAGTTGGTCATCAGTGTTGTTCAATTCACCACACAGTGCTGTTAATGTTATGGCTGATAGGGGATTATATGATTATAAACTATAATCTACTGAGAATCTATATAAATAAAAGAAAGGTTTTGTCTGTATGTTGGTCAGAACTTGCTCTTTCAACATTATCTTTATGTTTCATACATCGGAGGACCTGAAACCAGTCTGGCTGTATGTTTTTATGTCTGTCTGTATGTCTGTGTGTCTGCCCAGACAATTTTGTCACAACATCACGGAAAAATGGCTGAACAGAATTTCCCAGTCCTTTGGTATTTACCTAAAGTTGAACCTGCGATACAAATGAAATTCAAATGTTGAGTAGAAAGGTATCAGCAGTTGTTTGCCCCAATTGCAAAGCAGCCAACACTTTTTTTGGATGAATATAGTGCTTCTTTGCTTGAAGTGGGCATGGCTATACACATCACTCAACAGAGCCAACGAATGCAATAGTTTACCATGTATACACAGAGTATGTCCAGGTGATCTGGGCATCAGCTTTTATTGATCAACTTATTTATAACCTTTTATATAATTGACTATTGTTATAATTGACTATTTTTAGAAACTCTTTACCTGTCTACAATGGGTACTTACACTAGTATCTAATGCATCTATCTATCTATCTATTACACACACACACACGCACACACACACACACACACACACACACACTACTCAAAAAAAAAAAAAAGGAAACACTAAAATAACACATCCTAGATGTGAATGAATTATTCTTATTAAATACTTTGTTGTTTTCATACTTGAATGTGCTGACAACAAAATCACACAAAAAATGATCAATGGAAATCAAATTAATTAACCCATGGAGGTCACTACAAAAGTTGAAAAACACTACAGGCTGATCCAACTTGTCCAACAATGTCTTTAAAACAGGTCACAATGAGGCTCAGTAATGTGTGTGGCCTCCATGCTCCTGATGAGGTGGCGAACGGTGTCCTGAGGGATCTCCTCCCAGACCTGGACTAAAACATCCGCCAACTCCTGAACAGTCTGTGGTGCAACGTGGCATTGGTGGATTGAGCGAAACATGATGTCCCAGATGTGCTCAGTTGGATTCAGGTCTGGGGAAAGGGCGGGGCAGTCCATAGCATCAATGCGTTCGTCTGGCAGGAACTGCTGACATACTCCAGCCACATGAGGTCTAGCATTGTCTTGCATTAGGAGGAACCCAAGCACGAGCATATGGTATCAAAGGTGTCTGCGGATCTTATCTCGGTACCTAATGGCAGTCAGACTACCTCTGCCGAGCACATGGAGAGCTGTGCGGCCCTCAAAGGAAATGCAACCCCACACCATTACTGACCCACTGCCAAACCACACTGTAAAAAATAAACGTAAATTTTACAGTAAAAAACTGGCACCTGTGGTTGCCAGAATTTTACCGTAAAAAATACGTTATTGCACTGTAAAAAATAAAGCGTAAATTTTACGGTAAAAATACAGCAGCTGTGGTTGCCAGAAGTTTACCGTGAAAAATATGGCAGCAAAATTTTTAGGTTGTATAGAACTACACTCATTTAACTTTTTTTTTTTCCCAAGCCTGGCCAGGAATTGAACAAATGTTCAATGTTCAAATTTGCTACACAAATGTTGTCGTTGTTGGAGTGCAAGTCGTGTGGGGGAAGCGGGGAAACCGAGGAAGTCCAACAACAACAACAATTGTGCAGCAAGCACAGTAGTCTAGTGGTTAGCACTGTCGCTTTGTACCACCAGGGTCTTGGTTCGATTCATGGCCAGGCTTGAAAAAAAAAAGAAACAATTAAAATCCATAGAATATACAGTGTAATCCTGTATAACCAAAACGTTGCTACCATAATGCATAAAACCACAGCTGCCATTTTTTTAACCTAAAATTTCCAGCTTTTTTTTTACAATGCAACAATGTATTTTTTACCGTAAAATTCTGGCAATCACAGCTGCCGTTTTTTTACCGTAAAATTTACTAATTAATTTTTACAGTGCAGTCATGCTGGAGGATGTTGCAGGCAGCAGAATGTTCTGCATGGCATCTCCAGACTCTGTCACATGTGCTCAGTGTGAATCTGCTTTCATATGTGAAGAGCACAGGGAACCAGTGGCGAATTTGCCAATCTTGGTGTTCTCTGGCAAATGCCAAACATCCTGCACGGTGTTGGGCTGTAAGCACAACCCCCACCTGTGGACGTGGGGCCCTCATACCACCCTCATGGAGTCTGTTTCTGACCATTTGAGCAGATACATGCATATTTGTGGCCTGCTGGAGGTCATTTTGCAGGGCTCTGGCAGTGCTCCTCCTGCTCCTTCTCACACAAAGGCAGAGGTAGCGGTCCTGCTGCTGGGTTGTTGCTCTCCTACGGCCTCCTCTATGTCTACTGATGTACTGGCCTGTCTCCTGGTAGCGCCTCCATGCTCCGGACACGACGCTGACAGACATAGCAAACCTTCTTGCCACAGTTTGCATTGATGTGCCATCCTGGATGAGCTGCACTACCTGAGCCGCTTGTGTGGGTTGTAGACTCCGTCTCATGCTGCCACTGGAATGAAAGCACCAACAGCATTCAAAAGTGACCAAAACATCAGCCAGAAAGCATAGGAAGAGAAGTGTTCAGTTGTCACTACCAGCAGAACCACTCCTATATCATTATTTTCATAATTTTTCGGGGGAGTTGAAGAACACTCAATATACACCATGTGGAGGTGAAAGAAAAACATTCCACATTAACACAAATAGAGCAGGTGCAACACACATACAAGTGTTTCTAATCTCCCAGCTCTATGGCCTGTGGATAAAATAACAAGGACTTGAAGAGACAGAGGGCTGAAAAAATATTTATCATACAGTACAGTACATGAAACAAAGCCACAACCAGAAATCAACAGTCTAACCAAACACATCATCAATTGCCCTTGACTTTGCCAACAACACTTTTCTTAACAGATACACAGACATGCCCTGTTGAATGTCATGCATGGTGACATTTCTGTAAATTTTATTTCACCATTAAAAAAACAGCAGCTGTGTACGCTATAAGCCTCCAGAGCTGTTATACAACCCTGTGTTTAATGAGTGCTGTAGACACACATCAAAAACACTGACACTGATGAATTCCTTGTGTTTTTGTTTCAAGGACGAAGCTCTCTACAGGCCAGTGCGAATGAAACTTTCTCCAAGTGCCTTTTTATTGTGGAAAGCAAATATGAAAATTCTAGCCAGGTCGAATGGGGCTCAGAATGAAATAAACATACAATTAGAGTCAACTTATTTGCTTAAAACATGCCTACTGCCTCAAATGCATTTTTACAAATGTTTAATTAGGTCATATTAATTAAAAGAGCACTCCCTTTTGTCTCTCTCTCTCCCTCTCTCTTTTTCTTTATCATCATTCCCTTTCCTTTTTTTCAATAGATCTGCAACATGACCTCTAGTTAATTGAAACCCAGGAGACTTCTCTTGCATAAAATCAGATTTATCTTTCCTTTAAAGGGTTCTGTTAAAAAATAGTGTGATTGCCATTGCTGAGAAAGCGAAGGCCTGGAGCCACTAAGACGAGATTTGCTGCCGCCCTTTGCCCTTCGTCTATCGGCGTTCTGAAACAAGTACTACCGTTAACTAGCTGGGGATGCATTAATTAATTGCAGGAAAACAGACAAAATGACCATAGGGAAGTTTTTAGAGAGACAGAGAAAGGCATAAGGGGAGAAAGGATAAGAAAATGAGCATCCACTGTGCACAGTTTCCCCTAGACAATTAAGTGATGAGTGTCATGGATGCCCTGTACTAAAATTCTAATTATATGTGTCATTCATGGTTGAGCACACATGACTCATCTCGGTCTATTCCACCTACAGCTCTGTACATAATGTACAGAGTTAACATTTGACTTTTTTTAGAGTTTGTTATTCCAAAGGAATGTTGTGTCTTTGCAGCAGTTGTCTTATTTTCCCCTAAGCTGCCTCTGTCTACAGTCTAACACGCATGCCATCGAGTTTCATGCGCAGGGAGAGACAAAGTCATCAGTACTGTCTCAATTAACATACCATTGTGTAAACATACCGTGCAACGTAGTAACTTTTCTTTGTTTGAAATTTATGTTCAATAATATACTGTATGTTTTAAATAATAAAGGAAAAAAGGAAATTTCGGGATGTTCGGTGTGATCATATGTTTTTGAATATAATGTAATATATGCATTACATATATACTGTGTTCGAAAGATCAACATTTCAATTCAGCAGTTTACTAAATGATTTATCATTGTTAACGTATTCTCTACATATATTAGATTATCCTCTGATATTCTAACACAATCTAGTATTTATAGGGTCTAAAGATGTACGAATACAATGCCAAATATGCACTTTCAGACAAACTGAGCCCAATCACTCAGAGATAAAACCACTAGTGAAGAGGGTGGGTCACAATCTTTGTACCCAATTACTGCAAACACATATTTCACATTCAGACAGAGACGCCATGCAGAAACAGCCTGGGGGCAACCGTTATTGATGCTACACCCCCAAGGACACACACATATGGGCCCCTATCTGAAAGCCTTTTATTAATTCACTATAATATACCACTTCCATGCTAGCATTTACATTGTTGGAAAATAGCGCTATAATTAAAAATAGTGTGTGTGTGTGTGTGTGTGTGCGTATGTTGTTTCCTTGCAGCTGGGGTGATACATAAAACAAGCATGTTGTCCCTCAAATCTGCACTCCCAGGCTCCCCTCTCGATCCCCACACAAATTAATAGGCAACCACCACTGATGCGTTAAATTGCCTTGTGTTGGAAGCTGAAGAAGAACAGATTATTTATTATTTCTGATTAAAGTACTTCCTTCACTCTGCTGTCAGGCTTTTTTTATGTTACATTATATAAAGCCCAAGACTTTTTGAATCATTGTCACACACAATGTTTTTAATAATTAAGTGCACGCAGTCTTCTAATATGACCTTTATATACATACATAATATAATATAATTTACATTTCTTCCCATATGGTTTACAATTCTCAGAACCACACTGGTCTTTTCAGTTTATTCAGTTCAACAGTGGGGAAAGTATAAGTCAATTTGTTTCCTGACAGAGGATCATACTGTGATACATGTTAAATAAACCTTAAATGGATCATACTGTATGAAATGTCAAGTTCAAGAAGCACATTCTAGTATGTGTCCTACCAGTGGGCTGTAGCTTTGTAGCTTTGCTACTGTAAATTGCTGAAGTATAAGAAATAAGAAATAAATATTCAGTATCGTCAGCATACTAGTTTTATCCCTAACATTCATTAAAAATTTGAAAAATATATAAAGTGTGTTTTTATGTAGATCCATAGAATGGAATCCACAATTTTTGGGGCCATTTATTTATTTATTTAGTGTGTGTGTGTGCTATTAAAAAAATTACATTCATGCATTCCACAGTGTATTCCTTCTTTCTGTTTGCTCTCATGCATCTCATCCTCACCACTTTCCATATGTGGCTCTCTTTGTATTGGGATCAAGTGGAATGTTATTGGAACAGAAGGCATGATAAAGAGAATGAGATTCAACATGCCACCCAGGTTTATATGAGTTTTTGAGACTCTTTTCTGTTATTTTCATTTCCTTCCAGTATACATCTGCTTTGTACGAACTGCATTTACTTCGCGTGGCATAACTATACCTTTGTGGGATCATTATGAGACCTCGTGGTACTACACTCTTGCTGTTTTTATGTGAGAAGGTCCAGTGTAGAGATTCAATCAAAGGTTAGCTTTAAGGCTGACTCTCTATTAGTGTTTGAGCTTAAAAATATGCTGTAGTCGGTTTTCAGTTGGTACTACAGTTCATTGTTCAATTCATTCAATATATAATTTATAGAACTTTAGCCTTAAAAAGAATCCAGAGTGATCTTGTCTCCCCCTTACTTACTTTACCAAAATGTGTTTGGGGAAACGGATATGGTCGTCCCACACAGGCAAAGAGCGTGTAGCATTCAGGATTTGTCTGTCTGCCTGTCTGTCTGTCATAATTTATTGACACTGGTGTGTAACAAGCGCCTGCCACCCAGATTTACGTGCTGATTTGAAAAATAAATAAGAGCTGTGGAAAGCAGTGATGACTTTAATCACAGTCTGTAGGAACATGAAGGAGTGGGAATATGAAACATAGCAAGGAAATTAGATATTATGCCCTGAAGACAACCGCAGCCGCTGGCCCATTCATTATTAGTGTGATATTTATTATTGAGAATTTCTCTCCCTGACTGAGTGTGGAATATTCTCCGAGCTCCAGCAGTCCAACTTCTTTCATGAAAAGTGGAGCTAATGTCCAGAGCTGCCGTCTGATGCTGACCAGGCAAATCTGTAGTGGAAGATACATCACATACATTATTGTCATATGTACTGTATATATATACACACACACACACAATAGGCAGTTTATATAGCATGAGCATTCTTGAGATAAACGCTTATATCCACATTGCTAAAAGTCTTTGCTGAATTCTCTGGAATATGTAGTTGCTTTAACACTGACAGGATCGATAATAACTAATTACAACTATAATAACTAACACTGATAAAGTCATTCAAACCAGAAGGGTTTAGAATTTAGAAGGAAATGTTCAATATCTTGAATAAATGTTTATGCTCAATATTTTTCACAATTTCTAGATCCCTATTTAGATGTAAGCAAATGAGGGCTTGTCCACGATACTTGTCAGATTTTCCTCATGTCTAATATTTTCTATAAAAGGCTTGGGTGTTTGGGTAACACTCCGACAGATTTGATCTGAAATCACTTTTATTATTATCATAATAATAATTATTAATATTATTATACTGTGTTCTTCTCTGTTGTGATGAAGAATTTTTCTCTGACCAGACTGCTACTGTATTACACCCTACCATAGCTCTCCTGTGTGTCAAGAGAAGGAACTCCTTCTCTGACATCATCTCTATACATATTGTTAAACCTGTTAATATCCCATAATATCCCCTTTTCGTTTAATAGGCTGAAGTCCGACCACTGAGCTACCCCTGCCCTGCCCAGACATACCCTATAGGCAATTTGGAAACACCAATTAACCTGCACCACAGCTCCTTAGAAAACATACTGAGCATTCTGAGAACATTCATGTACATTATGTACTCTGGAGACAAGATTCAAACCCCCAACCATTAATTAGTAAGCCATTGTGTCATCATATTATCATTATTATTATTATTATTATGGATGTTGTTGTAATGTAATGTAATATTGGGTGCGTTGGTGGATCAGACGTAGGCTTCTCACCTGCCACGTCCCAAGACCAAATAAAAATGTGAGTGTTGCATCAGGAAAGGCCCTCAGCTTCAAACCTCCGCCAGCTTAAACGTGTGGATTGGATGATCGACAGGAAGAATAACAACAACAGTATTATATTGTAATACATTTTTGCACTGGACTTCACTTTAAAATTGTGCACCACTGCACTGTCCTTTACTGTGCTTAGTATTTGCACTGTCCTAAGCTGTTACCACACACGCACATCATGTAGTCCTGGTTTATACTGTAGCATATTACAGTTATTTGTAACCTCATGTAGTTCTGTGTCGTTTAATGTAGCACCATGGTCTTGGGGGGATGTTTTGTTTTACTGTGTACTGTACCAGCTGTGTATGGTTGAAATAACACAATGTTCCTGACTTCATCAGACAACTGGTGTCGGTCCTCTAGAGTTTTAAAATGTGCAGGAATAGGATTATAAAAATAGCGGTTATGACTGAAAGATCTATGCCACATGTCAAAGATGTTACAGTAGGTATTTACTACTAAAGGTCAAAATGCTCACTAAAATGCTTTTAGAACCACTGCATTTAAAATAATTAACCTTTTTAAGTAGGTTTGATGCACACAAATAAATGACACTTTTCTAAACGGTGTCAGTGGACAAGCAGAGACATGGTTATGGACTAATCCTCCGACTCTGAGGAAAACAGAATGCAAATCATGGATCAAATACAGCAAGTGATATGACAAAATGAGTTGTACCTCCTGAGGAACATCATCATCACACCACCACTGTGGTCATCAGTTTACCTTTTTGTTGCTGATAAAATCTGGTTTGTGATCACTGTGTTTTAATGAGAGACAAGACAAAGGACTCTAGCATGTGGATTAGATTATACTGTACGCACAAACCCACTAACGATAATTATTCAATAAATTGAAATATAAAGTAACAACACAAATCTCACCAGTATGATCAATAGCAACAGATATGACATAATACAAATATTTACAAATATAATAAATGAGACAAATATTTGAACCATGGAACTATAATCATAACCCCTGATCCTGAAGAAATAAAGACCGTAAATATTCCAATTGATATCAGATGTCCAGGGATGTTAGTTATTCCACCACACAAAAGACTGGACTTTTCTTTTTGTCTCTTTGATTTCAGATGCAGAATGCATGCATCCCCCACTATTTGTTGTCCTGAATACAGGTTTTGACCCACTTTAGACCATGTAATTTCTCTTTGAGCCCTTTTGCATGACCACTTTGGCTGTATGACCAGCCTAGGCCACGTGTTAATGGATGGGATGCCAGTGGCCCCCGCTGAGCTCGTGAAGAGGTCGCAGCATTTATATGGTCTTCTACAGGAGCCTATTTATGCAGTGATGAGCTGCACATGCCCTCCATTATTTATGAAGGGAGGCCAGAAATCCTGCCATGGGGGTCAGTGAACCCAGGTACACCTGACATTAATAAGAGCCTCACTAAGGCTCGAGGTGTTTGCCTATAATGTATAGAGAGAGGGGGAGAGAGAGATAGAGAGAGAGAGAGAGAGAGCGAGAGATGCAGACAGGCATTCCATTAAATGAATTTTGGTTGCATTGGATCAAGGACAAATGCATGTTGAAAGCAAACGTGCTGTTAACATTGGTGAAACCTTTAGAGTTAACATATTTAAAAAGTGTTCATAGAGGACAGTTTGAGCTATTCTGGTTACCTGTTACTAAGCACTCTTGGTCCAAATCAGGATAATAAACAAGCCTTGTGGGTATAGCAAAAGGAAACTAAATAATCTCACATACTACAGTAAGTGCATCCTCCTAAAGTCTTTGTAGCTGTGTAGCACATGCTTGGCATAGGCTGTGTGTCTGGGATGGAGAGTGCAAACATGTTGGTTGATAGATGAAACACTCTGCACTTTAAATGGGTTTAAACCTTCATTATTCGTGTTGCTGCCATTCTTCTCCAGACACTAAGACAAATGGTTGCGTTGGGCGGCAGTCAGCTGGGGTTTTCAGACCTCGCACAGTCCAAATGGACCTTTCAGATATGCGGATAATAACAAGACCTTCATTTCTGCACCACGAGACAAATTGGATGCATTTAAAAAGCTTATGATTTGAAATAAAGTGCTCAGAAAGATAGATAACACCTCCTTCATGACTGTGGACATTTCACTTTTGAGACAGCGGCCTGGCAGTGCTGTTGCTTTTCAGGGAGCTTGAATGCAATAAAAGCTGTGAAGAGGAGTCATATGTCTTTTGTGGTGTTGAACATATTTTGTGAATATGGTGTAAAATGATAATCTGCACTGACTGCACTTTTGATTCATTGATTTCACATGTTTGAAATTAAACAAATAAAGTCTACATGATAAAAATATTTAAATTAAAACAATCAGGTCTTGCTACAGACTGATATGGTTGACAGAGAAAGCCACTCAATCAGTGAATCTTTAACCAGAGGCTGAATTTTACATACAAATTCATCTTGACATCCAAATGAGACAGTTTATCCTTTATGGAAAACCTGCCAACATTATGAAATCCTTAAATCCTAATTACCCAGTGTTTATCATGCACCTTGTTTTTCTCACTTTTCATCAGACCACTGACAGAGCTGCTAACAGACAGAACACAAACAAATGCGCACACACACACACGCGTGCACACACACAATGATAAGGCCAAGAACTGCCCCCTGCAGCGTGCTGTTTAACCCGTACCAGCCTTCAAGAGCTGAGACACTTAGAGTAAAAGGAACAATTAAATAAATATATGAATTATCGGTTTTCTTTTTTACATTTTAAAATATTAACACATATTCCCTCTTCAAAATTAAGAGACTTCACTTACTGACAACAGTCGCTTTTAATTAAAGCCTTAAATTTTAATTAAATTCAAGTTTTCACTGAAAATCTTAACTTTTTTTTTCATTTAATTTAGAAATAAACTAGCTTTTTGTGAATGTAGGTACCACTATATTGCCAAAATCCATATGGACAATTTCATGCTCCCAGCTTTGTGGAAAAGGAGATGGCCCCTTCCTGTTCTAACATAACTGCGCACCAGAGCACAAAGCAAGGTCCATAAAGACATGATGAGCGAGTGATGTGGAAGACTTGACTGGCCCGCTCAGAGTCCTGGACTCAACCTGACAGAACACCTTTGGGATAAATTACAGCGAAGACTGCAAGCCAGGCCTTCTCATCCAACATCAGACCTCACAAATGAGATTCTGGAACAATGGTCAAAAACACACTCCTAAACCTCGTGGAAAGCCTTACCAGAAGAGGTAATGCTGTTATAGCTGCAACGGGTGGACCAACGTCATACTAAACTCTATGGATAAAGAATTGGATGTTACTCAAGTTCATATGATGGTGTACAGTATATATATGCATCTATGTGTACATACATACATACTCACAGAGCAAGTCAAAAAAATTTTTTATACATGTAAATGTATACTCAAATACTGAATTTATTGCTATACATTACTGTATATATTAATATATATGATTATATTAATATAGTAATATCAAACTATTTTTCTTTTCTTTAAGTTTGTATAATTTGTTTGGCTGACTGTGTGTGCGTGTGCGCACACACACGGGCGCGCATGATTGGCCAGTGCCACTATGACAGATGAAAGAGTGCAAAAACGACACTCCTTCCCAATGAGGGCACGGCTAACCTGCTCCCTAGACTACTGGCCTACGGATGTGTAAAATTTTCACCCAGGATTTCTTTTTTGTTTTTCTGTTGTGTCACTCGGGAAAAACATTCTCACTATTTTTCATAATTTTGGATGAGATTATGTTTCTTTAAGAATAAGATATGATCCATAACCCAAGTTTCAGGTTAACAGCACTGTAATATTAAACATTATTTTGAAGGCCTTTGAATAAGTCTTTAAAAATGCAGTGAATTGACCGTTTACTAGATAAGTTGGTAATACTGATCTGTATAATTTGCTGGCTGTGATAAAATGGTATTGCTTACAACAATCATTCCTCTACACACACAAACACACATACACACAAATCTAAATTAGGTCTAAAGCCAAACCCTGTGAACAATGTTGGTTTTCTTTTAAGTGCTATCTTATTCCAGGACTCCTAATCAAACAAGCCCTGGGCTATCGGAGGGGTAAACATCTGAGAAGCTGCTTGGCAGCCTTTCAACTCTCTGAGCTGCAGCCGTCGGATAAGAGATGCCTGGCAAGCTACACAGATTTAGGAAAATGCTTCAAACTACTTGAATAAACATCTCTGTTTGTTTTTAATGTAAAAAGAGCTACCCTTTCACCAAACAAATGGATAGCAAATATGGCAGTTGACATACACTCGCAAACTTCAGCCTTCTAAAGAAACAGTAGTGTTACTTGTATTTCACTTGTCCAATCACAGATTAAAAAAAAAATACAAATGACAGAATTTAATGTGAAAAGATGCCATCAGTTAGTGGCACATGCAAGTTGAAAATCAAACAATAATTATTCCTTCCCTTCAAAATCCAGTTTGCAAATGATTCGTAACAGGTCTGCTGCTGCACAGTTTGAGTCCTTTCCTCTCAGCTTAGAATTCAGTCCAATGCAAAAATCTGGCAAACTTTGCCAGCCTTCACGTTGTCATATATTTACTAAATCTGTAAAAAGTCTGACAGTTCCCACAACACCCGTGTGACTGGGTGAAGAATCCCATAAAGTTTGGTTAGAGGCGAGAAATTTACACATTCTGAGAGAGGAGTCTGCCTTTCCTGCTGCTTAGGACCCGCTTCCATAACTCTGCCAGTGGAGGAAGTTTCATTTTCTCCTTGTTTTTGCTGTAGACATTAAGGAAGATTCCAAAGACCACCAGTAGACCTCCCCATACATACCTAAATGAGGAAAAGTAACACCATGATTATATAATAAACACCATGCATACCCCAATAAATAATACAACTGAATACCTTAACAATAAACACAAACTTGGCATAAAGAAAAGAACAGCAGCAATTTTGATTCTAGCTATTAATAGAAACGATTTATACTAAAATTCCTAATTAAAGTGTTTTTTTTTTTTTTTTTACATAAACTAGGGGCATCGTGGGATGTTTCTGGGATACAATCGGAAGGTTCTACCACTATTGGTAGGTCCTGATTACTAATTTTCTCACACACACGCACGCACACACAAAGAACTTTGCCCACTTTCAAAGAAATTAAGAGTCTATATTTTCTATCACATATCAAAAGGAGATATGGAATATCAAGAAAAAAAATCCAGAAAAAACACATGATACAAATGTTATTTTTTAGTTAGCAAATTAGTTTATAAGTGTTGTATTTGATCCATGAACAAACCATGAAGTATTACGTTCATAGGTCAATGAAGAAATCCTTGGTGGCAAGCACAGAGGTAAGACGTTTCGTGTAGTTGGTTACCAGCTTTGCACACCTCTCAGGAGGGATTTTTGGTCTGCGTTTCTTTGCACATCTTTCTTTACATAAGCTTTCTTGCTTGTCGCTTGGCAACTCAAAATTGTCAGCTCCCTCCAGGAATTTTCTATAGGATTAAGGTTCGGAAACTGGCGGGAAAGGTGTCTCTATGACCTTAATGTGCTCCTACTAGAGCCAGTCCTCTGTTGCCTTGGCGGTATGCGTCATTGTCATGCTGGACGACCATCCACCCATCTTCAGGATGTTCTCATCCAAACTTTTACAAAACATCGACCCATCCATTGGCCTCTCCACGCGGCAAAGTTGCTGTTATTTCCACCTCTGTGCTTAACACCTAGGAATGGTGTTCTTGGGGTCATAGTCAGTATGCTGAAAAGACCTCAATTTTGGTCTCATCTGACCAGAGCACTTTCTCTCTCTCTGTTTATTGGCAAACTTCTTCTTCTCTGCCTTCTTTGAGGAGGATGACCCTGCAGCGCTGAAGGATTTCAATCCATGGTGGCGTCATATTTTACCAGTGGTTTGTTTGGTGACTGTGGATCCAACTGCCATGAGATCATTCCCAAGCTCCTTCTGTGTAGTTTTGGGCTGATCACTTATTTTTCCCATGATTATCCTTCCCCATGAGGTGAAATCTTGCATGTAGCTCCAGAGCGAGAGCGATTGATGGTTATTTTGTATGTTTTCCAATTGTGAGTAATCACTCCAGCAGTTGTCTCCTTCTCACCAAGCTTTTAGCTGATGGTCTTGGAGCCCACTTCAGCCTTGTGCAGGTCTACAGTTTTGCCCCTGACATCCTTTGGCAGCTCTATGGTCTTACCCATGGTGGTGAGGTTTGAATGAAAGATAGATTCTGTGGACAGGTGTCTCTTATACACATAATGAGACCTTGTTACTAGCACCTTCTTAAATTTATCTGTGTACCACATGAATACATAAGCTGTTTGTTGCTGGTTGGTAGGGAATCAAATACTTATTTTGGTCACTGAAACGGAACAAAATTGCATTTATATAATGCGTAATAATTTATAATATCTGGATTTTTCTTTATCCTTTAAAATAAAGATATGATAAAAACAGACCATTCATTTCTTTGTAAGTGGGCAAAGTAAAAGATCTACAGTTGATCAAATAAATATTTCCCTGAGTGTTTGGGTCACACGCACACAGGGGTTGGACAATGAAACTGAAACACTGGCCAATTTGGTGTTGGAAGTTTCATGGCTAAATATTGCGATGCACACAACATTATGGGTGACACATCAGAGTTCAAAAGAGGACAAATTGTTGGTGCATCGCAATATTTAGCCATGAAACTTCCAACACCAAATTGGCCAGTGTTTCAGTTTCATTGTCCAACCCCTGTGTGCGTGTGACCCAAACACTCAGGGAAATATTTATTTGAAAGTGTGTGTAATGTATCAAGAGCCACGGTATCCAGGGTAATGTCAGCATACCACCTAGAAGGACAAACCACATCCAACAGGAGAAACTGTGGACGCAAGAGGAAGCTGTCTGAAAGGGATGTGCGGGTGCTAACCAGGATTGTATCCAAAAACCATAAAACCACAGCTGCCCAACTCACTGCAGAATTAAATGTGCACCTCAACTCTCCTGTTTTCACCAAAACTGTTCGTCGGGAGCTCCACAGGCTGCACATATAATGTACATGGCCGGGCTGTTGTAGCCAAACCTTTGGTCACTCATGCCAATGCCAAACGTCGGTTTCAATGGTTCCAGCAGCGAAAATCTTGGGCTGTGGACAATGTGAAACATGTCTTGTTCTCTGATGAGTCCACCTTCACTGTCTTTCCCACATCCGGGAGAGTTACGATGTGGAGAAACCCCAAAGAAGCGCAACACTCTATTATATTAATAGATATTATATCTATTAATATTATGTCATGCCCTAGGCCCAATACTTGTGCTAGATGTGTGTCACTGCCAAGGACTACCGAATCATTCTGGAGGACCATGTGCACCCAATGGTTCAAACATTGTATCCTGAAGGCGGTGCCGTGTATCAGGATGATAATGCACCAATACACACAGCAAGACTGGTGACAGAGTGGTTTGATGAACATGCAAGTGAAGTTGAACATCTCTCATGACCGGCACAGTCACCAGATCTAAATATTAGTGAGTCACTTTGGGGTGTTTTGGAGGAGCGAGTCAGGAAATGGTTTCCTGCACCAGCATCACATAGTGACCTGACAACTATTCTACAAAAAGAATGTCCCTCTGGCCACTGTGCAGGACTTGTATCAATCATTCCCAAGACAAACTGATGCTGTATTGGCCGCAAAAGGAGGCTCTACACCATACTAATTAATTATTGTGGTCTAAAACAAAGCGTTGTCCAATATAAGATCAAAAGGGTGAGTCTTCTTCTTTGTTAGCTAGGCAAACAAGAAGAGGATGGTATTGCTATCTCTATATAATATTACATATACTGCTTTGCTCTCAGGCAGGTATAAATAAAATACAATTTAAGAGTGCTTAAATATGATTTTTTTGTTCTTCTCATTTTTGTTCTTGATTAGCCATAACATTAAAACCACAGACGGGTAAAGTAAGTAACTTTGATCGTCACAATGTCAAAAGGTGAGTACAGTAGGCAGATGGTGAACAGTCTGTTCTGAAAGTTGGAATGTGCTGGAACAGAAAAATGGGCAGGCATACGGATAAATCGTTATGGTTAGATAACTGGATTTCCAAAACACTTTGTGAAGTGGGGTGTTCCTGGTAGACAATTCTTGGTAACTAATAAAAGTGGTTCATTTAAGGACAATGTTCAGTTGGAGGCAGGGTCCAAACAGGTATGTGTGCTGGTAATGAACCCCGTGATAATCTGGGCAATGTTCTGCTGGGAAATCTCGAATCCTGACAATCATGTGGATGTTATTTTGACACGTACAGTACCACCTCCCTAAACATTGCTGCAGACCAAGTATACCCCTTCATGGCAATGGCATTCCCTAAAGGCAGCAAACTTTTTCAGGAGGACAATGTGTCCTGTCAAACTGGAAAAAGTTGTTTAGGAACAGTTTGACAATCATGACAAAACGTTTGGCCAATAGTGGTATGTCACAAATCGGAGAAGCGCTCTTGAACTTCGAGATCTTCTCATGTACACTATTTGATCATTCCCTATTTGTGATAATGATGCAACATCTGTGTAACCTAACACAGCACATATCATGCTAATCTTGTTTGCACTTTTTCCACAAGTTCCTACTTCCTGCTGTTCTGCTCATGCTCCTGAATACTTACTGAAAAGTGAAAGGTTTTGAGAAGAACATAAAAGACAAGACAATCGTCATAGCCTTTCTTCCTGTAGTCACTAAACAAACAAACAAAAACAAACAGTGAAAAACACAAATAACAGTCACGTCATTAAAAAAATACATTTACTAAAACTAGATTTAGAGCAGAGCAGACTGGCACATCTCACCTGTGACTGCAACCAGAGCTCCAAAAAGCTTTATCAAAGCCAGAACAAATGAAATGCCAAAGTACCCAGTCAAAGAAAAAAAGAATGCATAGCCATATGTGGTCACTGGATGCTAATTAAAAAAAATAAAAAAATAAAAAGAGAGAGAGAGAGAGACATAAAATCATATGCATGTCATTCAAACCTTCATTACAGACATGAATCTACAAACTTTCATTTAAAAAGTATAAAATATGTACAAATTACAATGCAAAGTGTCTATAAGTAAAATCAAATTGTATTTATATTGCACATTTAACAATTGATAATGTCCTAGCAGCTATATATATAAAAAATTATATATTAAAAACAATTATAATAATAATCAAATATTTTTTTATCAAGTTACAAATGTAGCTTTATTAATCTATTTCTAATTAGCAAATTGGAGGTGAGGTGGCAAGGAAAACCTCACTGAAATGACAAGAAGAAGAAACCTTAAGAAGCCGCCGACTCAAAAGGGAACCGATCCTCATTTCTCGAATAAATCCCTCATATAACTGTACTGTAACTGTACATGAAATTGTCTAATAGGAAATTATTTTTGTTAATATGAAGTCATTTGACTTTTTGATTGTTTTTAACATTTTGCCTTGTTATTTTGTATTATTGCATAGAAGGGCAAAATACATTTATTTCCTTTTACAACTAATCTAGAATACAATTAATTGAAGAGGTCTGAATTATTGCAAAGACACTGCTTAGTTCAACAAAATGATGTAGAAATGTTTTTGTTAATGATAAATGTCTAAACTGTATGTTATCAGGCTGCAGTGAATATGATTGAAAATTGAAGAGCCAGTTTAACAAATTCAGCCATAAAATTGTCAGTCTAGCCAAATACGTTTTACTGGCAACTTGCTGGCTAAGTGTGCTTTATTTATTATATGCCACATGTACATGCAAAAGAGAAACCCATTTCACATAAGCATGTAGTTTAAAGAAACAGGATTGTACAAACTAGTAGAAATGTTACAGACCCTGCACACACATGTGTATTAGTTTAATGGGCTAACGTGGTATATTTTAAAAGTAAATTTCCAAAACTGGATTAAAATATTGTAAGCAATGTTCTGTGGCTTGTATATGTTTAATAAAATGTCCAAAACTGACCTGAGCACAGAAAGCCACAGCAGGTCCCAGCCCTCCCATACATAGAAGTCCTAGCAGGATGTACACAAATCCAATAGAATAGGAATACAAGACCTTTAAGACAAACACGCACAGAGACACAGAAAGACAAACGTACACAAAGATTATAAATTAAATCCCGGATTAACATGTTGTGCTTTGGTGGAAACCCATACTGTGGTAACTTTACCATTTCTGAGTTCGATCCATTGTGCAGCTTCATAGCTTTTTCTTGCACATTTCCAATAGCAGCATCAGCACAAAGCGCCATGGAAATAAGAATAACCCCTGTGAAAATCAGATATCACAGACAAGTTGTAAATACTGCTGCATAAGGATTATAATAATGATTATTTTAAGCAAACATTTATAATAATTACATACTTAATTTAGGAAAATAAAAGTGATGGCACATGTTAAATGAAACATTCTGCATTACTATAACATTACATTATGATTACATTGTACACCTCCAATACTACACATAAATAAATCTTTGAATTGAAAAATAAAATAAAAAAAATAGGATAAAAAATAAAATATGATTAATTGTGAAGCTCTATTTGTACATGTAATTGTAATTCACAGGTCACTGATGTTTGTACAGTTTATTCCAGTGTGTTGACACGTATAATCAGTACACTACCTGTCACGTTGAAGTTTGGCGCCACTTTGCTGTCAGCCAGCGTAAACCAGATGAGGCCAAGACTCATGCACAGTGCAGCCATCACGTCTGCAAAATTGTATCGTTTCCCTACAACACAAACCATTACTGTATAAGAGAAATAATATTCAAAAGGCCACAATTTTTTAACCCAGAACCAGGACCTAGAGGGCTTCAAAGTCTAAACAGGACCAGAAAGTAAACAATGATTATCACAAATCTGTTTGCTCCACAAAGGCCTTTAAAAGCGCTTATTATCCATGGACATCATTGTCCCTACTGAACTCCCTAAATAAGCAGCTACTGATGCTCCTTGTTAATCATTTGTGCTGTAGGTGGGTCGAAAGACTTGAGTTAAAAGAGAAGAATAAGATCAGAAGCTGAGAGCAGCTACCATGACACTAGCTGCAGGTTGCATGTTTGAACAAGTTAAGCAACAGAGATAGGATTCCTTTATCAGTGCAACAACAGAGAGACAGTAAGTTTGGGAAAAAGAATGAGTGGGAAAAAATTTTATTTCTTCCTTTCTTGGATGGCTACCTCATTCAGGAAAGCAAGAGAGCAGTATGAGGAAAGTTGTGCCTTCTCTACCCCTTCTTGGCTATGGAAAAACAAGGTAATAGCAGCAGAGCAATGCTTTCACATGATTGGTGGGATTATAGATTCCAATCGGTCATTTGAAGCACATGTAGATAATATTACCAGGATTGCATTCTCAGAAATACTGCCGAAATAAGGAATATATTGTCAGTAAACAATACAGAAAACTTTGTTTACGCTCACGTCTATCACCTCTGTTAGACTATCGTAAAACAAGCTCATAAACAAGAAAAAGCAAGCTCCAGTTATTCCAGAATGCAGCAGCCAGCGTTGTCACTAGAACCAGAATATACGAGCACATCACCCCTATCTTATCCACACTGCATTAGCTCCCAGAGAAAATTTGCATCAATTTAAAAATACTACCTTTGAGCTATAAAGCATTAATTGATCTTGAGCCAAAGTATCTGAGTGAACTGCTATTGTCTTACGATCCTCCATGCCTACTTCAATCAAAGGATGCAGGCTGCTTTTCAGTACCGCATATTACGAAAACTACAGCGGGGGCAGAACTGTTTCTTACAAAGCCCCAAAGTTATGGAATAGCCTTCCAATTAATGTTTGGGACTCCGACACAGTCTCAGTGTTTAAGTCTAGGCTAAAAAAAAAAACAATTCCTTTAGCCAAGCATTTTTGTAGGAGGACTCACGGGCGTGGAGCATTATGGTAATACGTTTAGATGCTGTGTTCCCCACTCTCACTGATCACTCATATTTGTTGAGGGTGAAGTAATTGTTTGCTTTACATCCCAGGAAACCATCATGTCTGTGTTTTCTCCTCGCGCTCCCTTTTAGTCATGCTGTCATAGTATGTCCTGCTGGAGTCACTGCTAGCACTAAATACAGTATAGCTGTATTTAGTCAAGCTGCTTTATGACAATAACCATTGTTAAAACACTATACAAATAAAACTGAATTGAATAGAATTTTAGTCTGGTTAGCTTTGTTGGACCAGCATCAAGCATTCAATGCAGTACAAGATCCAGGGGAGCAGCATGCTACAGTGCTGGGATTCAGAGAAAAGAAAAAACATTAAAAAAAAATAAAAAAAAAAAAGGGAGATAAGAGGCTGTATTTCTGGCACTCATTTTTCTTCTTTGTTTCTCAGTGGCACCATTTACTTAACCTCATTAAAAATAAATAAATTAATTAATATGAATAAAAGAATACAGGATGAGAACACTGAATTATTGTGGCTTTAATAGAAGGAGTGGAAATAATGTACAAATAATTAACTAAGTAAATAATAATTAAATTATTATTAAACTAAATAATTATTAAGCGTGAATTATTAATAAATTACTTTTTATTTGGAAAAGTTAGGGAATCAGTACCTAATTCAGGCAGCAAATATTACTACATAGTAAAACATCAGTAGTTAACAAGGAGGATTTTGTGATCGGTAATATATAATATTGGAAATACAGTTTAGCACAGTAGTACTATATAGTCATGATTAAAAGCTAAGACGCATTCGTTTAAATGTGCATCTGCCTAGATGTCACAAGATTTGTTTCCCCTTGAATGGTCATTTGTATATCGATAAGATTTTTTATCACTACAATTCAACAAATAATGTTTTAATGCAGTTTAACAAAGAATACAGTGAGCAGAAGCAGATATTCGTATTCATGAACATATGCTGTTATTTACCTTGAATGAAAACTCCTCCAATCATAACTGGAATGAGTTTGCAGCATTTGAAAATTACTTGTGTCGGGTAGTTCAAGTATCCCAGTGATGTGTTCGAGAGGCCCATGGTCCCGACTGTTAGAAATGCTATCATCATGTATGTCTTCCCTGGGATCCTAAAAAAAAAGTACATAAAAAAAAAAAAAAAGTCAGATGTAGTCAAAATGGTTCTATACAACATCTAGTACGGCCCCATTTTTATATCATATTTGTATGACTTTTCTATATTTCTTCATAGTAATGTTTGTGTTGGTTACATTCCTGTAACTAAGTGATTGACAGGTTGAGACTCCTGTTAATCGCTATGTAGCTTGACTATATTTAGCATACAGTGGAACCTTGGATTACGAGCATAATTCGTTCCAGAAGTGGGCTTGTGTTCCAAAACACTCATAAACCAAATCATTTCCCATAAGAAATAATGAAAACTCAAATTATTCGTTCCACAGCCCCTAAAAATAAATCCATAAAAATAATTAATACGATCTATAAAATGAAATAAAACAAATTAATCTGCACTTTACCTTTAAAAAAAAGTACAAATAAATCCTGACAGATAAGTGTGTGTGTGTGTGTGTGTGTGTGTGTGTGTGTGTGTGTGTGTGTGTGTGGAATTAGCCCCTTCCCTTGCCTTGTTTTAAAATTTAACACTCCTCCTCCCTCTCCCCACCTCGCTTTTTAAGTTTCACAACAAACAGACACACAAACACAGAGGAAACACCGTTTTAACAGGGAAAAAATAAATCTCTCTGACCTGCCATGAGCATACAAAAAAACAAATGAACCAGCACCTTACCTTTGAAAAGAATCGCGACAGAGCTGAGTTTCTATGTGTTTGTGAAGCCAGGGAGGGGGTGAAAAGGCGAAAGAGCGCCTGTGCGTGTGTCAGGGTGTGTGTGTGTGTGTGTGTGTGTGTGTGTGTTGGTGTCAAATTACGCGCACATGCATAAGAGAAGCGCAGAGTTTCTGTGTGTTTGCGAAGCCGTAGGGGGTGGGAGGTGAGAGAGTGACGCTCGGTGTCAAAATAAGAGTCGCATGCATGATACATGATACTTGCCGCTCGTAAACTAATACTTGCTCAGTTTCCGATTAAAAATTTATTAAAAATCTTTACTCGGTTTGCGGAACACTCGTAAACCACATTACTCGAATCCGAGGTTCCACTGTAACTGTCAATTTATCTGTAATGCTCAAGCTTTTACAAGCTCTTCTTTTAAATTAATGGTGCTAATGTACACTGGTCAGCCATACTATTAACACCACCTGCTTAATACCAAACAACATCTAACTCTTTGAAGAATATATGCCCCAAGACCTCTGAAGATGTGCTGTTGTATTGGACATCATGCCATTTAAGGCAGATGTTTTAAATCCTGCAAGTTGTGAGGTGAGACCTCCAGAGACCAGGCTTATTTGTTCAGCACATCTTACAGGCACACTGTGTCTTCCATATTTCTACCAGAACCACAATTATATCCTTTTTTCAGCAGTTTGTTTCTACCATAGCTCTCCTGTCAGAACAGACTAGCTCCCCATGCTTATTAATAAGCCTTGGACACTATATAATCCATTTTATTCACTTCACCTCTGTTATTTAATGTAATGTTATGTCCAATCTGTGTATTCATGAATTCTATATGAATTTAATCTTAGTATTAACGATTTGCAAAGGTAAGCTGGACTCTCTCTCTCTCTCATTCACTCACTCTCTATAGTGCTTATCCAGTTCAGGATAGCAAGAAGCCTGGAGCCTAGATGGGGTGCCAATCCGACACCGGGCCCACAAGCACACATGCTCACTCACATACTACAGGCAATTTAGAAATGCTGATTAGCCTACCCTGCATGTCTTCAGATAGTTAGAAGAAACTAGAGTACCTGCAGGAAACCCACCAAGCATAGGGGGAACTATGGGACTATGTGGGACTCAAACCCTGACCCTGGAGGTGCGAGGCCACAGCACTAACCACTATGTCACTGTGCCAATATCTCTAGAATACTGTGCGTTTGTTTGCAACGTGCAATAAAAATATCAGCAAGCCGAAGAAACCTTGCTCACCTAATTGGTCGCATTCCTGCTTCTTTCGTATCAGAAACTGGTGTATGAAAATATCTAAGGTTTATGAGATGGGGTATGACACTGCAAATTTGCAGACAGAACTTAATGTAATTAAAAGATTGTCAGAGAGCTTCACAGCAGGCCAGACAAATTGAAATTGAAATATTTGCCTCTACCCTGACTCAATAGTATCTACAGAAATTTTGAGAGTCATCATTTGCATTAGCATATTGGTTTGTGAGGACCATTTCATCACTTGCATTTTCATTTCCTACCTCCTCCTCTTGTCCTGAGTAAGCTGCAGCTCTACCAGGCCAAACATGGAATAGAACCCAAACTGGACCAGAGTAAGGTACCAGCCAAAGGGTTTAAATCCCTCTACTGAGAAAATCAGCTCCTGAAAATAGAAGAGACAGAAATGTAAAGAAATTATAAACGAGAATTATAAAAAAGAATTATCTATGGATCTGGTGCATCTAACGTCAGGGTTTTAATATTTTGGCAGCAGATATAATAATTTTCTTGGAGAATATCATTTATAAACTTTATATAAACTCTTCATGAGTTTATACTAGTAGCAGAAACGCTAAATTGAAACATGATGAGATTTTTTGACCTTGCAGAAGCAGACCTGCAAAGACTTGCAGTATATAAATGTTGTGAAAAAAAAATGCCGCTTTATGTTTTTTTTTTTGTTGCATATTTGTCACACTTAAATTATTCAAATCATCAAAAGAGTTTTAAATTAAACAAAGAGTAATACAAAATGTATTTTTCAGAAATTATTTCAATTGTTAAGCAAAAGGGTTGTCCAAACCTACCTGGCCCTATTTAAAAATGTATTTGCCCCCACTCCCTAACCATGAATCAACTGTGATTGACTATTTTCTGTTGAGTTAAATTTAACTTGCCACACCAAGGCCTGATTAATGCCAGACCTGTTGAATTAAGCAATGACTTAAATAGAATCTGTCAGACAAAGTGAAGCATGCTAAAAGATAAACAAATCAAGAAATTCAAGAACAAGTCTGAAGAAGTCTGAAAAGGGTTACAAAGCCATTTCTGGGCCTTTGGGACTCCAGCAGACAGAGTCATTATCCACAAATGGAGAAAACTTGGAACAATGGTTAACCTTCTCAGGAGTCGCTAGCCTACCAAAATTACTCCAAGAACACAACACCACCTCAGCCAGGAGCTCATAAAAGAACCCAGAACAACATGAACACAAAACTGCAGGCCTCACTTGCTTCAGTTAAGGTCAGTGTTCATAATTCACTAATAAGAAAGAAATGGCAAAAATCGAATGCATGGGAGAGTTCTACACGAATGCTCGTCTCATATTTTCCCCAAAAATCTAGATTATCTTGATTAAGACTTTTGGGCAAATATTCTGTGGACTGATGAGAAAAAGTTTGTATCTGGCATAAAACTAACACAGAGCTTCATAAAAAGAACATCATATGAACAGTCAAACATGGTGGAGGTAATGTGATGGTCTCAGGCTGCTTAGCAGCATCAGGACCTGGACAACATGCCATAACTGATGAAACCATGAATTCTGTGATCTACCAGAAAATCCTGAATTCCAGCCATCAGTTTATAACCTCAAGCTCAAGTATACTTGGATTATGCAGTAGGAAAACACACCAGCATGTCCCCCTCTGTACGGCTTAAAAATATATATAAATTAAGGTTTTGGAGTGGCATAGTCAAAGTCTGAACTTGAATCAGATGGAGAAGCTGTGGCATGACCATAAACAAACTGTTCATGCTCAAAAACCCTCCAATGTGACTCACTTAAAACAATTCAGCAAAGAAGAGTGGGACAAAATTCCTTCACAGTGATCTGAAAGACTCATTGTCAGTTATTGCAAACACTTGACTGCCATACCACCACCCTTGGTATTTTCTGATCAGTGTTAAATGTATTGATGACATTAAGTTATATATTTGTTTTCCTTTTAAATCTTGCCAGCATTTGAAACCATGGGCCATGCTCATTTTCATGCACAATATAGCTTAATTGGCTACCAGCTAGCCATATAACTAACTAGTTGCCCTCCTCCCTGCTCACTGTTGAGGGAATGACACCTACCACCACAAAATTCCTCTATTCAGAACACCATAACCCATCATCAGCATCAAACATATTTAAATTACATAATAATAATATTAATAATAATATGGTTTCAAGCAACGATGAGCGGGCCCAAGCACCCTGTACCATCGCATCCCGGGTGCACTATGCAACCCGTCTCTTTTCTGAGCATGCTAAGACCTCCAAAAAGCCATCGCTGCCAGAGTGCAGCACACAGTCTGCTCACTGTTTACTTGTTCTATCTTTGTATAATGCTAAATTGAAATCTCAATCATTTAAGCCCCAGATATGCGCATGTGTGAGACATGCGAGTGTTAGTGTGGGTGTGTCAGCGAATGACACAGAGTAACTGACTTCCTGTTGAGTTGAGCCCATGACAGGCAACATGAAAGTTGTTGTATGAGCTATGAAGCAAAGTTTCGGGCCCAGACTATCAAGCATCCTAATGGCAGCAGATTCCAACCTGTCTGCCAATTTTCATGAGTTTTTGGGCATGTTACAAACTCCAAAAAAAAAATCCTTAGGAAAACAAGAGGGCCCTGCACACACTAGTGCTTGGCCCATAAATAAGTGTAAGTAATCTATATATTTTATAAGCAATAATTTGTTAAGGGTGCATGGCTATTAATATGCATAAAATTTATCTCTTTACAGAATACATCTTTTTTATATATATACACAGTATATTAATTTTAATATATACTATAAATTTACTAGTTAATATATACTACTAAAATTTTATTTCAGTAGTGTGAAATTTCAGATATTTGAACAGATATCCTTGTGTTACCAGAGTAACCTGTCGCTGCTTGACATGACATGTTTGAGTCCCACAAGGCTGAATTCTTGCACGGCTCCTGTTTAGCCTGTACAGTATATGCTCCCACTAAGTCAGATAATGAGAAAAAAACAAACTGCCTATCACAGCTATGCTGATGATACCCAGCTTTACCTAGCCTCATCTCCAAATGATTATAGCCCCGTAGACGCCCACTGCCAATGCATGGATGAAATTAACAATTCGACGTGCCAAAATTTTCTTCAGTTAAACAAGGAGAAAACTGAAGTCATTGCATTTGGAAACAAAGATGAAGCTCTGAAGGTGAATGCATACCTTCACTTTAGGGGTCAAACAACTAAAAATCAAGTTAAGAATCTTGGGGTGATTCTGCAGTTGGAACCCGCTTCCAGAAGAGATCAGATATGCAAAAACACTAGTCACATTTAAATCTAATTTAAATCTAATTTAAACTTAAAACTCATCTGTTTAGCTATGCATTTATTGAATGAGCACTGTGCTACATCCGAACTGACTGCATTATTTTATGTTTATCTAATATTTTTAACTGTTTTATTGATGTTTTTTTTTACTGTTTGATTGAACTGTTTTTGATTTTAAATCAAATTTTAATTAGTTTTAAAAGTTTAATTATTTGTATCTTTAAATTTTACATTGTTATTTATTATTATTATTTTTTTAAGTTTTATTGCCATTGTTTTCCATTTCATTTTACCATTATTTTCTTCTCTTTTATGTAAAGCACTTTGAATTACCATTGTGTACGAAATGTGCTATATAAATAAACTTGCCTTGCCTTAAAAACCCATATAAAATGCAATCCTAGTAAAACATGTCATGGCCACAAATTTTAGTTTTTACAAAGTTTGCTGCTAAACTGCTTTTAGATCTTTGTTTCCGTTGTTTCTGTGATGTACTGAAATATACTTATAAGCACTTCATACGTTTCAAAGGCTTTTATCGACAATTACATGACATTTATGCAAAGAGTCAGTATTTGCAGTGTTGGCCCTTCTTTTTCAGGACCTCTGCAATTCGACTTCTGGGCCAAATCCTGACTGATAGCAACCCATTCTTTCATAATCACTTCTTGGAGTTTGTCAGAATTAGTGGGTTTTTGTTTGTCCACCCGCCTCTTGAGGATTGACCACAAGTTCTCAATGGGATTAAGATCTGGGGAGTTTCCAGGACATGGACCCAAAATTTCAACGTTTTGGTCCCCGAGCCACTTAGTTATCCACTTTTGCCTTATGGCACGGTGCTCAATCGTGCTGGAAAATGCATTGTTCTTCACCAAACTGTTGTTGGATTGTTGGAAGAAGTTGCTGTTGGAGGGTGTTTTGGTACCATTTTTTATTCATGGCTGTGTTTTTGGGCAAAATTGTGAGTGAGCCCACTCCCTTGAATGAGAAGCAACCCCACACATGAACGGTCTCAGGATGCTTTACTGTTGGCATGACACAGGACTGATGGTAGCGCTCACCTTTTCTTCTCCGGGCAAGCCTTTTTCCAGATGCCCCAAACAATCGGAAAGAGGCTTCATCCGAGAATATGACTTTGCCCCAGTCCTCAGCAGTCCATTCGCCATACTTTTTGCAGAAGAGCAATCTGTCCCTGATGTTTTTTTTTTTTTTGAGAGAGAGAAGTGGCTCCTTTGCTGCCCTTCTTGACACCAGGCCATCTTCCAGAAGTCTTCGCCTCACACCTGCCTGCTGCCATTCCTGAGCAAGCTCTGCACTTGTGGCACTCCGATCCCGCAGCTGAATCCTCTTTAGGAGACGATCCTGGCGCTTGCTGGACTTTCTTGGACGTCCTGAAACCTTCTTAACAAGAATTGAACCTCTTTCCTTGAAGTTCTTGATGATCCTATAAATTGTTGATTTAGGTGCAATCTTAGTAGCCACAATATCCTTGCCTGTGAAGCCATTTTTATGCAACGCAATGATGGCTGCTCATGTTTCTTTGCAGGTCACCATGGTTAACAATGAAAGAACAACGATTTCAAGCATCACCCTCCTTTTAAAATGTCAAGTCTGCCATTCTAACCCAATCCGCCTGACATAATGATCTCCAGCCTTGTGCTCATCAACATTCTCACCTGAGTTAACAAGACGATTACTGAAATAATTTTCATGGCAAAGAAGGACTATGCAATTCATCTGATCACTCTTCATAACATTCTGGAGTATATGCAAATTGCTTAAAAAACTTAAGCAGCACCTTTTCCAATTTCCAATATTTATGTAATTCTCAAAACTTTTGGCCACGACTGTACAAGTTTTAAATAAATGTGATTTTATTTATTTACAAGAAGGATTGTGTCATGATTATTGAGTTGAATATTGTGCAAATTAACAGCCTATACAATATTATCAAATTATTGATTACAATACATGTGGATCACTTACAAATTACTATTATTATCATTATTATTATCATCATTAGATAATCTTATTATGTCATTCTTGACAATAAATAATGAATGAAATCCATGTTATTATGCACTCCAGTGAGGCACATTGACTGATGTGTAATTTTGCTTGTCCACTTCTGGTAAAATTATGAACTTTTTTTCCATTTGTTCCCATTCCCTTTGAACTGAGCACTCTCTTTCTTTGCGGTTTGAAATCTTACTTAAGATGGTTGAATACACTGTGCGTTCCATTTTGCAGGGAGCTACAGTACTAATCATTACTAGGGTTAAATTTTGCATCCTAAAAATTAGATTTGGCTCCACTGGCGTTAGGAGTCAAAGTCTCCTAAAGATTTCTTTTTTGTCTGGATCCCAGCACTCACTAGCAACTCACTAATAAGGGGGACACTAATAACATACTAATTATCCATCAGCACCATATTATACAGTTACAGTTCAATGTACAATCTCAAAATCTAGTTTATGTTCTGAATTCAGTGTACATTGGAGATTTCCTTGGATTTTCACACAACAGTTTCTAGAATTTATACAGAAACTCTACAGTAACTAATATACCCTCTTTTTACAATTGCGATAAGCAGAAATGCACCTCAGCACCTCATCAGACCTTGAGGTGGACAGGAGACTAACGCCATCATGGGCACAGACTTACTGAAACTATACAGTTGGGGATTAGAAAAGACAAAGTAAGGTAAGTTGTAGTTTATCCATATCAAGGTTTGATGCCTTGTGCATGCTGAGATTTTCTTTTATGTTCTGTTGGAATAATTGACTCCGCGCAATAAATAGCAAACACGTGAATGAATGTAAAATCAAAAAGATATAAAGACGGACTTGAATGATACAGGCAATTGCTAACATCACCCTGCTTGAAGATTTGGCACACTGAGCTTTGCAGTGCTTTAGGATGTGCAGGAACCTCTTTGCTGAGAATGATGAGCGATTTCAATTGCCAAGTGCAATTTTAGCTCATTCCTGCCAGCAACAAACCTCTCTTTTCAGAGAGGCCAACAAAATGCAGTAGTGGCATCCCGGTGCACATTCAAGTCCTTTCTACTCTAGGATTTTTGCCACAGGCTGTTTCTATCGAAATTTGGAGACAGGTCTGGCACTTCCCAACCAGCTATGAGCAGAATAATAATGCATGTCCTACATCCATTCATATAGCTGAAACTGTAATAAATTTTACTTGCAAACAGGGCATCAGAATGGAAAACAATAATAAGGGATTTAACATAAAAAAAAATATTTAAAAAAACTTTAATTATGCAACTGGCACAATAGATTGTACACACACAGCCATGAAGTTGTTATCCACATATTGCAACTTGGTAGTTTTATCTACATGCAATTGTCCATGGCCAACCACAGGTGAAATTATGCAGGTGTAACAATCTTTTTTTGTGTACTGGCACTACACAGAATTAAAACTTGCTCTATGCATGCTATAACAAAAGAGTTAGAGAGTTATATTCATATGTGAAATAATATTATGTGTACCAGCATCCCTGTATACATAAAAATAAATTTGCTTAACATCTTACAAGTAAGGGATATGCTCAATTTATTATAAATTAATGTGAAAAAACAGACATTTATACACATTTAAGTGCTGGTGGATTTTTGAAATTTGTACCTGAAGGTAGCCATAGATGAGGTAAAAGACAAACACTCCGGTCACACAGATGAAGAACTGTGTGGGAGTGTTGAAACCGCTCAGGTTCACCCCTAAAACTCGGAGCTCCTCTATGGATTTGATGTGCGGGGACATCGCCTCTGTGGAGGAGGGTATTGAGATGGAGATGTGCTTTCGGGAGTTATAGTTGATTAAGCTGAATTTGGAACTCATTGTGTCTGTAGCCTCCTGTGGATTTACAAATGATATCATCAACATCATGACATGTCCTTAATATACAAAGGACTACATTATTGTTTTGGGGTCATTTGCGATCTGGGCAAAATGTAATAATCTAAATGATAGCTAAAATTTAAGAGACTGAACGAACATTGTGCTATATGAACATGCCGTGTACATATGGTGGTTTCAGGTACCACTGGCCATGTGCGATACTCTAATGCATTTTTTTCTCTCTCGCTCTGATTAGACAGGTTCAACTAAAGAAGAGCAACCCACATTGACCAAAAGTATCAATTAAGTAATTAATTGTTCCCATGTGGTGACTTACTATTACTCATATTACATAACGTGGAACAAAGAAAAAAAATCGGTGTAATTAAATCTATTAGGTGAATTTAATAAAATTCTCTGTCATATGGTGTCAAATGTCCCAACTCATCTAAACCAATTAGCTCGATCTGATCTATACACACTAGTAGATTTCGGATTGGCTTGGACTTGAGTGAGGGCTGGCTTTAATTCATAGTATTTGATAGTATTCAAAACTGCTCTCTCTGACTGGCTCGAAATTGAAGCTTACCTGAACTAAAGACAGTTGGCAAATTCGTGTCGATTCGTGGAAAGCATCAGAGGACTGAAACGCGCCCCTGCTCGCAGATTATCAAGTGGCCTGTTAAAGAAGCTGGAAAGCCAGCCATGACCACTAACTACAATGTCCAAACATCATCAGGTTATTCATTCACCAAAATCCGGAAGAAACAGCTCGGTACTGGGTGGGTGACGCTACGCAAAGCTGATGCGCGTGCCACCTCATCATATGTCAAAAGAAGCATTTAGCAGAAGCAGTGAAGCAAGCTCGAAGCTAACTGGCTATAAGGATACATCAAACTTCCGGGGTAGAAAGCAGCAGGTTAGCTCTATCGCTGCCGTTCTCACACCGGTTTAGTGACCAACGCACATTCTCTTCATTCATTCTACAGTCTTGCTGTAATAGTTCGTGTTTTAGGTCTTCATCTCCATAGCACATGAATACCGACTTTGTGCTAAACGCAGTTCTCTTCCTGTTACAGCAATGTCCCGGCAGCGCTGTACGCATGCGCAGTCGCAAGCCAACAACTTCCTGTAAAGGCGGAACTCAGATCGTTGACGTACCACGCATATACTCACGCTGCTTAACACCGGGGTGTGTTCTAAGGACCACCATGTTACATTTAGATGATATACTCAAATGTTACTTATCGAACACACGCTTTGTTATAAACATTCAATAACATTCGGTACCGACCCCGGGTTTCAAATCCGAAAACCCGGTGTAAACGCGGAAATTCAAGATCATCTCGTGACATTATAAACCACCTTACGGTTACATCTTTCCTTACTGCTATAAAACTAACTTAATCTAAGATTGTGTTGCCATGCGTATTCCCATACCTCTATTATTTTCTCAGGTGATTCCATTGAATTCTTTCCCCTATTTTATGACGGTCCTACACATCTTCAGTTTGGAGTCTGTTGCATATGTGCTCAAAAATGAAATGAGCTCTGTAAAACCTGTTTGTCCAGTCCACCTTGACTGATGTCTATGTGCAAAGCTCTTTTGCCTTATCCTTTTTCCAGAGCCACGTAAAGAAACGTATAGACCATAGTGTCTGCTGTTGCAGATTTTACTGATTGAAGGCTGACATATAACTAAGGCCAGATCCTCTAATAGTGACCGATTACCAGTATAAGGCAGAAGGTCTCTCTATCTGGTCATTCATTTCCCCTTACATCCACGGTAGATGACAGGAGTCTGCTCCATCCTTGGCGAGAGGTTAATTCACTCACGGATGGCATTATTCCCTCCCAGCCCCTTTCCCAATATAAAAATTCAGAGTGGACAGCCTCATCCCTCATCCATCTCAGATTTGATTGGAGTGGTATTGCCTCCTGTCCCGCTGAGCCTGTCTGCCACTATGGCCCAGCTTTATGACACTAAATAGCCCTGGCTACAATTTTTCCATCTATCCAAAAAATACTCTTAATAACTCATTCCATTCAATGAGAGCTGTCACTCTTTGTGCCCTGCCACGGACAACCTCGTCAGCCGGATGTTTACGGGGTCACTGAGATACAGGCCTTGAAATGCCCAGAAAGCAGGGGGTTAATTAATATTGGTGAATTTACTGTTCTTTCTTGGCCAGCCTGTTCAATGAATCATAGTCCCAGAGAGACACCTGTACCATATTTATGGCCTACTAATAGTATTCAGCAATGCACAGAGCTGTTTATATGCACACAGCACTTTTCCTACCTAACTTTGAAAGCTAGCTGATTTATCAACAGCAATGAATTTGTGGAACATTTTACCTTTTTTTCTGCCCCTATCATATGAGATAGTAAATAATGAAATGAATATTTATTGATTATTCAGAAAGGTACGCATTCTTGTAATGGCAGTGCAGCTGAACACATGGTCCTGATAAATAAAACATTTAATGGGGAGGGAAATACAAGGGCTTCGGAATCAGGTCAGTCTGGATCCAATAAGGCCTGTTGCATGGTGAATAAGGCAGAACTCTAAATCTCCTGGGATGGATGAACGGTCCACTGATTATGTGAAGGGATCTGATTAGAATTCATATCTCCATATCTGTACAGTCACCACGGATGTGTCGCTGCCTAAAGAATGTCAGAATTACACTGCAACATAAAAACAAAATTTCTGGTTATGTATCTGCTTTATTCCAGTAGTTTAAATTGGAAAATCATTATTTGTGTTTTTCAATCTAGACATTTCTAAATATTCTTTAAATTGAAGTATAAGTTTGTTAATGGTAGCAATAAGTCTTTCAGGGTTTGTAGCTATTGTATCTTAACATATCTTTGTACTGTGAGAGGAAACTGGAGTACCTGGAAGGAACCCGGAGGGCATGGAAAGACCATGCAAACTTCACACAGACCAGAGGCAAGATTCAAGCCCTCAACCCTGAAGGTGCGAGGCTACAGTGCTAACCACTAAGTCACCATGCCGCCTTGGTGCATGCCTTTTATAATAAAGCTGTGGGTGGCTATTTACTTCTGGCATGTCTGTAAATAATTGGGCTTGACACACATAATTCAGGCCATAGCTAAATTAACATCATCCCTTCAGTGAAATATGATGATAGCTGTATCATCATACTCTGGGGATGCTTTTCATGTTTTTTTTCCCAAAATTGAAGGGAGAATGGATGGAGTAAAATTCATGGAGATAAACCGTTCTTGCTTCAATTTTGACCAAAGCACAGTTTTGTGGACAAACACATACACAGGAAAAAAAAAATCATAATAACATAAACTCAGGAGAAGACACAAGGCCCCCAAGCAACACCAGAGTGTTACAGTGGGCCAGTCAAAGCCCAGATTAAAATCCTATAAAAAATCTGTGGCACTGTTTCCACAATTTCCAACAAACCTGAATAATCTGGATAACCTGAATAAGGTGGTACGAATTTACCCCCAAACAGACGTAAATCTGTTATTGCAGAAAAATGTGATGTAACCAGGGGACCTGTAGTGGTTGAATGTCTAGCATTCAGTAATACATTTAATTTTTTTTAAAGGAGCCTATTGGTTTGCAATAAAAACATGGTGTTTGTCAACAATCTGTGTGCCATTTGTATCCAGATAAATCAGATGATTCTTAACTGGCTGGGAAGTTCTGCAGCTCATTGTATGAATTGAAGAGTACACGGTTTATCATAATTAGCTAATCATGTTCCAATATGCATATCCTACAAAGCAGGACTCTTCTACTCTTCAAAGCACATCATCAGTATAAGGACTTTTCCTGGAGCCAAGTTTGTTTTGCATTAGTAGTGAAATTGGTCTATAGTTCTTTGTGCTCTCGCTCTTTTTCGCTTTCAAAATCATAGTCCCACCTTCAAAATTGAAAATACCAGAGGAAAAATTACACTGACAGCCCTTTCAAGAAATAATCTTCAAATTTATTTGTCATATAAAGGTTATGTCTCCTAATATCAAGGGGAGGGATCTTCTCCAGAGGCTCCCTTTAATGTTGGCCAATCTCATATTAAATTGGGGCTTCCTTAATAAGGCATTTGTGGGTGCTGTTATCCCAGGCTAAAAGGCCGTTTCTGTTGTCCTTTTCCTGCTGCATGAAAACAGATGGTATCTTTGCTATATTACTCCTCTAAGAGCTCATATCCTCCCTCATGTTATTTTCTTTGATCTGCGAGACTGCACCCACCCCCTCGACTCTCTCTCTCTCTCTCTCTCTCTCTCTCTCTCTCTCTCTCTCTCTCTCTCTCTCTCTCTCTCTTTCTCTGCTATTTGAGGCCTGAACTCACTTGAACAGGAAAGCTTGGCCTTGTTTATATACGAGCTTTCTCTCAGATGGACTCTCTTGGCCTAATGTATATTTTATATCTTTTTGATTAAAAGAAAAGATGACAGCACATCTCACACAACACTCCGTCAAGGTTTCTGACATTTCTGAAGTCATATAGGACATTTCTGAAGTCATGAGATAGATGTTGTTGCAATTTTGTGGAATATTAATAAAATTTAGACTTTTATTGCACTGGATTACTGCGTCGACATTCGAATTGGGTCAGTGTCATTTTTTACATTTTTAACAAAAAGTGGATAGTAAAATATTTAAACATATACAGTACTTAGTTGATTGTTTTGGTTTATTATTTAATGAGAAACGAAAATTTTTTTTTTTTTAAGTTTACACTATGTCATTCATCCATATTCACATTTTCATTCATCCGTCTAGGAACCTCTGTAGTCCAACTAGGGACCGTGAAGATCAATGGTGACCATTATGTTTATTCCCATTTTTACAACCGTGGTAGGACCTCTGTTCAACATTCACACATGCATTCACACGTTATGGGCAATCTGGGACCACATCTAGTCTAATCTGCAGGTCTTTGGACTGTTGGAAGAAAACCACTAAGCATGGGGAGAACTTCATTCACACTCCAATGCAAATGCTTCAAACTAGTTATGTGTAGTATATTTTCATTACATTTTTAAGGGACATGAGGTGAGATGAAACTAATAAAAAAATAATTAAAACAATAATACATTCACTGATGAGCAGTAATAAGGTCATGTGTCCTGAATAATAATGAATGTGCTGAATAAATTTGGTTTCCTTTAATTTTTAACTTCTGATTTCTCTGTGGTGTATATTGTTCTATTGTTTTATACTTACATTTTAAACCTTGTCTCTTCACTTTCTATTATAATGCACATTGACAATTTTTTCTTCTCAAACTTTTTGTTGTACCATACACACGCTATATGCTTTATAATACACACTAATTTGTACTACATCCTATATAAAACAAGATATTCTTCAGGAGACATACATGATGTGTATCTACTGTAAGCTTTATAAGCTCTTTAGACTTTTTTGATTTATCTATGTTTTCAGAGCAGCCAGGAGAGGGAAGCATACCCCCATTTGAGTGTGTTAAGAGGGGTAGGCAACTGGCCATGCAATTGAATGTGTGGACTGTGATTAATTATCTTCATCTTTATCAGGTCATTTACTAGAGTGATTACAGTAACGAGTTGGATGTCTGAAAATAGTTTTATATAATACACATACAGTACATATTAAATACACACCTGGAAGGAATTAACTGATCAGATGCTTTATTTTAAGGGGCTAATGCAGTGGGGAAAAGGGGGGAATATGATTCGTTGTCTTTTACAATTCTTACATGTTTAATATCATTTTAACAATCTGCATATAACTGATGTGATCAATCATTTTTTTTCTTTTTTTTACATGATTGTATAGTTTATGAGAGTTTAAATATGCCTGACATACCTTTAAATTAATTTAAAACAACTTTTTTATTTTTTTATTTTTTACAAATATAAAACTATAACAAATGTTTCTTTATTTTTCTTTATTCAAATATAAATGAAGTTCATCTTGGAAGCAGGTTCCAGAGATCACCTCACATAATGACACATTCTAAAACGCCCCACAGGAAGTTTGTTTTTCTCTGCCCTGGGGTGACAGAGAAAAAGCACAGCTGCATGATGTCAGAAATCTTTAATGTGGGTTTGAATGATTGGCACTGTGTTGGCATTGGGTAGGGGGTGAGATGTTGGTGGTGGTGGTGGGGGGCACATTTGGGTACCAGTTATCTCCACAGTTTGCATGATAGTGTGGGGCGGATCTCTGGGGGGCTAGTGGCACACCTCAAATCCTCTCTGAGGGCCTCTCTTCTCATAAAAGGAGTGAAACGGATCATGTGGTCAGGAAGGCGAAATGAAAGAAAGAAAATGAAATTACAGAGCTCAGTGGCTGCACAAATCATGCATATAATGTTTTATGGCATGCCAAAAAGAATTCAACACCTGTGCTTCACCGGAGCTGTTATTGCATATGAATCACCAGATTTAGAAGAGGTGTTTTTCTTGGCACAGGCAGGTAGGGGCACGAAGTGCAGGAGAAGAAAAAAGAACAAGAGATGTCTTGGGTGGGATTCATGAATGCCTGGCCTGTAACCAGTGTGCATTATAATTTAGCATAGCAGGTGGCCACACAGCAGCTTTATTTGCACTGGTTATTACTCTGTTTGTTTACCTTGCTGAGGTTTTATGAAATATTTCACAGATTGTTAAATGAACAGAGTCATCGCTTGCCTCTCAGATTCTTGACACTAATGAGGTTTAATTAAATGTGGCTGTCATAGCTTCACAGCTCAACACATGCATGAAAAGCCATATTCAAGTTCCTAACTTGACTTTCTGAGATTTCGTAGCTGGAACAAATTCCAGATTGCATGTCTCTGTAATAACAATCACCCCAGAAAACTAAAACCACTGCAGTTGTTGCTTCTGAGCTTAGTTGCTTGAGAAAACACTTTTGACTAAATTGTTCTTAGTTGGTTAAGTACCAGAGACATTCGCCAAAAGGGAAATTGATCAAATCTGGATGGCCTTAACCTTCGAAAGTTTTGCCATGCATACCAGAGACGAACCAAATTCCAAAGAGCTTCCTGCAAATCAGATGATTTTATTATAGAAACTGTCTCAAAGTAACCATCCAATTTTCATTGATTAGTTATTTGAAGGAAGAACTGGTAATATAATCACAGGTAATGATTTATTTTACCTCCGGCATTAAAAAAAAAAAAGTCTAACATATGTGCATTTAAATTCTCTCTCTCTCTCTCTCTCTCTCTCTCTCTCTCTCTCTCTCTCTCTCTCTCTCTCTCTCTCGCGCGCGCGCGCGCTCTTCCGCTATCACTCTGTCTTTCCACATTGGCATGGAGTGTAAAATTACATATAGTTTAATATATCTGCCAAGCAACCTTAAACAAGCATCCTCAGTCCGTGAGGTGATTTGTCTTCCCTAGCCATTACTCTGTTGTACATCTTGATAGCCATGGATTGCTCGCAGCCATGTTTAAGCATTAAATAGTGTATTATTATTTCACATAAATCAAGCAGGGTGTAGGGGGAATTCATAAATTTTACATTTTACACAGACAGTATTTTAAAGTCTTCTGCATGGTGGGGCATCAGTGTAGAAAGCTCTTCTACTGACTCACACGCAGCCTTGAACAGGACAAATATTCAAAATATTACAGCCTGTAAATACATGTCCTAACCACTTTTGTGTGAATTAAATCTAATAAAGTGCTCTGCTACCTTACTACTGCACTGTGAAGCTATGCAGCTGTGACTGAGCTTATAGTAGTCTGCACTGTTAAACAACAGAGAAAAACATTATTATCTCTGACACTGAAAAATCCCAGTAGTCCTTCAGCTCTCACTGACTTGGTGCGGGTTTCAGAGACATTTGAATTCAGTTGCATTATGATTTTTTAAGTCCACTTCTTTACCAGCTCATTTTGTCAAAAACAATTCCACTCTGAAACTGAAAACCAGACACCAGATACAGCTAAAACGTGCACTCACTAATTTTGCCCAAACACTATTTAACTTTTTAATATGAATGAGTTTCTGTAATAATACAATAATGATAATAATACCTCAAAAAATATATTCTCATTACACATTGGTATTGTGTCATGTGGTCCTGTGACCCAAGAAGTACATTTTTGTATAATTTTGATGCAATTATTTACATATAATTCACGTGTAACATATTTTGCATGTTAATATCTTTTTCTTTTATATACAATCAATTAAGATTTTATATAAACTTGTTGGACAATAAACATCAAGCTTCTGCAATTTAATTAAAATCCATACATGCTGCTACTGAAAGCTGATACACATAACTAAGTTAAATTCACAATTGATTACACTTTAATTATCACAGCATGAGATGCAAGTGCTTGATCAAGTACTTTAAAAATAGTCCTGTTTTTTTTAATAGTCCATATTATTTTAAGAAACTGATTCCGCTGCACTTTTATTTAATTCTTTTATTCAAAGTTTGAAATTGTTCTACTGACACAACACTTAATCAATAAAATACAGACATTTTCACTATAAAAATATTGTTTGCTCACACAAATTTTTACACAAACTTTCTGTTCAGACTAATCCAAATAAACGATATTTTGAGTAACATAAATTATTATTAATATTATTATTATTATTATTATTATTATTATTATATATTATTATTTTATTATTTTACTTTCCCAAGCACAGATTTAGAAAGAGCTTTATTAACAAGTACGCTTGCACATACAAGTAATTTGTTTTGGAAACAAAAGCTTACAGGGACGTTAACAACACATACAACACAAAAAGAAAAATTTAATAGAATACAATTAATAAAAAATGGAAGAACATGTGAAGTATTATTAAATAATGATTACACCAAATGTTTAAACTTAAAAACATAAATTAAATAGCTTCACATTTTTCTCACATCATTCTTGCTTGTTGTTTATTTGTTATATAATATGTGAATTTTATTTTATAGATAGAATCTATCTATCTATCTATCTATCTATCTATCTATCTATCTATCTATCTATCTATCTATCTATCTATCTATCTATCTATCTGTTTCTTTGAGAATGGACACTAATGGGCTTTCTAATTTCTATAATCCTGTTTAACTTCATATTCCTATTACATGAATGATGCTTAATAAACTGTCTTTCCAAAAGAACTTTTATTCTACATGACCTGCAACTCATTTGCAGTTATTGGAAATAACTTTTGTGTCTTCTTTCGTTAAACGCTTTTTTATTGTGAATATTTGAGGCGCTTTTTAATGATTCAACTGCAATAAAGAAAAAGGTTAATGATTCTCATACTTGATATCCTCTCTATTCTAATACGCTTCAAATTCTATAAATTATGCAAATAATAATAAAAACGCAAAACTGTTTTTGGTCATTTTTCTGTTTAAGCAGAATGTTTACAAATAGGTTTTCTTTCTAATAGGTTTTAACTTTATTTTTCTCATGAACATCTTGTGGTAGGAATGTGTAATCATAGTGTGAGAGTAAGAGGAGTGGCTGCTCTGACAGGCTTAGGTGAAGCAGCTCTTTGAAGCCTAAGTTCAGGTTGTTGAGCTGCTTCATTGGAATCCAATATGCTGAGACTGCCATGATTAATAGTTTGTGGTGTACCACTTCTAACGCCTGTATGATAGATGAGCTATTGAATATCGCTAATGGTCTTTTATACACCCATGTGCACATTCTCACTCACTCTCTCTATCTGACACACACATACACACATAGAATAAAATGTGCAAACTGTTAAATTTTAAATACAAACAGTCAAAATGTCTCTTATGTGTAAAATTCAACTAAATGGTTAACTTTGAAAATAAGTTGGTTTATAAATGAAATTATTTTATTCTCTTACTACATTGGATAAAAGGAAACACAATTTAGGATATTCTACAAAATATAATACATTACTAGCACTTTAAATTAAACCATGAGCACACACACACACACACACGGACGCACGCACGCACGCACACACACACACACACACACACACACACACAGATTCGTGTAAGCCAGCATTAAGTGGTTTCTCCTTACTCTTATCTGCCTCTTCCTTTTTGCCCCATGGTGAAACACTCCTTGGCATGCATGATCTCATTTGTGGCTGATTTCCTTTACTCCAAGCTGGATTATGAGATGTTTCCAATTTCCAGACCTTTCTCTAGCCTTATGAGTGATGCCATGCGTGCGTCGTACATAGTTAAGTACACTAACATATCGGTGAGTTCTGGTTTGCAGTCATGTGTAGGCTAAGAGGCATGAGCTTTGTGGAAAATAAGTGTTTGCTGAAAAAAGCAAGAAATGGTTGTATCTGTTTTGTTGCATGTATCATATAGCAGTTAGGACATATCTTTGAACAGTAGAGGTCAGAGGACATTATTGAAAGCATGATAGTGAATAGTGAATGCATGATGTTTGTGTGTGTGTGTGTGTGTGTGTGTGTGTGTGTATGTGTGTGGGTGGGGTGGGGGGGAGTCTTGAGGCGTCCCTCATTTCTTTAAATTTGGCTTACAAAGAGACAAGCTTTCTTGTATTTCTAAAGTAGTTTTAAGAAATAGTTCTCCAGGCTATTTTGTCCCAGTACCTGACCAGTTTCACAGGAACATTTTTGTTTGTTTTTTTGTTTATTAGCCCACACAGTGACAAATCATTCAAGCATAAAAAAAATAAAATAAATCTAACTTAATCTAACTTTTTTTTTTCTAAATATGAATACAGTATGAACCATTTACCTTTGATTGGACTGAAGAAACAATTAATTTCTGGTCAAAATGCTGCAAGATAATTTTATTAGAATTCTTTTTTGTCATTGTGTATCTATTAGCAACATAACATACAGTACAGTTTATCCCACAGTGAAAACACCTTAAAGTTTTTTTTTTCTTAATATAAACACACACTGGTGCATATTGTAAAAATTTATTATTAGTACATGTTAGTACCAAGACCATTAGGAAGTCCTAAATCCCTCTGTTTGTCTTACAGTAATTTAAGAAAATTCAAGAAAGCCCAAAATGCTTCCAGCAAAAGCCATGAAGCTTAAATAAGCAATTGGGAATAGTAAGGTCATATCCTGGTTGGTTCTTTGTTTATGGTTTTGCATTAAAAAAAAGGTCTTGATTAAAGGTTAAACTCAGAAGAAACGATAAGCAACCTTTTAGTTGTGTAAAGAGAAAGTGTGTCATTATAAAATGTAGTAAACAAGACACTAATAATCTTGTTTGCATGTTATTGCATTATGCTCCAAAGCAACACAACTGAAGTCTGTTCAATGCAAACAGAAATAAGTTTTAAACCAGTGCCCTAAAGAAATAATTTCCCTTCTGAAATTATTGGAAAGCTTTCAACAGAAACAAGGAATAGGAGGTGATAGATTTGATTTTCAGCTTCGATTTACTCATAGATGTTTTAAGTAACTTTGAATATGCCACTTTAGTAGCATGATAAGTTTACTCTCTTTTTTAAAATGGCTTACTTGATTAAATATTCAGAGCATTTACTGGTTAAACAATCAGCCTAACAGGGTATCACTGGGCAACAAGGAAACCATTCCAAATAAATTTCCAAAATTTTCGATCACTAAAAAAATTAGTTAAAACTAAAAACGTCATGTTTTAATTTTTTTGAAAAGATCACGATGTAAATATCAAGAATTGAATACTCAAACTCAAATGTTTTCACTGCAGAACAAAAATACACTTTAAAACGATTTGTCATCAACATATTTACATTAAAGGCAGACTTTCCATTTGAGTGAAATATGTAGGTTGAACAAAAATAAATAATATTAGCTCAAGAAAAAAAATGTATGCTTATGTTGAACTCATTTAGAAATAAATAAATGTACACATATAATGTTTAGTTAAATTTATGAATATATAAATGCTACACAAGGCCAAAAATTTCTTTGAGTACAGAAGAATTGTCTTCGTATTTCCAATAGCATCCCAAAACTTATTTTTTATTTCACTGAAATTAAATACCAAAATACCGTTCAAGCCCTAATTATATTTCACTGATAAAATGGTCAATGTACACTTTTACAGTGAAATAGATTTTAAGGTTGTTTTTTTGCATTATTATTATTATTATTATTATTTTTATAATTATTATTATACACAACACACATACACACACACCACTCCAAAATGTAATGAGTCAAAAAGACATATTTTATGTGTTTTACATGTGTTTTTGTAAATATATCAACATGTTTGTATGTGTACATAATCTTAGTACTCCTGTACCTCTCTCTCTCTCTCTCTCTCTCCCTCTAACAGTTCAGGTGATCTCATTGCTATGATGCTTTTGGGGAAGGGTCTGCTGACTGTGAATGAGTTAATGAAGGTGATAGATGTGTGTCTGCTGATAGATGTGATAGATGTGTGTCTGCTGGCTCAGGGGCCTTGTTTGACTACCCTTGTAATTGAAGACTACCTTTTGTTCTCTGGGGATTTTTTCTTCATAAAGAAAAGAAATTCAAAAAAGGAAAAAGAAATAGTGAGAATAGACTCCAAAAATTATTTCAGTACTATTCTTATTATAGGAAAAATTCTAATCAGTTGCAGATATTTTCCTGCTTGGTGAGCGTGACCATAACCAATTCCAACTGATCTCAGATTTACTTCCTCTTTTACTTGAGAAGCAAGTGGACAGAGAGAGACAGAGAAAGACAGAGAGAGAGAGAGAGATGGCAAATTAGATATAACGTTTTTCTGGACAAACAAAACTTGCATGTGTTCTAAATAAAAGAACTTAGTCAAAACAATACATGGACGGTTATAAAATTGTTAAAGAAGTGAAAAATGGTATAACAAATAAAGGCAAATCTTTCACAGAATCACAGTTGTGTGATGTGATTTATTATAAGAATATTATCAAGATCAAGTTTATCTTTACTTGTTTTTATATTTCTGTTTTTGTAATAAGAAACTAAAATAATAAAAAAAAAAACACTAATTTGCAGTCCCAAAACAAGATTCAAAAAGCATTTATTTATTACTGTATGTGTATATATACACACACACACACACACACACACACACACACACACACACACACACACACACACACACACGCACACACACACGCACACACACACACATATGAGAAAGAGTGAGTGAGTGAGACAGAGCGATAAGCAGTTTCCGGACATGGCATTTAAAAATTACGTATAAAAAACATCATGTTATATACACATTTCTGGCACAAAACTGTAAATTCTGGGTTTTGTATGTGTTTTCGTAGTGTATTTTGTAGGTATTTTGGTAGCCTAAAAGAGTAATATCCACAAGATGTATGTGGTATTTTTCTTAATAGTCATAAATCATGTGACTAAATTAGTTTACAAAAGTTTTTGTAAGGTTATCTTGATCAGTGATTAAACAGTATATTATACAAGATGTTATGAGATGGTAAGGATATGCGTATACAGCATGTACTAAATCCCCACTGTTTTACTCCTTGGAAGCAAGTGGAAGTTGCTTTCAAACTGTGTCAATACTAACAAACATGACTATTTATTCTGGTTAAGTAATGCCTTATATACTGTATTCCGCAGAGGGTCTGCTGTATAAAACACTCATAAGGTGAAAAATGGAGTCACCAGCTGAGAACATGAGGACCCAACTCACTAAACTAATACAAGCAGAGCAGAATCATCCTCTGTCCCGCTTAGGATCATTTTCCAAACAAACAGTATTCCTGGAAGAATTGATTCAGTTAGATGGTACATTGATCACCTACACTGCCTGCAGAAAGGAGATGGCTTTACAAGCAATAAAATGAGGGACAATTATATTATTCTACTGAAATAAGACGGAGTACAGGCAACGAGTGCCAATAGCAAGACAGGGCTACACCACGGGCCAGCTCACAACTGTATATGTGTTTTTTTGTTGTTGTTGTTTTTGTATGTGTGTGTGTGTGTGTGTGTGTGTGTGTGTGTGTGTGTGTGTGTGTTTGTGTGTGTGTGTGTGTGTGTCTGTGTGTGTGTGTCTGTGTGTCTGTGTGGGTGTGTGTGGACATGTGCCTTGCATTCTCAAGTGGCATGATAATCCAGTGAAGTTTCTCAGCTCTGTTTCCTCCTGCAATCAGAGAGTGGCGGCTCACTGCAGATTGTGTTCATTTGTAAAAGCATCCAGCCAAAATTGCAGCCCAGGGCTGATAAGCTATAAAGATGCTGATCAGAAGTGGAGCTAAACAGACTATACTGGAGGGTAAGATGTGTCACTAGCAGATCCACAAGACCAATGACTGTGTACACCTGATCCCACCCAGTGCTGCTGCCTAGAATATACAAAACCATACCAGAATGAGAAAACACAGATGAAAAATCAACTGCTGTTTTCTCATTTGTCCTTTTTTCCCCCTCATCACACTGGTAAATTACCATGGGTTTGCAGCTAAACACATTTTGGATTCAAATACTTTGTGGGTGAAATACATTACAATAAGTTTATTCACTCCATGGGCATGTTTTATGAGACTGCATACATTTATTGATCCTTTGGGGTGAAATATGAATGTTTTTCAAATAGTGAAATATTTGATAAATGCTTACTTTTGTAAAATTAAAGCCAGTACTATACATTACCTTAGCATTTAAACATGTTCTATTTCTTGATAACTGTATAGTTGTTGTCTTAGTGTTGATTAGACTATATGTTGTTAATGAGCAATTAAAAAAAAAACTACTTTAATTAATAATTGTGTTGTCACATAATAATCACAGTGTAGATGTTACTGTGGAACTGGCTTTTTGCTGATGATAATTTTTAATTGTCACAGAAAATGACCCGCCCATCAAAATAAATAAGCAAATAAACATATAAATAAATTTGAACTTGCCTAACATTAGCCAAAATTTGAAATGGCTAAAATTAGCAACTATTCAAACTGCAGTTTTTAACATTTATGTCTGCATTTATGTATGAAGGCTATGTATTAACCCAATCCTTAAATTATGCTAACTTAATTAAGTAAATTAGCATAGACAGCTGAAAGGTCAAAGCGTGGTGAAGTGGTTAGCACTGTCGCCTTGTACCTCCAGGGTCCGGGTTCGATTCTCGTTTCTGTCTGCATGGAGTTTGCATGTTCTCCCTGTGCTTGGTGGGTTTCTTCCCAGTACTCCAGTGTCCTCCCACAATCCAAAGACCTGCAGATTAGGCTAATTGCCGTTTCTAAATTACCTGTAGTATGTGAATGAGTGTGTGAGTGAGTGTGTGTGCCCTGCGATGGATTGGCACCCTGTCCAGGGTGTACCCCGCCTTGTGCCCTAAGCCTGGATAGGCTCAAGGCCTCTCGTGACCCAGAATGCAGGATAAAGCATTATAGACGATAAGTGAGTGAGTGAGCCGAAAGGTTTAACTGGCATCAGAAGAGTGAGAGCAACTCGTTCCACATCGCTGGAAAAAATATCACATGCACAAATGGTCAAATACTGTACATTGTTTGCCAAAGCAAGTTATAGTATTAGGAGGACACAAAAATTAAGAGGGAATTTAAACAACTACTAAGATACAAAGCAGAGAAGGACACAAAACTACTCTCCTGGGTTCATCAACATTTACATTTTACTAGTCCTACGACTTAAAAACCTTGCTAGTTTTAAAATATTTACTAGCAGTCCAATTCTTGTTGATCATTAAGACACAGGGTATGACTGGAGTAGAGCAGGACAAATTTTGTTCTGTTCCTTGTGTCTTAGAACTAGCTCACATTCTAGCTAAAGATCTAAGGCCTGTTCCTGTTTGTGTTTTTGTTCATTTTGAGATGTTCCACATCAAAAGCATTCTTTTCCTATTCAATGTCCGGACAGAAAGCAGAACCAAGAATAGAATGCAAGGGGCACCATCGGGATCTTCCTGGTGCAAGAGCAAATGCTGTGGGAGGTCCACAGGGCCATGGAGCTGATCCAGGAGCACCAGAGGCACGTGGATTAGGTTCAAACCCAACTCACCAAATTCCAGAAGGGATCTCTGAAAGAGGTAGGCTTGGGTAGGTGGGGGATGGCTATAGTTAGTGTGTCAGCTAAAGAGGGGAGACAAAATACCAGCAGTGACTCTAGTCGGGCCAGGTGGTGTGTTGGCTGGAGCATGCATACTGTACACACCATAGTTGAACATGCATGGTGGCATGCCATCAATGTCTGAGCCAGAAGAAAAAGAGGATGGCTTCTGTGTTCAACATGCATTGGTCTCTGACTTTGTATAGGGTGCCTCTGACTAACCAACACATTCTACTAAAGAATCACTGTGGACTTGTTTTCATGCCACAGCATCATCCAACCCTCATGAGTGTCAACAAGATTACCTAGTTTCTAAGATTCTAAGTAGTAGAATAACACCTGTGGTGAGCACATTGAATGACATGGTGCCAGAAGTAATGTATCTTTAGTGAAATAGAGTGTCTGCTGGGTCATTGTCTGGATTTGCTTGATAATGCCGCTGGCATTACTGCCAATGTGGCACTGAAAGGACAATGCTGGGGCAAGTCAAGGGCAGATGACCACATTGAAGGGAAAGATACTCAGCTTGATCAACTTGGTCAACACCTGTCCAGGGAAGAATCTGGAAGATATCATACCCAAATACCAAAACCACATTAACTGGGTACTATAAATGCATATGAGGATTGACTCTACTTTGAGCTTTTCCCAGATGCCCAAGCTTCATTGCTAAGGCTGAGCTTCATTTGCAAAGAAAGCTAATTTCCACTGCTTCTATCTGTGAACTTGTTCTTTTGGCCACTACCCAGAGCTTGGTACCATAGTTACGAACTTGGTGTTAATAGGATTTGAACTAGAGACCTTCCAAACAATAGTTCAATGCCCACTGAGCTACCCCTGACCTGAAGCCTTCATAATGAATCTAATCTGAGGTGCTGTTAATTGGTGATTTTTAAGGCTTTATCCAGCTGTATTTACTGAAAGATATAAAATGTCTCAGAAAACTGAAAGATATAAAACGTCTCGGGTTACTTAGCTGTAACCCTGTTCCCTGATAAAGCGGGAACGAGATGCTGCGTGAAAACGATATGGGAACATCTCTTTGTTCTCCGGTTGTGAAGCCTGTGCATGTCAAAAATGCAGAATACTTCGGCTTATAAGCTCAGTCAGGTGGCATCACCGAATAAGGTGCACCTGCAAGTTATAAATAGGAGTGAACCGGAAACATCCTCAGGTCAATTTTGTCTGAAGGATGTCCAGGCATGCCAGCAGTGCGGCATTGAAACGCAGCATCTTGTTCCCGCTTTATCAGGGAACAGGGTCACAGCTAAGTAACCCAAGATGTTCCCTTTCAAAAAGCTACACTCGATATTGTGTGAAAATGCTATGGGAACGAGAATACCAACGCCACCGCACTGCAAGTGTCTAGACCCCCAGGTTGTGTAGCATGTGCGCACAATAGCCAAGGAAGTCTCAGACCTAGCTCTGGGATGCTGACTCAAGGACTCATTGACATCCAGACTATAGCATTGACATCCAGATTATAAAATCTAACAAACATGTGTGGAGAGGACCAGCCTGCCGCATCACACACCCTGCAGCAGGGGGACGCCTCTTGCCAGAGCAATTGATGAGGCAATCCCCCTGGTCGAATGAGCCCTGATTCCGAGGCGAAGTGTGACCATGCGCCTCATAGGCTAGGGCAATAGCATCTCTCACCCAGTGTGACAGCGTGTGTCTAGTGGCGGCCGCCCCCCCGGTTGCAACCCCCATGGCAAATGAAGAGCTGCTCTGACTTACGCCACTGGCTAGTGCGGTGGATGTAAATCTAAAAAGCACGTACTGGACACAGTAAGTGAAGTCTTTCCTACTCCAGAGCTGTGAAAGGTGGACGACAGAAGGCTTCGAGAATGACTGGGTGCATGGTCGGAAATGGAACCTTCGGTAGATAGTTTGGGTGAGGATGCAGAATAGCTTTGACTAGCCCAGGGGCAAAGTCTAGGCAGGATGGGGAGACTGACAGAGCCTGTAGATCCCTAATCCTCTTCAAAGAAGTAATAGCCATAAGAAACACCATCTTAAGAGGCAGAAGCCTGACAGGGGCTGACTCTAGTGGTTCGAAAGGGGTGTCAGCCAGGCCTCCGAGTACAATAGCTAAGTTCCACGAAGGGATCGTCGCTCTAGTGGGCGGCCTCAACTATTTAGCTCCACAAATAAAATGGGCAACTAAATAGTGCTTGCCCACAGAAACCCCATCGGTCAGAGCATGACAAGCCAAAATAGTGGCTATGTACATTCTGAGAGTACTAGGGCATAAGCCTGGGGACAACTTTTCTTGCAGAAACTCCAGCACTGAAACAATCTGGCAGTGGCTATGTACGTTCTGAGAGTACTAGGGCATAAGCCTGGGGACAACTTTTCTTGCAGAAACTCCAGCACTGAAACAATCTGGCAGTGAACTAGTTCTATGTGTCTTGCCATGCACCAACCTTCAAATCCACTCTGTTTGAGGGCATAAGTTCTTCTAGTGGAGGGAGCCCTGGCACTTAATATAGTTTCAATTACACTGACTGGAAGACCAGCATCTGTTAGTTGGTCCCCTTCAGGGGCCAGACGTGAAGGTTCCAGAGCTCGGGCCGGAGATGAAATATTGTCCCCTGCGTGTGAGACAGAAGATCCCTTTTCACTGGAATCACCCAGGGTGAGCCGTTGAGGAGAGATATTAGATCCGAGAACCACACACTGGTCGGCCAATGGGGTGCTATCAATAAGATTGTTGTTGACGGACCCTCATCAGGACTCCTGGGAGCAGAACTATTGGTGGAAACGCATAAGGCGTAATCTGGGCCACGTGTGGGCCATGCGTCCAGACCCAGAGGAGCTGGAGGAGACAGAGAGTAGTAAAGGGGACATTGTGCTGCCTCTTGTGAGGTGAAGAGGTCCACCTCTGCTACATAAAATCTTTCCCAGATTTGACTGACTACTTTGGGGTGGAGTTTCCATTACCCATGTGTCACATCTTGTCTGGATAGCAAGTCCACTCCTACATTCATATGCCCCAGAATGTAAATCACCCTGAGGGACAGGAACTTGTCCTGTGCCCAAAGCAGAACCTGGTGCGCTAGCTTGTTCAAGTGGCGCGAGCGCAGTCTACCCTTGCGATTTATGCACGAGACTACCGCAGTGTTGTCCACCCGCACTAGGACATGGTAGCCTCTCAACTGCTAGAGGAAGTGTTTCAGGACCAGAAACAGAGCCATCATTTGGCAATTGGTGTGCCATGCGAGAAGATGACCTCTCCAGGTCCCTTGTGCTGGACGGCCATCCAAGACCGCACCTCAGCCCACGAAGGAAGCATCTGTCGTTAGCATCTTGCGACAACAAGATGGACCTAAAGTGGGACCCAAAGCTCTTGAATGAAATCCCCTGGCTCTTAGCCACAGCTGAAACACTCTCATGTGCAGAAGGCCCAAAGGTATCACTGTGGACGCAGCTGCCATAAGGCCTAGAGATCTCTGAAAGTGATGAACAGTCACCTTCTGGCCTAGCTTGATTTCCTTCAGGGTGTTGAGAATGGATTCAACACGCGCAGAGACAGCTGTGCCCGCATTGTGACCGAAACCCATGTGACACCTAAATATGTTGACCTCTGAACAGGAAAGCAAACGCTCTTCGTGGCTTTGAGTCTCAATCCTAAAGAATGGAGATGAGCTAGGACGACATTTCAATGTCGAAGCGCTAGCTCCTGAGACTGAGCCAGAATCAGCCAGTCGTCTATGTAATTCAAAATACGGATTCCCTGGAGTCGTAAAGGAGCCAGGGCCGCATCCATGCATTTTGTATATGTGCGAGGTGACAGAGCTAGGCCAAATGGAAGGACCCGATACTGGTAAGCATTGCCCCCGAAAGCGAACCTCAGGAACTTCCTGTGTTGTGGCAATATTTCTATATGGAAATATGCGACCTTGAGGTCGATTGTCACAAACCAATCCTCTGTTTGGATTTGAGAAACAATCATTTTGACTGTCAACATTTTGAATCTGAATTTCGCAACCCCCCCATCTCTCTTGGGAACCAAGAAGTACGGACTGTAGTAACCCGACTCTCTGTCTGGGACGGGAACATGTTCTATGGCCCCTTTGCCCAGCAGAGTCTTTAATTCCTGCATCAGCAGATGTGCTCAGTCCGGTTTCACGGCCAACGGTCCCGACTCTTGAGCACGACGGGGAAGAAACCTCCCAAAGTCCTGTGCGTATAACTGTGCCTCCTGAAACCTAGTGGCGACGGAATTAACAGCGTCGCCAAAGAGGCCGGAAGGTGTCATGCACACTCGTAACACGACCGGCACTAGGACCCGGAAGTAATACGGTCGGGTTTCAGGAAGCATAAAAGGAAACAAGATGACGCCTCACATTGCTCAGTCATTGAGTTATGCCCATGCTATCGCCGACGCCTCGCTCGTCTAAACGTGAGTACTCACTTTCTTGGGTTATCGCTTCTGATTGGGTGTGTGTATTTAGAACGCGGGTTTATTTGTGTAAACTCTTGCTCTCGCTTCGGGAGAGTTCTAAGAATAACTTGCGTGGTTATCCTGCCTGCTCGCGCTACTTCCGCGTTTGGGTTTACCATCCACGCTACAGGGCTAACTGCTAGTCTTCTGATTCATCTCCGGTTAGTTCGTGACAGAAGGTGAGACAGGCGCATCAAGGAGGACAGCACGATCCCTATCCTTGATGCCCGTGAGGTTCAGCCACAGATGCCTCTCCATGGATACCATGGCAGCCATAGAACGGCCAACAGCACAGGCCATTTTCTTGGTTGCACAGAGAGACAGATCTGTGGCTCGGTGCATCTCTGCAAACGACCCTCTCATCAATAGCCCCACCGGTGCTCAGGTCCTTCAGCAGGTCAGCCTGGTAGGCCTCCAAATCCGCGATGGTGTGCAGTGAAGCACCAGCCTGACCCGCTGCCTGAAAAGCTTTCCCCACCAAAGCAGATGTCAATCTACATGGCTTGGAAGGGTAAGCTTTTTCGGGGAGGATGATGTCCCAGGAAGCGTCTCTTCTATCTGGGGCATCATCATATAACAGCGTGCTTTCGTACCAACGATATTTGAATAAGTCGATGGCACAAAAACACGCGATGAATACGGCTTGCTCCATGAAAGAGTTAACTCGTCATGGAGGTCACCAAAGAAGGGGAGAGAGAGACGTTGAGGCTCCTCCCCCCGGCCACCCGACAGCCTGTCGTCTAATTTCGAGCGCTGGAGAAATCTCGATTCTGCGTCGATATGCAATCGCTCGACCACATGCGTTATAACCTCCAATAATTCCTCAAATGCTCTGTCAACAAAGGAGGAGCGTTGTGAGGAGGCTACTTTCATAGAAGCGAGAGAGGAAGATTCTTTCACTCCTTCACAAGAAGCGCCGGAGCCAAAGCGGTCCTGAAGACAAAAAGATCTGAGGATGTTTCCGGTTCACTCCTATTTACGTGTAACCTGCAGGTGCACCTTATTCGGTGACGTCACCTGACTAAGGTTATAAGCTGAAGTATTCAGCGTTTTTGACATGCACAGGCTTCACAACCCGTAGAACAAAGAGATGTTCCCATAGCGTTTTCACGCAGCATCGAGTGTAGCTTTTGAAAGGGAACTAATCTGTCAGAAAAAAATTGAAAATAATAATAATAATAATAATAAAGTAATTATATAGATTTTAAAAATGTTTAATTTATTCAAGAGGTTTACTTCATTACAGTCTGTTGATTAGCTCTGTTGTAAGATAGCATGCTTATCAGAAGGAATGGTATCACAGCAGTAAGGATGTAAACTGGAATAGTGAAGCCTGCTCCCTGATGATTGACAGCTTCACCTCTCTCTCAGTGCCCTGAGGCTGACTGGCAATGTGGTTCGTCTCACATTTAGCGAGCAAGTTAATGCAGCAAATTCCTACCAGACAACTGTGGGCCCTGCCGAGACTGCTATCCCAGTGGGCTCTCAGGTCCCAAAATAAATGTTTTTCCATTTGTGAGTCTAAAACTATCTGAATATAATTAAGTGTTAGTATATAATTAAGCCTGTTAAAAGCCATCATTTACAATGAATTAATACATAGACTAATTACATGGGGGAATAATGTGTCTGTTGTACTACTGGTTAATATTTGTGATGCTGGGTAGAAATTGAATCACCTCAGTGAACTGTTGAAATTCTGCCAATTATTTCATTGTGCAGTAATGACACATATCTGTCTTACTCAATTTTGTTTAGTAACATGTGTATGTACATTTGTGTTGTGACTGTGGCCTTGAGATGGCCAACATCATTTTTTTAGTTACATCATAAATCCTTAAATAGTAACCACACACACACACACACACACACACACACACACACACACACACACACACACACACACACACACACACACACACACACACACTTTAGTTAAGTTTTAATTACTGTTTAAACACATTTTATGTTGCTGAAATATCATGTGGCACCATTAATAAATTATGATTCATTATTTTGGAGAATAATAATTTATCTAGCTTTGTAGCCAATCTAAACTGTAGATATATGAATTCTCATTGTTAGCTTATTTGCTTATTAATTAAAATTTTTATTTCCTAGAGGTCTACCTGCTCTGTTTGGACACAGAATCATAGATTTACTGTAATGATTTGGACAAATATCTGAAAGAAACAGTCAACATTCATGAACTTAAATTATAATTATCAAATATTTAAACATGATCACTTTCGAATTTGTAAGCATTAAACTGAGAGAGAGAGAGAGAGAGAGAGAGAGAGAGAGAGAGAGAGAGCAAGAGGATTCAATACTTAGATATTGAATTATTCATTACAAAAGACAAATTTTGCTCTGTGACATTTTAATATCACTTTTAAAAGAAAATATCCACAGATAAGTTTGGATTATTTTACACAGATGAAAGCCAATTTCACCGGTTCTAGTAAAAGACTTTCTTTTACTAGAAGTGATGGTTTCTATAATCATGGTCAGTGGGGTCTGCATCTTAAATTCTTATGTGTCGGTTTGCCTGGATGCAGTAGTAATGGCAGTTAACAGTCTTTTCATATTTGAAAAAAATATTTGAAAAAAGAACACAGTTATTACATTTATATGTATCTATTTGACGGTGCACATCTTAATGCAACTTGATGCAAATAAAAAACCATTAGCACTAAAAGAGTCACAAATTTTCCCTACATAAGAAAATACAGAGGAGTTGTGGAGAGGTTTGGGAATGGGCTGAAAACTGGCCCATAGCTGTTCAGGTGAAAGACAGAAGTCGATATATCACTGACTTGCAGCTCCTGTCAGCCTGCCACTTATGCACAATAAATGACCTTACACAAAACTAAGCTCAGCCAGCCTATGCAGATAACAGAGTCGTTCATTTCCACATGCGCATGCTAAACCTGCATGATAAACGCCATGCCTTCCAGCACTTCAGCCTACTGTTCATCACACTGCCAGGGTATCTCTCTCTCTCTCTCTCTCTCTCTTTCTCTCTCTCTCTCTCTCTCTTTCACACACACACGCACACACACGCACACACACACACACACACACACACACACACACACACACACACACACACACACACACACACACACACACACACACACACACACACACACACATTCTTATTGCAATGCAAACTCAGTCACCCATCTCTCTTCACCATCTCAGGCTGCCAACCATGGTCAGCCATGAACAAAAGCTGGTATTTCCCTTATTTTCCCCGAGGAGTGCTACTCAGTGCTGCTTGATGCTTCGGCACCTTTATCTGACTTGTATGAAGAATAGATAAACATTTGATCAATCTCTCATATTTGTGATATATTACATTTGGTCTTTTGGAAAACAAAACATGCAAGGGGCTGGATTAGTGGCACAGTAGGTAAGGCTGCTGCCTTACAGCTCCAGGGGCAATCATGAACTTTTTCAGATTTAGCATACCCTTACATCCTGCTCCCCCAAAGTATGGAAGTAGGAATATTGAAGCCCTGCAATGGGTTGGGTTCTTATCCAAAGTGTATTCCTGTCTTATGCTCAGAGGTCCTATGATTGGACCCAGATGCAGTGGATAAAGAGGTTACTGAAGATGAATGAATGAACAAAACCTACTAAGTTTTAGTCCCTAATATTTCTTCATCAAAAAGACAAACATTTTGTATCTATTGTTGTAGGATTATATAATAGAGAATATGTGAATATCAGTTGCAAAGCAGTATGTGTGTGTGTGTTTGGGGGTTGGGGGGCGGAAATTTCCATGATCAGTTTTGTACTGGACCTTGGTGGTGTAGTGGTTAGCACTGTCGCCTTGCGCCTCCAGGGTCCGGGTTAGATTTTCTGCCAGGCTCGATTCCAATCTATATGTGCATGGAGTTTGCATGTTCTCCCTGTGCTTGGTGGGTTTCCTCTGGGTACTCCGGTTTCCTCCCACTGTCCAAAGACATGCAGATTAGGTTAATTTGGGCATTCCCAAATTGCCCAAAGTGTCTGAATGAGTGTGTGAGTGACTGTATGTGTATGTGCCCTGCTATGGATTGGTATTGTACCATATCCAGGGTGTACCCTGCCTCGTGCCCTAAGCCATCTGGAATTGGCTCCATGCCCCCGCTTTCCTGAATACAGGATGAAGCGGTATAGACGATGAGTGAGTGTGTGAGTTACATTAATGAAAATGGACTAAAACCCCACTTTTAATTGCACTTTCAACCTCATAGCATGCAGATATATTTGATTTATCACACTACCTGATATGACCCAAATGTGGAAGTGTTTCTTTTCAAGTCTAGGTATTCTCAAGGTTTATTCTTCTGATTTGCTCAGTGAGTTTTTGACAGGTGTCGAAAGAAGGGGTGCATAAGTACTGCTGGACCTTTTGCACCTGAAGTCCCAAAATCTGCCTGCCATAGTCCTGCTCACTTCCGGACAGCAAAAGAGATATTAGTTGCAGGATGCCAGTGCCAAAACCCACAGACAAAAAACAACACTTTGTCTCCTTAGTAATTGGTTCTAAGCTGTCCTTGAATTAAGTTTTCCACAGCTACAATGCTAACTAGCTTATAACACAAGGTTTAATCCCAAATCCCTCTCTGACTCTTGATCAAGAGCACTACTTGGAATGTGGAACGAGGGAATCAATATCTACTGTACATAGGAGACTAGCTTTCCATTTAACTCTACTTGAGATTCAGCCCTGAAACAGCTAGTTAACTGTTAATTAGAAAGCTTGAAATGTCAGTAGTAGTTAATGTTATCTGCACATCATTTTATGAAGTGTAAAGCATACAGCATATTCCAGAGTGTTGTCTCATTTGTAACAGAAGCACTGAATGAACCCATGCAATTGCAGTGAATTTGTACACAGTCTGAGGAAATCACTATTCTAAAAATAAAAGATTCTGTAAATTAACATCATTATTACCACACTCTAAAAAGAAATGTTTAGACTCAACAAAAAAAAAATTAACGCAACATTTTGCATTAGTCTTTTTGAGTTATGACAACTTCATTTGAAATTATATTGAACTAACAAGCTAAATTGCATTGGGGGAATTAGCTTTTCCTCTTCAGTCAAAGATTATTTTAATTTCCTCTTACTTATTAACTGTTAGACAAAGAGCATGTTTTTAAGCTGATAACTCATAAAAATTATGTTGCTCCAAATGGCTTTACCATATTATTTTAAAGCAATTGTAAATATTGTCTAGTTAATTACTATAATAATGTATACAAAATTTCATATAGCAACCATTAAAAAAATTAAGTGGCTTCGAATAGATTTTTTTCAGGTTTCTTTTTTTGTAGGGTTTTTTGTTTTTGGTTAATGTACTAGATTGAAAAAAAGACATTAGTTCAACCATTATTTCTGTGCAATCAACTTTTTTATTTTATTTCAACTGGTCCTCATTAGGCATAAGTAAGCGTAATAAATTATGCCATCACAGCAAAGTTAGGCAAATCTCCATAAATATAACAGTCAGAAGCCAAGTAGCATGTCATGGAACATTCCAAGAGACTAAGCTCTATATGGGTAAGCCCACATCAGTCATTTGCAGTAGCTCAGGTTGAGGTCATATATTATACCCATCAGCAAAGCACAGCACTTTGTGATATCCTTTCCCACCAGGACTTTTGTTCCCTCCACCACAATAGCCATCCAGTAGTCAAATGCAGGGAAAGATCAGTCAGCAATGATAGCAATTTTCATTACTTGTCTTTCAAGGTTGGCTTCATACCCATCATTGTCCTTGTAAAGCAAAAAACAAAACAAAACATTATAACATAGGTTATAATTAGTGCAAATTCATTACTTTAGTAGAAATATTAGATATAAATGAAATGTTACTCACTATGAAATATTGGTTATATCGAGTTTGGTTGGCGCATAAGTCTGCTAACACTCAATCTTACCACTGGAACATGTCAAGGCATGTTCTGTGGGTAGGAGGAAACTTAAAAAAAAAACTTTTTAAAATTAAGACAACTTAAATTTTGTTTTCAACCCATTAACAATTAAATTTGAGTTTAAATTACATGCAAAATTAAGTTGATGTAATTACCAACATTATTATTTTTTCACAACTTAAATAAAGTCTGCAACTTAGAAGGTTCATCTAAATCAATTAATTAGTATTTTTAACTTGCATCCATGTATTAAATCAAGTAGCAGGAAAAGGTCATCCGAGTTAGTTTTTAGAGTGCATCTTCATCCATTTTCACAGACTTGTTTCTCTTAGATAAGTTGCAAAATCCACCACAAGAGATTGTATTGCATATGAAAATAATACGTAGAACAGAAGCTACAGTAACAGTTGCCGGGTCAATCTTTCATCTGTATAACAAAGCACCAGGTAATCATCAGGTAATCTTTCTGTTTATTTTTAAAAATAATTATCAATGAAAATGAATAGTAGCTCCACTTCTAACTTCTTTTTTTTTATCAATTGCTATGACCAGGTATAAATATATAACCGCTGCAAAAATGTAACAATGGCACAGCTGACTCGAAATACTTACAGACTTCCATAATCCTGAAGTATGAAAAGCACAAAGGTGCAATGGTAAGATCAGGCTTCTTCTGCTGTCTTGCCTCTCTCTATAGGGAAAAAAAAAGTCTGTCACACTGCTCTTCAGGAGCCAACACCTAAGGCTGCTCCCTGCATCGCCTATTGGTTTCAGGAACATTGCTGCCAGTGTGGTGTCTCCTCAGTGTAGAGCATACCTGGATGAACAGGATATCAAAGGAACAAAAAGACACATGGGATTGCTTAAATATGCTGTTTGTGACTTCAGAATTGTTGATGAGAGGAATAGTCATATTTTCGGCTATCTCACTTTGGCATAATATAACAAGAGATCAATGAGTTAAATCACCATTTTTTTTAAATCCCTAACATTCCAATATATGTTGTTCATAATTATACTCACGATTGTTAATGTGTCATCTTTGATATTATTTCTGGAGTATTTTTAACGCTTATCTTCTATTATGTGAATACACACACACACACACACACACACACACACACACACACACACACACACACACACACACACACACACACACACACACACACACACACACACACAACACCACACACACACACACACACACACACACACACACACACACACACACACACACACACACACACACACACACACACACACACACACAGATATGTTTACAAATTCATTCACACCTAGGGGCAATTTAGTGATTTGAATCTTGCTTGTTTTTGAGTAGTGGGAGGAAACTGAGGAACTTGGAGGAGAACCACACATACAAAGCAATAATCTGAAACTCTGCTCAGACAGTAACCCGAGCTCAGATCAATTTGTGGACACAGAAGCTATGGTGAAGGAATACTATCCACTGCAGCTGCCATCCAGATCCAACTCAGATCCAAATCAAAAGTCTGCATGTAATGAATCTGTTGAAAAGCCTTCAACCAGATCCTAGTATGAGACAGTAATACACTCTGGATGGGACACTAGATTATCACAGGGATGGTACCACCATCACTGATAACCCAACATTCCTTTTTAATACCCCTGTAAATACTTCCCATTCATTCATTTGTACAGTCTGCACATGGACTGTGTACTAATATGTGTATATTCATATATGTAGATGTGTGTATAGGTATACTCTGCATTTCTATCCAGCGGCTAAATTACTCATATTTATTCATATGTATATTTATATTATTGCACATAATGTAAATTCACCTATATATAGTTTCTGTATATCTTTATTCCACATATTTATAATCAGACATATCTGTAGATTTACAACTATTCTGTACATTAATTTATCCATCTATGCTCACTTTACACTGTATATTCATGCATATATATACTGTATGTGTATATATATATATATATACACACACATATATATACATACACACACATATATATACATACACACACATATATATACATACACACACATATATATACATACACATATATACATACACACACATATATATATATATATATTTTTCTTTTTTTTTCTGTAATACAATTTATACATAGACCTTACTTTTATCAATCAAGTTTTATAGATCTGTATATATGTTTATATTGCACTGCTAACTTGCACTTCTGGTTAGATGCTAACTGCATTTCGTTGCCTTGTAACTATGTGCAATGACAATAAAGTTGAATCTAATCTAATCTAATCACATGCACACACATCCAAACACTCATTCACAGCTAGGGCAAGAACAATACCTAATCCACGTACTCATATGTTTTTGGGAAGTGGACGGAAAATTATGAAAATGCCACAAAAAAAAAGAGTACCGCTTTGAAGAAGAACCCATGCACAGCTGTAATCTATGCAACACATCTGTCACTTCATTCTGTTCTGTTAAAAATTAACTGTCTAATGAGAAAACATAAAGGAGAACAAGAAGGCCAAATAGTGAAAGAAAGGCAAAGAAGTAATGAGAGAGAAAAAGAGAGAGAGAGAGAGAGAGAGAGGGGGGGGGGAGAGAGAGAGAGAGAGAGACAGAGAGAGAGAGACAGAGAGGTCCTCGGGTCCTGCCTCCCTTCGTCTTTCTTAAATCATGTGTACAAGCTGTTTCCAATAAACTGTTAAATTTGATAAAGCAGTCAGTATTATATTACAAAGCCCAGAAGGCGCTCAGGCTTCTGCTATTGTGAATACATTTTGCTCTGATAATAATGTTGCGATTTCGAGCGGCTGCATAAGGAGAACCCGCACTTGCTAGAAATCATGTCCATAGTTGACACCTGTATAAATGGACAGGCAATGCGATTTTAATATATTTATACTGGGTGTATTACAGTTGAAAGACTCATAGAAGTGAGTACAAGAGGGAGGCAGAAGAGGTGTTGGCCCTGAACCACAGGGAGCTTGCATATGAAAATTCCTATATGAAGAGCTGTCCTACTGTTTTATTCAGGTCTCTAAGCTCCCTGGGTGCAGCAGCTCACTGAATGTCAGTCAAACATGATGGATCCTGATTAGATAAGGTAGAAACAAGGATCAGGAGGAAATGCTTAGTGCTGTTCTCATTTGGTTCTCTCTCTCTCTCTCTCTCTCTCTCTCTCTCTCTCTCTCTCTCTCTCTCTCTCTCTCTCTATGTGCATGTGAGAGTGCGCGAGAGTAAGAGAGAAAAAGAGTTTATAACATGAAACTTTTATCTTTCGGGTTAGAAAAAGTCTATACTGTAAAATGCATATATGTAACATTTATTAATATAAATATTTACTACTCATGTAGTAAATTAAACCAAAAATTAAGATTTCATAAAAGCACAGTATTTAAATAGAGTGCTAAAATGACACAAATAAATACATGTACTGTACAGACAGAGTCGCACGTGTCTACTTGCACGCATCTACTTGCAAACACACAAGGGCCCATATGCATGTACAGTATGCATGTACAGTAAAGGTAAAATGGGCGTTTGTTTTGAGTTTTGAGAAAAAGTTCCAGGACCAGGTCGTCCCCACTTCTATGATGCATGTTTACAGCTGCACAGTGACAAGTATGCGTGTCATAACAGCTGCCTGAAGATAAGTAATGTTAAATGACAATATGGAATCCAAGCTCCTCAAGTGTAAGTATGTTTGTTTAATTCGTGCAAAAAGTCTGACTGAATTCTCCGGTGTGCCCCCTACTGGAATCCTCCAGTAACATGGGTAGTATTTGTAAGCAAGTATGAAAAAAAAAATACGCTCATGCCATTGCTGCTTGATTACATGAAGGCATGGTTTAACAGCAAGTATGTTTCAACACGTACACTGCATATTGATTCAGGTTTGTATTACTTAAATCAACCAGTTGCATTTATAAAAAATAGTCTCGTTATTTGTCATTATCAGACACGTCCTCAGCTTCAGTATGTGCATGATGGTTACGTGAATGAGTAAAGGGAGATGAAAATGACAAACTGCTTAAAATGTTTTATTCTGTTTGCACTTGGATGAAGATATGATTTGCAACACATGGAAGCACATTCTTACAGTACTTATCTTAGCACATGTCGTTTTGCTCCTGGACTCAATTGCTGGACTAATGTTTTCAAATTGTTCAAGTCGGTCTGCAGCCATCAGTGTGGAGTTGCTTCTGCTCCTAGCCTCCACTATCTATTGCTCATGAACTTTGATGTTGATGCAAACTGCAGGTCGAGTCCCCAAACATGTAGAGCATTGACCTAACGGCCCTACATCAAATACAAATAAATATCTCATTGTAGTACTTCTTTCTTATCATTCATAGGATGATCTTAAAGACATTTTCATCACTGTATTTGGATATTTGAAAACTGTATGAACTTAACCTTTAATAGTCTATGAAATAAATCAATTAGAACATCTCAATTTATTAAATGTTGACTAAAGAACTCAGTTTGCCAGTATGGTTTTGTGTAAGTTGTACAGATTGGCCACCTAAGAGTAAGTATGAGTGAGTAACTACACTGGATCACTTACACTGTTCAAATAGCTTTTCACAATTATTCCATTATATGCTATATTGGCAAAAGTATATGGACGCTTGACCATCATAACCATATTTGCTTGTGGAATGTCCTAATATTGTATCTCCCTTTACTGCCCGAACAGCTGTTACTCTTCTGAAAAGGCTTTTTAGTGTGCTGAAAAAAAAAAATCACAGATAAGCAAATGTAAATAAATCAGTTTAAACAAAAACAAAAACCAGTAAATAATGGCGAATGGTATAATCTTTTACATTTATGACCTTAATTTATTTTACTAGAATTGACATAAATGCATAAAAGCTACATATGATCAAACATATTTTTGAGTGTGGCTTTTGGAATTTTGGCAGCTTAGCCCCAAGAGCAGTTGTGAATTTGAGCACTGGTCGAGTGAGGAGGGTTTGGTTTACAGTTGTTGTTCTAATTTCTTCTGAAGTGGGGTTGAGGTCAGGGTTCTGTCCAGGCCACTAGAATTCTTTCATGTCAACCTTGGCAAACCATGTGTCCCTGGACCTCACTTTTGCTTTGTCATGCTGGAACAGGTTTGGGTCGTTCCACTGAAGTGAACTCTTATGGCTACAGCATACAAAGACACTCTAGACACATTTGCTATACCAGTTTTGGGAAGACCCTCATATGAGGTAAAGATGGGAAATCCACAAAACTTTGGCCATATAGTTTAATCATTCTTTAAAATTAACTTTCCAACACTATGTCCTGCAAAAAATGTAGTTTGATGTCATATTGACAGCTCTCTCTGCACCATAACACCACACGAATAGTAGTAGACATAGACTATTTTGAAGGCTCAGATGTTATGTAGTGGGAGATGCATGTTGGAGCTGGCAAAGAATGCACCGTCAAATTATTATGAGTGGAAATCAAGAATCATTCTATTAAGGGCACATAGATCTGTCAAAGCCTAGTAATTACTTAATAATCTAGTTCAAGAAATAAGCATAAACCTAACTCGAAAACAAATGAAAATAATTCAAAGAGACTATACATTTAACATAGTACTAAAAAAGGAGGATGACAATTGGGCTCAGTACATACTGAGTTCATAGAGGAAATAATAAAATGACCTAACATCATCCAATCAGTTAGTACAATAAAATACAAGTTAAAACATAATAGAATTATTATAAAAGGGTAAGCAGCCTCTGTGGCAGATTGTCATGCAACCAGCTACTTTTTAGTATCTAAGAGAGCATAGAACGGATGACTCCAGTTAGTTGCAGTTTAAGAATTGTGTGTGTGTGTGTGTGTGTGTGTGTGTGTGTGTGTGTGTGTGTGTGTGTGTGTGTGTGTGTGTGTGTGTGTGTGTGTGTGTGTGTGTGTGTGCGTGTGTGTGTGTGTGTGCATGAGTGCGTGTTTGTTTGTGTGTGTGCACACGCTTCTTGCTGTATACTGTACGTGTGCCATGTGGTTTGTGCATGCGCAAGTGTGTGTATGTGGATTTGCCTGTATTGTCAATTGCAGGCCTTCACTTTTCCGCAAACTCCCATCCTCAGTCTCATCCCCCAAGGTGGAGGGAATTACCATGTCTGTTCCTATATTTAGCCCTTTTAAGGTTGCAGTCTGAAAGCTAAAGTCAAAAGATGCCATTCTTTATTAATGTCTAAGGCTATGAAATGGGTCATGTTTCCTGCTGCCAGCCCTGAGGGACTCACCTTTTCAAACATAACGAATGCCTCAATTAAAATCCTTTTCAAAAACTATACTTATTTTTTTGACGACTCCATCTTCCTCCATTTCTCTCTTGCTCTCTCTTTAGTGTGCAGTTTAGAGAGATGACACAGGATAATGTAGGGAGAGTGAGATGGTAGCGTCTCAGATACAAATATGAAATGAGTAAGGCTGAAAAACGGGACAAAGGGACAAAGGAAGAAGGGTAATAAAGGGAGACCTGCAGCACCAGCAGATGGCGGGGTAAGAACACTAATCAGTGCTGTAAGAGACGTTCACTAGCTCAGGGGATCCATCAGTCTTCACGCTTTTCATCTCTAATGTGTCATAAACTCTGAACTGAGATGCATGTAAGTTCAATATTTACTTGAAGTTTACAATTACGGCATAATAATCAGCTTTTGACTTATGGCATCCTTGCTTCCTGTGATTCAGATACATATAGGAATAAGTGCAGCTCTCTTGCATGCAAAGCATACTGACAGCAGTTGTAATAATCTGATTTAAGTTAATGTGATTGAAAACACATTATACATTCACATCACATTATACTTGATAAATGTGTCATGTATGCTAGTAATTATATTCTGTAAATAAATGGTTGTAATGTAAACTGTGTTAAAAGTTTCTTATAGCAGTCTTTCTCGCTACACAAAGTTTACTTGCTCTGAGGCATCCTTAATTCTTTTTTTCCCATAACTGATTAATCTGCCTCAGAGAAACAAAGCAAATTGAATGATTAGTTCTTTTGACTTTTTTTAATTTGAGTGGCAACACAAATTAGGCAGCCTTCATATATTTAACGTAAAAATAGAACTGGACAAAGCACCACTTAAGAATGTCAAATGATTGTAGGCAGCTAAACATGTAATACATACTGCCAGTCTAGCTTATCAAAGGAGAATAAAAATCAGCAACTTAACCCTTCTTTTTTCCTATATACGTAGCTCAGCTTGTCTTGACTGTTTCCAATTAGTCTCAAGGAAAGAAAATTTGAAACAAAACACAGACTTGGTTTCCATCCTGTTTAGTTATTTACAGTTGCATGACTACATTGAGCAGGGTCATGTATGACTCCTGCATACTTTATGCTTTTGGGAACAAAATCTCCATTTTATTATACCCCATGGATGAGTCCCAAAATTAACTGAAGACCTATTATAATTTTTTTTTTTTTAATGTATGACAACCCATGCATTTGTCAGATTGAACATATGACCACGAGAAGGAATATTATCACTTTTGCAAATTTACTATATTGCATGTGTGTGTGTGTGTGTGTGTGTGTGTGTGTGTGTGTGTGTGTGTGTGTGTGTGCGTGTGCGTGTGTGCGTGTGTGTGTGTGTGTGTGTGTGTACGTGTGTGTACGTGTGTGTACGTTTGTACGTGTGTGGTCTAAACCAATAACACAGATATTGGATATGAAATATTCCATAGCCTTTGCACCTTCCATTCTCTTCATCAGATTCAAACATTGCCAGACTATGTAATGACGGTATGGGACTATTTGTTACATTGACCTCTCATGAGTGATATTTGCTGAAATATATGAACATTGCATGTAGTAATCCTTTACCTTCACGCAACACTTACAGTCAGAAAATAAGCATGCAAAATATATTAAGTATTATATATTAAGCTTAAGTATTAATGTAGAACTAAATGTTTGCTCACACTTCTGAGTGGTATAGTCAAAAGTCTATATATAATCTCTTATTATGTACAGCAGCACAAAGGCTTAGGATTATGTCATGTGATAAGGTGAAAGGTTAATGAAAGGCCAGCCTAAGTTTAGTGTTAAATTTAGGTTTACGAAATATTGTTAAAACTGACTAAGACAACAGATATAGTAAAAGAACAGTAATTATTATATTATGAAATGCTATGATTACCTTTTAATTAACAGCTAGATTAACATGTAAAATCTCTAATGAACTATGCTTTAGATTCACCTTGGGTGAAAAAAATAAAAAATAAAAAAACAGTACAAAAGTTACAGCAAAGAAACTGTAAAACCCTGTGACCACCCAAGCTTTCAGCTTTCTGTCTAACTGTTAATCAGTCTCGAAATGGTCATATCACACATTTCACATGACTATTGACTGCGATTTTGGGCTCTTCTTCATCCTGACAGTAAAACAAATGGCCTGCCTGCACACTGTGGAAATTGGAAGCCATTTGTGGCTGTTTGGACCTCAAACCTGTGACAAATAGGCGAGCCTGGAGGTGTATAATGTATAATATGACCCACAGGAAATCTGAAATATATAGATAAATGTGTACCTTTGTTTGTGGTATTATTGCAAATATTTTGTTTTCATATATGCATATTCATATTTCTATTCAATATGTTTTATATCAGTACAATACTCTTAGACCACACAGTGGTATTATGTTAGATATTTTTATTTACACGGTTACCCACAGTAACATAAAAATTAAAAAAAAGACTTAACATGTCACTAAAACAAACCAGTTCACAATATATGGAAGTAGGAGAAACTAATTTACTATACTTATAGTTGTCTAACAGGCTTGGTGCATAGACCATGCTAATTAACTTTGACAGAAAATGAGCTATTAGGATAAAGCAGAGACCTAAAAACCTACTTTAAGTGAACAATATTTCTTTTGCCATTTATTTTTCACTGCTGCTTTTAATAGATTGTCTAAAGCTACAGAATTTACAAGAATTCATACATTCTAGTCTTTTTTTGTAAGTTTCCACTCCCTCCCCCAAACCCCAGTCAAAAAATGTATTTACAGTTAAGAGTCAAGATAAGAAATGATATGTGATATATGATAAAATGTTTACTGTAATCATGCTACTTATGTCCAATGTCTTGAAGTCTACTATATATAAATATCTCTAGAATTGCTTGTGGTATAAGGAAATAACATTAGCTTATAATTTACCTGACAGAACAAATATCCAAAAAGATAGATTCATTGTGCATGGGGAGGAGATTGCTGAAAATGGAGGTGTGTCTCTGATATTCTGACATGAGTCACTGCTGCATCCCCTTTCTTTTTTATGGATAAAAGTATGAACAGCACTTGCTTAAATTGTGGCTCCTTCAAAAAGCATAAACATCTCTTCTTTTTAAGTGAACACATAATTACTGCCAATTACTTTGACATTTTATTAATTAGACAAATCAAAATAGTTAATTAAGATCATGATAAACTATTATGTGTACATTACAATATCACGGCCTTGATTATGTATCTTGTGGCTGCATTAAATAGCACACACAGTCAACACAGATATAATATACAGTAGATATATACTCACTTTCACTCACTCATCATCTATACCGCTTAATCCTGTGTTCAGGGTCACAGGGCCCTGGAGCCTGTCCTAGGAGACTTGGGGCACATGGCAGGGTACACCCTGGACAGGGTGCCAATCCATCGCAGGGCACAGACACACACACACATACACTCATTCACACACTACGGGCAATTTGGAAACGCCAATTAGCCTAACCTACATGTCTTTGGACTGTGGGAGAAAACCGGAGTACCCGAAGGAAACCCGGAGGCGGTGCAAGGCGACAGTGCTAACCACTACACCACCGTGCCACCCAGTAGATATATACTTTATATAAAAACATGTAACAATAAATATATTTCTTTCCTGCCAATTCTCTCACTTCCCATATCTCTCAATAGTAAATACACCATTTTCACACCTGCCTCAGATTCAAAATTTCGGCAATTGTGTTTTTGCTTCATATCCAAAAAACTGAATATGCTGGATCAAGTGCTATTTTATTAAGTCCTAAATAAAATAGAAACCATATTTAAAAATTTACAAAATACAGTGATAATGTATATTTTAATGGAATTCACCAACTAAGAACGTAGCCAGATAGCAATGTTTAACCTCTTTAACTCATAGGACTTTTTCATTTACTTCACTATAATAATTGGATTTACTATATATTTGTTCCTGAATAACATTCTAAATAAATACCTGAAGAATAAATAAGAGTGGAGGGGTTGAAAATAAGGAAATTTGTCATTATTTACCCATCCTATACCTTTTTTTTTTTAAACTAGCCTTATGGAACAATTGTGTTGATTTTCTAAAAAACAGCAAATTTAGATCACTAGTTATTTACTAGTACATTTGTGAGAACAGGAAGATGACCAAACTAAAAAGAATGTACTAAAAAGCGGCTCATTTTGTATTCATTGGTATTTAATGTAAATTTTGAGATAAGAGATGATTGAATCTTCATATGGATCGGTTATGCAGATAACCTATATTGGGTATGAGTTAGCTGTAACCTAAGGACCAGTTTTTCATACTGTAAACTGCTCCATTGAACTCCATTCATCTCCCTATGGTCCTCCCCTAAATACAGATATCAATTAGGCTAAAGCATGCAGCAATAGCTCCCATGCTAGCCATCAGTGTAAGAATGAATAGATCTACTGGGATATTGACTGCAGCACTGATGGCTTCGTAAGTGGGCTGACCAAGGGTAATTAAACCAGCATTATCCTGTTAGTGAGTTTACAGGCATTTGGTGTGGGGACTGGAGCATCGCAGAGCAGCTGTGTAACAGAGAGACAGTATGTTAAGCCCGACACTGTACTCTGGCTAATCATGCTGGACCTCTCTTTATGTAAGAGTGTCCTTGATAAATGTGGAATTACACCACAATTACAGAGATAATTACTATATGGCTAAGATTAATAACATTATTATCCAGAATATTTCACTTTAAAAAGGCAAGAAAATGTATATGTCATGCTGGAAAATCTAAATTTACCAGGAGTCAATTACCAGCTTATTTTCAAACTCATTATTCACTAATACCACCTTAGAAAGGCACCTTGAAAGGTGAATTTAATATGTAAAAAGGGTCAGAAAGTCTCAAGTACAATTATGTGGAAATTTGTTTAAGAGAGTATAAAGACATTAGT